>OX387716.1:53189619-54389619 GCA_947577245.1 Andrena bucephala | reverse complement strand
AGCGACCAGTGACCAGTGACCAGTGACTAGAGACCAGTGACCAGTGACCAGCGACTGTGACCATTGACCAGCGATAGTGACCATTGACCAGTGACCAGTGACCAGTGACCAGTGACCAGTGACCAGTGATCAGTGATCAGTGACCAGTGACCAGTGACCAGCGACTGTGACCATTGACCAGTGACCAGTGACCAGTGACCAATGACAAGTGACCAGTGACCAGTGACTTGTGACTAGTGACCAGTGACCAGTGACCAGTGACCAGTGACAAGTGACCAGCGACCAGTGGCCACTGACCAGTGACAAGTAACCAGTGCTTTGTGACCAGTGACCAGTGACCAGTGACCAGCGACAGTGACCATTGACCAGCGACAGTGACCATTGACCAGTGACCAGTGACCAGTGACCAGTGACGAGTGACCAGTGACCAGTGACCAGTGACAAGTGACCAGTGACTTGTGACCAGTGACCAGTGACCAGTGACCAGTGACCAGCGACAGTGACCAGTGACCAGTGACCAGCGAATAGTGACCAGTGACCAGCGACACTGACCATTGACCAGCGACAGTGACCATTTACCAGCGACAGTGACCATTGACCAGTGACCATTGACCAGTGACCAGTGACCAGTGGCCAGTGACCATTGACCAGTGACCAGTGACCAGTGACCAGTGACAAGTGACCAGCGACCAGTGGCCACTGACCAGTGACAAGTGACCAGTGACCAGCGACCAGTGACCAGTGACCAATGACTAGAGACCAGTGACCAGTGACCAGCGACTGTGAGCAGTGACCAGTGACCAGCGACAGTGACCATTGACCAGCGATAGTGACCATTGACCAGTGACCAGTGACCAGTGACCAGTGACCAGTGACCAGTGATCAGTGATCAGTGACCAGTGACCAGCGACAGTGACCATTGACCAGCGACAGTGACCATTGACCAGCGACAGTGACCATTGACCAGTGACCAGTGACCAGTGACCAGTGACCAGTGACAAGTGACCAGTGACTTGTGACCAGTGACCAGTGACCAGTGACCAGTGACCAGTGACCAGCGACAGTGACCAGTGACCAGTGACCAGCGAATAGTGACCAGTGACCAGCGACACTGACCATTGACCAGCGACAGTGACCATTTACCAGCGACAGTGACCATTGACCAGTGACCAGTGACCAGTGACCAGTGACCAGTGACCAGTGACCAGTGACCAGTGACCAGTGTCCAGTGACCTGTGACCAGTGACCAGTGACCAGTGACAAGTGACCTGTGTCCAGTGACCAGTGACCATTGACCTGTGACCAGTGACCAGTGATCAGTGACCAGTGACAAGTGACCAGTGACCAGTGACCAGTGTCCAGTGACCAGTGACCATTGACCTGTGACCAGTGACCAGTGACTAGTGACCAGTGACCAGTGACCAGCGACAGTGACCATTTACCAGCGATAGTGACCATTGACCAGCGAAAGTGACCATTGACCAGTGACCAGTGACCAGTGGCCAGTGACCATTGACCAGTGACCAGTGACCAGTGACCAGTGACCTGTGTCCAGTGACCAGTGACCATTGACCTGTGACCAGTGACCAGTGACCAGTGACCAGTGACCAGTGACCAGTGACCATTGACCACTGCCCAGTGACAAGTTACCATTGACCAGTGACCAGTGACCAGTGACCAGTGACCCGCGACAGTGACCATTGACCAGTGACCAGTGACCAGTGACCAGTGACCAGTGACCAGTGACCAGTGACCAGTGACCAGTGACCAGTGACCAGTGACCAGTGACCAGTGACCAGTGACCAGCGACAGTGACCATTGACCAGCGATAGTGACCATTGACCAGTGACCAGTGACCAGTGACCAGTGACCAGCGACATTGACCATTGACCAGCGATAGTGACCATTGACCAGTGACCAGTGACCAGTGACCATTGACCAGTGACCAGTGACCAGTGTCCAGTGACCAGCGACAGTGACCATTGACCAGTGACCAGTGACCAGTGACCAGTGACCAGTGACCAGTGACAAGTGACCAGCGACAGTGACCATTGACCAGTTACCAGTGACCAGTGACCAGTGACCAGTGACCAGTGACCAGTGACCAGTGACCAGTGACCAGTGACCAGCGACAGTGACCATTGACCAGCGAAAGTGACCATTGACCAGTGACCAGTGACCAGTGGCCAGTGACCATTGACCAGTGACCAGTGACTGTGACCAGTGACCAGTGACCAGCGACAGTGACCATTGACCAGCGATAGTGACCATTGACCAGTGACCAGTGATCAGTGACCAGTGACCAGTGATCAGTGATCAGTGACCAGTGACCAGCGACAGTGACCATTGACCAGTGACCAGTGACCAGTGACCAGTGACCAGTGACCAGTGACCAGCGACAGTGACCATTGACCAGTGACAAGTGACCAGTGACCAGTGACCAGCGACAGTGACCATTGACCTGCGATAGTGACCATTGACCAGTGACCAGTGACCAGTGACCAGTGCCCAGTGATCAGTGACCAGTGACCAGTGACCAGCGACAGTGACCATTGACCAGTGACCAGTGACCAGTAACCAGTGACCAGTGACCAGCGACAGTGACCATTGACCAGCGAAAGTGACCATTGACCAGTGACCAGTGACCAGTGGCCAGTGACCATTGACCAGTGACCAGTGACCAGTGACCAGTGACAAGTGACCAGCGACCAGTGGCCACTGACCAGTGACAAGTGACCAGTGACCAGCGACCAGTGACCAGTGACCAGTGACTAGATACCAGTGACCAGTGACCAGCGACTGTGACCAGTGACCAGTGACCAGCGACAGTGACCATTGACCAGCGATAGTGACCATTGACCAGTGACCAGTGATCAGTGACCAGTGACGAGTGATCAGTGATCAGTGACCAGTGACCAGTGACCAGCGACAGTGACCATTGACCAGTGACCAGTGACCAGTGACCAGTGACCAGTGACCAATGACAAGTGACCAGTGACCAGTGACTTGTGACTAGTGACCAGTGGCCAGTGACAAGTGACCAGCGACCAGTGGCCACTGACCAGTGACAAGTAACCAGTGCTTTGTGACCAGTGACCAGTGACCAGTGACCAGCCACAGTGACCATTGACCAGCGACAGTGACCATTGACCAGTGACCAGTGACCAGTGACCAGTGACCAGTGACCAGTGACCAGTGACCAGTGACCAGTGACTTGTGACCAGTGACCAGTGACCAGTGACAAGTGACCTGTGTCCAGTGACCAGTGACCATTGACCTGTGACCAGTGACCAGTGACCAGTGACCAGTGATCAGTGACCAGTGACAAGAGACCAGTGACCAGTGACCAGTGTCCAGTGACCAGTGACCATTGACCTGTGACCAGTGACCAGTGACTAGTGACCAGTGACCAGCGACAGTGACCATTTACCAGCGACAGTGACCATTGACCAGCGAAAGTGACCATTGACCAGTGACCAGTGACCAGTGGCCAGTGACCATTGACCAGTGACCAGTGACCAGTGACCAGTGACCAGTGACCAGTGACCAGTGACCTGTGACCAGTGACCAGCGACAGTGACCATTGACAAGTGACCAGTGACCAGTGACCTGTGTCCAGTGACCAGTGAACATTGACCTGTGACCAGTGACCAGTGACCAGTGACCAGTGACCAGTGACCAGCGACAGTGACCATTTACCAGCGACAGTGACCATTGACCAGCGAAAGTGACCATTGACCAGTGACCAGTGACCAGTGGCCAGTGACCATTGACCAGTGACCAGTGACCAGTGACCAGTGACCAGTGACCAGTGACCAGTGACCTGTGACCAGTGACCAGCGACAGTGACCATTGACAAGTGACCAGTGACCAGTGACCTGTGTCCAGTGACCAGTGAACATTGACCTGTGACCAGTGACCAGTGACCAGTGACCAGTGACCAGTGACCAGTGACCATTGACCACTGCCCAGTGACAAGTTACCATTGACCAGTGACCAGTGACCAGTGACCAGTGACCAGCGACAGTGACCATTGACCAGTGACCAGTGACCAGTGACCAGTGACCAGTGACCAGTGACCAGTGACCAGTGACCAGCGACAGTGACCATTGACTAGCGATAGTGACCATTGACCAGTGACCAGTGACCAGTGACCAGTGACCAGCGACAGTGACAATTGACCAGTGACCAGTGACCAGTGACCATTGACCTGTGACCAGTGACCAGTGACCAGTGACCAGTGACCAGTGACCAGTGACAAGTGACCAATGACCAGTGACCAGCGACAATGACCATTGACCAGTGACCAGTGACCAGTGACCATTGACCAGTGACCAGTGACCAGTGTCCAGTGACCAGCGACAGTGACCATTGACCAGTGACCAGTGACCAGTGACCAGTGACCAGTGACCAGTGACCAGTGACAAGTGACCAATGACCAGTGACCAGCGACAGTGACCATTGACCAGCGATAGTGACCATTGACCAATGACCAGTGACAAGTGACCAGTGACCAGTGATCAGTGACCAGTGACCAGTGACCAGCGACAGTGACCATTGACCAGCGATAGTGACCATTGACCAGTGACCAGTGACCAGTGACCAGTGACCAGTGACAAGTGACCAGTGACCAGTGACTTGTGACTAGTGACCAGTGACCAGTGACCAGTGACCAGTGACCAGTGACAAGTGACCTGTGACTTGTGACCAGTGACCAGTGACCAGTGACCAGTGATCAGTGACCAGTGACAAGTGACCAGTGACCAGTGACCAGTGTCCAGTGACCAGTGACCATTGACCTGTGACCAGTGACCAGTGACTAGTGACCAGTGACCAGTGACCAGCGACAGTGACCATTTACCAGCGACAGTGACCATTGACCAGCGAAAGTGACCATTGACCAGTGACCAGTGACCAGTGGCCAGTGACCATTGACCAGTGACCAGTGACCAGTGACCAGTGACCTGTGTCCAGTGACCAGTGACCATTGACCTGTGACCAGTGACCAGTGACCAGTGACCAGTGACCAGTGACCAGTGACCAGTGACCATTGACCACTGCCCAGTGACAAGTTACCATTGACCAGTGACCAGTGACTAGTGGCCAGTGACCAGTGACCAGCGACAGTGACCATTTACCAGCGACAGTGACCATTGACCAGCGAAAGTGACCATTGACCAGTGACCAGTGACCAGTGACCATTGACCAGTGACCAGTGACCAGTGACCAGTGACCAGCGACAGTGACCATTGACCAGTGACCAGTGACCAGTGACAAGTGACCAGTGACCAGTGACCAGCGCCAGTGACCATTGACCAGCGATAGTGACCATTGACCAGTGACCAGTGACCAGCGACAGTGACCATTTACCAGCGACAGTGACCATTGACCAGCGAAAGTGACCATTGACCAGTGACCAGTGACCAGTGGCCAGTGACCAGTGACCAGTGACCAGTGACCAGTGACCAGTGACCTGTGTCCAGTGACCAGTGACCATTGACCTGTGACCAGTGACCAGTGACCAGTGACCAGTGACCAGTGACCAGTGACCATTGACCACTGCCCAGTGACAAGTTACCATTGACCAGTGACCAGTGACCAGTGACCAGTGACCAGCGACAGTGACCATTGACCAGTGACCAGTGACCAGTGACCAGTGACCAGTGACCAGTGACCAGTGACCAGTGACCAGCGACAGTGACCATTGACCAGCGATAGTGACCATTGACCAGTGACCAGCGACCAGTGGCCACTGACCAGTGACAAGTAACCAGTGCTTTGTGACCAGTGACCAGTGACCAGTGACCAGCGACAGTGACCATTGACCAGCGACAGTGACCATTTACCAGCGACAGTGACCATTGACCAGCGAAAGTGACCATTGACCAGTGACCAGTGACCAGTGGCCAGTGACCATTGACCAGTGACCAGTGACCAGTGACCAGTGACCAGTGACCAGTGACCTGTGTCCAGTGACCAGTGACCATTGACCTGTGACCAGTGACCAGTGACCAGTGACCAGTGACCAGTGACCAGTGACCATTGACCACTGCCCAGTGACAAGTTACCATTGACCAGTGACCAGTGACCAGTGACCAGTGACCAGTGACCAGTGACCAGTGACCTGTGTCCAGTGACCAGTGACCATTGACCAGTGACCAGTGACCAGTGACCAGTGACCAGCGACAGTGACCATTGACCAGTGACAAGTGACCAGTGACCCGTGACCAGCGACAATGACCATTGACCTGCGATAGTGACCATTGACCATTGACCAGTGACCAGTGACCAGTGACCAGTGATCAGTGACCAGTGACCAGTGACCAGTGACCAGTGACCAGTGACCATTGACCACTGCCCAGTGACAAGTTACCATTGACCAGTGACCAGTGACCAGTGACCAGTGACCAGCGACAGTGACCATTGACCAGTGACCAGTGACCAGTGACCAGTGACCAGTGACCAGTGACCAGTGACCAGTGACCAGCGACAGTGACCATTGACCAGTGACCAGTGACCAGTGACCAGTGACCAGGGACCAGTGACCAGTGACCAGTGACCAGTGACCAGTGACCATTGACCACTGCCCAGTGACAAGTTACCATTGACCAGTGACCATTGACCTGTGACCAGTGACCAGTGATCAGTGACCAGTGACAAGTGACCAGTGACCAGTGACCAGTGTCCAGTGACCTGTGACCATTGACCTGTGACCAGTGACCAGTGACTAGTGACCAGTGAACAGTGACCAGCGACAGTGACCATTTACCAGCGACAGTGACCATTGACCAGCGAAAGTGACCATTGACCAGTGACCAGTGACCAGTGGCGAGTGACCATTGACCAGTGACCAGGGACCAGTGACCAGTGACCTGTGTCCAGTGACCAGTGACCATTGACCTGTGACCAGTGACCAGTGACCAGTGACCAGTGACCAGTGACCAGTGACCATTGACCACTGCCCAGTGACAAGTTACCATTGACCAGTGACCAGTGACCAGTGACCAGTGACCAGCGACAGTGACCATTGACCAGTGACCAGTGACCAGTGACCAGTGACCAGTGACCAGTGACCAGTGACCAGTGACCAGCGACAGTGACCATTGACCAGTGACCAGTGACCAGTGACCAGTGACCAGGGACCAGTGACCAGTGACCAGTGACCAGTGACCAGTGACCATTGACCACTGCCCAGTGACAAGTTACCATTGACCAGTGACCAGTGACCAGTGACCAGTGACCAGCGACAGTGACCATTGACCAGCGAAAGTGACCATTGACCAGTGACCAGTGACCAGTGGCCAGTGACCATTGACCAGTGACCAGGGACCAGTGACCAGTGACCTGTGTCTAGTGACCAGTGACCATTGACCTGTGACCAGTGACCAGTGACCAGTGACCAGTGACCAGTGACCAGTGACCATTGACCACTGCCCAGTGACAATTTACCATTGACCAGTGACCAGTGACCAGCGACAGTGACCATTGACCAGTGACCAGTGACCAGTGACCAGTGACCAGTGACCAGTGACCAGTGACCAGTGACCAGCGACAGTGACCATTGACCAGCGATAGTGACCATTGACCAGTGACCAGTGACCAGTGACCAGTGACCAGTGACCAGTGACCATTGACCACTGCCCAGTGACAAGTTACCATTGACCAGTGACCAGTGACCAGTGACCAGTGACCAGCGACAGTGACCATTGACCAGTGACCAGTGACCAGTGACCAGTGACCAGTGACCAGTGACCAGTGACCAGTGACCAGTGACCAGTGACCAGTGACCAGCGACAGTGACCATTGACCAGCGATAGTGACCAGTGACCAGTGACCAGTGACCAGCGACAATGACCATTGACCAGCGATAGTGACCATTGACCAGTGACCAGTGACCAGTGACCATTGACCAGTGACCAGTGACCAGTGTCCAGTGACCAGCGACAGTGACCATTTACCAGCGACAGTGACCATTGACCAGCGAAAGTGACCATTGACCAGTGACCAGTGACCAGTGGCCAGTGACCATTGACCAGTGACCAGTGACCAGTGACCAGTGACCAGTGACCAGTGACCTGTGTCCAGTGACCAGTGACCATTGACCTGTGACCAGTGACCAGTGACCAGTGACCAGTGACCAGTGACCAGTGACCATTGACCACTGCCCAGTGACAAGTCACCATTGACCAGTGACCAGTGACCAGTGACCAGTGACCAGTGACCAGTGACCAGTGACCTGTGTCCAGTGACCAGTGACCATTGACCAGTGACCAGTGACCAGTGACCAGTGACCAGCGACAGTGACCATTGACCAGTGACAAGTGACCAGTGACCCGTGACCAGCGACAGTGACCATTGACCTGCGATAGTGACCATTGACCATTGACCAGTGACCAGTGACCAGTGACCAGTGATCAGTGACCAGTGACCAGTGACCAGCGACAGTGACCATTGACCAGTGACCAGTGACCAGTGACCAGTGACCAGTGACCATTGACCTGTGACCAGTGATCAGTGATCAGTGACCAGTGACAAGTGACCAGTGACCAGTGACCAGTGTCCAGTGACCTGTGACCATTGACCTCTGACCAGTGACCAGTGACTAGTGACCAGTGACCAGTGACCAGCGACAGTGACCATTTACCAGCGACAGTGACCATTGACCAGCGAAAGTGACCATTGACCAGTGACCAGTGACCAGTGGCGAGTGACCATTGACCAGTGACCAGGGACCAGTGACCAGTGACCTGTGTCCAGTGACCAGTGACCATTGACCTGTGACCAGTGACCAGTGACCAGTGACCAGTGACCAGTGACCAGTGACCAGTGACCATTGACCACTGCCCAGTGACAAGTTACCATTGACCAGTGACCAGTGACCAGTGACCAGTGACCAGCGACAGTGACCATTGACCAGTGACCAGTGACCAGTGACCAGTGACCAGTGACCAGTGACCACTGACCAGTGACCAGCGACAGTGACCATTGACCAGTGACCAGTGACCAGTGACCAGTGACCAGGGACCAGTGACCAGTGACCAGTGACCAGTGACCAGTGACCATTGACCACTGCCCAGTGACAAGTTACCATTGACCAGTGACCAGTGACCAGTGACCAGTGACCAGCGACAGTGACCATTGACCAGCGAAAGTGACCATTGACCAGTGACCAGTGACCAGTGGCCAGTGACCATTGACCAGTGACCAGGGACCAGTGACCAGTGACCTGTGTCTAGTGACCAGTGACCATTGACCTGTGACCAGTGACCAGTGACCAGTGACCAGTGACCAGTGACCAGTGACCATTGACCACTGCCCAGTGACAATTTACCATTGACCAGTGACCAGTGACCAGTGACCAGTGACCAGCGACAGTGACCATTGACCAGTGACCAGTGACCAGTGACCAGTGACCAGTGACCAGTGACCAGTGACCAGTGACCAGCGACAGTGACCATTGACCAGTGACCAGTGACCAGTGACCAGTGACCAGTGACCAGTGACCAGTGACCAGTGACCAGTGACCAGTGACCAGTGACCAGCGACAGTGACCATTGACCAGCGATAGTGACCATTGACCAGTGACCAGTGACCAGTGACCAGTGACCAGCGACAATGACCATTGACCAGCGATAGTGACCATTGACCAGTGACCAGTGACCAGTGACCAGTGACCAGTGACCAGTGACCAGTGACCAGTGACAAGTGACCAGTGACCAGTGACCATTGACAGTGACCATTGACCAGCGATAGTGACCATTGACCAGTGACCAGTGACCAGTGACCAGTGACCAGTGATCAGTTACCAGTGACCAGTGACCAGCGACAGTGACCATTGACCAGTGACCAGTGACCAGTGACCAGTGACCAGTGACCAGTGACCAGTGATCAGTGACCAGTGACAAGTGACCAGTGACCAGTGACAAGAGACCAATGACCAGTGACCAGCGACAATGACCATTGACCAGCGATAGTGACCATTGACCAGTGACCAGTGACCAGTGACCAGTGACCAGTGACCAGTGACCAGTGACCAGCGACAGTGACCAGTGACCAGTGACCAGTGACCAGTGACCAGTGACCAGTGACCAGTGACCATTGACCAGTGACCAGTGACCAGTGACCAGTGACCAGTGACCAGTGACCAGTGACCAGTGACCAGTGACAAGTGACCAGTGACCAGCGACAGTGACCATTGACCAGCGATAGTGACCATTGACCAGTGACCAGTGACCAGTGACCAGTGACCAGTGATCAGTGACCAGTGACCAGTGACCAGCGACAGTGACCATTGACAAGTGACCAGTGACCAGTGACCAGTGACCAGTGATCATTGACCAGTGACAAGTGACCAGTGACCAGTGACCAGTGACCAGTGACCAGTGACCAGCGACAGTGACCATTGACCAGTTACCAGTGACCAGTGACCAGTGACCAGTGACCAGTGACCAGTGACCAGTGATCAGTGACCAGTGACCAGTGACCAGCGACAGTGACCATTGACAAGTGACCAGTGACCAGTGACCAGTGACCAGTGATCATTGACCAGTGACAAGTGACCAGTGACCAGTGACCAGTGACCAGTGACCAGTGACCAGCGACAGTGACCATTGACCAGTTACCAGTGACCAGTGACCAGTGACCAGTGACCAGTGACCAGTGACCAGTGACCATTGACCACTGCCCAGTGACAAGTTACCATTGACCAGTGACCAGTGACCAGTGACCAGTGACCAGCGACAGTGACCATTGACCAGTTACCAGTGACCAGTGACCAGTGACCAGTGACCAGTGACCAGTGACCAGTGACCAGTGACCAGTGACCTGTGTCCACTGACCAGTGACCATTGACCAGTGACCAGTGACCAGCGACAGTGACCATTGACCAGTGACAAGTGACCAGTGACCAGTGACCAGCGACAGTGACCATTGACCTGCGATAGTGACCATTGACCAGTGACCAGTGACCAGTGACCAGTGCCCAGTGATCAGTGACCAGTGACCAGTGACCAGCGACAGTGACCATTGACCAGTGACCAGTGACCAGTGACCAGTGACCAGTGACCAGCGACAGTGACCATTGACCAGTGAAAGTGACCATTGACCAGTGACCAGTGACCAGTGGCCAGTGACCATTGACCAGTGACCAGTGACCAGTGACCAGTGACAAGTGACCAGCGACCAGTGGCCACTGACCAGTGACAAGTGACCAGTGACCAGCGACCAGTGACCAGTGACCAGTGACTAGATACCAGTGACCAGTGACCAGCGACTGTGACCAGTGACCAGTGACCAGCGACAGTGACCATTGACCAGCGATAGTGACCATTGACCAGTGACCAGTGACCAGTGACCAGTGACCAGTGATCAGTGATCTGTGACCAGTGACCAGTGACCAGCGACAGTGACCATTGACCAGTGACCAGTGACCAGTGACCAGTGACCAGTGACCAATGACAAGTGACCAGTGACCAGTGACTTGTGACTAGTGACCAGTGGCCAGTGACAAGTGACCAGCGACCAGTGGCCACTGACCAGTGACAAGTAACCAGTGCTTTGTGACCAGTGACTTGTGACCAGTGACCAGTGACCAGTGACAAGTGACCTGTGTCCAGTGACCAGTGACCATTGACCTGTGACCAGTGACCAGTGACCAGTGACCAGTGACCAGTGATCAGTGACCAGTGACAAGAGACCAGTGACCAGTGACCAGTGTCCAGTGACCAGTGACCATTGACCTGTGACCAGTGACCAGCGACAGTGACCATTTACCAGCGACAGTGACCATTGACCAGCGAAAGTGACCATTGACCAGTGACCAGTGACCAGTGGCCAGTGACCATTGACCAGTGACCAGTGACCAGTGACCAGTGACCAGTGACCAGTGACCAGTGACCTGTGACCAGTGACCAGCGACAGTGACCATTGATAAGTGACCAGTGACCAGTGACCTGTGTCCAGTGACCAGTGAACATTGACCTGTGACCAGTGACCAGTGACCAGTGACCAGTGACCAGTGACCAGTGACCATTGACCACTGCCCAGTGACCAGTGACCAGTGACCAGTGACCAGTGACCAGTGACCAGTGACCAGCGACAGTGACCATTGACCAGCGATAGTGACCATTGACCAGTGACCAGTGACCAGTGACCAGTGACCAGCGACAATGACCATTGACCAGCGATAGTGACCATTGACCAGTGACCAGTGACCAGTGACCAGTGACCAGTGACCAGTGACCAGTGACAAGTGACCAGTGACCAGTGACCAGCGACAGTGACCATTGACCAGCGATAGTGACCATTGACCAGTGACCAGTGACCAGTGACCAGTGACCAGTGATCAGTTACCAGTGACCAGTGACCAGCGACAGTGACCATTGACCATTGACCAGTGACCAGTGACCAGTGACCAGTGACCAGTGATCAGTGACCAGTGACAAGTGACCAGTGACCAGTGACAAGAGACCAATGACCAGTGACCAGCGACAATGACCATTGACCAGCGATAGTGACCATTGACCAGTGACCAGTGACCAGTGACCATTGACCAGTGACCAGTGACCAGTGACCAGTGACCAGCGACAGTGACCATTGACCAGTGACCAGTGACCAGTGACCAGTGACCAGTGACCAGTGACCAGTGACCAGTGACCAGTGACCAGTGACCAGTGACCAGTGACCAGTGACAAGTGACCAGTGACCAGCGACAGTGACCATTGACCAGCGATAGTGACCATTGACCAGTGACCAGTGACCAGTGACCAGTGACCAGTGATCAGTGACCAGTGACCAGTGACCAGCGACAGTGACCATTGACAAGTGACCAGTGACCAGTGACCAGTGACCAGTGATCATTGACCAGTGACAAGTGACCAGTGACCAGTGACCAGTGACCAGTGACCAGTGACCAGCGACAGTGACCATTGACCAGTTACCAGTGACCAGTGACCAGTGACCAGTGACCAGTGACCAGTGACCAGTGACCAGTGACCAGTGATCAGTGACCAGTGACCAGTGACCAGCGACAGTGACCATTGACAAGTGACCAGTGACCAGTGACCAGTGACCAGTGATCATTGACCAGTGACAAGTGACCAGTGACCAGTGACCAGTGACCAGTGACCAGTGACCAGCGACAGTGACCATTGACCAGTTACCAGTGACCAGTGACCAGTGACCAGTGACCAGTGACCAGTGACCAGTGACCATTGACCACTGCCCAGTGACAAGTTACCATTGACCAGTGACCAGTGACCAGTGACCAGTGACCAGCGACAGTGACCATTGACCAGTTACCAGTGACCAGTGACCAGTGACCAGTGACCAGTGACCAGTGACCAGTGACCAGTGACCAGTGACCAGTGACCAGTGACCTGTGTCCAGTGACCAGTGACCATTGACCAGTGACCAGTGACCAGTGACCAGTGACCAGCGACAGTGACCATTGACCAGTGACAAGTGACCAGTGACCAGTGACCAGCGACAGTGACCATTGACCTGCGATAGTGACCATTGACCAGTGACCAGTGACCAGTGACCAGTGCCCAGTGATCAGTGACCAGTGACCAGTGACCAGCGACAGTGACCATTGACCAGTGACCAGTGACCAGTGACCAGTGACCAGTGACCAGCGACAGTGACCATTGACCAGTGAAAGTGACCATTGACCAGTGACCAGTGACCAGTGGCCAGTGACCATTGACCAGTGACCAGTGACCAGTGACCAGTGACAAGTGACCAGCGACCAGTGGCCACTGACCAGTGACAAGTGACCAGTGACCAGCGACCAGTGACCAGTGACCAGTGACTAGATACCAGTGACCAGTGACCAGCGACTGTGACCAGTGACCAGTGACCAGCGACAGTGACCATTGACCAGCGATAGTGACCATTGACCAGTGACCAGTGACCAGTGACCAGTGACCAGTGATCAGTGATCAGTGACCAGTGACCAGTGACCAGCGACAGTGACCATTGACCAGTGACCAGTGACCAGTGACCAGTGACCAGTGACCAATGACAAGTGACCAGTGACCAGTGACTTGTGACTAGTGACCAGTGGCCAGTGACAAGTGACCAGCGACCAGTGGCCACTGACCAGTGACAAGTAACCAGTGCTTTGTGACCAGTGACCAGTGACCAGTGACCAGCCACAGTGACCATTGACCAGCGACATTGACCATTGACCAGCGACAGTGACCATTGACCAGTGACCAGTGACCAGTGACCAGTGACCAGTGACCAGTGACCAGTGACCAGTGACCAGTGACTTGTGACCAGTGACCAGTGACCAGTGACAAGTGACCTGTGTCCAGTGACCAGTGACCATTGACCTGTGACCAGTGACCAGTGACCAGTGACCAGTGATCAGTGACCAGTGACAAGAGACCAGTGACCAGTGACCAGTGTCCAGTGACCAGTGACCATTGACCTGTGACCAGTGACCAGTGACTAGTGACCAGTGACCAGCGACAGTGACCATTTACCAGCGACAGTGACCATTGACCAGCGAAAGTGACCATTGACCAGTGACCAGTGACCAGTGGCCAGTGACCATTGACCAGTGACCAGTGACCAGTGACCAGTGACCAGTGACCAGTGACCAGTGACCTGTGACCAGTGACCAGCGACAGTGACCATTGATAAGGGACCAGTGACCAGTGACCTGTGTCCAGTGACCAGTGAACATTGACCTGTGACCAGTGACCAGTGACCAGTGACCAGTGACCAGTGACCAGTGACCATTGACCACTGCCCAGTGACAAGTTACCATTGACCAGTGACCAGTGACCAGCGACAGTGACCATTGACCAGTGACCAGTGACCAGTGACCAGTGACCAGTGACCAGTGACCAGTGACCAGTGACCAGCGACAGTGACCATTGACCAGCGATAGTGACCATTGACCAGTGACCAGTGACCAGTGACCAGTGACCAGCGACAGTGACCATTGACCAGTGACCAGTGACCAGTGACCATTGACCTGTGACCAGTGACCAGTGACCAGTGACCAGTGACCAGTGACCAGTGACAAGTGACCAATGACCAGTGACCAGCGACAATGACCATTGACCAGCGATAGTGACCATTGACCAGTGACCAGTGACCAGTGACCATTGACCAGTGACCAGTGACCAGTGTCCAGTGACCAGCGACAGTGACCATTGACCAGTGACCAGTGACCAGTGACCAGTGACCAGTGACCAGTGACAAGTGACCAATGACCAGTGACCAGCGACAGTGACCATTGACCAGCGATAGTGACCATTGACCAATGACCAGTGACAAGTGACCAGTGACCAGTGATCAGTGACCAGTGACCAGTGACCAGCGACAGTGACCATTGACCAGCGATAGTGACCATTGACCAGTGACCAGTGACCAGTGACCAGTGACCAGTGACAAGTGACCAGTGACCAGTGACTTGTGACTAGTGACCAGTGACCAGTGACCAGTGACCAGTGACCAGTGACAAGTGACCTGTGACTTGTGACCAGTGACCAGTGACCAGTGACCAGTGATCAGTGACCAGTGACAAGTGACCAGTGACCAGTGACCAGTGTCCAGTGACCAGTGACCATTGACCTGTGACCAGTGACCAGTGACTAGTGACCAGTGACCAGTGACCAGCGACAGTGACCATTTACCAGCGACAGTGACCATTGACCAGCGAAAGTGACCATTGACCAGTGACCAGTGACCAGTGGCCAGTGACCATTGCCCAGTGACCAGTGACCAGTGACAAGTGACCTGTGTCCAGTGACCAGTGACCATTGACCTGTGACCAGTGACCAGTGACCAGTGACCAGTGACCAGTGACCAGTGACCAGTGACCATTGACCACTGCCCAGTGACAAGTTACCATTGACCAGTGACCAGTGACCAGTGACCAGCGACAGTGACCATTTACCAGCGACAGTGACCATTGACCAGCGAAAGTGACCATTGACCAGTGACCAGTGACCAGTGACCATTGACCAGTGACCAGTGACCAGTGACCAGTGACCAGCGACAGTGACCATTGACCAGTGACAAGTGACCAGTGACCAGCGCCAGTGACCATTGACCAGCGATAGTGACCATTGACCAGTGACCAGTGACCAGTGACCAGTGACCAGTGACCAGTGACCAGTGACCAGTGACCAGTGACCAGTGACCAGTGACCAGTGACCAGTGACCATTGACCAGTGACCAGTGACCAGTGACAAGTGACCAGCGACAGTGACCATTGACCAGCGATAGTGACCATTGACCCGTGACCAGTGACCAGTGACCAGTGACCAGTGACCAGTGACCAGCGACAGTGACCATTGACCAGTGACCAGTGACCAGTGACGATTGACCAGTGACCAGTGACCAGTGACCAGTGACCAGTGACCAGTGACCAGTGACCAGTGACCAGTGACCAGTGACCAGTGACCATTGACCACTGCCCAGTGACAAGTTACCATTGACCAGTGACCAGTGACCAGTGACCAGTGACAAGCGACAGTGACCATTGACCAGTTACCAGTGACCAGTGACCAGTGACCAGTGACCAGTGACCAGTGACCAGTGACCAGTGACCAGTGACCAGTGACCAGTGACCCGTGTCCAGTGACCAGTGACCATTGACCAGTGACCAGTGACCAGTGACCAGTGACCAGCGACAGTGACCATTGACCAGTGACAAGTGACCAGTGACCAGTGACCAGCGACAGTGACCATTGACCTGCGATAGTGACCATTGACCAGTGACCAGTGACCAGTGACCAGTGCCCAGTGATCAGTGACCAGTGACCAGTGACCAGCGACAGTGACCATTGACCAGTGACCAGTGACCAGTGACCAGTGACCAGTGACCAGCGACAGTGACCATTGACCAGCGAAAGTGACCATTGACCAGTGACCAGTGACCAGTGGCCAGTGACCATTGACCAGTGACCAGTGACCAGTGACCAGTGACAAGTGACCAGCGACCAGTGGCCACTGACCAGTGGCAAGTGACCAGTGACCAGCGACCAGTGACCAGTGACCAGTGACTAGATACCAGTGACCAGTGACCAGCGACTGTGACCAGTGACCAGTGACCAGCGACAGTGACCATTGACCAGCGATAGTGACCATTGACCAGTGACCAGTGACCAGTGACCAGTGACCAGTGATCAGTGATCAGTGACCAGTGACCAGTGACCAGCGACAGTGACCATTGACCAGTGACCAGTGACCAGTGACCAGTGACCAGTGACCAATGACAAGTGACCAGTGACCAGCGACAGTGACCATTGACCAGTGACCAGTGACCAGCGACCAGTGGCCACTGACCAGTGACAAGTAACCAGTGCTTTGTGACCAGTGACCAGTGACCAGTGACCAGCGACAGTGACCATTGAGCAGCGACATTGACCATTGACCAGCGACAGTGACCATTGACCAGTGACCAGTGACCAGTGACCAGTGACCAGTGACCAGTGACCAGTGACCAGTGACCAGTGACTTGTGACCAGTGACCAGTGACCAGTGACAAGTGACCTGTGTCCAGTGACCAGTGACCATTGACCTGTGACCAGTGACCAGTGACCAGTGACCAGTGATCAGTGACCTGTGACAAGTTACCAGTGACCAGTGACCAGTGTCCAGTGACCAGTGACCATTGACCTGTGACCAGTGACCAGTGACTAGTGACCAGTGACCAGCGACAGTGACCATTTACCAGCGACAGTGACCATTGACCAGCGAAAGTGACCATTGACCAGTGACCAGTGACCAGTGGCCAGTGACCATTGACCAGTGACCAGTGACCAGTGACCAGTGACCAGTGACCAGTGACCTGTGTCCAGTGACCAGTGACCATTGACCTGTGACCAGTGACCAGTGACCAGTGACCAGTGACCAGTGACCAGTGACCATTGACCACTGCCCAGTGACAAGTTACCATTGACCAGTGACCAGTGACCAGTGACCAGTGACCAGCGACAGTGACCATTGACCAGTGACCAGTGACCAGTGACCAGTGACCAGTGACCAGTGACCAGCGACAGTGACCAGCGACAGTGACCATTGACCAGCGATAGTGACCATTGACCAGTGACCAGTGACCAGTGACCAGTGACCAGCGACAGTGACCATTGACCAGTGACCAGTGACCAGTGACCATTGACCTGTGACCAGTGACCAGTGACCAGTGACCAGTGACAAGTGTCCAATGACCAGTGACCAGCGACAATGACCATTGACCAGCGATAGTGACCATTGACCAGTGACCAGTGACCAGTGACCATTGACCAGTGACCAGTGACCAGTGTCCAGTGACCAGCGACAGTGACCATTGACCAGTGACCAGTGACCAGTGACCAGTGACCAGTGACCAGTGACCAGTGACAAGTGACCAATGACCAGTGACCAGCGACAGTGACCATTGACCAGCGATAGTGACCATTGACCAATGACCAGTGACAAGTGACCAGTGACCAGTGATTAGTGACCAGTGACCAGTGACCAGCGACAGTGACCATTGACCAGTGACCAGTGACCAGTGACAAGTGACCAGTGACCAGTGACCAGCGACAGTGACCATTGACCAGCGATAGTGACCATTGACCAGTGACCAGTGACCAGTGACCAGTGACCAGTGACAAGTGACCAGTGACCAGTGACTTGTGACTAGTGACCAGTGACCAGTGACCAGTGACTGTGACCAGTGACCAGTGACCAGCGACAGTGACCATTGACCAGCGATAGTGACCATTGACCAGTGACCAGTGACCAGTGACCAGTGACCAGTGATCAGTGATCAGTGACCAGTGACCAGTGACCAGCGACAGTGACCATTGACCAGTGACCAGTGACCAGTGACCAGTGACCAGTGACCAATGACAAGTGACCAGTGACCAGTGACTTGTGACTAGTGACCAGTGACCAGTGACCAGTGGCCAGTGACAAGTGACCAGCGACCAGTGGCCACTGACCAGTGACAAGTAACCAGTGCTTTGTGACCAGTGACCAGTGACCAGTGACCAGTGACCAGTGACCAGTGACCAGCGACAGTGACCATTGACCAGCGACAGTGACCATTGACCTGCGATAGTGACCATTGACCAGTGACCAGTGACCAGTGACCAGTGCCCAGTGATCAGTGACCAGTGACCAGTGACCAGCGACAGTGACCATTGACCAGTGACCAGTGACCAGTGACCAGTGACCTGTGACCAGTGACCAGTGACCAGTGACCAGTGATCAGTGACCAGTGACAAGTGACCAGTGACCAGTGACCAGTGTCCAGTGACCAGTGACCATTGACCTGTGACCAGTGACCAGTGACTAGTGACCAGTGACCAGCGACAGTGACCATTTACCAGCGACAGTGACCATTGACCAGCGAAAGTGACCATTGACCAGTGACCAGTGACCAGTGGCCAGTGACCATTGACCAGTGACCAGTGACCAGTGACCAGTGACCAGTGACCAGTGACCTGTGTCCAGTGACCTGTGACCATTGACCTGTGACCAGTGACCAGTGACCAGTGACCAGTGACCAGTGACCAGTGACCATTGACCACTGCCCAGTGACAAGTTACCATTGACCAGTGACCAGTGACCAGTGACCAGTGACCAGTGACCAGTGACCAGTGACCAGTGACCAGTGACCAGCGACAGTGACCATTGACCAGTGACAAGTGACCAGTGACCCGTGACCAGCGACAGTGACCATTGACCTGCGATAGTGACCATTGACCATTGACCAGTGACCAGTGACCAGTGACCAGTGATCAGTTACCAGTGACCAGTGACCAGCGACAGTGACCATTGACCAGTGACCAGTGACCAGTGACCAGTGACCAGTGACCATTGACCTGTGACCAGTGACCAGTGATCAGTGACCAGTGACAAGTGACCAGTGACCAGTGACCAGTGTCCAGTGACCTGTGACCATTGACCTGTGACCAGTGACCAGTGACTAGTGACCAGTGACCAGTGACCAGCGACAGTGACCATTTACCAGCGACAGTGACCATTGACCAGCGAAAGTGACCATTGACCAGTGACCAGTGACCAGTGGCGAGTGACCATTGACCAGTGACCAGGGACCAGTGACCAGTGACCTGTGTCCAGTGACCAGTGACCATTGACCTGTGACCAGTGACCAGTGACCAGTGACCAGTGACCAGTGACCAGTGACCAGTGACCATTGACCACTGCCCAGTGACAAGTTACCATTGACCAGTGACCAGTGACCAGTGACCAGTGACCAGCGACAGTGACCATTGACCAGTGACCAGTGACCAGTGACCAGTGACCAGTGACCAGTGACCAGTGACCAGCGACAGTGACCATTGACCAGTGACCAGTGACCAGTGACCAGTGACCAGGGACCAGTGACCAGTGACCAGTGACCAGTGACCAGTGACCATTGACCACTGCCCAGTGACAAGTTACCATTGACCAGTGACCAGTGACCAGTGACCAGTGACCAGCGACAGTGACCATTGACCAGCGAAAGTGACCATTGACCAGTGACCAGTGACCAGTGGCCAGTGACCATTGACCAGTGACCAGGGACCAGTGACCAGTGACCTGTGTCTAGTGACCAGTGACCATTGACCTGTGACCAGTGACCAGTGACCAGTGACCAGTGACCTGTGACAAGTGACCATTGACCACTGCCCAGTGACAAGTTACCATTGACCAGTGACCAGTGACCAGTGACCAGTGACCAGCGACAGTGACCATTGACCAGTGACCAGTGACCAGTGACCAGTGACCAGTGACCAGTGACCAGTGACCAGTGACCAGCGACAGTGACCATTGACCAGCGATAGTGACCATTGACCAGTGACCAGTGACCAGTGACCAGTGACCAGCGACAGTGACCATTGACCAGTGACCAGTGACTGTGACCAGTGACCAGTGACCAGCGACAGTGACCATTGACCAGCGATAGTGACCATTGACCAGTGACCAGTGACCAGTGACCAGTGACCAGTGATCAGTGATCAGTGACCAGTGACCAGTGACCAGCGACAGTGACCATTGACCAGTGACCAGTGACCAGTGACCAGTGACCAGTGACCAATGACAAGTGACCAGTGACCAGTGACTTGTGACTAGTGACCAGTGACCAGTGACCAGTGGCCAGTGACAAGTGACCAGCGACCAGTGAGCACTGACCAGTGACAAGTAACCAGTGCTTTGTGACCAGTGACCAGTGACCAGTGACCAGCGACAGTGACCATTGACCAGCGACAGTGACCATTGACCAGCGACAGTGACCATTGACCAGTGACCAGTGACCAGTGACCAGTGACCAGTGACCAGTGACCAGTGACCAGTGACCAGTGACCAGTGACCAGTGACTTGTGACCAGTGACCAGTGACCAGTGACAAGTGACCTGTGTCCAGTGACCAGTGACCATTGACCTGTGACCAGTGACCAGTGACCAGTGACCAGTGATCAGTGACCAGTGACAAGTGACCAGTGACCAGTGACCAGTGTCCAGTGACCAGTGACAATTGACCTGTGACCAGTGACCAGTGACTAGTGACCAGTGACCAGCGACAGTGACCATTTACCAGCGACAGTGACCATTGACCAGCGAAAGTGACCATTGACCAGTGACCAGTGACCAGTGGCCAGTGACCATTGACCAGTGACCAGTGACCAGTGACCAGTGACCAGTGACCAGTGACCTGTGTCCAGTGACCAGTGACCATTGACCTGTGACCAGTGACCAGTGACCAGTGACCAGTGACCAGTGACCAGTGACCATTGACCACTGCCCAGTGACAAGTTACCATTGACCAGTGACCAGTGACCAGTGACCAGTGACCAGTGACCAGTGACCAGTGACCTGTGTCCAGTGACCAGTGACCATTGACCAGTGACCAGTGACCAGTGACCAGTGACCAGCGACAGTGACCATTGACCAGTGACAAGTGACCAGTGACCCGTGACCAGCGACAGTGACCATTGACCTGCGATAGTGACCATTGACCATTGACCAGTGACCAGTGACCAGTGACCAGTGATCAGTGACCAGTGACCAGTGACCAGCGACAGTGACCATTGACCAGTGACCAGTGACCAGTGACCAGTGACCAGTGACCATTGACCTGTGACCAGTGACCAGTGATCAGTGACCAGTGACAAGTGACCAGTGACCAGTGACCAGTGTCCAGTGACCTGTGACCATTGACCTGTGACCAGTGACCAGTGACTAGTGACCAGTGACCAGTGACCAGCGACAGTGACCATTTACCAGCGACAGTGACCAGTGACCAGTGACCAGCGACAGTGACCATTGACCAGTGACAAGTGACCAGTGACCAGTGACCAGTGACCAGTGACCAGTGACCAGTGACCAGTGACCAGTGACCAGTGACCTGTGTCCAGTGACCAGTGACCATTGACCTGTGACCAGTGACCAGTGACCAGTGACCAGTGACCAGTGACCAGTGACCATTGACCACTGCCCAGTGACAAGTTACCATTGACCAGTGACCAGTGACCAGTGACCAGTGACCAGCTACAGTGACCATTGACCAGTTACCAGTGACCAGTGACCAGTGACCAGCGACAGTGACCATTGACCAGCGAAAGTGACCATTGACCAGTGACCAGTGACCAGTGGCCAGTGACCATTGACCAGTGACCAGTGACCAGTGACCAGCGACCTGTGTCCAGTGACCAGTGACCATTGACCTGTGACCAGTGACCAGTGACCAGTGACCAGTGACCAGTGAACATTGACCACTGCCCAGTGACAAGATACCAGTGACCAGTGACCAGTGACCAGTGACCAGTGACCAGCGACAGTGACCATTGACCAGTTACCAGTGACCAGTGACCAGTGACCAGTGACCAGTGACCAGTGACCTGTGACCAGTGACCAGTGACCAGTGACCAGTGACCAGTGACCAGTGACCAGCGACAGTGACCATTGACCAGTGACAAGTGACCAGTGACCCGTGACCAGCGACAGTGACCATTGACCAGCGACAGTGACCATTGACCAGTGACCAGTGACAAGTGACCAGTGACTTGTGACCAGTGACCAGTGACCAGTGACCAGTGACCAGCGACAGTGACCAGTGACCAGTGACCAGCGAATAGTGACAAGTGACCAGTGACCAGCGACAGTGACCATTGACCAGCGATAGTGACCATTGACCAGTGACCAGTGACCAGTGACCAGTGACCAGTGATCAGTGACCAGTGACCAGTGACCAGTGACCAGTGACCAGTGACCAGTGACCAGTGACCAGTGACCAGTGACCAGTGACCAGTGACCAGTGACCTGTGTCCAGTGACCAGTGACCATTGACCTGTGACCAGTGACCAGTGACCAGTGACCAGTGACCAGTGACCAGTGACCATTGACCACTGCCCAGTGACAAGTTACCATTGACCAGTGACCAGTGACCAGTGACCAGTGACCAGCTACAGTGACCATTGACCAGTTACCAGTGACCAGTGACCAGTGACCAGCGACAGTGACCATTGACCAGTGACCAGTGACCAGTGACCATTGACCTGTGACCAGTGACCAGTGACCAGTGACCAGTGACCAGTGACAAGTGACCAATGACCAGTGACCAGCGACAGTGACCATTGACCAGTGACCAGTGATCAGTGACCAGTGACCAGTGACCAGCGACAGTGACCATTGACCTGTGACCAGTGACCAGTGACCAGTGACCAGTGACCAGTGACCAGTGACCAGTGACCAGTGACCAGTGACCAGTGACCTGTGTCCAGTGACCAGTGACCATTGACCTGTGACCAGTGACCAGTGACCATTGACCAGTGACCAGTGACCAGCGACAGTGACCATTGACCAGTGACCAGTGACCAGTGACCATTGACCTGTGACCAGTGACCAGTGACCAGTGACCAGTGACCAGTGACCAGTGACAAGTGACCAATGACCAGTGACCAGCGACAATGACCATTGACCAGCGATAGTGACCATTGACCAGCGATAGTGACCATTGACCAGTGACCAGTGACCAGTGACCAGTGACCAGTGATCAGTGACCAGTGACCAGTAACCAGCGACAGTGACCATTGACCAGTGACCAGTGACCAGTGACCAGTGACCAGTGACCAGTGATCAGTGACCAGTGACAAGTGACCAGTGACCAGTGACCAGTGTCCAGTGACCAGTGACCATTGACCTGTGACCAGTGTCCAGTGACCAGTGACCAGTGACCAGCCACAGTGACCATTTACCAGCGACAGTGGCCAGCGAAAGTGACCATTGACCAGTGACCAGTGACCAGTGGCCAGTGACCATTGACCAGTGACCAGTGACCAGTGACCAGTGACAAGAGACCAATGACCAGTGACCAGCGACAATGACCATTGACCAGCGATAGTGACCATTGACCAGTGACCAGTGACCAGTGACCATTGACCAGTGACCAGTGACCAGTGACCAGTGACCAGCGACAGTGACCATTGACCAGTGACCAGTGACCAGTGACCAGTGACCAGTGACCAGTGACCAGTGACCAATGACCAGTGACCAGTGACCAGTGACCAGTGACCAGTGACAAGTGACCAGTGACCAGCGACAGTGACCATTGACCAGCGATAGTGACCATTGACCAGTGACCAGTGACCAGTGACCAGTGACCAGTGATCAGTGACCAGTGACCAGTGACCAGTGACCAGTGACCAGTGACCAGTGACCAGTGACCAGTGACCAGTGACCAGTGACCAGTGACCAGTGACCAGTGACCTGTGTCCAGTGACCAGTGACCATTGACCTGTGACCAGTGACCAGTGACCAGTGACCAGTGACCAGTGACCAGTGACCATTGACCACTGCCCAGTGACAAGTTACCATTGACCAGTGACCAGTGACCAGTGACCAGTGACCAGCTACAGTGACCATTGACCAGTTACCAGTGACCAGTGACCAGTGACCAGCGACAGTGACCATTGACCAGCGAAAGTGACCATTGACCAGTGACCAGTGACCAGTGGCCAGTGACCATTGACCAGTGACCAGTGACCAGTGACCAGCGACCTGTGTCCAGTGACCAGTGACCATTGACCTGTGACCAGTGACCAGTGACCAGTGACCAGTGACCAGTGAACATTGACCACTGCCCAGTGACAAGATACCAGTGACCAGTGACCAGTTACCAGTGACCAGTGACCAGTGACCAGTGACCAGTGACCAGTGACCTGTGACCAGTGACCAGTGACCAGTGACCAGTGACCAGCGACAGTGACAAGTGACCAGTGACCCGTGACCAGCGACAGTGACCATTGACCAGCGACAGTGACCATTGACCAGTGACCAGTGACCAGTGACCAGTGACAAGTGACCAGTGACTTGTGACCAGTGACCAGTGACCAGTGCCCAGTGACCAGCGACAGTGACCAGTGACCAGTGACCAGCGAATAGTGACAAGTGACCAGTGACCAGCGACAGTGACCATTGACCACCGATAGTGACCATTGACCAGTGACCAGTGACCAGTGACCAGTGACCAGTGATCAGTGACCAGTGACCAGTGACCAGTGACCAGTGACCAGTGACCAGTGACCAGTGACCAGTGACCAGTGACCAGTGACCTGTGTCCAGTGACCAGTGACCATTGACCTGTGACCAGTGACCAGTGACCAGTGACCAGTGACCAGTGACCAGTGACCATTGACCACTGCCCAGTGACAAGTTACCATTGACCAGTGACCAGTGACCAGTGACCAGTGACCAGCTACAGTGACCATTGACCAGTTACCAGTGACCAGTGACCAGTGACCAGCGACAGTGACCATTGACCAGTGACCAGTGACCAGTGACCATTGACCTGTGACCAGTGACCAGTGACCAGTGACCAGTGACCAGTGACAAGTGACCAATGACCAGTGACCAGCGACAGTGACCATTGACCAGTGACCAGTGATCAGTGACCAGTGACCAGTGACCAGCGACAGTGACCATTGACCTGTGACCAGTGACCAGTGACCAGTGACCAGTGACCAGTGACCAGTGACCAGTGACCAGTGACCAGTGACCAGTGACCAGTGACCTGTGTCCAGTGACCAGTGACCATTGACCTGTGACCAGTGACCAGTGACCATTGACCAGTGACCAGTGACCAGTGACCAGTGACCAGTGACCAGTGATCAGTGACCAGTGACAAGTGACCAGTGACCAGTGACCAGTGTCCAGTGACCAGTGACCATTGACCTGTGACCAGTGTCCAGTGACCAGTGACCAGTGACCAGCCACAGTGACCATTTACCAGCGACAGTGGCCAGCGAAAGTGACCATTGACCAGTGACCAGTGACCAGTGGCCAGTGACCATTGACCAGTGACCAGTGACCAGTGACCAGTGACAAGAGACCAATGACCAGTGACCAGCGACAATGACCATTGACCAGCGATAGTGACCATTGACCAGTGACCAGTGACCAGTGACCATTGACCAGTGACCAGTGACCAGTGACCAGTGACCAGCGACAGTGACCATTGACCAGTGACCAGTGACCAGTGACCAGTGACCAGTGACCAGTGACCAGTGACCAGTGACCAGTGACCAGTGACCAGTGACCAGTGACCAGTGACAAGTGACCAGTGACCAGCGACAGTGACCATTGACCAGCGATAGTGACCATTGACCAGTGACCAGTGACCAGTGACCAGTGACCAGTGATCAGTGACCAGTGACCAGTGACCAGTGACCAGTGACCAGTGACCAGTGACCAGTGACCAGTGACCAGTGACCAGTGACCAGTGACCAGTGACCAGTGACCTGTGTCCAGTGACCAGTGACCAGTGACCAGTGACCAGTGACCATTGACCAGCGAAAGTGACCATTGACCAGTGACCAGTGACCAGTGGCCAGTGACCATTGACCAGTGACCAGTGACCAGTGACCAGCGACCTGTGTCCAGTGACCAGTGACCATTGACCTGTGACCAGTGACCAGTGACCAGTGACCAGTGACCAGTGAACATTGACCACTGCCCAGTGACAAGATACCAGTGACCAGTGACCAGTGACCAGTGACCAGTGACCAGCGACAGTGACCATTGACCAGTTACCAGTGACCACTGACCAGTGACCAGTGACCAGTGACCAGTGACCTGTGACCAGTGACCAGTGACCAGTGACCAGTGACCAGTGACCAGCGACAGTGACCATTGACCAGTGACCAGTGATCAGTGACCAGTGACCAGTGACCAGCGACAGTGACCATTGACCTGTGACCAGTGACCAGTGACCAGTGACCAGTGACCAGTGACCAGTGACCAGTGACCAGTGACCAGTGACCAGTGACCTGTGTCCAGTGACCAGTGACCATTGACCTGTGACCAGTGACCAGTGACCATTGACCAGTGACCAGTGACCAGTGACCAGTGACCAGCGACAGTGACCATTGACCAGTGACCAGTGACCAGTGACCATTGACCTGTGACCAGTGACCAGTGACCAGTGACCAGTGACCAGTGACCAGTGACAAGTGACCAATGACCAGTGACCAGCGACAATGACCATTGACCAGCGATAGTGACCATTGACCAGTGACCAGTGACCAGTGACCATTGACCAGTGACCAGTGACCAGTGTCCAGTGACCAGCGACAGTGACCATTGACCAGTGACCAGTGACCAGTGACCAGTGACCAGTGACCAGTGACCAGTGACCAGTGACCAGTGACCAGCGACCTGTGTCCAGTGACCAGTGACCATTGACCTGTGACCAGTGACCAGTGACCAGTGACCAGTGACCAGTGAACATTGACCACTGCCCAGTGACAAGATACCAGTGACCAGTGACCAGTGACCAGTGACCAGTGACCAGCGACAGTGACCATTGACCAGTTACCAGTGACCAGTGACCAGTGACCAGTGACCAGTGACCAGTGACCTGTGACCAGTGACCAGTGACCAGTGACCAGTGACCAGTGACCAGTGACCAGCGACAGTGACCATTGACCAGTGACAAGTGACCAGTGACCCGTGACCAGCGACAGTGACCATTGACCAGCGACAGTGACCATTGACCAGTGACCAGTGACCAGTGACCAGTGACAAGTGACCAGTGACTTGTGACCAGTGACCAGTGACCAGTGACCAGTGACCAGCGACAGTGACCAGTGACCAGTGACCAGCGAATAGTGACAAGTGACCAGTGACCAGCGACAGTGACCATTGACCAGCGATAGTGACCATTGACCAGTGACCAGTGACCAGTGACCAGTGACCAGTGATCAGTGACCAGTGACCAGTGACCAGTGACCAGTGACCAGTGACCAGTGACCAGTGACCAGTGACCAGTGACCAGTGACCAGTGACCAGTGACCAGTGACCTGTGTCCAGTGACCAGTGACCATTGACCTGTGACCAGTGACCAGTGACCAGTGACCAGTGACCAGTGACCAGTGACCATTGACCACTGCCCAGTGACAAGTTACCATTGACCAGTGACCAGTGACCAGTGACCAGTGACCAGCTACAGTGACCATTGACCAGTTACCAGTGACCAGTGACCAGTGACCAGCGACAGTGACCATTGACCAGTGACCAGTGACCAGTGACCATTGACCTGTGACCAGTGACCAGTGACCAGTGACCAGTGACCAGTGACCAGTGACCAGCGACAGTGACCATTGACCAGTGACCAGTGACCAGTGACCATTGACCTGTGACCAGTGACCAGTGACCAGTGACCAGTGACCAGTGACCAGTGACAAGTGACCAATGACCAGTGACCAGCGACAATGACCATTGACCAGCGATAGTGACCATTGACCAGTGACCAGTGACCAGTGACCATTGACCAGTGACCAGTGACCAGTGTCCAGTGACCAGCGACAGTGACCATTGACCAGTGACCAGTGACCAGTGACCAGTGACCAGTGACCAGTGACCAGTGACAAGTGACCAGTGACCAGTGACCAGCGACAGTGACCATTGACCAGCGATAGTGACCATTGACCAGTGACCAGTGACCAGTGACCAGTGACCAGTGATCAGTGACCAGTGACCAGTAACCAGCGACAGTGACCATTGACCAGTGACCAGTGACCAGTGACCAGTGACCAGTGACCAGTGATCAGTGACCAGTGACAAGTGACCAGTGACCAGTGACCAGTGTCCAGTGACCAGTGACCATTGACCTGTGACCAGTGTCCAGTGACCAGTGACCAGTGACCAGCCACAGTGACCATTTACCAGCGACAGTGGCCAGCGAAAGTGACCATTGACCAGTGACCAGTGACCAGTGGCCAGTGACCATTGACCAGTGACCAGTGACCAGTGACCAGTGACAAGAGACCAATGACCAGTGACCAGCGACAATGACCATTGACCAGCGATAGTGACCATTGACCAGTGACCAGTGACCAGTGACCATTGACCAGTGACCAGTGACCAGTGACCAGTGACCAGCGACAGTGACCATTGACCAGTGACCAGTGACCAGTGACCAGTGACCAGTGACCAGTGACCAGTGACCAGTGACCAGTGACCAGTGACCAGTGACCAGTGACCAGTGACCAGTGACAAGTGACCAGTGACCAGCGACAGTGACCATTGACCAGCGATAGTGACCATTGACCAGTGACCAGTGACCAGTGACCAGTGACCAGTGATCAGTGACCAGTGACCAGTGACCAGTGACCAGTGACCAGTGACCAGTGACCAGTGACCAGTGACCAGTGACCAGTGACCTGTGTCCAGTGACCAGTGACCATTGACCTGTGACCAGTGACCAGTGACCAGTGACCAGTGACCAGTGACCAGTGACCATTGACCACTGCCCAGTGACAAGTTACCATTGACCAGTGACCAGTGACCAGTGACCAGTGACCAGCTACAGTGACCATTGACCAGTTACCAGTGACCAGTGACCAGTGACCAGCGACAGTGACCATTGACCAGCGAAAGTGACCACTGACCAGTGACCAGTGACCAGTGGCCAGTGACCATTGACCAGTGACCAGTGACCAGTGACCAGCGACCTGTGTCCAGTGACCAGTGACCATTGACCTGTGACCAGTGACCAGTGACCAGTGACCAGTGACCAGTGAACATTGACCACTGCCCAGTGACAAGATACCAGTGACCAGTGACCAGTTACCAGTGACCAGTGACCAGTGACCAGTGACCAGTGACCAGTGACCAGTGACCTGTGACCAGTGACCAGTGACCAGTGACCAGTGACCAGTGACCAGTGACCAGCGACAGTGACCATTGACCAGTGACAAGTGACCAGTGACCCGTGACCAGCGACAGTGACCATTGACCAGCGACAGTGACCATTGACCAGTGACCAGTGACCAGTGACCAGTGACAAGTGACCAGTGACTTGTGACCAGTGACCAGTGACCAGTGACCAGTGACCAGCGACAGTGACCAGTGACCAGTGACCAGCGAATAGTGACAAGTGACCAGTGACCAGCGACAGTGACCATTGACCAGCGATAGTGACCATTGACCAGTGACCAGTGACCAGTGACCAGTGACCAGTGATCAGTGACCAGTGACCAGTGACCAGTGACCAGTGACCAGTGACCAGTGACCAGTGACCAGTGACCAGTGACCAGTGACCAGTGACCTGTGTCCAGTGACCAGTGACCATTGACCTGTGACCAGTGACCAGTGACCAGTGACCAGTGACCAGTGACCAGTGACCATTGACCACTGCCCAGTGACAAGTTACCATTGACCAGTGACCAGTGACCAGTGACCAGTGACCAGCTACAGTGACCATTGACCAGTTACCAGTGACCAGTGACCAGTGACCAGCGACAGTGACCATTGACCAGTGACCAGTGACCAGTGACCATTGACCTGTGACCAGTGACCAGTGACCAGTGACCAGTGACCAGTGACAAGTGACCAATGACCAGTGACCAGCGACAGTGACCATTGACCAGTGACCAGTGATCAGTGACCAGTGACCAGTGACCAGCGACAGTGACCATTGACCTGTGACCAGTGACCAGTGACCAGTGACCAGTGACCAGTGACCAGTGACCAGTGACCAGTGACCAGTGACCAGTGACCTGTGTCCAGTGACCAGTGACCATTGACCTGTGACCAGTGACCAGTGACCAGTGACCAGTGACCAGTGACCAGTGACCAGTGACCAGTGATCAGTGACCAGTGACAAGTGACCAGTGACCAGTGACCAGTGTCCAGTGACCAGTGACCATTGACCTGTGACCAGTGTCCAGTGACCAGTGACCAGTGACCAGCCACAGTGACCATTTACCAGCGACAGTGGCCAGCGAAAGTGACCATTGACCAGTGACCAGTGACCAGTGGCCAGTGACCATTGACCAGTGACCAGTGACCAGTGACCAGTGACAAGAGACCAATGACCAGTGACCAGCGACAATGACCATTGACCAGCGATAGTGACCATTGACCAGTGACCAGTGACCAGTGACCATTGACCAGTGACCAGTGACCAGTGACCAGTGACCAGCGACAGTGACCATTGACCAGTGACCAGTGACCAGTGACCAGTGACCAGTGACCAGTGACCAGTGACCAGTGACCAGTGACCAGTGACCAGTGACAAGTGACCAGTGACCAGCGACAGTGACCATTGACCAGCGATAGTGACCATTGACCAGTGACCAGTGACCAGTGACCAGTGACCAGTGATCAGTGACCAGTGACCAGTGACCAGTGACCAGTGACCAGTGACCAGTGAAAAGTGACCAGTGACCAGTGACCAGTGACCAGTGACCTGTGTCCAGTGACCAGTGACCAGTGACCAGTGACCAGTGACCATTGACCAGCGAAAGTGACCATTGACCAGTGACCAGTGACCAGTGGCCAGTGACCATTGACCAGTGACCAGTGACCAGTGACCAGCGACCTGTGTCCAGTGACCAGTGACCATTGACCTGTGACCAGTGACCAGTGACCAGTGACCAGTGACCAGTGAACATTGACCACTGCCCAGTGACAAGATACCAGTGACCAGTGACCAGTGACCAGTGACCAGTGACCAGCGACAGTGACCATTGACCAGTTACCAGTGACCACTGACCAGTGACCAGTGACCAGTGACCAGTGACCAGTGACCTGTGACCAGTGACCAGTGACCAGTGACCAGTGACCAGTGACCAGTGACCAGTGACCTGTGTCCAGTGACCAGTGACCATTGACCAGTGACCAGTGACCAGCGACAGTGACCATTGACCAGTGACAAGTGACCAGTGACCCGTGACCAGCGACAGTGACCATTGACCTGCGATAGTGACCATTGACCAGTGACCAGTGACCAGTGACCAGTGACCAGTGATCAGTGACCAGTGACCAGTGACCAGCGACAGTGACCATTGACCAGTGACCAGTGACCAGTGACCAGTGACCAGTGACAAGTGACCAGCGACCAGTGGCCACTGACCAGTGACAAGTAACCAGTGCTTTGTGACCAGTGACCAGTGACCAGTGACCAGCGACAGTGACCATTGACCAGCGACAGTGACCATTGACCAGCGACAGTGACCATTGACCAGTGACCAGTGACCAGTGACCAGTGACCAGTGACCAGTGACAAGTGACCAGTGACTTGTGACCAGTGACCAGTGACCAGTGACCAGTGACCAGCGACAGTGACCAGTGACCAGTGACCAGCGAATAGTGACCAGTGACCAGCGACACTGACCATTGACCAGCGACAGTGACCATTTACCAGCGACAGTGACCATTGACCAGTGACCATTGACCAGTGACCAGTGACCAGTGGCCAGTGACCATTGACCAGTGACCAGTGACCAGTGACCAGTGACAAGTGACCAGCGACCAGTGGCCACTGACCAGTGACAAGTGACCAGTGACCAGCGACCAGTGACCAGTGACCAATGACTAGAGACCAGTGACCAGTGACCAGCGACTGTGAGCAGTGACCAGTGACCAGCGACAGTGACCATTGACCAGCGATAGTGACCATTGACCAGTGACCAGTGACCAGTGACCAGTGACCAGTGACCAGTGATCAGTGATCAGTGACCAGTGACCAGCGACAGTGACCATTGACCAGCGACAGTGACCATTGACCAGCGACAGTGACCACTGACCAGTGACCAGTGACCAGTGACCAGTGACCAGTGAGAAGTGACCAGTGACTTGTGACCAGTGACCAGTGACCAGTGACCAGTGACCAGTGACCAGCGACAGTGACCAGTGACCAGTGACCAGCGAATAGTGACCAGTGACCAGCGACACTGACCATTGACCAGCGACAGTGACCATTTACCAGCGACAGTGACCATTGACCATTGACCAGTGACCAGTGACCAGTGACCAGTGACCAGTGACCAGTGACCAGTGACCAGTGACCAGTGACCAGTGACCAGTGACCTGTGACCAGTGACCAGTGACCAGTGACAAGTGACCTGTGTCCAGTGACCAGTGACCATTGACCTGTGACCAGTGACCAGTGATCAGTGACCAGTGACAAGTGACCAGTGACCAGTGACCAGTGTCCAGTGACCAGTGACCATTGACCTGTGACCAGTGACCAGTGACTAGTGACCAGTGACCAGTGACCAGCGACAGTGACCATTTACCAGCGATAGTGACCATTGACCAGCGAAAGTGACCATTGACCAGTGACCAGTGACCAGTGGCCAGTGACCATTGATCAGTGACCAGTGACCAGTGACCAGTGACCTGTGTCCAGTGACCAGTGACCATTGACCTGAGACCAGTGACCAGTGACCAGTGACCAGTGACCAGTGACCAGTGACCAGTGACCAGTGACCATTGACCACTGCCCAGTGACAAGTTACCATTGACCAGTGACCAGTGACCAGTGACCAGTGACCAGTGACCAGTGACCAGTGACCAGTGACCAGTGACCAGTGACCAGTGACCAGTGACCAGCGACAGTGACCATTGACCAGCGATAGTGACCATTGACCAGTGACCAGTGACCAGTGACCAGTGACCAGCGACAATGACCATTGACCAGCGATAGTGACCATTGACCAGTGACCAGTGACCATTGACCAGTGACCAGTGACCAGTGTCCAGTGACCAGCGACAGTGACCATTGACCAGTGACCAGTGACCAGTGACCAGTGACCAGTGACCAGTGACCAGTGACAAGTGACCAGTGACCAGTGACCAGCGACAGTGACCAGTGACCAGTGACCAGTGACCAGTGACCAGTGACCAGTGACAAGTGACCAGTGACCAGCGACAGTGACCATTGACCAGCGATAGTGACCATTGACCAGTGACCAGTGACCAGTGACCAGTGACCAGTGATCAGTGACCAGTGACCAGTGACCAGCGACAGTGACCATTGACAAGTGACCAGTGACCAGTGACCAGTGACCAGTGATCATTGACCAGTGACAAGTGACCAGTGACCAGTGACCAGTGACCAGTGACCAGTGACCAGCGACAGTGACCATTGACCAGTTACCAGTGACCAGTGACCAGTGACCAGTGACCAGTGACCAGTGACCAGTGACCAGTGACCAGTGACGAGTGACCTGTGTCCAGTGACCAGTGACCATTGACCTGTGACCTGTGACCAGTGACCAGTGACCAGTGACCAGTGACCATTGACCACTGCCCAGTGACAAGTTACCATTGACCAGTGACCAGTGACCAGTGACCAGTGACCAGCTACAGTGACCATTGACCAGTTACCAGTGACCAGTGACCAGTGACCAGCGACAGTGACCATTGACCAGCGAAAGTGGCCATTGACCAGTGACCAGTGACCAGTGGCCAGTGACCATTGACCAGTGACCAGTGACCAGTGACCAGCGACCTGTGTCCAGTGACCAGTGACCATTGACCTGTGACCAGTGACCAGTGACCAGTGACCAGTGACCAGTGAACATTGACCACTGCCCAGTGACAAGTTACCAGTGACCAGTGACCAGTGACCAGTGACCAGTGACCAGCGACAGTGACCATTGACCAGTTACCAGTGACCAGTGACCAGTGACCAGTGACCAGTGACCAGTGACCTGTGACCAGTGACCAGTAACCAGTGACCAGTGACCAGTGACCAGTGACCAGTGACCAGTGACCTGTGTCCAGTGACCAGTGACCATTGACCAGTGACCAGTGACCAGTGACCAGTGACCAGCGACAGTGACCATTGACCAGTGACAAGTGACCAGTGTCCCGTGACCAGCGACAGTGACCATTGACCTGCGATAGTGACCATTGACCAGTGACCAGTGACCAGTGACCAGTGACCAGTGATCAGTGACCAGTGACCAGTGACCAGCGACAGTGACCATTGACCAGTGACCAGTGACCAGTGACCAGTGACCAGTGACCATTGACCTGTGACCAGTGACCAGTGATCAGTGACCAGTGACAAGTGACCAGTGACCAGTGACCAGTGTCCAGTGACCTGTGACCATTGACCTGTGACCAGTGACCAGTGACTAGTGACCAGTGACCAGTGACCAGCGACAGTGACCATTTACCAGCGACAGTGACCATTGACCAGCGAAAGTGACCATTGACCAGTGACCAGTGACCAGTGGCCAGTGACCATTGACCAGTGACCAGGGACCAGTGACCAGTGACCTGTGTCCAGTGACCAGTGACCATTGACCTGTGACCAGTGACCAGTGACCAGTGACCAGTGACCAGTGACCAGTGACCATTGACCACTGCCCAGTGACAAGTTACCATTGACCAGTGACCAGTGACCAGTGACCAGTGACCAGCGACAGTGACCATTGACCAGTGACCAGTGACCAGTGACCAGTGACCAGTGACCAGTGACCAGTGACCAGTGACCAGCGACAGTGACCATTGACCAGCGATAGTGACCATTGACCAGTGACCAGTGACCAGTGACCAGTGACCAGCGACAGTGACCATTGACCAGTGACCAGTGACCAGTGACCATTGACCTGTGACCAGTGACCAGTGACCAGTGACCAGTGACCAGTGACAAGTGACCAATGACCTGTGACCAGCGACAATGACCATTGACCAGCGATAGTGACCATTGACCAGTGACCAGTGACCAGTGACCATTGACCAGTGACCAGTGACCAGTGTCCAGTGACCAGCGACAGTGACCATTGACCAGTGACCAGTGACCAGTGACCAGTGACCAGTGACCAGTGACCAGTGACAAGTGACCAGTGACCAGTGACCAGCGACAGTGACCATTGACCAGCGATAGTGACCATTGACCAGTGACCAGTGACCAGTGACCAGTGACCAGTGATCAGTGACCAGTGACCAGTGACCAGCGACAGTGACCATTGACCAGTGACCAGTGACCAGTGACCAGTGACCAGTGACCAGTGATCAGTGACCAGTGACAAGTGACCAGTGACCAGTGACCAGTGTCCAGTGACCAGTGACCATTGACCTGTGACCAGTGTCCAGTGACCAGTGACCAGTGACCAGCCACAGTGACCATTTACCAGCGACAGTGGCCAGCGAAAGTGACCATTGACCAGTGACCAGTGACCAGTGACCAGTGACCAGTGACCAGTGACCAGTGACAAGAGACCAATGACCAGTGACCAGCGACAATGACCATTGACCAGCGATAGTGACCATTGACCAGTGACCAGTGACCAGTGACCATTGACCAGTGACCAGTGACCAGTGACCAGTGACCAGCGACAGTGACCATTGACCAGTGACCAGTGACCAGTGACCAGTGACCAGTGACCAGCGACAGTGACCAGTGACCAGCGACAGTGACCATTGACCAGCGATAGTGACCATTGACCAGTGACCAGTGACCAGTGACCAGTGACCAGTGATCAGTGACCAGTGACCAGTGACCAGCGACAGCGACCATTGACAAGTGACCAGTGACCAGTGACCAGTGACCAGTGACCAGTGATCATTGACCAGTGACAAGTGACCAGTGACCAGCGACAGTGACCATTGGCCAGTTACCAGTGACCAGTGACCAGTGACCAGTGACCAGCGACAGTGACCATTGACCAGTGACCAGTGACCAGTGACCATTAACCTGTGACCAGTGACCAGTGACCAGTGACCAGTGACCAGTGACCAGTGACCAGTGACCAGTGACAAGTGACCAATGAGCAGTGACCAGCGACAATGACCATTGACCAGCGATAGTGACCATTGACCAGTGACCAGTGACAAGTGACCAATGACCTGTGACCAGTGACCAGTTACCAGTGACCAGTGACCAGTGACCAGTGACCAGCGACAGTGACCATTGACCAGTGACCAGTGACCAGTGACCATTGACCTGTGACCAGTGACCAGTGACCAGTGACCAGTGACCAGTGACCAGTGACAAGTGACCAATGACCAGTGACCAGCGACAATGACCATTGACCAGCGATAGTGACCATTGACCAGTGACCAGTGACCAGTGACCAGCGACAGTGACCATTGACCAGTTACCAGTGACCAGTGACCAGTGACCAGTGACCAGTGACCAGTGACCAGTGACCTGTGTCCAGTGACCAGTGACCATTGACCTGTGACCAGTGACCAGTGACCAGTGACCAGTGACCATTGACCACTGCCCAGTGACAAGTTACCATTGACCAGTGACCAGCGACAGTGGCCATTGACCAGTTACCAGTGACCAGTGACCAGTGACCAGTGACCAGTGACCAGTGACCAGTGACAAGTGACCAATGACCAGTGACCAGCGACAATGACCATTGACCAGCGATAGTGACCATTGACCAGTGACCAGTGACCAGTGACCAGCGACAGTGACCATTGACCAGTGACCAGTGACCAGTGGCCACTGACCAGTGACAAGTGACCAGTGACCAGCGACCAGTGACCAGTGACCAATGACTAGAGACCAGTGACCAGTGACGAGCGACTGTGAGCAGTGACCAGTGACCAGCGACAGTGACCATTGACCAGCGATAGTGACCATTGACCAGTGACCAGTGACCAGTGACCAGTGACCAGTGACCAGTGATCAGTGATCAGTGACCAGTGACCAGCGACAGTGACCATTGACCAGCGACAGTGACCATTGACCAGTGACCAGTGACCAGTGACCAGTGACCAGTGACAAGTGACCAGTGACTTGTGACCAGTGACCAGTGACCAGTGACCAGTGACCAGTGACCAGTGACCAGCGACAGTGACCAGTGACCAGTGACCAGCGAATAGTGACCAGTGACCAGCGACACTGACCATTGACCAGCGACAGTGACCATTTACCAGCGACAGTGACCATTGACCAGTGACAGTGACCATTGACCAGTGACCAGTGACCAGTGACCAGTGACCAGTGACCATTGACCTGTGACCAGTGACCAGTGATCAGTGACCAGTGACAAGTGACCAGTGACCAGTGACCAGTGTCCAGTGACCTGTGACCATTGACCTGTGACCAGTGACCAGTGACTAGTGACCAGTGACCAGTGACCAGCGACAGTGACCATTTACCAGCGACAGTGACCATTGACCAGCGAAAGTGACCATTGACCAGTGACCAGTGACCAGTGGCGAGTGACCATTGACCAGTGACCAGGGACCAGTGACCAGTGACCTGTGTCCAGTGACCAGTGACCATTGACCTGTGACCAGTGACCAGTGACCAGTGACCAGTGACCAGTGACCAGTGACCAGTGACCATTGACCACTGCCCAGTGACAAGTTACCAGTGACCAGTGACCAGTGACCAGTGACCAGCGACAGTGACCATTGACCAGTGACCAGTGACCAGTGACCAGTGACCAGTGACCAGTGACCAGTGACCAGTGACCAGCGACAGTGACCATTGACCAGTGACCAGTGACCAGTGACCAGTGACCAGTGACCAGTGACCAGTGACCAGTGACCAGTGACCAGTGACCAGTGACCAGTGACCTGTGACCAGTGACCAGTGACCAGTGACAAGTGACCTGTGTCCAGTGACCAGTGACCATTGACCTGTGACCAGTGACCAGTGATCAGTGACCAGTGACAAGTGACCAGTGACCAGTGACCAGTGTCCAGTGACCAGTGACCATTGACCTGTGACCAGTGACTTGTGACTAGTGACCAGTGACCAGTGACCAGTGACCAGTGACAAGTGACCAGCGACCAGTGGCCACTGACCAGTGACAAGTAACCAGTGCTTTGTGACCAGTGACCAGTGACCAGTGACCAGCGACAGTGACCATTGACCAGCGACAGTGACCATTGACCAGCGACAGTGACCATTGACCAGTGACCAGTGACCAGTGACCAGTGACCAGTGACCAGTGACAAGTGACCAGTGACTTGTGACCAGTGACCAGTGACCAGTGACCAGTGACCAGCGACAGTGACCAGTGACCAGTGACCAGCGAATAGTGACCAGTGACCAGCGACACTGACCATTGACCAGCGACAGTGACCATTTACCAGCGACAGTGACCATTGACCAGTGACCATTGACCAGTGACCAGTGACCAGTGGCCAGTGACCATTGACCAGTGACCAGTGACCAGTGACCAGTGACAAGTGACCAGCGACCAGTGGCCACTGACCAGTGACAAGTGACCAGTGACCAGCGACCAGTGACCAGTGACCAGTGACCATTGACCAGTGACCAGTGACCAGTGACCAGTGACCAGCGACAGTGACCATTGACCAGTGACCAGTGACCAGTGACCAGTGACCAGTGACCAGTGACCAGTGACCAGCGACAGTGACCATTTACCAGCGACAGTGACCATTGACCAGCGAAAGTGACCATTGACCAGTGACCAGTGACCAGTGGCCAGTGACCATTGACCAGTGACCAGTGACCAGTGACCAGTGACCTGTGTCCAGTGACCAGTGACCATTGACCTGAGACCAGTGACCAGTGACCAGTGACCAGTGACCAGTGACCAGTGACCAGTGACCAGTGACCATTGACCACTGCCCAGTGACAAGTTACCATTGACCAGTGACCAGTGACCAGTGACCAGTGACCAGTGACCAGTGACCAGTGACCAGTGACCAGTGACCAGTGACCAGTGACCAGTGACCAGCGACAGTGACCATTGACCAGCGATAGTGACCATTGACCAGTGACCAGTGACCAGTGACCAGTGACCAGCGACAATGACCATTGACCAGCGATAGTGACCATTGACCAGTGACCAGTGACCAGTGACCATTGACCAGTGACCAGTGACCAGTGTCCAGTGACCAGCGACAGTGACCATTGACCAGTGACCAGTGACCAGTGACCAGTGACCAGTGACCAGTGACCAGTGACAAGTGACCAGTGACCAGTGACCAGCGACAGTGACCAGTGACCAGTGACCAGTGACCAGTGACCAGTGACCAGTGACAAGTGACCAGTGACCAGCGACAGTGACCATTGACCAGCGATAGTGACCATTGACCAGTGACCAGTGACCAGTGACCAGTGACCAGTGATCAGTGACCAGTGACCAGTGACCAGCGACAGTGACCATTGACAAGTGACCAGTGACCAGTGACCAGTGACCAGTGATCATTGACCAGTGACAAGTGACCAGTGACCAGTGACCAGTGACCAGTGACCAGTGACCAGCGACAGTGACCATTGACCAGTTACCAGTGACCAGTGACCAGTGACCAGTGACCAGTGACCAGTGACCAGTGACCAGTGACCAGTGACCAGTGACCTGTGTCCAGTGACCAGTGACCATTGACCTGTGACCTGTGACCAGTGACCAGTGACCAGTGACCAGTGACCATTGACCACTGCCCAGTGACAAGTTACCATTGACCAGTGACCAGTGACCAGTGACCAGTGACCAGCTACAGTGACCATTGACCAGTTACCAGTGACCAGTGACCAGTGACCAGCGACAGTGACCATTGACCAGCGAAAGTGGCCATTGACCAGTGACCAGTGACCAGTGGCCAGTGACCATTGACCAGTGACCAGTGACCAGTGACCAGCGACCTGTGTCCAGTGACCAGTGACCATTGACCTGTGACCAGTGACCAGTGACCAGTGACCAGTGACCAGTGAACATTGACCACTGCCCAGTGACAAGTTACCAGTGACCAGTGACCAGTGACCAGTGACCAGTGACCAGCGACAGTGACCATTGACCAGTTACCAGTGACCAGTGACCAGTGACCAGTGACCAGTGACCAGTGACCTGTGACCAGTGACCAGTAACCAGTGACCAGTGACCAGTGACCAGTGACCAGTGACCAGTGACCTGTGTCCAGTGACCAGTGACCATTGACCAGTGACCAGTGACCAGTGACCAGTGACCAGCGACAGTGACCATTGACCAGTGACAAGTGACCAGTGTCCCGTGACCAGCGACAGTGACCATTGACCTGCGATAGTGACCATTGACCAGTGACCAGTGACCAGTGACCAGTGACCAGTGATCAGTGACCAGTGACCAGTGACCAGCGACAGTGACCATTGACCAGTGACCAGTGACCAGTGACCAGTGACCAGTGACCATTGACCTGTGACCAGTGACCAGTGATCAGTGACCAGTGACAAGTGACCAGTGACCAGTGACCAGTGTCCAGTGACCTGTGACCATTGACCTGTGACCAGTGACCAGTGACTAGTGACCAGTGACCAGTGACCAGCGACAGTGACCATTTACCAGCGACAGTGACCATTGACCAGCGAAAGTGACCATTGACCAGTGACCAGTGACCAGTGGCCAGTGACCATTGACCAGTGACCAGGGACCAGTGACCAGTGACCTGTGTCCAGTGACCAGTGACCATTGACCTGTGACCAGTGACCAGTGACCAGTGACCAGTGACCAGTGACCAGTGACCATTGACCACTGCCCAGTGACAAGTTACCATTGACCAGTGACCAGTGACCAGTGACCAGTGACCAGCGACAGTGACCATTGACCAGTGACCAGTGACCAGTGACCAGTGACCAGTGACCAGTGACCAGTGACCAGTGACCAGCGACAGTGACCATTGACCAGCGATAGTGACCATTGACCAGTGACCAGTGACCAGTGACCAGTGACCAGCGACAGTGACCATTGACCAGTGACCAGTGACCAGTGACCATTGACCTGTGACCAGTGACCAGTGACCAGTGACCAGTGACCAGTGACAAGTGACCAATGACCTGTGACCAGCGACAATGACCATTGACCAGCGATAGTGACCATTGACCAGTGACCAGTGACCAGTGACCATTGACCAGTGACCAGTGACCAGTGTCCAGTGACCAGCGACAGTGACCATTGACCAGTGACCAGTGACCAGTGACCAGTGACCAGTGACCAGTGACCAGTGACAAGTGACCAGTGACCAGTGACCAGCGACAGTGACCATTGACCAGCGATAGTGACCATTGACCAGTGACCAGTGACCAGTGACCAGTGACCAGTGATCAGTGACCAGTGACCAGTGACCAGCGACAGTGACCATTGACCAGTGACCAGTGACCAGTGACCAGTGACCAGTGACCAGTGATCAGTGACCAGTGACAAGTGACCAGTGACCAGTGACCAGTGTCCAGTGACCAGTGACCATTGACCTGTGACCAGTGTCCAGTGACCAGTGACCAGTGACCAGCCACAGTGACCATTTACCAGCGACAGTGGCCAGCGAAAGTGACCATTGACCAGTGACCAGTGACCAGTGACCAGTGACCAGTGACCAGTGACCAGTGACAAGAGACCAATGACCAGTGACCAGCGACAATGACCATTGACCAGCGATAGTGACCATTGACCAGTGACCAGTGACCAGTGACCATTGACCAGTGACCAGTGACCAGTGACCAGTGACCAGCGACAGTGACCATTGACCAGTGACCAGTGACCAGTGACCAGTGACCAGTGACCAGCGACAGTGACCAGTGACCAGCGACAGTGACCATTGACCAGCGATAGTGACCATTGACCAGTGACCAGTGACCAGTGACCAGTGACCAGTGATCAGTGACCAGTGACCAGTGACCAGCGACAGCGACCATTGACAAGTGACCAGTGACCAGTGACCAGTGACCAGTGACCAGTGATCATTGACCAGTGACAAGTGACCAGTGACCAGCGACAGTGACCATTGGCCAGTTACCAGTGACCAGTGACCAGTGACCAGTGACCAGCGACAGTGACCATTGACCAGTGACCAGTGACCAGTGACCATTAACCTGTGACCAGTGACCAGTGACCAGTGACCAGTGACCAGTGACCAGTGACCAGTGACCAGTGACAAGTGACCAATGAGCAGTGACCAGCGACAATGACCATTGACCAGCGATAGTGACCATTGACCAGTGACCAGTGACAAGTGACCAATGACCTGTGACCAGTGACCAGTTACCAGTGACCAGTGACCAGTGACCAGTGACCAGCGACAGTGACCATTGACCAGTGACCAGTGACCAGTGACCATTGACCTGTGACCAGTGACCAGTGACCAGTGACCAGTGACCAGTGACCAGTGACAAGTGACCAATGACCAGTGACCAGCGACAATGACCATTGACCAGCGATAGTGACCATTGACCAGTGACCAGTGACCAGTGACCAGTGACCAGTGACCAGTGACCAGCGACAGTGACCATTGACCAGTTACCAGTGACCAGTGACCAGTGACCAGTGACCAGTGACCAGTGACCAGTGACCTGTGTCCAGTGACCAGTGACCATTGACCTGTGACCAGTGACCAGTGACCAGTGACCAGTGACCATTGACCACTGCCCAGTGACAAGTTACCATTGACCAGTGACCAGCGACAGTGGCCATTGACCAGTTACCAGTGACCAGTGACCAGTGACCAGTGACCAGTGACCAGTGACCAGTGACAAGTGACCAATGACCAGTGACCAGCGACAATGACCATTGACCAGCGATAGTGACCATTGACCAGTGACCAGTGACCAGTGACCAGCGACAGTGACCATTGACCAGTGACCAGTGACCAGTGGCCACTGACCAGTGACAAGTGACCAGTGACCAGCGACCAGTGACCAGTGACCAATGACTAGAGACCAGTGACCAGTGACGAGCGACTGTGAGCAGTGACCAGTGACCAGCGACAGTGACCATTGACCAGCGATAGTGACCATTGACCAGTGACCAGTGACCAGTGACCAGTGACCAGTGACCAGTGATCAGTGATCAGTGACCAGTGACCAGCGACAGTGACCATTGACCAGCGACAGTGACCATTGACCAGTGACCAGTGACCAGTGACCAGTGACCAGTGACAAGTGACCAGTGACTTGTGACCAGTGACCAGTGACCAGTGACCAGTGACCAGTGACCAGTGACCAGCGACAGTGACCAGTGACCAGTGACCAGCGAATAGTGACCAGTGACCAGCGACACTGACCATTGACCAGCGACAGTGACCATTTACCAGCGACAGTGACCATTGACCAGTGACAGTGACCATTGACCAGTGACCAGTGACCAGTGACCAGTGACCAGTGACCATTGACCTGTGACCAGTGACCAGTGATCAGTGACCAGTGACAAGTGACCAGTGACCAGTGACCAGTGTCCAGTGACCTGTGACCATTGACCTGTGACCAGTGACCAGTGACTAGTGACCAGTGACCAGTGACCAGCGACAGTGACCATTTACCAGCGACAGTGACCATTGACCAGCGAAAGTGACCATTGACCAGTGACCAGTGACCAGTGGCGAGTGACCATTGACCAGTGACCAGGGACCAGTGACCAGTGACCTGTGTCCAGTGACCAGTGACCATTGACCTGTGACCAGTGACCAGTGACCAGTGACCAGTGACCAGTGACCAGTGACCAGTGACCATTGACCACTGCCCAGTGACAAGTTACCATTGACCAGTGACCAGTGACCAGTGACCAGTGACCAGCGACAGTGACCATTGACCAGTGACCAGTGACCAGTGACCAGTGACCAGTGACCAGTGACCAGTGACCAGTGACCAGCGACAGTGACCATTGACCAGTGACCAGTGACCAGTGACCAGTGACCAGTGACCAGTGACCAGTGACCAGTGACCAGTGACCAGTGACCAGTGACCAGTGACCTGTGACCAGTGACCAGTGACCAGTGACAAGTGACCTGTGTCCAGTGACCAGTGACCATTGACCTGTGACCAGTGACCAGTGATCAGTGACCAGTGACAAGTGACCAGTGACCAGTGACCAGTGTCCAGTGACCAGTGACCATTGACCTGTGACCAGTGACTTGTGACTAGTGACCAGTGACCAGTGACCAGTGACCAGTGACAAGTGACCAGCGACCAGTGGCCACTGACCAGTGACAAGTAACCAGTGCTTTGTGACCAGTGACCAGTGACCAGTGACCAGCGACAGTGACCATTGACCAGCGACAGTGACCATTGACCAGCGACAGTGACCATTGACCAGTGACCAGTGACCAGTGACCAGTGACCAGTGACCAGTGACAAGTGACCAGTGACTTGTGACCAGTGACCAGTGACCAGTGACCAGTGACCAGCGACAGTGACCAGTGACCAGTGACCAGCGAATAGTGACCAGTGACCAGCGACACTGACCATTGACCAGCGACAGTGACCATTTACCAGCGACAGTGACCATTGACCAGTGACCATTGACCAGTGACCAGTGACCAGTGGCCAGTGACCATTGACCAGTGACCAGTGACCAGTGACCAGTGACAAGTGACCAGCGACCAGTGGCCACTGACCAGTGACAAGTGACCAGTGACCAGCGACCAGTGACCAGTGACCAGTGACCATTGACCAGTGACCAGTGACCAGTGACCAGTGACCAGCGACAGTGACCATTGACCAGTGACCAGTGACCAGTGACCAGTGACCAGTGACCAGTGACCAGTGACCAGCGACAGTGACCATTTACCAGCGACAGTGACCATTGACCAGCGAAAGTGACCATTGACCAGTGACCAGTGACCAGTGGCCAGTGACCATTGACCAGTGACCAGTGACCAGTGACCAGTGACCTGTGTCCAGTGACCAGTGACCATTGACCTGTGACCAGTGACCAGTGACCATTGACCAGTGACCAGTGACCAGTGACCAGTGACCATTGACCACTGCCCAGTGACAAGTTACCATTGACCAGTGACCAGTGACTAGTGACCAGTGACCAGTGACCAGTGACCAGTGACCTGTGTCCAGTGACCAGTGACCATTGACCTGTGACCAGTGACCAGTGACCAGTGACCAGTGACCAGTGACCAGTGACCAGTGACCATTGACCACTGCCCAGTGACAAGTTACCATTGACCAGTGACCAGTGACTAGTGACCAGTGACCAGTGACCAGTGACCAGTGACCAGTGACCAGTGACCAGTGACCAGTGACCTGTGTCCAGTGACCAGTGACCATTGACCAGTGACCAGTGACCAGCGACAGTGACCATTGACCAGTGACAAGTGACCAGTGACCCGTGACCAGCGACAGTGACCATTGACCTGCGATAGTGACCATTGACCAGTGACCAGTGACCAGTGACCAGTGACCAGTGATCAGTGACCAGTGACCAGTGACCAGCGACAGTGACCATTGACCAGTGACCAGTGACCAGTGACCAGTGACCAGCGACTGTGACCATTGACCAGCGAAAGTGACCATTGACCAGTGACCAGTGACCAGTGGCCAGTGACCATTGACCAGTGACCAGTGACCAGTGACCAGTGACAAGTGACCAGCGACCAGTGGCCACTGACCAGTGACAAGTGACCAGTGACCAGCGACCAGTGACCAGTGACCAGTGACTAGAGACCAGTGACCAGTGACCAGCGACTGTGACCAGTGACCAGTGACCAGCGACAGTGACCATTGACCAGCGATAGTGACCAGTGACCAGTGACCAGTGACCAGTGACCAGTGACCAGTGATCAGTGATCAGTGACCAGTGACCAGTGACCAGCGACTGTGACCATTGACCAGTGACCAGTGACCAGTGACCAGTGACCAGTGACCAGTGACCAATGACAAGTGACCAGTGACCAGTGACTTGTGACTAGTGACCAGTGACCAGTGACCAGTGACCAGTGACAAGTGACCAGCGACCAGTGGCCACTGACCAGTGACAAGTAACCAGTGCTTTGTGACCAGTGACCAGTGACCAGTGACCAGCGACAGTGACCATTGACCAGCGACAGTGACCATTGACCAGCGACAGTGACCATTGACCAGTGACCAGTGACCAGTGACCAGTGACCAGTGACCAGTGACAAGTGACCAGTGACTTGTGACCAGTGACCAGTGACCAGTGACCAGTGACCAGCGACAGTGACCAGTGACCAGTGACCAGCGAATAGTGACCAGTGACCAGCGACACTGACCATTGACCAGCGACAGTGACCATTTACCAGCGACAGTGACCATTGACCAGTGACCATTGACCAGTGACCAGTGACCAGTGGCCAGTGACCATTGACCAGTGACCAGTGACCAGTGACCAGTGACAAGTGACCAGCGACCAGTGGCCACTGACCAGTGACAAGTGACCAGTGACCAGCGACCAGTGACCAGTGACCAATGACTAGAGACCAGTGACCAGTGACCAGCGACTGTGAGCAGTGACCAGTGACCAGCGACAGTGACCATTGACCAGCGATAGTGACCATTGACCAGTGACCAGTGACCAGTGACCAGTGACCAGTGACCAGTGATCAGTGATCAGTGACCAGTGACCAGCGACAGTGACCATTGACCAGCGACAGTGACCATTGACCAGCGACAGTGACCATTGACCAGTGACCAGTGACCAGTGACCAGTGACCAGTGAGAAGTGACCAGTGACTTGTGACCAGTGACCAGTGACCAGTGACCAGTGACCAGTGACCAGCGACAGTGACCAGTGACCAGTGACCAGCGAATAGTGACCAGTGACCAGCGACACTGACCATTGACCAGCGACAGTGACCATTTACCAGCGACAGTGACCATTGACCAGTGACCAGTGACCAGTGACCAGTGACCAGTGACCAGTGACCAGTGACCAGTGACCAGTGACCAGTGACCAGTGACCAGTGACCTGTGACCAGTGACCAGTGACCAGTGACAAGTGACCTGTGTCCAGTGACCAGTGACCATTGACCTGTGACCAGTGACCAGTGATCAGTGACCAGTGACAAGTGACCAGTGACCAGTGACCAGTGTCCAGTGACCAGTGACCATTGACCTGTGACCAGTGACCAGTGACTAGTGACCAGTGACCAGTGACCAGCGACAGTGACCATTTACCGGCGATAGTGACCATTGACCAGCGAAAGTGACCATTGACCAGTGACCAGTGACCAGTGGCCAGTGACCATTGACCAGTGACCAGTGACCAGTGACCAGTGACCTGTGTCCAGTGACCAGTGACCATTGACCTGAGACCAGTGACCAGTGACCAGTGACCAGTGACCAGTGACCAGTGACAAGTGACCAGTGACCAGCGACAGTGACCATTGACCAGCGATAGTGACCATTGACCAGTGACCAGTGACCAGTGACCAGTGACCAGTGATCAGTGACCAGTGACCAGTGACCAGCGACAGTGACCATTGACAAGTGACCAGTGACCAGTGACCAGTGACCAGTGATCATTGACCAGTGACAAGTGACCAGTGACCAGTGACCAGTGACCAGTGACCAGTGACCAGCGACAGTGACCATTGACCAGTTACCAGTGACCAGTGACCAGTGACCAGTGACCAGTGACCAGTGACCAGTGACCAGTGACCAGTGACCTGTGTCCAGTGACCAGTGGCCATTGACCTGTGACCTGTGACCAGTGACCAGTGACCAGTGACCAGTGACCATTGACCACTGCCCAGTGACAAGTTACCATTGACCAGTGACCAGTGACCAGTGACCAGTGACCAGCTACAGTGACCATTGACCAGTTACCAGTGACCAGTGACCAGTGACCAGCGACAGTGACCATTGACCAGCGAAAGTGGCCATTGACCAGTGACCAGTGACCAGTGGCCAGTGACCATTGACCAGTGACCAGTGACCAGTGACCAGCGACCTGTGTCCAGTGACCAGTGACCATTGACCTGTGACCAGTGACCAGTGACCAGTGACCAGTGACCAGTGAACATTGACCACTGCCCAGTGACAAGTTACCAGTGACCAGTGACCAGTGACCAGTGACCAGTGACCAGTGACCAGCGACAGTGACCATTGACCAGTTACCAGTGACCAGTGACCAGTGACCAGTGACCAGTGACCTGTGTCCAGTGACCAGTGACCATTGACCAGTGACCAGTGACCAGTGACCAGTGACCAGCGACAGTGACCATTGACCAGTGACAAGTGACCAGTGACCCGTGACCAGCGACAGTGACCATTGACCTGCGATAGTGACCATTGACCAGTGACCAGTGACCAGTGACCAGTGACCAGTGATCAGTGACCAGTGACCAGTGACCAGCGACAGTGACCATTGACCAGTGACCAGTGACCAGTGACCAGTGACCATTGACCTGTGACCAGTGACCAGTGATCAGTGACCAGTGACAAGTGACCAGTGACCAGTGACCAGTGTCCAGTGACCTGTGACCATTGACCTGTGACCAGTGACCAGTGACAAGTGACCAGTGACCAGTGACCAGCGACAGTGACCATTTACCAGCGACAGTGACCATTGACCAGCGAAAGTGACCATTGACCAGTGACCAGTGACCAGTGGCCAGTGACCATTGACCAGTGACCAGGGACCAGTGACCAGTGACCTGTGTCCAGTGACCAGTGACCATTGACCTGTGACCAGTGACCAGTGACCAGTGACCAGTGACCAGTGACCAGTGACCATTGACCACTGCCCAGTGACAAGTTACCATTGACCAGTGACCAGTGACCAGTGACCAGTGACCAGCGACAGTGACCATTGACCAGTGACCAGTGACCAGTGACCAGTGACCAGTGACCAGTGACCAGTGACCAGTGACCAGCGACAGTGACCATTGACCAGCGATAGTGACCATTGACCAGTGACCAGTGACCAGTGACCAGTGACCAGCGACAGTGACCATTGACCAGTGACCAGTGACCAGTGACCATTGACCTGTGACCAGTGACCAGTGACCAGTGACCAGTGACCAGTGACCAGTGACAAGTGACCAATGACCAGTGACCAGCGACAATGACCATTGACCAGCGATAGTGACCATTGACCAGTGACCAGTGACCAGTGACCATTGACCAGTGACCAGTGACCAGTGTCCAGTGACCAGCGACAGTGACCATTGACCAGTGACCAGTGACCAGTGACCAGTGACCAGTGACCAGTGACCAGTGACAAGTGACCAGTGACCAGTGACCAGCGACAGTGACCATTGACCAGCGATAGTGACCATTGACCAGTGACCAGTGACCAGTGACCAGTGACCAGTGATCAGTGACCAGTGACCAGTGACCAGCGACAGTGACCATTGACCAGTGACCAGTGACCAGTGACCAGTGACCAGTGACCAGTGATCAGTGACCAGTGACAAGTGACCAGTGACCAGTGTCCAGTGACCAGTGACCATTGACCTGTGACCAGTGTCCAGTGACCAGTGACCAGTGACCAGCCACAGTGACCATTTACCAGCGACAGTGGCCAGCGAAAGTGACCATTGACCAGTGACCAGTGACCAGTGACCAGTGACCAGTGACCAGTGACCAGTGACAAGAGACCAATGACCAGTGACCAGCGACAATGACCATTGACCAGCGATAGTGACCATTGACCAGTGACCAGTGACCAGTGACCATTGACCACTGACCAGTGACCAGTGACCAGTGACCAGCGACAGTGACCATTGACCAGTGACCAGTGACCAGTGACCAGTGACCAGTGACCAGTGACCAGTGACCAGTGACCAGTGACCAGTGACAAGTGACCAGTGACCAGCGACAGTGACCATTGACCAGCGATAGTGACCATTGACCAGTGACCAGTGACCAGTGACCAGTGACCAGTGATCAGTGACCAGTGACCAGTGACCAGCGACAGCGACCATTGACAAGTGACCAGTGACCAGTGACCAGTGACCAGTGACCAGTGATCATTGACCAGTGACAAGTGACCAGTGACCAGCGACAGTGACCATTGGCCAGTTACCAGTGACCAGTGACCAGTGACCAGTGACCAGCGACAGTGACCATTGACCAGTGACCAGTGACCAGTGACCATTGACCTGTGACCAGTGACCAGTGACCAGTGACCAGTGACCAGTGACCAGTGACCAGTGACAAGTGACCAATGACCAGTGACCAGCGACAATGACCATTGACCAGCGATAGTGACCATTGACCAGTGACCAGTGACAAGTGACCAATGACCTGTGACCAGTGACCAGTTACCAGTGACCAGTGACCAGTGACCAGTGACCAGCGACAGTGACCATTGACCAGTGACCAGTGACCAGTGACCATTGACCTGTGACCAGTGACCAGTGACCAGTGACCAGTGACCAGTGACCAGTGACAAGTGACCAATGACCAGTGACCAGCGACAATGACCATTGACCAGCGATAGTGACCATTGACCAGTGACCAGTGACCAGTGACCAGTGACCAGTGACCAGTGACCAGCGACAGTGACCATTGACCAGTTACCAGTGACCAGTGACCAGTGACCAGTGACCAGTGACCAGTGATCAGTGACCTGTGTCCAGTGACCAGTGACCATTGACCTGTGACCAGTGACCAGTGACCAGTGACCAGTGACCATTGACCACTGCCCAGTGACAAGTTACCATTGACCAGTGACCAGTGAACCGTGACCAGTGACCAGCTACAGTGACCATTGACCAGTTACCAGTGACAAGTGACCAGTGACAAGTGACCAGCGACAGTGACCATTGACCAGCGATAGTGACCATTGACCAGTGACCAGTTACCAGTGACCAGTGACCAGTGATCAGTGACCAGTGACCAGTGACCAGTGACCAGCGACAGTGACCATTGACCAGTGACCAGTGACCAGTGACCAGTGACCAGTGACCAGTGACCAGTGACCTGTGTCCAGTGACCAGTGACCATTGACCTGTGACCAGTGACCAGTGACCAGTGACCAGTGACCATTGACCACTGCCCAGTGACAAGTTACCATTGACCAGTGACCAGCGACAGTGGCCATTGACCAGTTACCAGTGACCAGTGACCAGTGACCAGTGACCAGTGACCAGTGACCAGTGACAAGTGACCAATGACCAGTGACCAGCGACAATGACCATTGACCAGCGATAGTGACCATTGACCAGTGACCAGTGACCAGTGACCAGCGACAGTGACCATTGACCAGTGACCAGTGACCAGTGGCCACTGACCAGTGACAAGTGACCAGTGACCAGCGACCAGTGACCAGTGACCAATGACTAGAGACCAGTGACCAGTGACCAGCGACAGTGACCATTGACCAGCGATAGTGACCATTGACCAGTGACCAGTGACCAGTGACCAGTGACCAGTGACCAGTGATCAGTGATCAGTGACCAGTGACCAGCGACAGTGACCATTGACCAGCGACAGTGACCATTGACCAGTGACCAGTGACCAGTGACCAGTGACCAGTGACAAGTGACCAGTGACTTGTGACCAGTGACCAGTGACCAGTGACCAGTGACCAGTGACCAGCGACAGTGACCAGTTACCAGTGACCAGCGAATAGTGACCAGTGACCAGCGACACTGACCATTGACCAGCGACAGTGACCATTTACCAGCGACAGTGACCATTGACCAGTGACAGTGACCATTGACCAGTGACCAGTGACCAGTGACCAGTGACCAGTGACCATTGACCTGTGACCAGTGACCAGTGATCAGTGACCAGTGACAAGTGACCAGTGACCAGTGACCAGTGTCCAGTGACCTGTGACCATTGACCTGTGACCAGTGACCAGTGACTAGTGACCAGTGACCAGTGACCAGCGACAGTGACCATTTACCAGCGACAGTGACCATTGACCAGCGAAAGTGACCATTGACCAGTGACCAGTGACCAGTGGCGAGTGACCATTGACCAGTGACCAGGGACCAGTGACCAGTGACCTGTGTCCAGTGACCAGTGACCATTGACCTGTGACCAGTGACCAGTGACCAGTGACCAGTGACCAGTGACCAGTGACCAGTGACCATTGACCACTGCCCAGTGACAAGTTACCATTGACCAGTGACCAGCGACAGTGACCATTGACCAGTGACCAGTGACCAGTGACCATTGACCTGTGACCAGTGACCAGTGACCAGTGACCAGTGACCAGTGACCAGTGACCAGTGACCAGTGACAAGTGACCAATGACCAGTGACCAGCGACAATGACCATTGACCAGCGATAGTGACCATTGACCAGTGACCAGTGACCAGTGACCAGTGACCAGTGACCAGTGACCAGCGACAGTGACCATTGACCAGTTACCAGTGACCAGTGACCAGTGACCAGTGACCAGTGACCAGTGACCAGTGACCTGTGTCCAGTGACCAGTGACCATTGACCTGTGACCAGTGACCAGTGACCAGTGACCAGTGACCATTGACCACTGCCCAGTGACAAGTTACCATTGACCAGTGACCAGTGAACCGTGACCAGTGACCAGCTACAGTGACCATTGACCAGTTACCAGTGACAAGTGACCAGTGACAAGTGACCAGCGACAGTGACCATTGACCAGCGATAGTGACCATTGACCAGTGACCAGTTACCAGTGACCAGTGACCAGTGATCAGTGACCAGTGACCAGTGACCAGTGACCAGCGACAGTGACCATTGACCAGTGACCAGTGACCAGTGACCAGTGACCAGTGACCAGTGACCAGTGACCTGTGTCCAGTGACCAGTGACCATTGACCTGTGACCAGTGACCAGTGACCAGTGACCAGTGACCATTGAGCACTGCCCAGTGACAAGTTACCATTGACCAGTGACCAGCGACAGTGGCCATTGACCAGTTACCAGTGACCAGTGACCAGTGACCAGTGACCAGTGACCAGTGACCAGTGACAAGTGACCAATGACCAGTGACCAGCGACAATGACCATTGACCAGCGATAGTGACCATTGACCAGTGACCAGTGACCAGTGACCAGCGACAGTGACCATTGACCAGTGACCAGTGACCAGTGGCCACTGACCAGTGACAAGTGACCAGTGACCAGCGACCAGTGACCAGTGACCAATGACTAGAGACCAGTGACCAGTGACCAGCGACTGTGAGCAGTGACCAGTGACCAGCGACAGTGACCATTGACCAGCGATAGTGACCATTGACCAGTGACCAGTGACCAGTGACCAGTGACCAGTGATCAGTGATCAGTGACCAGTGACCAGCGACAGTGACCATTGACCAGCGACAGTGACCATTGACCAGTGACCAGTGACCAGTGACCAGTGACCAGTGACAAGTGACCAGTGACTTGTGACCAGTGACCAGTGACCAGTGACCAGTGACCAGTGACCAGCGACAGTGACCAGTGACCAGTGACCAGCGAATAGTGACCAGTGACCAGCGACACTGACCATTGACCAGCGACAGTGACCATTTACCAGCGACAGTGACCATTGACCAGCGACAGTGACCATTGACCAGTGACCAGTGACCAGTGACCAGTGACCAGTGACCAGTGACCAGTGATCAGTGATCAGTGACCAGTGACCAGCGACAGTGACCATTGACCAGCGACAGTGACCATTGACCAGTGACCAGTGACCAGTGACCAGTGACCAGTGACAAGTGACCAGTGACTTGTGACCAGTGACCAGTGACCAGTGACCAGTGATCAGTGACCAGTGACAAGTGACCAGTGACCAGTGACCAGTGTCCAGTGACCTGTGACCATTGACCTGTGACCAGTGACCAGTGACTAGTGACCAGTGACCAGTGACCAGCGACAGTGATCATTTACCAGCGACAGTGACCATTGACCAGCGAAAGTGACCATTGACCAGTGGCGAGTGACCATTGACCAGTGACCAGGGACCAGTGACCAGTGACCTGTGTCCAGTGACCAGTGACCATTGACCTGTGACCAGTGACCAGTGACCAGTGACCAGTGACCAGTGACCAGTGACCAGTGACCATTGACCACTGCCCAGTGACAAGTTACCATTGACCAGTGACCAGTGACCAGTGACCAGTGACCAGCGACAGTGACCATTGACCAGTGACCAGTGACCAGTGACCAGTGACCAGTGACCAGTGACCAGTGACCAGTGACCAGTGACCAGCGACAGTGACCATTGACCAGTGACCAGTGACCAGTGACCAGTGACCAGTGACCAGTGACCAGTGACCAGTGACCAGTGACCAGTGACCAGTGACCAGTGACCTGTGACCAGTGACCAGTGACCAGTGACAAGTGACCTGTGTCCAGTGACCAGTGACCATTGACCTGTGACCAGTGACCAGTGATCAGTGACCAGTGACAAGTGACCAGTGACCAGTGACCAGTGTCCAGTGACCAGTGACCATTGACCTGTGACCAGTGACTTGTGACTAGTGACCAGTGACCAGTGACCAGTGACAAGTGACCAGCGACCAGTGGCCACTGACCAGTGACAAGTAACCAGTGCTTTGTGACCAGTGACCAGTGACCAGTGACCAGCGACAGTGACCATTGACCAGCGACAGTGACCATTGACCAGCGACAGTGACCATTGACCAGTGACCAGTGACCAGTGACCAGTGACCAGTGACCAGTGACAAGTGACCAGTGACTTGTGACCAGTGACCAGTGACCAGTGACCAGTGACCAGCGACAGTGACCAGTGACCAGTGACCAGCGAATAGTGACCAGTGACCAGCGACACTGACCATTGACCAGCGACAGTGACCATTTACCAGCGACAGTGACCATTGACCAGTGACCATTGACCAGTGACCAGTGACCAGTGGCCAGTGACCATTGACCAGTGACCAGTGACCAGTGACCAGTGACAAGTGACCAGCGACCAGTGGCCACTGACCAGTGACAAGTGACCAGTGACCAGCGACCAGTGACCAGTGACCAGTGACCATTGACCAGTGACCAGTGACCAGTGACCAGTGACCAGCGACAGTGACCATTGGCCAGTTACCAGTGACCAGTGACCAGTGACCAGTGACCAGCGACAGTGACCATTGACCAGTGACCAGTGACCAGTGACCATTAACCTGTGACCAGTGACCAGTGACCAGTGACCAGTGACCAGTGACCAGTGACCAGTGACCAGTGACAAGTGACCAATGAGCAGTGACCAGCGACAATGACCATTGACCAGCGATAGTGACCATTGACCAGTGACCAGTGACAAGTGACCAATGACCTGTGACCAGTGACCAGTTACCAGTGACCAGTGACCAGTGACCAGTGACCAGCGACAGTGACCATTGACCAGTGACCAGTGACCAGTGACCATTGACCTGTGACCAGTGACCAGTGACCAGTGACCAGTGACCAGTGACCAGTGACAAGTGACCAATGACCAGTGACCAGCGACAATGACCATTGACCAGCGATAGTGACCATTGACCAGTGACCAGTGACCAGTGACCAGTGACCAGTGACCAGTGACCAGCGACAGTGACCATTGACCAGTTACCAGTGACCAGTGACCAGTGACCAGTGACCAGTGACCAGTGACCAGTGACCTGTGTCCAGTGACCAGTGACCATTGACCTGTGACCAGTGACCAGTGACCAGTGACCAGTGACCATTGACCACTGCCCAGTGACAAGTTACCATTGACCAGTGACCAGTGAACCGTGACCAGTGACCAGCTACAGTGACCATTGACCAGTTACCAGTGACAAGTGACCAGTGACAAGTGACCAGCGACAGTGACCATTGACCAGCGATAGTGACCATTGACCAGTGACCAGTTACCAGTGACCAGTGACCAGTGATCAGTGACCAGTGACCAGTGACCAGTGACCAGTGACCTGTGTCCAGTGACCAGTGACCATTGACCTGTGACCAGTGACCAGTGACCAGTGACCAGTGACCATTGACCACTGCCCAGTGACAAGTTACCATTGACCAGTGACCAGCGACAGTGGCCATTGACCAGTTACCAGTGACCAGTGACCAGTGACCAGTGACCAGTGACCAGTGACCAGTGACAAGTGACCAATGACCAGTGACCAGCGACAATGACCATTGACCAGCGATAGTGACCATTGACCAGTGACCAGTGACCAGTGACCAGCGACAGTGACCATTGACCAGTGACCAGTGACCAGTGGCCACTGACCAGTGACAAGTGACCAGTGACCAGCGACCAGTGACCAGTGACCAATGACTAGAGACCAGTGACCAGTGACGAGCGACTGTGAGCAGTGACCAGTGACCAGCGACAGTGACCATTGACCAGCGATAGTGACCATTGACCAGTGACCAGTGACCAGTGACCAGTGACCAGTGACCAGTGATCAGTGATCAGTGACCAGTGACCAGCGACAGTGACCATTGACCAGCGACAGTGACCATTGACCAGTGACCAGTGACCAGTGACCAGTGACCAGTGACAAGTGACCAGTGACTTGTGACCAGTGACCAGTGACCAGTGACCAGTGACCAGTGACCAGTGACCAGCGACAGTGACCAGTGACCAGTGACCAGCGAATAGTGACCAGTGACCAGCGACACTGACCATTGACCAGCGACAGTGACCATTTACCAGCGACAGTGACCATTGACCAGTGACAGTGACCATTGACCAGTGACCAGTGACCAGTGACCAGTGACCAGTGACCATTGACCTGTGACCAGTGACCAGTGATCAGTGACCAGTGACAAGTGACCAGTGACCAGTGACCAGTGTCCAGTGACCTGTGACCATTGACCTGTGACCAGTGACCAGTGACTAGTGACCAGTGACCAGTGACCAGCGACAGTGACCATTTACCAGCGACAGTGACCATTGACCAGCGAAAGTGACCATTGACCAGTGACCAGTGACCAGTGGCGAGTGACCATTGACCAGTGACCAGGGACCAGTGACCAGTGACCTGTGTCCAGTGACCAGTGACCATTGACCTGTGACCAGTGACCAGTGACCAGTGACCAGTGACCAGTGACCAGTGACCAGTGACCATTGACCACTGCCCAGTGACAAGTTACCATTGACCAGTGACCAGTGACCAGTGACCAGTGACCAGCGACAGTGACCATTGACCAGTGACCAGTGACCAGTGACCAGTGACCAGTGACCAGTGACCAGTGACCAGTGACCAGCGACAGTGACCATTGACCAGTGACCAGTGACCAGTGACCAGTGACCAGTGACCAGTGACCAGTGACCAGTGACCAGTGACCAGTGACCAGTGACCAGTGACCAGTGACCTGTGACCAGTGACCAGTGACCAGTGACAAGTGACCTGTGTCCAGTGACCAGTGACCATTGACCTGTGACCAGTGACCAGTGATCAGTGACCAGTGACAAGTGACCAGTGACCAGTGACCAGTGTCCAGTGACCAGTGACCATTGACCTGTGACCAGTGACTTGTGACTAGTGACCAGTGACCAGTGACCAGTGACCAGTGACAAGTGACCAGCGACCAGTGGCCACTGACCAGTGACAAGTAACCAGTGCTTTGTGACCAGTGACCAGTGACCAGTGACCAGCGACAGTGACCATTGACCAGCGACAGTGACCATTGACCAGCGACAGTGACCATTGACCAGTGACCAGTGACCAGTGACCAGTGACCAGTGACCAGTGACAAGTGACCAGTGACTTGTGACCAGTGACCAGTGACCAGTGACCAGTGACCAGCGACAGTGACCAGTGACCAGTGACCAGCGAATAGTGACCAGTGACCAGCGACACTGACCATTGACCAGCGACAGTGACCATTTACCAGCGACAGTGACCATTGACCTGTGACCATTGACCAGTGACCAGTGACCAGTGGCCAGTGACCGTTGACCAGTGACCAGTGACCAGTGACCAGTGACAAGTGACCAGCGACCAGTGGCCACTGACCAGTGACAAGTGACCAGTGACCAGCGACCAGTGACCAGTGACCAGTGACCATTGACCAGTGACCAGTGACCAGTGACCAGTGACCAGCGACAGTGACCATTGACCAGTGACCAGTGACCAGTGACCAGTGACCAGTGACCAGTGACCAGTGACCAGCGACAGTGACCATTTACCAGCGACAGTGACCATTGACCAGCGAAAGTGACCATTGACCAGTGACCAGTGACCAGTGGCCAGTGACCATTGACCAGTGACCAGTGACCAGTGACCAGTGACCTGTGTCCAGTGACCAGTGACCATTGACCTGTGACCAGTGACCAGTGACCATTGACCAGTGACCAGTGACCAGTGACCAGTGACCATTGACCACTGCCCAGTGACAAGTTACCATTGACCAGTGACCAGTGACTAGTGACCAGTGACCAGTGACCAGTGACCAGTGACCTGTGTCCAGTGACCAGTGACCATTGACCTGTGACCAGTGACCAGTGACCAGTGACCAGTGACCAGTGACCAGTGACCAGTGACCATTGACCACTGCCCAGTGACAAGTTACCATTGACCAGTGACCAGTGACTAGTGACCAGTGACCAGTGACCAGTGACCAGTGACCAGTGACCAGTGACCAGTGACCAGTGACCTGTGTCCAGTGACCAGTGACCATTGACCAGTGACCAGTGACCAGCGACAGTGACCATTGACCAGTGACAAGTGACCAGTGACCCGTGACCAGCGACAGTGACCATTGACCTGCGATAGTGACCATTGACCAGTGACCAGTGACCAGTGACCAGTGACCAGTGATCAGTGACCAGTGACCAGTGACCAGCGACAGTGACCATTGACCAGTGACCAGTGACCAGTGACCAGTGACCAGCGACTGTGACCATTGACCAGCGAAAGTGACCATTGACCAGTGACCAGTGACCAGTGGCCAGTGACCATTGACCAGTGACCAGTGACCAGTGACCAGTGACAAGTGACCAGCGACCAGTGGCCACTGACCAGTGACAAGTGACCAGTGACCAGCGACCAGTGACCAGTGACCAGTGACTAGAGACCAGTGACCAGTGACCAGCGACTGTGACCAGTGACCAGTGACCAGCGACAGTGACCATTGACCAGCGATAGTGACCAGTGACCAGTGACCAGTGACCAGTGACCAGTGACCAGTGATCAGTGATCAGTGACCAGTGACCAGTGACCAGCGACTGTGACCATTGACCAGTGACCAGTGACCAGTGACCAGTGACCAGTGACCAGTGACCAATGACAAGTGACCAGTGACCAGTGACTTGTGACTAGTGACCAGTGACCAGTGACCAGTGACCAGTGACAAGTGACCAGCGACCAGTGGCCACTGACCAGTGACAAGTAACCAGTGCTTTGTGACCAGTGACCAGTGACCAGTGACCAGCGACAGTGACCATTGACCAGCGACAGTGACCATTGACCAGCGACAGTGACCATTGACCAGTGACCAGTGACCAGTGACCAGTGACCAGTGACCAGTGACAAGTGACCAGTGACTTGTGACCAGTGACCAGTGACCAGTGACCAGTGACCAGCGACAGTGACCAGTGACCAGTGACCAGCGAATAGTGACCAGTGACCAGCGACACTGACCATTGACCAGCGACAGTGACCATTTACCAGCGACAGTGACCATTGACCAGTGACCATTGACCAGTGACCAGTGACCAGTGGCCAGTGACCATTGACCAGTGACCAGTGACCAGTGACCAGTGACAAGTGACCAGCGACCAGTGGCCACTGACCAGTGACAAGTGACCAGTGACCAGCGACCAGTGACCAGTGACCAATGACTAGAGACCAGTGACCAGTGACCAGCGACTGTGAGCAGTGACCAGTGACCAGCGACAGTGACCATTGACCAGCGATAGTGACCATTGACCAGTGACCAGTGACCAGTGACCAGTGACCAGTGACCAGTGATCAGTGATCAGTGACCAGTGACCAGCGACAGTGACCATTGACCAGCGACAGTGACCATTGACCAGCGACAGTGACCATTGACCAGTGACCAGTGACCAGTGACCAGTGACCAGTGAGAAGTGACCAGTGACTTGTGACCAGTGACCAGTGACCAGTGACCAGTGACCAGTGACCAGCGACAGTGACCAGTGACCAGTGACCAGCGAATAGTGACCAGTGACCAGCGACACTGACCATTGACCAGCGACAGTGACCATTTACCAGCGACAGTGACCATTGACCAGTGACCAGTGACCAGTGACCAGTGACCAGTGACCAGTGACCAGTGACCAGTGACCAGTGACCAGTGACCAGTGACCAGTGACCTGTGACCAGTGACCAGTGACCAGTGACAAGTGACCTGTGTCCAGTGACCAGTGACCATTGACCTGTGACCAGTGACCAGTGATCAGTGACCAGTGACAAGTGACCAGTGACCAGTGACCAGTGTCCAGTGACCAGTGACCATTGACCTGTGACCAGTGACCAGTGACTAGTGACCAGTGACCAGTGACCAGCGACAGTGACCATTTACCGGCGATAGTGACCATTGACCAGCGAAAGTGACCATTGACCAGTGACCAGTGACCAGTGGCCAGTGACCATTGACCAGTGACCAGTGACCAGTGACCAGTGACCTGTGTCCAGTGACCAGTGACCATTGACCTGAGACCAGTGACCAGTGACCAGTGACCAGTGACCAGTGACCAGTGACAAGTGACCAGTGACCAGCGACAGTGACCATTGACCAGCGATAGTGACCATTGACCAGTGACCAGTGACCAGTGACCAGTGACCAGTGATCAGTGACCAGTGACCAGTGACCAGCGACAGTGACCATTGACAAGTGACCAGTGACCAGTGACCAGTGACCAGTGATCATTGACCAGTGACAAGTGACCAGTGACCAGTGACCAGTGACCAGTGACCAGTGACCAGCGACAGTGACCATTGACCAGTTACCAGTGACCAGTGACCAGTGACCAGTGACCAGTGACCAGTGACCAGTGACCAGTGACCAGTGACCTGTGTCCAGTGACCAGTGGCCATTGACCTGTGACCTGTGACCAGTGACCAGTGACCAGTGACCAGTGACCATTGACCACTGCCCAGTGACAAGTTACCATTGACCAGTGACCAGTGACCAGTGACCAGTGACCAGCTACAGTGACCATTGACCAGTTACCAGTGACCAGTGACCAGTGACCAGCGACAGTGACCATTGACCAGCGAAAGTGGCCATTGACCAGTGACCAGTGACCAGTGGCCAGTGACCATTGACCAGTGACCAGTGACCAGTGACCAGCGACCTGTGTCCAGTGACCAGTGACCATTGACCTGTGACCAGTGACCAGTGACCAGTGACCAGTGACCAGTGAACATTGACCACTGCCCAGTGACAAGTTACCAGTGACCAGTGACCAGTGACCAGTGACCAGTGACCAGTGACCAGCGACAGTGACCATTGACCAGTTACCAGTGACCAGTGACCAGTGACCAGTGACCAGTGACCAGTGACCTGTGTCCAGTGACCAGTGACCATTGACCAGTGACCAGTGACCAGTGACCAGTGACCAGCGACAGTGACCATTGACCAGTGACAAGTGACCAGTGACCCGTGACCAGCGACAGTGACCATTGACCTGCGATAGTGACCATTGACCAGTGACCAGTGACCAGTGACCAGTGACCAGTGATCAGTGACCAGTGACCAGTGACCAGCGACAGTGACCATTGACCAGTGACCAGTGACCAGTGACCAGTGACCATTGACCTGTGACCAGTGACCAGTGATCAGTGACCAGTGACAAGTGACCAGTGACCAGTGACCAGTGTCCAGTGACCTGTGACCATTGACCTGTGACCAGTGACCAGTGACTAGTGACCAGTGACCAGTGACCAGCGACAGTGACCATTTACCAGCGACAGTGACCATTGACCAGCGAAAGTGACCATTGACCAGTGACCAGTGACCAGTGGCCAGTGACCATTGACCAGTGACCAGGGACCAGTGACCAGTGACCTGTGTCCAGTGACCAGTGACCATTGACCTGTGACCAGTGACCAGTGACCAGTGACCAGTGACCAGTGACCAGTGACCATTGACCACTGCCCAGTGACAAGTTACCATTGACCAGTGACCAGTGACCAGTGACCAGTGACCAGCGACAGTGACCATTGACCAGTGACCAGTGACCAGTGACCAGTGACCAGTGACCAGTGACCAGTGACCAGTGACCAGCGACAGTGACCATTGACCAGCGATAGTGACCATTGACCAGTGACCAGTGACCAGTGACCAGTGACCAGCGACAGTGACCATTGACCAGTGACCAGTGACCAGTGACCATTGACCTGTGACCAGTGACCAGTGACCAGTGACCAGTGACCAGTGACCAGTGACAAGTGACCAATGACCAGTGACCAGCGACAATGACCATTGACCAGCGATAGTGACCATTGACCAGTGACCAGTGACCAGTGACCATTGACCAGTGACCAGTGACCAGTGTCCAGTGACCAGCGACAGTGACCATTGACCAGTGACCAGTGACCAGTGACCAGTGACCAGTGACCAGTGACCAGTGACAAGTGACCAGTGACCAGTGACCAGCGACAGTGACCATTGACCAGCGATAGTGACCATTGACCAGTGACCAGTGACCAGTGACCAGTGACCAGTGATCAGTGACCAGTGACCAGTGACCAGCGACAGTGACCATTGACCAGTGACCAGTGACCAGTGACCAGTGACCAGTGACCAGTGATCAGTGACCAGTGACAAGTGACCAGTGACCAGTGTCCAGTGACCAGTGACCATTGACCTGTGACCAGTGTCCAGTGACCAGTGACCAGTGACCAGCCACAGTGACCATTTACCAGCGACAGTGGCCAGCGAAAGTGACCATTGACCAGTGACCAGTGACCAGTGACCAGTGACCAGTGACCAGTGACCAGTGACAAGAGACCAATGACCAGTGACCAGCGACAATGACCATTGACCAGCGATAGTGACCATTGACCAGTGACCAGTGACCAGTGACCATTGACCAGTGACCAGTGACCAGTGACCAGTGACCAGCGACAGTGACCATTGACCAGTGACCAGTGACCAGTGACCAGTGACCAGTGACCAGTGACCAGTGACCAGTGACCAGTGACCAGTGACAAGTGACCAGTGACCAGCGACAGTGACCATTGACCAGCGATAGTGACCATTGACCAGTGACCAGTGACCAGTGACCAGTGACCAGTGATCAGTGACCAGTGACCAGTGACCAGCGACAGCGACCATTGACAAGTGACCAGTGACCAGTGATCAGTGACCAGTGACAAGTGACCAGTGACCAGTGACCAGTGTCCAGTGACCTGTGACCATTGACCTGTGACCAGTGACCAGTGACTAGTGACCAGTGACCAGTGACCAGCGACAGTGACCATTTACCAGCGACAGTGACCATTGACCAGCGAAAGTGACCATTGACCAGTGACCAGTGACCAGTGGCGAGTGACCATTGACCAGTGACCAGGGACCAGTGACCAGTGACCTGTGTCCAGTGACCAGTGACCATTGACCTGTGACCAGTGACCAGTGACCAGTGACCAGTGACCAGTGACCAGTGACCAGTGACCATTGACCACTGCCCAGTGACAAGTTACCATTGACCAGTGACCAGCGACAGTGACCATTGACCAGTGACCAGTGACCAGTGACCATTGACCTGTGACCAGTGACCAGTGACCAGTGACCAGTGACCAGTGACCAGTGACCAGTGACCAGTGACAAGTGACCAATGACCAGTGACCAGCGACAATGACCATTGACCAGCGATTGTGACCATTGACCAGTGACCAGTGACCAGTGACCAGTGACCAGTGACCAGTGACCAGCGACAGTGACCATTGACCAGTTACCAGTGACCAGTGACCAGTGACCAGTGACCAGTGACCAGTGACCAGTGACCTGTGTCCAGTGACCAGTGACCATTGACCTGTGACCAGTGACCAGTGACCAGTGACCAGTGACCATTGACCACTGCCCAGTGACAAGTTACCATTGACCAGTGACCAGTGAACCGTGACCAGTGACCAGCTACAGTGACCATTGACCAGTTACCAGTGACAAGTGACCAGTGACAAGTGACCAGCGACAGTGACCATTGACCAGCGATAGTGACCATTGACCAGTGACCAGTTACCAGTGACCAGTGACCAGTGATCAGTGACCAGTGACCAGTGACCAGTGACCAGCGACAGTGACCATTGACCAGTGACCAGTGACCAGTGACCAGTGACCAGTGACCAGTGACCAGTGACCTGTGTCCAGTGACCAGTGACCATTGACCTGTGACCAGTGACCAGTGACCAGTGACCAGTGACCATTGACCACTGCCCAGTGACAAGTTACCATTGACCAGTGACCAGCGACAGTGGCCATTGACCAGTTACCAGTGACCAGTGACCAGTGACCAGTGACCAGTGACCAGTGACCAGTGACAAGTGACCAATGACCAGTGACCAGCGACAATGACCATTGACCAGCGATAGTGACCATTGACCAGTGACCAGTGACCAGTGACCAGCGACAGTGACCATTGACCAGTGACCAGTGACCAGTGGCCACTGACCAGTGACAAGTGACCAGTGACCAGCGACCAGTGACCAGTGACCAATGACTAGAGACCAGTGACCAGTGACCAGCGACTGTGAGCAGTGACCAGTGACCAGCGACAGTGACCATTGACCAGCGATAGTGACCATTGACCAGTGACCAGTGACCAGTGACCAGTGACCAGTGATCAGTGATCAGTGACCAGTGACCAGCGACAGTGACCATTGACCAGCGACAGTGACCATTGACCAGTGACCAGTGACCAGTGACCAGTGACCAGTGACAAGTGACCAGTGACTTGTGACCAGTGACCAGTGACCAGTGACCAGTGACCAGTGACCAGCGACAGTGACCAGTGACCAGTGACCAGCGAATAGTGACCAGTGACCAGCGACACTGACCATTGACCAGCGACAGTGACCATTTACCAGCGACAGTGACCATTGACCAGCGACAGTGACCATTGACCAGTGACCAGTGACCAGTGACCAGTGACCAGTGACCAGTGACCAGTGATCAGTGATCAGTGACCAGTGACCAGCGACAGTGACCATTGACCAGCGACAGTGACCATTGACCAGTGACCAGTGACCAGTGACCAGTGACCAGTGACAAGTGACCAGTGACTTGTGACCAGTGACCAGTGACCAGTGACCAGTGATCAGTGACCAGTGACAAGTGACCAGTGACCAGTGACCAGTGTCCAGTGACCTGTGACCATTGACCTGTGACCAGTGACCAGTGACTAGTGACCAGTGACCAGTGACCAGCGACAGTGATCATTTACCAGCGACAGTGACCATTGACCAGCGAAAGTGACCATTGACCAGTGGCGAGTGACCATTGACCAGTGACCAGGGACCAGTGACCAGTGACCTGTGTCCAGTGACCAGTGACCATTGACCTGTGACCAGTGACCAGTGACCAGTGACCAGTGACCAGTGACCAGTGACCAGTGACCATTGACCACTGCCCAGTGACAAGTTACCATTGACCAGTGACCAGTGACCAGTGACCAGTGACCAGCGACAGTGACCATTGACCAGTGACCAGTGACCAGTGACCAGCGACAGTGACCATTGACCAGTGACCAGTGACCAGTGACCAGTGACCAGTGACCAGTGACCAGTGACCAGTGACCAGTGACCAGTGACCAGTGACCAGTGACCTGTGACCAGTGACCAGTGACCAGTGACATGTGACCTGTGTCCAGTGACCAGTGACCATTGACCTGTGACCAGTGACCAGTGATCAGTGACCAGTGACAAGTGACCAGTGACCAGTGACCAGTGTCCAGTGACCAGTGACCATTGACCTGTGACCAGTGACTTGTGACTAGTGACCAGTGACCAGTGACCAGTGACAAGTGACCAGCGACCAGTGGCCACTGACCAGTGACAAGTAACCAGTGCTTTGTGACCAGTGACCAGTGACCAGTGACCAGCGACAGTGACCATTGACCAGCGACAGTGACCATTGACCAGCGACAGTGACCATTGACCAGTGACCAGTGACCAGTGACCAGTGACCAGTGACCAGTGACAAGTGACCAGTGACTTGTGACCAGTGACCAGTGACCAGTGACCAGTGACCAGCGACAGTGACCAGTGACCAGTGACCAGCGAATAGTGACCAGTGACCAGCGACACTGACCATTGACCAGCGACAGTGACCATTTACCAGCGACAGTGACCATTGACCAGTGACCATTGACCAGTGACCAGTGACCAGTGGCCAGTGACCATTGACCAGTGACCAGTGACCAGTGACCAGTGACAAGTGACCAGCGACCAGTGGCCACTGACCAGTGACAAGTGACCAGTGACCAGCGACCAGTGACCAGTGACCAGTGACCATTGACCAGTGACCAGTGACCAGTGACCAGTGACCAGCGACAGTGACCATTGACCAGTGACCAGTGACCAGTGACCAGTGACCAGTGACCAGTGACCAGTGACCAGTGACCAGTGACCAGTGACCAGTGACCAGTGACCAGTGACAAGTGACCAGTGACCAGCGACAGTGACCATTGACCAGCGATAGTGACCATTGACCAGTGACCAGTGACCAGTGACCAGTGACCAGTGATCAGTGACCAGTGACCAGTGACCAGTGACCAGTGACCAGTGACCAGTGACCAGTGACCAGTGACCAGTGACCAGTGACCTGTGTCCAGTGACCAGTGACCATTGACCTGTGACCAGTGACCAGTGACCAGTGACCAGTGACCAGTGACCAGTGACCAGTGACCATTGACCACTGCCCAGTGACAAGTTACCATTGACCAGTGACCAGTGACCAGTGACCAGTGACCAGCTACAGTGACCATTGACCAGTTACCAGTGACCAGTGACCAGTGACCAGCGACAGTGACCATTGACCAGCGAAAGTGACCATTGACCAGTGACCAGTGACCAGTGGCCAGTGACCATTGACCAGTGACCAGTGACCAGTGACCAGCGACCTGTGTCCAGTGACCAGTGACCATTGACCTGTGACCAGTGACCAGTGACCAGTGACCAGTGACCAGTGAACATTGACCACTGCCCAGTGACAAGATACCAGTGACCAGTGACCAGTGACCAGTGACCAGTGACCAGCGACAGTGACCATTGACCAGTTACCAGTGACCAGTGACCAGTGACCAGTGACCAGTGACCAGTGACCTGTGACCAGTGACCAGTGACCAGTGACCAGTGACCAGTGACCAGTGACCAGCGACAGTGACCATTGACCAGTGACAAGTGACCAGTGACCCGTGACCAGCGACAGTGACCATTGACCAGCGACAGTGACCATTGACCAGTGACCAGTGACCAGTGACCAGTGACAAGTGACCAGTGACTTGTGACCAGTGACCAGTGACCAGTGACCAGTGACCAGCGACAGTGACCAGTGACCAGTGACCAGCGAATAGTGACAAGTGACCAGTAACCAGCGACAGTGACCATTGACCAGCGATAGTGACCATTGACCAGTGACCAGTGACCAGTGACCAGTGACCAGTGATCAGTGACCAGTGACCAGTGACCAGTGACCAGTGACCAGTGACCAGTGACCAGTGACCAGTGACCAGTGGCCAGTGACCAGTGACCAGTGGCCAGTGACCAGTGACCAGTGACCTGTGTCCAGTGACCAGTGACCATTGACCTGTGACCAGTGACCAGTGACCAGTGACCAGTGACCAGTGACCAGTGACCATTGACCACTGCCCAGTGACAAGTTACCATTGACCAGTGACCAGTGACCAGTGACCAGTGACCAGCTACAGTGACCATTGACCAGTTACCAGTGACCAGTGACCAGTGACCAGCGACAGTGACCATTGACCAGTGACCAGTGACCAGTGACCATTGACCTGTGACCAGTGACCAGTGACCAGTGACCAGTGACCAGTGACAAGTGACCAATGACCAGTGACCAGCGACAGTGACCATTGACCAGTGACCAGTGACCAGCGACAGTGACCATTGACCTGTGACCAGTGACCAGTGACCAGTGACCAGTGACCAGTGACCAGTGACCAGTGACCAGTGACCAGTGACCAGTGACCTGTGTCCAGTGACCAGTGACCATTGACCTGTGACCAGTGACCAGTGACCATTGACCAGTGACCAGTGACCAGTGACCAGTGACCAGTGACCAGTGATCAGTGACCAGTGACAAGTGACCAGTGACCAGTGACCAGTGTCCAGTGACCAGTGACCATTGACCTGTGACCAGTGTCCAGTGACCAGTGACCAGTGACCAGCCACAGTGACCATTTACCAGCGACAGTGGCCAGCGAAAGTGACCATTGACCAGTGACCAGTGACCAGTGGCCAGTGACCATTGACCAGTGACCAGTGACCAGTGACCAGTGACAAGAGACCAATGACCAGTGACCAGCGACAATGACCATTGACCAGCGATAGTGACCATTGACCAGTGACCAGTGACCAGTGACCATTGACCAGTGACCAGTGACCAGTGACCAGTGACCAGCGACAGTGACCATTGACCAGTGACCAGTGACCAGTGACCAGTGACCAGTGACCAGTGACCAGTGACCAGTGGCCAGTGACCAGTGACCAGTGACCAGTGACCAGTGACAAGTGACCAGTGACCAGCGACAGTGACCATTGACCAGCGATAGTGACCATTGACCAGTGACCAGTGACCAGTGACCAGTGACCAGTGATCAGTGACCAGTGACCAGTGACCAGTGACCAGTGACCAGTGACCAGTGACCAGTGACCAGTGACCAGTGACCAGTGACCAGTGACCAGTGACCAGTGACCTGTGTCCAGTGACCAGTGACCATTGACCTGTGACCAGTGACCAGTGACCAGTGACCAGTGACCAGTGACCAGTGACCATTGACCACTGCCCAGTGACAAGTTACCATTGACCAGTGACCAGTGACCAGTGACCAGTGACCAGCTACAGTGACCATTGACCAGTTACCAGTGACCAGTGACCAGTGACCAGCGACAGTGACCATTGACCAGCGAAAGTGACCATTGACCAGTGACCAGTGACCAGTGGCCAGTGACCATTGACCAGTGACCAGTGACCAGTGACCAGCGACCTGTGTCCAGTGACCAGTGACCATTGACCTGTGACCAGTGACCAGTGACCAGTGACCAGTGACCAGTGAACATTGACCACTGCCCAGTGACAAGATACCAGTGACCAGTGACCAGTGACCAGTGACCAGTGACCAGTGACCAGCGACAGTGACCATTGACCAGTTACCAGTGACCACTGACCAGTGACCAGTGACCAGTGACCAGTGACCAGTGACCTGTGACCAGTGACCAGTGACCAGTGACCAGTGACCAGTGACCAGTGACCTGTGTCCAGTGACCAGTGACCATTGACCAGTGACCAGTGACCAGCGACAGTGACCATTGACCAGTGACAAGTGACCAGTGACCCGTGACCAGCGACAGTGACCATTGACCTGCGATAGTGACCATTGACCAGTGACCAGTGACCAGTGACCAGTGACCAGTGATCAGTGACCAGTGACCAGTGACCAGCGACAGTGACCATTGACCAGTGACCAGTGACCAGTGACCAGCGACAGTGACCATTGACCAGCGAAAGTGACCATTGACCAGTGACCAGTGACCAGTGGCCAGTGACCATTGACCAGTGACCAGTGACCAGTGACCAGTGACCAGCGACAGTGACCATTGACCAGCGACAGTGACCAGTGACCAGCGACAGTGACCATTGACCAGTGACCAGTGATCAGTGACCAGTGACCAGTGACCAGCGACAGTGACCATTGACCTGTGACCAGTGACCAGTGACCAGTGACCAGTGATCAGTGACCAGTGACAAGTGACCAGTGACCAGTGACCAGTGACCAGTGTCCAGTGACCAGTGACCATTGACCTGTGACCAGTGTCCAGTGACCATTGACCTGTGACCAGTTACCAGTGACCAGTGACCAGTGACCAGTGACCAGTGACCAGTGACCAGTGACAAGTGACCAATGACCAGTGACCAGCGACAATGACCATTGACCAGCGATAGTGACCATTGACCAGTGACCAGTGACCAGTGACCATTGACCAATGACCAGTGACCAGTGTCCAGTGACCAGCGACATTGACCATTGACCAGTGACCAGCGACAGTGACCATTGACCAGTGACCAGTGACCAGTGACCATTGACCAGTGACCAGTGACAAGTGACCAATGACCAGTGACCAGCGACAGTGACCATTGACCAGTGACCAGTGATCAGTGACCAGTGACCAGTGACCAGCGACAGTGACCATTGACCTGTGACCAGTGACCAGTGACCAGTGACCAGTGATCAGTGACCAGTGACAAGTGACCAGTGACCAGTGACCAGTGACCAGTGTCCAGTGACCAGTGACCATTGACCTGTGACCAGTGTCCAGTGACCATTGACCTGTGACCAGTTACCTGTGACCAGTGACCAGTGACCAGTGACCAGTGACCAGTGACCAGTGACAAGTGACCAATGACCAGTGACCAGCGACAATGACCATTGACCAGCGATAGTGACCATTGACCAGTGACCAGTGACCAGTGACCATTGACCAGTGACCAGTGACCAGTGTCCAGTGACCAGCGACAGTGACCATTGACCAGTGACCAGTGATCAGTGACCAGTGACCAGTGACCAGCGACAGTGACCATTGACCAGTGACCAGTGACCAGTGACCAGTGACCAGTGACCAGTGATCAGTGACGAGTGACAAGTGACCAGTGACCAGTGACCAGTGTCCAGTGACCAGTGACCATTGACCTGTGACCAGTGTCCAGTGACCAGTGACCAGTGAACAGCGACAGTGACCATTTACCAGTGACCAGTGACCAGTGACCAGTGACCTGTGACCAGCGACAGTGACCATTGACCAGTGACCAGTGACCAGGGACCAGCGAATCGTGACCAGTGACCAGCGACAGAGACCATTGACCAGTGACCAGTGATCAGTGACCATTGACGAGTGGCCACTGACCAGTGACAAGTGACCAGTGACTTGTGACCAGTGACCAGTGACCAGTGACCAGTGACCAGTGACCAGTGACCAGTGACAAGTGACCAGTGACCAGCGACAGTGACCATTTACCAGCGACAGTGACCATTGACCAGCGAAAGTGACCATTGACCAGTGACCAGTGACCAGTGGCCAGTGACCATTGACCAGTGACCAGTGACCAGTGACCAGTGACCAGTGACCAGTGACCTGTGTCCAGTGACCAGTGACCATTGACCTGTGACCAGTGACCAGTGACAAGTGACCAATGACCAGTGACCAGCGACAATGACCATTGACCAGCGATAGTGACCATTGACCAGTGACCAGTGACCAGTGACCATTGACCAGTGACCAGTGACCAGTGTCCAGTGACCAGCGACAGTGACCATTGACCAGTGACCAGTGATCAGTGACCAGTGACCAGTGACCAGCGACAGTGACCATTGACCAGTGACCAGTGACCAGTGACCAGTGACCAGTGACCAGTGATCAGTGACGAGTGACAAGTGACCAGTGACCAGTGACCAGTGTCCAGTGACCAGTGACCATTGACCTGTGACCAGTGTCCAGTGACCAGTGACCAGTGACCAGCGACAGTGACCATTTACCAGTGACCAGTGACCAGTGACCAGTGACCTGTGACCAGCGACAGTGACCATTGACCAGTGACCAGTGACCAGGGACCAGCGAATCGTGACCAGTGACCAGCGACAGAGACCATTGACCAGTGACCAGTGATCAGTGACCATTGACGAGTGGCCACTGACCAGTGACAAGTGACCAGTGACTTGTGACCAGTGACCAGTGACCAGTGACCAGTGACCAGTGACCAGTGACCAGTGACAAGTGACCAGTGACCAGTGACCAGCGACAGTGACCATTTACCAGCGACAGTGACCATTGACCAGCGAAAGTGACCATTGACCAGTGACCAGTGACCAGTGGCCAGTGACCAGAGACAAGTGACCAATGACCAGTGACCAGTGACCAGTGACCAGTGACCAGCGACAGTGACCATTGACCAGCGATAGTGACCATTGACCAGTGACCAGTGACCAGTGACCATTGACCAGTGACCAGTGACCAGTGTCCAGTGACCAGCGACAGTGACCATTGACCAGTGACCAGTGACCACTGACCAGGGACCAGTGACCAGTGACAAGTGACCAATGACCAGTGACCAGCGACAGTGACCATTGACCAGTGACCAGTGATCAGTGACCAGTGACCAGTGACCAGCGAAAGTGACCATTGACCAGTGACCAGTGACCAGTCACCAGTGACCAGTGACCAGTGATCAGTGACCAGTGACAAGTGACCAGTGACCAGTGACCAGTGTCCAGTGACCAGTGACCATTGACCAGTGACCAGTGACCAGTGACTATTGACCTGTGACCAGTGACCAGTGACCAGTGACAAGTGACCAATGACCAGTGACCAGCGACAGTGACCATTGACCAGTGACCAGTGATCAGTGACCAGTGACCAATGACCAGCGACAGTGACCATTGACCTGTGACCAGTGACCAGTGACCAGTGACCAGTGATCAGTGACCAGTGACAAGTGACCAGTGACCAGTGACCAGTGACCAGTGTCCAGTGACCAGTGACCATTGACCTGTGACCAGTGTCCAGTGACCATTGACCTGTGACCAGTTACCTGTGACCAGTGACCAGTGACCAGTGACTAGTGACCAGTGACAAGTGACCAATGACCAGTGACCAGCGACAATGACCATTGACCAGCGATAGTGACCATTGACCAGTGACCAGTGACCAGTGACCATTGACCAGTGACCAGTGACCAGTGTCCAGTGACCAGCGACAGTGACCATTGACCAGTGACCAGTGACCACTGACCAGTGACCAGTGACCAGTGACAAGTGACCAATGACCAGTGACCAGCGACAGTGACCATTGACCAGTGACCAGTGATCAGTGACCAGTGACCAGTGACCAGCGAAAGTGACCATTGACCAGTGACCAGTGACCAGTCACCAGTGACCAGTGACCAGTGATCAGTGACCAGTGACAAGTGACCAGTGACCAGTGACCAGTGTCCAGTGACCAGTGACCATTGACCAGTGACCAGTGACCAGTGACTATTGACCTGTGACCAGTGACCAGTGACCAGTGACCAGTGACCAGTGACAAGTGACCAATGACCAGTGACCAGCGCCAGTGACCAGTGACCAGTGACCAGTGACCAGTGACCAGCGACAGTGACCATTGACCAGTGACCAGTGACCAGTGACCATTGACCTGTGACCAGTGACCAGTGACCAGTGACCAGAGACCAGTGACAAGTGACCAATGACCAGTGACCAGCGACAGTGACCATTGACCAGTGACCAGTGATCAGTGACCAGTGACCAGTGACCAGCGACAGTGACCATTGACCTGTGACCAGTGACCAGTGACCAGTGACCAGTGATCAGTGACCAGTGACAAGTGACCAGTGACCAGTGACCAGTGACCAGTGTCCAGTGACCAGTGACCATTGACCTGTGACCAGTGTCCAGTGACCATTGACCTGTGACCAGTTACCAGTGACCAGTGACCAGTGACCAGTGACCAGTGACCAGTGACCAGTGACCAGTGACAAGTGACCAATGACCAGTGACCAGCGGCAATGACCATTGACCAGCGATAGTGACCATTGACCAGTGACCAGTGACCAGTGACCATTGACCAGTGACCAGTGACCAGTGTCCAGTGACCAGCGACAGTGACCATTGACCAGTGACCAGCGACAGTGACCATTGACCAGTGACCAGTGACCAGTGACCATTGACCAGTGACCAGTGACAAGTGACCAATGACCAGTGACCAGCGACAGTGACCATTGACCAGTGACCAGTGATCAGTGACCAGTGACCAGTGACCAGCGACAGTGACCATTGACCTGTGACCAGTGACCAGTGACCAGTGACCAGTGATCAGTGACCAGTGACAAGTGACCAGTGACCAGTGACCAGTGACCAGTGTCCAGTGACCAGTGACCATTGACCTGTGACCAGTGTCCAGTGACCATTGACCTGTGACCAGTTACCTGTGACCAGTGACCAGTGACCAGTGACCAGTGACCAGTGACCAGTGACAAGTGACCAATGACCAGTGACCAGCGACAATGACCATTGACCAGCGATAGTGACCATTGACCAGTGACCAGTGACCAGTGACCATTGACCAGTGACCAGTGACCAGTGTCCAGTGACCTGTGTCCAGTGACCAGTGACCATTGACCTGTGACCAGTGACCAGTGACCAGTGACCAGTGACCAGTGTCCATTGACCACTGCCCAGTGACAAGTTACCATTGACCAGTGACCAGTGACCAGTGACCAGTGACCAGTGACCAGCGACAGTGACCATTGAACAGTTACCAGTGACCAGTGACCAGTGACCAGTGACCAGCGACAGTGACCATTGACCAGCGAAAGTGACCATTGACCAGTGACCAGTGACCAGTGGCCAGTGACCATTGACCAGTGACCAGTGACCAGTGACCAGTGACCAGTGACCAGTGACCTGTGTCCAGTGACCAGTGACCAATGACCAGTGACCAGTGACCAGTGACCAGTGACCAGCGACAGTGACCATTGACCAGTTACCAGTGACCAGTGTCCAGTGACCAGTGACCAGTGACCAGTGACCAGTGACCAGTGACCAGTGACCAGTGACCAGCGACAGTGACCATTTACCAGCGACAGTGACCATTGACCAGCGATAGTGACCATTGACCAGTGACCAGTGACCAGTGACCATTGACCAGTGACCAGTGACCAGTGACCAGTGACCAGCGACAGTGACCATTGACCAGTGACCAGTGACCAGTGACCAGTGACCAGTGACCAGTGACCAGTGACCAGTGGCCAGTGACCAGTGACCAGTGACCAGTGACCAGTGACAAGTGACCAGTGACCAGCGACAGTGACCATTGACCAGCGATAGTGACCATTGACCAGTGACCAGTGACCAGTGACCAGTGACCAGTGATCAGTGACCAGTGACCAGTGACCAGTGACCAGTGACCAGTGACCAGTGACCAGTGACCAGTGACCAGTGACCAGTGACCAGTGACCAGTGACCAGTGACCAGTGACCAGTGACCAGTGACCAGTGAACATTGACCACTGCCCAGTGACAAGATACCAGTGACCAGTGACCAGTGACCAGTGACCAGTGACCAGTGACCAGCGACAGTGACCATTGACCAGTTACCAGTGACCACTGACCAGTGACCAGTGACCAGTGACCAGTGACCAGTGACCTGTGACCAGTGACCAGTGACCAGTGGCCAGTGACCATTGACCAGTGACCAGTGACCAGTGACCAGTGACAAGAGACCAATGACCAGTGACCAGCGACAATGACCATTGACCAGCGATAGTGACCATTGACCAGTGACCAGTGACCAGTGACCATTGACCAGTGACCAGTGACCAGTGACCAGTGACCAGCGACAGTGACCATTGACCAGTGACCAGTGACCAGTGACCAGTGACCAGTGACCAGTGACCAGTGACCAGTGGCCAGTGACCAGTGACCAGTGACCAGTGACCAGTGACAAGTGACCAGTGACCAGCGACAGTGACCATTGACCAGCGATAGTGACCATTGACCAGTGACCAGTGACCAGTGACCAGTGACCAGTGATCAGTGACCAGTGACCAGTGACCAGTGACCAGTGACCAGTGACCAGTGACCAGTGACCAGTGACCAGTGACCAGTGACCAGTGACCAGTGACCAGTGACCTGTGTCCAGTGACCAGTGACCATTGACCTGTGACCAGTGACCAGTGACCAGTGACCAGTGACCAGTGACCAGTGACCATTGACCACTGCCCAGTGACAAGTTACCATTGACCAGTGACCAGTGACCAGTGACCAGTGACCAGCTACAGTGACCATTGACCAGTTACCAGTGACCAGTGACCAGTGACCAGCGACAGTGACCATTGACCAGCGAAAGTGACCATTGACCAGTGACCAGTGACCAGTGGCCAGTGACCATTGACCAGTGACCAGTGACCAGTGACCAGCGACCTGTGTCCAGTGACCAGTGACCATTGACCTGTGACCAGTGACCAGTGACCAGTGACCAGTGACCAGTGAACATTGACCACTGCCCAGTGACAAGATACCAGTGACCAGTGACCAGTGACCAGTGACCAGTGACCAGTGACCAGCGACAGTGACCATTGACCAGTTACCAGTGACCACTGACCAGTGACCAGTGACCAGTGACCAGTGACCAGTGACCTGTGACCAGTGACCAGTGACCAGTGACCAGTGACCAGTGACCAGTGACCTGTGTCCAGTGACCAGTGACCATTGACCAGTGACCAGTGACCAGCGACAGTGACCATTGACCAGTGACAAGTGACCAGTGACCCGTGACCAGCGACAGTGACCATTGACCTGCGATAGTGACCATTGACCAGTGACCAGTGACCAGTGACCAGTGACCAGTGATCAGTGACCAGTGACCAGTGACCAGCGACAGTGACCATTGACCAGTGACCAGTGACCAGTGACCAGCGACAGTGACCATTGACCAGCGAAAGTGACCATTGACCAGTGACCAGTGACCAGTGGCCAGTGACCATTGACCAGTGACCAGTGACCAGTGACCAGTGACCAGCGACAGTGACCATTGACCAGCGACAGTGACCAGTGACCAGCGACAGTGACCATTGACCAGTGACCAGTGATCAGTGACCAGTGACCAGTGACCAGCGACAGTGACCATTGACCTGTGACCAGTGACCAGTGACCAGTGACCAGTGATCAGTGACCAGTGACAAGTGACCAGTGACCAGTGACCAGTGACCAGTGTCCAGTGACCAGTGACCATTGACCTGTGACCAGTGTCCAGTGACCATTGACCTGTGACCAGTTACCAGTGACCAGTGACCAGTGACCAGTGACCAGTGACCAGTGACCAGTGACAAGTGACCAATGACCAGTGACCAGCGACAATGACCATTGACCAGCGATAGTGACCATTGACCAGTGACCAGTGACCAGTGACCATTGACCAATGACCAGTGACCAGTGTCCAGTGACCAGCGACATTGACCATTGACCAGTGACCAGCGACAGTGACCATTGACCAGTGACCAGTGACCAGTGACCATTGACCAGTGACCAGTGACAAGTGACCAATGACCAGTGACCAGCGACAGTGACCATTGACCAGTGACCAGTGATCAGTGACCAGTGACCAGTGACCAGCGACAGTGACCATTGACCTGTGACCAGTGACCAGTGACCAGTGACCAGTGATCAGTGACCAGTGACAAGTGACCAGTGACCAGTGACCAGTGACCAGTGTCCAGTGACCAGTGACCATTGACCTGTGACCAGTGTCCAGTGACCATTGACCTGTGACCAGTTACCTGTGACCAGTGACCAGTGACCAGTGACCAGTGACCAGTGACCAGTGACAAGTGACCAATGACCAGTGACCAGCGACAATGACCATTGACCAGCGATAGTGACCATTGACCAGTGACCAGTGACCAGTGACCATTGACCAGTGACCAGTGACCAGTGTCCAGTGACCAGCGACAGTGACCATTGACCAGTGACCAGTGATCAGTGACCAGTGACCAGTGACCAGCGACAGTGACCATTGACCAGTGACCAGTGACCAGTGACCAGTGACCAGTGACCAGTGATCAGTGACGAGTGACAAGTGACCAGTGACCAGTGACCAGTGTCCAGTGACCAGTGACCATTGACCTGTGACCAGTGTCCAGTGACCAGTGACCAGTGAACAGCGACAGTGACCATTTACCAGTGACCAGTGACCAGTGACCAGTGACCTGTGACCAGCGACAGTGACCATTGACCAGTGACCAGTGACCAGGGACCAGCGAATCGTGACCAGTGACCAGCGACAGAGACCATTGACCAGTGACCAGTGATCAGTGACCATTGACGAGTGGCCACTGACCAGTGACAAGTGACCAGTGACTTGTGACCAGTGACCAGTGACCAGTGACCAGTGACCAGTGACCAGTGACCAGTGACAAGTGACCAGTGACCAGCGACAGTGACCATTTACCAGCGACAGTGACCATTGACCAGCGAAAGTGACCATTGACCAGTGACCAGTGACCAGTGGCCAGTGACCATTGACCAGTGACCAGTGACCAGTGACCAGTGACCAGTGACCAGTGACCTGTGTCCAGTGACCAGTGACCATTGACCTGTGACCAGTGACCAGTGACAAGTGACCAATGACCAGTGACCAGCGACAATGACCATTGACCAGCGATAGTGACCATTGACCAGTGACCAGTGACCAGTGACCATTGACCAGTGACCAGTGACCAGTGTCCAGTGACCAGCGACAGTGACCATTGACCAGTGACCAGTGATCAGTGACCAGTGACCAGTGACCAGCGACAGTGACCATTGACCAGTGACCAGTGACCAGTGACCAGTGACCAGTGACCAGTGATCAGTGACGAGTGACAAGTGACCAGTGACCAGTGACCAGTGTCCAGTGACCAGTGACCATTGACCTGTGACCAGTGTCCAGTGACCAGTGACCAGTGACCAGCGACAGTGACCATTTACCAGTGACCAGTGACCAGTGACCAGTGACCTGTGACCAGCGACAGTGACCATTGACCAGTGACCAGTGACCAGGGACCAGCGAATCGTGACCAGTGACCAGCGACAGAGACCATTGACCAGTGACCAGTGATCAGTGACCATTGACGAGTGGCCACTGACCAGTGACAAGTGACCAGTGACTTGTGACCAGTGACCAGTGACCAGTGACCAGTGACCAGTGACCAGTGACCAGTGACAAGTGACCAGTGACCAGTGACCAGCGACAGTGACCATTTACCAGCGACAGTGACCATTGACCAGCGAAAGTGACCATTGACCAGTGACCAGTGACCAGTGGCCAGTGACCAGAGACAAGTGACCAATGACCAGTGACCAGTGACCAGTGACCAGTGACCAGCGACAGTGACCATTGACCAGCGATAGTGACCATTGACCAGTGACCAGTGACCAGTGACCATTGACCAGTGACCAGTGACCAGTGTCCAGTGACCAGCGACAGTGACCATTGACCAGTGACCAGTGACCACTGACCAGGGACCAGTGACCAGTGACAAGTGACCAATGACCAGTGACCAGCGACAGTGACCATTGACCAGTGACCAGTGATCAGTGACCAGTGACCAGTGACCAGCGAAAGTGACCATTGACCAGTGACCAGTGACCAGTCACCAGTGACCAGTGACCAGTGATCAGTGACCAGTGACAAGTGACCAGTGACCAGTGACCAGTGTCCAGTGACCAGTGACCATTGACCAGTGACCAGTGACCAGTGACTATTGACCTGTGACCAGTGACCAGTGACCAGTGACAAGTGACCAATGACCAGTGACCAGCGACAGTGACCATTGACCAGTGACCAGTGATCAGTGACCAGTGACCAATGACCAGCGACAGTGACCATTGACCTGTGACCAGTGACCAGTGACCAGTGACCAGTGATCAGTGACCAGTGACAAGTGACCAGTGACCAGTGACCAGTGACCAGTGTCCAGTGACCAGTGACCATTGACCTGTGACCAGTGTCCAGTGACCATTGACCTGTGACCAGTTACCTGTGACCAGTGACCAGTGACCAGTGACTAGTGACCAGTGACAAGTGACCAATGACCAGTGACCAGCGACAATGACCATTGACCAGCGATAGTGACCATTGACCAGTGACCAGTGACCAGTGACCATTGACCAGTGACCAGTGACCAGTGTCCAGTGACCAGCGACAGTGACCATTGACCAGTGACCAGTGACCACTGACCAGTGACCAGTGACCAGTGACAAGTGACCAATGACCAGTGACCAGCGACAGTGACCATTGACCAGTGACCAGTGATCAGTGACCAGTGACCAGTGACCAGCGAAAGTGACCATTGACCAGTGACCAGTGACCAGTCACCAGTGACCAGTGACCAGTGATCAGTGACCAGTGACAAGTGACCAGTGACCAGTGACCAGTGTCCAGTGACCAGTGACCATTGACCAGTGACCAGTGACCAGTGACTATTGACCTGTGACCAGTGACCAGTGACCAGTGACCAGTGACCAGTGACAAGTGACCAATGACCAGTGACCAGCGCCAGTGACCAGTGACCAGTGACCAGTGACCAGTGACCAGCGACAGTGACCATTGACCAGTGACCAGTGACCAGTGACCATTGACCTGTGACCAGTGACCAGTGACCAGTGACCAGAGACCAGTGACAAGTGACCAATGACCAGTGACCAGCGACAGTGACCATTGACCAGTGACCAGTGATCAGTGACCAGTGACCAGTGACCAGCGACAGTGACCATTGACCTGTGACCAGTGACCAGTGACCAGTGACCAGTGATCAGTGACCAGTGACAAGTGACCAGTGACCAGTGACCAGTGACCAGTGTCCAGTGACCAGTGACCATTGACCTGTGACCAGTGTCCAGTGACCATTGACCTGTGACCAGTTACCAGTGACCAGTGACCAGTGACCAGTGACCAGTGACCAGTGACCAGTGACCAGTGACAAGTGACCAATGACCAGTGACCAGCGGCAATGACCATTGACCAGCGATAGTGACCATTGACCAGTGACCAGTGACCAGTGACCATTGACCAGTGACCAGTGACCAGTGTCCAGTGACCAGCGACAGTGACCATTGACCAGTGACCAGCGACAGTGACCATTGACCAGTGACCAGTGACCAGTGACCATTGACCAGTGACCAGTGACAAGTGACCAATGACCAGTGACCAGCGACAGTGACCATTGACCAGTGACCAGTGATCAGTGACCAGTGACCAGTGACCAGCGACAGTGACCATTGACCTGTGACCAGTGACCAGTGACCAGTGACCAGTGATCAGTGACCAGTGACAAGTGACCAGTGACCAGTGACCAGTGACCAGTGTCCAGTGACCAGTGACCATTGACCTGTGACCAGTGTCCAGTGACCATTGACCTGTGACCAGTTACCTGTGACCAGTGACCAGTGACCAGTGACCAGTGACCAGTGACCAGTGACAAGTGACCAATGACCAGTGACCAGCGACAATGACCATTGACCAGCGATAGTGACCATTGACCAGTGACCAGTGACCAGTGACCATTGACCAGTGACCAGTGACCAGTGTCCAGTGACCTGTGTCCAGTGACCAGTGACCATTGACCTGTGACCAGTGACCAGTGACCAGTGACCAGTGACCAGTGTCCATTGACCACTGCCCAGTGACAAGTTACCATTGACCAGTGACCAGTGACCAGTGACCAGTGACCAGTGACCAGCGACAGTGACCATTGAACAGTTACCAGTGACCAGTGACCAGTGACCAGTGACCAGCGACAGTGACCATTGACCAGCGAAAGTGACCATTGACCAGTGACCAGTGACCAGTGGCCAGTGACCATTGACCAGTGACCAGTGACCAGTGACCAGTGACCAGTGACCAGTGACCTGTGTCCAGTGACCAGTGACCAATGACCAGTGACCAGTGACCAGTGACCAGTGACCAGCGACAGTGACCATTGACCAGTTACCAGTGACCAGTGTCCAGTGACCAGTGACCAGTGACCAGTGACCAGTGACCAGTGACCAGTGACCAGTGACCAGCGACAGTGACCATTTACCAGCGACAGTGACCATTGACCAGCGAAAGTGACCATTGACCAGTGGCCAGTGACCATTGACCAGTGACCAGTGACCAGCGACAGTGACCATTGACCAGCGAAAGTGACCATTGACCAGTGACCAGTGACCAGTGGCCAGTGACCATTGACGAGTGACCAGTGACCAGTGACCAGTGACCAGTGACCAGTGACCTGTGTCCAGTGACCAGTGACCATTGACCTGTGACCAGTGACCAGTGACCAGTGACCAGTGACCAGTGACCATTGACCACTGGCCAGTGACAAGTTACCATTGACCAGTGACCAGTGACCAGTGACCAGCGACAGTGACCATTGACCAGTTACCAGTGACCAGTGACCAGTGACCAGTGACCAGTGACCAGTGACCAGTGACCAGCGACAGTGACCATTGACCAGTGACCAGTGACCAGTGACCATTGACCTGTGACCAGTGACCTGTGACCAGTGACCAGTGACCAGTGACCAGTGACAAGTGACCAATGACCAGTGACCAGCGACAATGACCATTGACCAGCGATAGTGACCATTAACCAGTAACCAGTGACCAGTGACCATTGACCAGTGACCAGTGACCAGTGACCAGTGACCAGCGACAGTGACCGTTGACCAGTGACCAGTGACCAGTGACCAGTGACCAGTGACCAGTGACCAGTGACCAGTGACCAGTGACCAGTGACTTGTGACCAGTGACCAGTGACCAGTGACCAGTGACAAGTGACCAGCGACCAGTGGCCACTGACCAGTGACAAGTGACCAGTGACCAGCGACCAGTGACCAGTGACCAGTGACTAGAGACCAGTGACCAGTGACCAGTGACCAGCGACAGTGACCATTGACCAGCGATAGTGACCATTGACCAGTGACCAGTGACCAGTGACCAGTGACCAGTGGCCAGTGACCAGTGACCAGTGACCAGTGACCAGTGACCAGTGATCAGTGACGAGTGACAAGTGACCAGTGACCAGTGACCAGTGTCCAGTGACCAGTGACCATTGACCTGTGACCAGTGTCCAGTGACCAGTGACCAGTGACCAGCGACAGTGACCATTTACCAGCGACAGTGACCATTGACCAGCGAAAGTGACCATTGACCAGTGACCAGTGACCAGTGGCCAGTGACCATTGACCAGAGACCAGTGACCAGTGACCAGTGACCAGTGACCAGTGACCAGTGACCTGTGTCCAGTGACCAGTGACCATTGACCTGTGACCAGTGACCAGTGACCAGTGACCAGTGACCAGTGTCCATTGACCACTGCCCAGTGACAAGTTACCATTGACCAGTGACCAGTGACCAGTGACCAGTGACCAGCGACAGTGACCATTGAACAGTTACCAGTGACCAGTGACCAGTGACCAGTGACCAGCGACAGTGACCATTGACCAGCGAAAGTGACCATTGACCAGTGACCAGTGACCAGTGGCCAGTGACCATTGACCAGTGACCAGTGACCAGTGACCAGTGACCAGTGACCAGTGACCTGTGTCCAGTGACCAGTGACCAATGACCAGTGACCAGTGACCAGTGACCAGTGACCAGCGACAGTGACCATTGACCAGTTACCAGTGACCAGTGTCCAGTGACCAGTGACCAGTGACCAGTGACCAGTGACCAGTGACCAGTGACCAGTGACCAGCGACAGTGACCATTTACCAGCGACAGTGACCATTGACCAGCGAAAGTGACCATTGACCAGTGGCCAGTGACCATTGACCAGTGACCAGTGACCAGCGACAGTGACCATTGACCAGCGAAAGTGACCATTGACCAGTGACCAGTGACCAGTGGCCAGTGACCATTGACGAGTGACCAGTGACCAGTGACCAGTGACCAGTGACCAGTGACCTGTGTCCAGTGACCAGTGACCATTGACCTGTGACCAGTGACCAGTGACCAGTGACCAGTGACCAGTGACCATTGACCACTGGCCAGTGACAAGTTACCATTGACCAGTGACCAGTGACCAGTGACCAGCGACAGTGACCATTGACCAGTTACCAGTGACCAGTGACCAGTGACCAGTGACCAGTGACCAGTGACCAGTGACCAGCGACAGTGACCATTGACCAGTGACCAGTGACCAGTGACCATTGACCTGTGACCAGTGACCTGTGACCAGTGACCAGTGACCAGTGACCAGTGACCTGTGTCCAGTGACCAGTGACCATTGACCTGTGACCAGTGACCAGTGACAGTGACCAGTGACCAGCGACAGTGACCATTGACCAGTGACCAGTGACCAGTGACCATTGACCTGTGACCAGTGACCTGTGACCAGTGACCAGTGACCAGTGACCAGTGACCAGTGACCAGTGACCAGTGATCAGTGATCAGTGACCAGTGACCAGCGACAGTGACCATTGACCAGCGACAGTGACCATTGACCAGTGACCAGTGACCAGTGACCAGTGACCAGTGACAAGTGACCAGTGACTTGTGACCAGTGACCAGTGACCAGTGACCAGTGACCAGTGACCAGCGACAGTGACCAGTGACCAGTGACCAGCGAATAGTGACCAGTGACCAGCGACACTGACCATTGACCAGCGACAGTGACCATTTACCAGCGACAGTGACCATTGACCAGCGACAGTGACCATTGACCAGTGACCAGTGACCAGTGACCAGTGACCAGTGACCAGTGACCAGTGATCAGTGATCAGTGACCAGTGACCAGCGACAGTGACCATTGACCAGCGACAGTGACCATTGACCAGTGACCAGTGACCAGTGACCAGTGACCAGTGACAAGTGACCAGTGACTTGTGACCAGTGACCAGTGACCAGTGACCAGTGATCAGTGACCAGTGACAAGTGACCAGTGACCAGTGACCAGTGTCCAGTGACCTGTGACCATTGACCTGTGACCAGTGACCAGTGACTAGTGACCAGTGACCAGTGACCAGCGACAGTGACCATTTACCAGCGACAGTGACCATTGACCAGCGAAAGTGACCATTGACCAGTGGCGAGTGACCATTGACCAGTGACCAGGGACCAGTGACCAGTGACCTGTGTCCAGTGACCAGTGACCATTGACCTGTGACCAGTGACCAGTGACCAGTGACCAGTGACCAGTGACCAGTGACCAGTGACCATTGACCACTGCCCAGTGACAAGTTACCATTGACCAGTGACCAGTGACCAGTGACCAGTGACCAGCGACAGTGACCATTGACCAGTGACCAGTGACCAGTGACCAGTGACCAGTGACCAGTGACCAGTGACCAGTGACCAGCGACAGTGACCATTGACCAGTGACCAGTGACCAGTGACCAGTGACCAGTGACCAGTGACCAGTGACCAGTGACCAGTGACCAGTGACCAGTGACCTGTGACCAGTGACCAGTGACCAGTGACAAGTGACCTGTGTCCAGTGACCAGTGACCATTGACCTGTGACCAGTGACCAGTGATCAGTGACCAGTGACAAGTGACCAGTGACCAGTGACCAGTGTCCAGTGACCAGTGACCATTGACCTGTGACCAGTGACTTGTGACTAGTGACCAGTGACCAGTGACCAGTGACAAGTGACCAGCGACCAGTGGCCACTGACCAGTGACAAGTAACCAGTGCTTTGTGACCAGTGACCAGTGACCAGTGACCAGCGACAGTGACCATTGACCAGCGACAGTGACCATTGACCAGCGACAGTGACCATTGACCAGTGACCAGTGACCAGTGACCAGCGACAGTGACCATTGACCAGTTACCAGTGACCAGTGTCCAGTGACCAGTGACCAGTGACCAGTGACCAGTGACCAGTGACCAGTGACCAGTGACCAGCGACAGTGACCATTTACCAGCGACAGTGACCATTGACCAGCGAAAGTGACCATTGACCAGTGGCCAGTGACCATTGACCAGTGACCAGTGACCAGCGACAGTGACCATTGACCAGCGAAAGTGACCATTGACCAGTGACCAGTGACCAGTGGCCAGTGACCATTGACGAGTGACCAGTGACCAGTGACCAGTGACCAGTGACCAGTGACCTGTGTCCAGTGACCAGTGACCATTGACCTGTGACCAGTGACCAGTGACCAGTGACCAGTGACCAGTGACCATTGACCACTGGCCAGTGACAAGTTACCATTGACCAGTGACCAGTGACCAGTGACCAGCGACAGTGACCATTGACCAGTTACCAGTGACCAGTGACCAGTGACCAGTGACCAGTGACCAGTGACCAGTGACCAGCGACAGTGACCATTGACCAGTGACCAGTGACCAGTGACCATTGACCTGTGACCAGTGACCTGTGACCAGTGACCAGTGACCAGTGACCAGTGACCTGTGTCCAGTGACCAGTGACCATTGACCTGTGACCAGTGACCAGTGACAGTGACCAGTGACCAGCGACAGTGACCATTGACCAGTGACCAGTGACCAGTGACCATTGACCTGTGACCAGTGACCTGTGACCAGTGACCAGTGACCAGTGACCAGTGACCAGTGACCAGTGACCAGTGATCAGTGATCAGTGACCAGTGACCAGCGACAGTGACCATTGACCAGCGACAGTGACCATTGACCAGTGACCAGTGACCAGTGACCAGTGACCAGTGACAAGTGACCAGTGACTTGTGACCAGTGACCAGTGACCAGTGACCAGTGACCAGTGACCAGCGACAGTGACCAGTGACCAGTGACCAGCGAATAGTGACCAGTGACCAGCGACACTGACCATTGACCAGCGACAGTGACCATTTACCAGCGACAGTGACCATTGACCAGCGACAGTGACCATTGACCAGTGACCAGTGACCAGTGACCAGTGACCAGTGACCAGTGACCAGTGATCAGTGATCAGTGACCAGTGACCAGCGACAGTGACCATTGACCAGCGACAGTGACCATTGACCAGTGACCAGTGACCAGTGACCAGTGACCAGTGACAAGTGACCAGTGACTTGTGACCAGTGACCAGTGACCAGTGACCAGTGATCAGTGACCAGTGACAAGTGACCAGTGACCAGTGACCAGTGTCCAGTGACCTGTGACCATTGACCTGTGACCAGTGACCAGTGACTAGTGACCAGTGACCAGTGACCAGCGACAGTGACCATTTACCAGCGACAGTGACCATTGACCAGCGAAAGTGACCATTGACCAGTGGCGAGTGACCATTGACCAGTGACCAGGGACCAGTGACCAGTGACCTGTGTCCAGTGACCAGTGACCATTGACCTGTGACCAGTGACCAGTGACCAGTGACCAGTGACCAGTGACCAGTGACCAGTGACCATTGACCACTGCCCAGTGACAAGTTACCATTGACCAGTGACCAGTGACCAGTGACCAGTGACCAGCGACAGTGACCATTGACCAGTGACCAGTGACCAGTGACCAGTGACCAGTGACCAGTGACCAGTGACCAGTGACCAGCGACAGTGACCATTGACCAGTGACCAGTGACCAGTGACCAGTGACCAGTGACCAGTGACCAGTGACCAGTGACCAGTGACCAGTGACCAGTGACCTGTGACCAGTGACCAGTGACCAGTGACAAGTGACCTGTGTCCAGTGACCAGTGACCATTGACCTGTGACCAGTGACCAGTGATCAGTGACCAGTGACAAGTGACCAGTGACCAGTGACCAGTGTCCAGTGACCAGTGACCATTGACCTGTGACCAGTGACTTGTGACTAGTGACCAGTGACCAGTGACCAGTGACAAGTGACCAGCGACCAGTGGCCACTGACCAGTGACAAGTAACCAGTGCTTTGTGACCAGTGACCAGTGACCAGTGACCAGCGACAGTGACCATTGACCAGCGACAGTGACCATTGACCAGCGACAGTGACCATTGACCAGTGACCAGTGACCAGTGACCAGTGACCAGTGACCAGTGACAAGTGACCAGTGACTTGTGACCAGTGACCAGTGACCAGTGACCAGTGACCAGCGACAGTGACCAGTGACCAGTGACCAGCGAATAGTGACCAGTGACCAGCGACACTGACCATTGACCAGCGACAGTGACCATTTACCAGCGACAGTGACCATTGACCAGTGACCATTGACCAGTGACCAGTGACCAGTGGCCAGTGACCATTGACCAGTGACCAGTGACCAGTGACCAGTGACAAGTGACCAGCGACCAGTGGCCACTGACCAGTGACAAGTGACCAGTGACCAGCGACCAGTGACCAGTGACCAGTGACCATTGACCAGTGACCAGTGACCAGTGACCAGTGACCAGCGACAGTGACCATTGACCAGTGACCAGTGACCAGTGACCAGTGACCAGTGACCAGTGACCAGTGACCAGTGACCAGTGACCAGTGACCAGTGACCAGTGACCAGTGACCAGTGACCAGTGACAAGTGACCAGTGACCAGCGACAGTGACCATTGACCAGCGATAGTGACCATTGACCAGTGACCAGTGACCAGTGACCAGTGACCAGTGATCAGTGACCAGTGACCAGTGACCAGTGACCAGTGACCAGTGACCAGTGACCAGTGACCAGTGACCAGTGACCAGTGACCAGTGACCAGTGACCTGTGTCCAGTGACCAGTGACCATTGACCTGTGACCAGTGACCAGTGACCAGTGACCAGTGACCAGTGACCAGTGACCATTGACCACTGCCCAGTGACAAGTTACCATTGACCAGTGACCAGTGACCAGTGACCAGTGACCAGCTACAGTGACCATTGACCAGTTACCAGTGACCAGTGACCAGTGACCAGCGACAGTGACCATTGACCAGCGAAAGTGACCATTGACCAGTGACCAGTGACCAGTGGCCAGTGACCATTGACCAGTGACCAGTGACCAGTGACCAGCGACCTGTGTCCAGTGACCAGTGACCATTGACCTGTGACCAGTGACCAGTGACCAGTGACCAGTGACCAGTGAACATTGACCACTGCCCAGTGACAAGATACCAGTGACCAGTGACCAGTGACCAGTGACCAGTGACCAGCGACAGTGACCATTGACCAGTTACCAGTGACCAGTGACCAGTGACCAGTGACCAGTGACCAGTGACCTGTGACCAGTGACCAGTGACCAGTGACCAGTGACCAGTGACCAGTGACCAGCGACAGTGACCATTGACCAGTGACAAGTGACCAGTGACCCGTGACCAGCGACAGTGACCATTGACCAGCGACAGTGACCATTGACCAGTGACCAGTGACCAGTGACCAGTGACAAGTGACCAGTGACTTGTGACCAGTGACCAGTGACCAGTGACCAGTGACCAGCGACAGTGACCAGTGACCAGTGACCAGCGAATAGTGACAAGTGACCAGTAACCAGCGACAGTGACCATTGACCAGCGATAGTGACCATTGACCAGTGACCAGTGACCAGTGACCAGTGACCAGTGATCAGTGACCAGTGACCAGTGACCAGTGACCAGTGACCAGTGACCAGTGACCAGTGACCAGTGACCAGTGGCCAGTGACCAGTGACCAGTGGCCAGTGACCAGTGACCAGTGACCTGTGTCCAGTGACCAGTGACCATTGACCTGTGACCAGTGACCAGTGACCAGTGACCAGTGACCAGTGACCAGTGACCATTGACCACTGCCCAGTGACAAGTTACCATTGACCAGTGACCAGTGACCAGTGACCAGTGACCAGCTACAGTGACCATTGACCAGTTACCAGTGACCAGTGACCAGTGACCAGCGACAGTGACCATTGACCAGTGACCAGTGACCAGTGACCATTGACCTGTGACCAGTGACCAGTGACCAGTGACCAGTGACCAGTGACAAGTGACCAATGACCAGTGACCAGCGACAGTGACCATTGACCAGTGACCAGTGACCAGCGACAGTGACCATTGACCTGTGACCAGTGACCAGTGACCAGTGACCAGTGACAAGTGACCAGTGACCAGTGACCAGTGACCAGTGACCAGTGACCTGTGTCCAGTGACCAGTGACCATTGACCTGTGACCAGTGACCAGTGACCATTGACCAGTGACCAGTGACCAGTGACCAGTGACCAGTGACCAGTGATCAGTGACCAGTGACAAGTGACCAGTGACCAGTGACCAGTGTCCAGTGACCAGTGACCATTGACCTGTGACCAGTGTCCAGTGACCAGTGACCAGTGACCAGCCACAGTGACCATTTACCAGCGACAGTGGCCAGCGAAAGTGACCATTGACCAGTGACCAGTGACCAGTGGCCAGTGACCATTGACCAGTGACCAGTGACCAGTGACCAGTGACAAGAGACCAATGACCAGTGACCAGCGACAATGACCATTGACCAGCGATAGTGACCATTGACCAGTGACCAGTGACCAGTGACCATTGACCAGTGACCAGTGACCAGTGACCAGTGACCAGCGACAGTGACCATTGACCAGTGACCAGTGACCAGTGACCAGTGACCAGTGACCAGTGACCAGTGACCAGTGGCCAGTGACCAGTGACCAGTGACCAGTGACCAGTGACAAGTGACCAGTGACCAGCGACAGTGACCATTGACCAGCGATAGTGACCATTGACCAGTGACCAGTGACCAGTGACCAGTGACCAGTGATCAGTGACCAGTGACCAGTGACCAGTGACCAGTGACCAGTGACCAGTGACCAGTGACCAGTGACCAGTGACCAGTGACCAGTGACCAGTGACCAGTGACCTGTGTCCAGTGACCAGTGACCATTGACCTGTGACCAGTGACCAGTGACCAGTGACCAGTGACCAGTGACCAGTGACCATTGACCACTGCCCAGTGACAAGTTACCATTGACCAGTGACCAGTGACCAGTGACCAGTGACCAGCTACAGTGACCATTGACCAGTTACCAGTGACCAGTGACCAGTGACCAGCGACAGTGACCATTGACCAGCGAAAGTGACCATTGACCAGTGACCAGTGACCAGTGGCCAGTGACCATTGACCAGTGACCAGTGACCAGTGACCAGCGACCTGTGTCCAGTGACCAGTGACCATTGACCTGTGACCAGTGACCAGTGACCAGTGACCAGTGACCAGTGAACATTGACCACTGCCCAGTGACAAGATACCAGTGACCAGTGACCAGTGACCAGTGACCAGTGACCAGTGACCAGCGACAGTGACCATTGACCAGTTACCAGTGACCACTGACCAGTGACCAGTGACCAGTGACCAGTGACCAGTGACCTGTGACCAGTGACCAGTGACCAGTGACCAGTGACCAGTGACCAGTGACCTGTGTCCAGTGACCAGTGACCATTGACCAGTGACCAGTGACCAGCGACAGTGACCATTGACCAGTGACAAGTGACCAGTGACCCGTGACCAGCGACAGTGACCATTGACCTGCGATAGTGACCATTGACCAGTGACCAGTGACCAGTGACCAGTGACCAGTGATCAGTGACCAGTGACCAGTGACCAGCGACAGTGACCATTGACCAGTGACCAGTGACCAGTGACCAGCGACAGTGACCATTGACCAGCGAAAGTGACCATTGACCAGTGACCAGTGACCAGTGGCCAGTGACCATTGACCAGTGACCAGTGACCAGTGACCAGTGACCAGCGACAGTGACCATTGACCAGCGACAGTGACCAGTGACCAGCGACAGTGACCATTGACCAGTGACCAGTGATCAGTGACCAGTGACCAGTGACCAGCGACAGTGACCATTGACCTGTGACCAGTGACCAGTGACCAGTGACCAGTGATCAGTGACCAGTGACAAGTGACCAGTGACCAGTGACCAGTGACCAGTGTCCAGTGACCAGTGACCATTGACCTGTGACCAGTGTCCAGTGACCATTGACCTGTGACCAGTTACCAGTGACCAGTGACCAGTGACCAGTGACCAGTGACCAGTGACCAGTGACAAGTGACCAATGACCAGTGACCAGCGACAATGACCATTGACCAGCGATAGTGACCATTGACCAGTGACCAGTGACCAGTGACCATTGACCAATGACCAGTGACCAGTGTCCAGTGACCAGCGACATTGACCATTGACCAGTGACCAGCGACAGTGACCATTGACCAGTGACCAGTGACCAGTGACCATTGACCAGTGACCAGTGACAAGTGACCAATGACCAGTGACCAGCGACAGTGACCATTGACCAGTGACCAGTGATCAGTGACCAGTGACCAGTGACCAGCGACAGTGACCATTGACCTGTGACCAGTGACCAGTGACCAGTGACCAGTGATCAGTGACCAGTGACAAGTGACCAGTGACCAGTGACCAGTGACCAGTGTCCAGTGACCAGTGACCATTGACCTGTGACCAGTGTCCAGTGACCATTGACCTGTGACCAGTTACCTGTGACCAGTGACCAGTGACCAGTGACCAGTGACCAGTGTCCAGTGACAAGTGACCAATGACCAGTGACCAGCGACAATGACCATTGACCAGCGATAGTGACCATTGACCAGTGACCAGTGACCAGTGACCATTGACCAGTGACCAGTGACCAGTGTCCAGTGACCAGCGACAGTGACCATTGACCAGTGACCAGTGATCAGTGACCAGTGACCAGTGACCAGCGACAGTGACCATTGACCAGTGACCAGTGACCAGTGACCAGTGACCAGTGACCAGTGATCAGTGACGAGTGACAAGTGACCAGTGACCAGTGACCAGTGTCCAGTGACCAGTGACCATTGACCTGTGACCAGTGTCCAGTGACCAGTGACCAGTGACCAGCGACAGTGACCATTTACCAGTGACCAGTGACCAGTGACCAGTGACCTGTGACCAGCGACAGTGACCATTGACCAGTGACCAGTGACCAGGGACCAGCGAATCGTGACCAGTGACCAGCGACAGAGACCATTGACCAGTGACCAGTGATCAGTGACCATTGACGAGTGGCCACTGACCAGTGACAAGTGACCAGTGACTTGTGACCAGTGACCAGTGACCAGTGACCAGTGACCAGTGACCAGTGACCAGTGACAAGTGACCAGTGACCAGCGACAGTGACCATTTACCAGCGACAGTGACCATTGACCAGCGAAAGTGACCATTGACCAGTGACCAGTGACCAGTGGCCAGTGACCATTGACCAGTGACCAGTGACCAGTGACCAGTGACCAGTGACCAGTGACCTGTGTCCAGTGACCAGTGACCATTGACCTGTGACCAGTGACCAGTGACAAGTGACCAATGACCAGTGACCAGCGACAATGACCATTGACCAGCGATAGTGACCATTGACCAGTGACCAGTGACCAGTGACCATTGACCAGTGACCAGTGACCAGTGTCCAGTGACCAGCGACAGTGACCATTGACCAGTGACCAGTGATCAGTGACCAGTGACCAGTGACCAGCGACAGTGACCATTGACCAGTGACCAGTGACCAGTGACCAGTGACCAGTGACCAGTGATCAGTGACGAGTGACAAGTGACCAGTGACCAGTGACCAGTGTCCAGTGACCAGTGACCATTGACCTGTGACCAGTGTCCAGTGACCAGTGACCAGTGACCAGCGACAGTGACCATTTACCAGTGACCAGTGACCAGTGACCAGTGACCTGTGACCAGCGACAGTGACCATTGACCAGTGACCAGTGACCAGGGACCAGCGAATCGTGACCAGTGACCAGCGACAGAGACCATTGACCAGTGACCAGTGATCAGTGACCATTGACGAGTGGCCACTGACCAGTGACAAGTGACCAGTGACTTGTGACCAGTGACCAGTGACCAGTGACCAGTGACCAGTGACCAGTGACCAGTGACAAGTGACCAGTGACCAGTGACCAGCGACAGTGACCATTTACCAGCGACAGTGACCATTGACCAGCGAAAGTGACCATTGACCAGTGACCAGTGACCAGTGGCCAGTGACCAGTGACAAGTGACCAATGACCAGTGACCAGCGACAATGACCATTGACCAGCGATAGTGACCATTGACCAGTGACCAGTGACCAGTGACCATTGACCAGTGACCAGTGACCAGTGTCCAGTGACCAGCGACAGTGACCATTGACCAGTGACCAGTGACCACTGACCAGTGACCAGTGACCAGTGACAAGTGACCAATGACCAGTGACCAGCGACAGTGACCATTGACCAGTGACCAGTGATCAGTGACCAGTGACCAGTGACCAGCGAAAGTGACCATTGACCAGTGACCAGTGACCAGTCACCAGTGACCAGTGACCAGTGATCAGTGACCAGTGACAAGTGACCAGTGACCAGTGACCAGTGTCCAGTGACCAGTGACCATTGACCAGTGACCAGTGACCAGTGACTATTGACCTGTGACCAGTGACCAGTGACCAGTGACAAGTGACCAATGACCAGTGACCAGCGACAGTGACCATTGACCAGTGACCAGTGATCAGTGACCAGTGACCAATGACCAGCGACAGTGACCATTGACCTGTGACCAGTGACCAGTGACCAGTGACCAGTGATCAGTGACCAGTGACAAGTGACCAGTGACCAGTGACCAGTGACCAGTGTCCAGTGACCAGTGACCATTGACCTGTGACCAGTGTCCAGTGACCATTGACCTGTGACCAGTTACCTGTGACCAGTGACCAGTGACCAGTGACCAGTGACCAGTGACAAGTGACCAATGACCAGTGACCAGCGACAATGACCATTGACCAGCGATAGTGACCATTGACCAGTGACCAGTGACCAGTGACCATTGACCAGTGACCAGTGACCAGTGTCCAGTGACCAGCGACAGTGACCATTGACCAGTGACCAGTGACCACTGACCAGTGACCAGTGACCAGTGACAAGTGACCAATGACCAGTGACCAGCGACAGTGACCATTGACCAGTGACCAGTGATCAGTGACCAGTGACCAGTGACCAGCGAAAGTGACCATTGACCAGTGACCAGTGACCAGTCACCAGTGACCAGTGACCAGTGATCAGTGACCAGTGACAAGTGACCAGTGACCAGTGACCAGTGTCCAGTGACCAGTGACCATTGACCAGTGACCAGTGACCAGTGACTATTGACCTGTGACCAGTGACCAGTGACCAGTGACCAGTGACCAGTGACAAGTGACCAATGACCAGTGACCAGCGCCAGTGACCAGTGACCAGTGACCAGTGACCAGTGACCAGCGACAGTGACCATTGACCAGTGACCAGTGACCAGTGACCATTGACCTGTGACCAGTGACCAGTGACCAGTGACCAGAGACCAGTGACAAGTGACCAATGACCAGTGACCAGCGACAGTGACCATTGACCAGTGACCAGTGATCAGTGACCAGTGACCAGTGACCAGCGACAGTGACCATTGACCTGTGACCAGTGACCAGTGACCAGTGACCAGTGATCAGTGACCAGTGACAAGTGACCAGTGACCAGTGACCAGTGACCAGTGTCCAGTGACCAGTGACCATTGACCTGTGACCAGTGTCCAGTGACCATTGACCTGTGACCAGTTACCAGTGACCAGTGACCAGTGACCAGTGACCAGTGACCAGTGACCAGTGACCAGTGACAAGTGACCAATGACCAGTGACCAGCGGCAATGACCATTGACCAGCGATAGTGACCATTGACCAGTGACCAGTGACCAGTGACCATTGACCAGTGACCAGTGACCAGTGTCCAGTGACCAGCGACAGTGACCATTGACCAGTGACCAGCGACAGTGACCATTGACCAGTGACCAGTGACCAGTGACCATTGACCAGTGACCAGTGACAAGTGACCAATGACCAGTGACCAGCGACAGTGACCATTGACCAGTGACCAGTGATCAGTGACCAGTGACCAGTGACCAGCGACAGTGACCATTGACCTGTGACCAGTGACCAGTGACCAGTGACCAGTGATCAGTGACCAGTGACAAGTGACCAGTGACCAGTGACCAGTGACCAGTGTCCAGTGACCAGTGACCATTGACCTGTGACCAGTGTCCAGTGACCATTGACCTGTGACCAGTTACCTGTGACCAGTGACCAGTGACCAGTGACCAGTGACCAGTGACCAGTGACAAGTGACCAATGACCAGTGACCAGCGACAATGACCATTGACCAGCGATAGTGACCATTGACCAGTGACCAGTGACCAGTGACCATTGACCAGTGACCAGTGACCAGTGTCCAGTGACCTGTGTCCAGTGACCAGTGACCATTGACCTGTGACCAGTGACCAGTGACCAGTGACCAGTGACCAGTGTCCATTGACCACTGCCCAGTGACAAGTTACCATTGACCAGTGACCAGTGACCAGTGACCAGTGACCAGTGACCAGTGACCAGTGACCAGTGACCAGTGACCAGTGACCATTGACCACTGCCCAGTGACAAGTTACCATTGACCAGTGACCAGTGACCAGTGACCAGTGACCAGCTACAGTGACCATTGACCAGTTACCAGTGACCAGTGACCAGTGACCAGCGACAGTGACCATTGACCAGTGACCAGTGACCAGTGACCATTGACCTGTGACCAGTGACCAGTGACCAGTGACCAGTGACCAGTGACAAGTGACCAATGACCAGTGACCAGCGACAGTGACCATTGACCAGTGACCAGTGACCAGCGACAGTGACCATTGACCTGTGACCAGTGACCAGTGACCAGTGACCAGTGACAAGTGACCAGTGACCAGTGACCAGTGACCAGTGACCAGTGACCTGTGTCCAGTGACCAGTGACCATTGACCTGTGACCAGTGACCAGTGACCATTGACCAGTGACCAGTGACCAGTGACCAGTGACCAGTGACCAGTGATCAGTGACCAGTGACAAGTGACCAGTGACCAGTGACCAGTGTCCAGTGACCAGTGACCATTGACCTGTGACCAGTGTCCAGTGACCAGTGACCAGTGACCAGCCACAGTGACCATTTACCAGCGACAGTGGCCAGCGAAAGTGACCATTGACCAGTGACCAGTGACCAGTGGCCAGTGACCATTGACCAGTGACCAGTGACCAGTGACCAGTGACAAGAGACCAATGACCAGTGACCAGCGACAATGACCATTGACCAGCGATAGTGACCATTGACCAGTGACCAGTGACCAGTGACCATTGACCAGTGACCAGTGACCAGTGACCAGTGACCAGCGACAGTGACCATTGACCAGTGACCAGTGACCAGTGACCAGTGACCAGTGACCAGTGACCAGTGACCAGTGGCCAGTGACCAGTGACCAGTGACCAGTGACCAGTGACAAGTGACCAGTGACCAGCGACAGTGACCATTGACCAGCGATAGTGACCGTTGACCAGTGACCAGTGACCAGTGACCAGTGACCAGTGATCAGTGACCAGTGACCAGTGACCAGTGACCAGTGACCAGTGACCAGTGACCAGTGACCAGTGACCAGTGACCAGTGACCAGTGACCAGTGACCAGTGACCTGTGTCCAGTGACCAGTGACCATTGACCTGTGACCAGTGACCAGTGACCAGTGACCAGTGACCAGTGACCAGTGACCATTGACCACTGCCCAGTGACAAGTTACCATTGACCAGTGACCAGTGACCAGTGACCAGTGACCAGCTACAGTGACCATTGACCAGTTACCAGTGACCAGTGACCAGTGACCAGCGACAGTGACCATTGACCAGCGAAAGTGACCATTGACCAGTGACCAGTGACCAGTGGCCAGTGACCATTGACCAGTGACCAGTGACCAGTGACCAGCGACCTGTGTCCAGTGACCAGTGACCATTGACCTGTGACCAGTGACCAGTGACCAGTGACCAGTGACCAGTGAACATTGACCACTGCCCAGTGACAAGATACCAGTGACCAGTGACCAGTGACCAGTGACCAGTGACCAGTGACCAGCGACAGTGACCATTGACCAGTTACCAGTGACCACTGACCAGTGACCAGTGACCAGTGACCAGTGACCAGTGACCTGTGACCAGTGACCAGTGACCAGTGACCAGTGACCAGTGACCAGTGACCTGTGTCCAGTGACCAGTGACCATTGACCAGTGACCAGTGACCAGCGACAGTGACCATTGACCAGTGACAAGTGACCAGTGACCCGTGACCAGCGACAGTGACCATTGACCTGCGATAGTGACCATTGACCAGTGACCAGTGACCAGTGACCAGTGACCAGTGATCAGTGACCAGTGACCAGTGACCAGCGACAGTGACCATTGACCAGTGACCAGTGACCAGTGACCAGCGACAGTGACCATTGACCAGCGAAAGTGACCATTGACCAGTGACCAGTGACCAGTGGCCAGTGACCATTGACCAGTGACCAGTGACCAGTGACCAGTGACCAGCGACAGTGACCATTGACCAGCGACAGTGACCAGTGACCAGCGACAGTGACCATTGACCAGTGACCAGTGATCAGTGACCAGTGACCAGTGACCAGCGACAGTGACCATTGACCTGTGACCAGTGACCAGTGACCAGTGACCAGTGATCAGTGACCAGTGACAAGTGACCAGTGACCAGTGACCAGTGACCAGTGTCCAGTGACCAGTGACCATTGACCTGTGACCAGTGTCCAGTGACCATTGACCTGTGACCAGTTACCAGTGACCAGTGACCAGTGACCAGTGACCAGTGACCAGTGACCAGTGACAAGTGACCAATGACCAGTGACCAGCGACAATGACCATTGACCAGCGATAGTGACCATTGACCAGTGACCAGTGACCAGTGACCATTGACCAATGACCAGTGACCAGTGTCCAGTGACCAGCGACATTGACCATTGACCAGTGACCAGCGACAGTGACCATTGACCAGTGACCAGTGACCAGTGACCATTGACCAGTGACCAGTGACAAGTGACCAATGACCAGTGACCAGCGACAGTGACCATTGACCAGTGACCAGTGATCAGTGACCAGTGACCAGTGACCAGCGACAGTGACCATTGACCTGTGACCAGTGACCAGTGACCAGTGACCAGTGATCAGTGACCAGTGACAAGTGACCAGTGACCAGTGACCAGTGACCAGTGTCCAGTGACCAGTGACCATTGACCTGTGACCAGTGTCCAGTGACCATTGACCTGTGACCAGTTACCTGTGACCAGTGACCAGTGACCAGTGACCAGTGACCAGTGTCCAGTGACAAGTGACCAATGACCAGTGACCAGCGACAATGACCATTGACCAGCGATAGTGACCATTGACCAGTGACCAGTGACCAGTGACCATTGACCAGTGACCAGTGACCAGTGTCCAGTGACCAGCGACAGTGACCATTGACCAGTGACCAGTGATCAGTGACCAGTGACCAGTGACCAGCGGCAGTGACCATTGACCAGTGACCAGTGACCAGTGACCAGTGACCAGTGACCAGTGATCAGTGACGAGTGACAAGTGACCAGTGACCAGTGACCAGTGTCCAGTGACCAGTGACCATTGACCTGTGACCAGTGTCCAGTGACCAGTGACCAGTGACCAGCGACAGTGACCATTTACCAGTGACCAGTGACCAGTGACCAGTGACCTGTGACCAGCGACAGTGACCATTGACCAGTGACCAGTGACCAGGGACCAGCGAATCGTGACCAGTGACCAGCGACAGAGACCATTGACCAGTGACCAGTGATCAGTGACCATTGACGAGTGGCCACTGACCAGTGACAAGTGACCAGTGACTTGTGACCAGTGACCAGTGACCAGTGACCAGTGACCAGTGACCAGTGACCAGTGACAAGTGACCAGTGACCAGCGACAGTGACCATTTACCAGCGACAGTGACCATTGACCAGCGAAAGTGACCATTGACCAGTGACCAGTGACCAGTGGCCAGTGACCATTGACCAGTGACCAGTGACCAGTGACCAGTGACCAGTGACCAGTGACCTGTGTCCAGTGACCAGTGACCATTGACCTGTGACCAGTGACCAGTGACAAGTGACCAATGACCAGTGACCAGCGACAATGACCATTGACCAGCGATAGTGACCATTGACCAGTGACCAGTGACCAGTGACCATTGACCAGTGACCAGTGACCAGTGTCCAGTGACCAGCGACAGTGACCATTGACCAGTGACCAGTGATCAGTGACCAGTGACCAGTGACCAGCGACAGTGACCATTGACCAGTGACCAGTGACCAGTGACCAGTGACCAGTGACCAGTGATCAGTGACGAGTGACAAGTGACCAGTGACCAGTGACCAGTGTCCAGTGACCAGTGACCATTGACCTGTGACCAGTGTCCAGTGACCAGTGACCAGTGACCAGCGACAGTGACCATTTACCAGTGACCAGTGACCAGTGACCAGTGACCTGTGACCAGCGACAGTGACCATTGACCAGTGACCAGTGACCAGGGACCAGCGAATCGTGACCAGTGACCAGCGACAGAGACCATTGACCAGTGACCAGTGATCAGTGACCATTGACGAGTGGCCACTGACCAGTGACAAGTGACCAGTGACTTGTGACCAGTGACCAGTGACCAGTGACCAGTGACCAGTGACCAGTGACCAGTGACAAGTGACCAGTGACCAGTGACCAGCGACAGTGACCATTTACCAGCGACAGTGACCATTGACCAGCGAAAGTGACCATTGACCAGTGACCAGTGACCAGTGGCCAGTGACCAGTGACAAGTGACCAATGACCAGTGACCAGCGACAATGACCATTGACCAGCGATAGTGACCATTGACCAGTGACCAGTGACCAGTGACCATTGACCAGTGACCAGTGACCAGTGTCCAGTGACCAGCGACAGTGACCATTGACCAGTGACCAGTGACCACTGACCAGTGACCAGTGACCAGTGACAAGTGACCAATGACCAGTGACCAGCGACAGTGACCATTGACCAGTGACCAGTGATCAGTGACCAGTGACCAGTGACCAGCGAAAGTGACCATTGACCAGTGACCAGTGACCAGTCACCAGTGACCAGTGACCAGTGATCAGTGACCAGTGACAAGTGACCAGTGACCAGTGACCAGTGTCCAGTGACCAGTGACCATTGACCAGTGACCAGTGACCAGTGACTATTGACCTGTGACCAGTGACCAGTGACCAGTGACAAGTGACCAATGACCAGTGACCAGCGACAGTGACCATTGACCAGTGACCAGTGATCAGTGACCAGTGACCAATGACCAGCGACAGTGACCATTGACCTGTGACCAGTGACCAGTGACCAGTGACCAGTGATCAGTGACCAGTGACAAGTGACCAGTGACCAGTGACCAGTGACCAGTGTCCAGTGACCAGTGACCATTGACCTGTGACCAGTGTCCAGTGACCATTGACCTGTGACCAGTTACCTGTGACCAGTGACCAGTGACCAGTGACCAGTGACCAGTGACAAGTGACCAATGACCAGTGACCAGCGACAATGACCATTGACCAGCGATAGTGACCATTGACCAGTGACCAGTGACCAGTGACCATTGACCAGTGACCAGTGACCAGTGTCCAGTGACCAGCGACAGTGACCATTGACCAGTGACCAGTGACCACTGACCAGTGACCAGTGACCAGTGACAAGTGACCAATGACCAGTGACCAGCGACAGTGACCATTGACCAGTGACCAGTGATCAGTGACCAGTGACCAGTGACCAGCGAAAGTGACCATTGACCAGTGACCAGTGACCAGTCACCAGTGACCAGTGACCAGTGATCAGTGACCAGTGACAAGTGACCAGTGACCAGTGACCAGTGTCCAGTGACCAGTGACCATTGACCAGTGACCAGTGACCAGTGACTATTGACCTGTGACCAGTGACCAGTGACCAGTGACCAGTGACCAGTGACAAGTGACCAATGACCAGTGACCAGCGCCAGTGACCAGTGACCAGTGACCAGTGACCAGTGACCAGCGACAGTGACCATTGACCAGTGACCAGTGACCAGTGACCATTGACCTGTGACCAGTGACCAGTGACCAGTGACCAGAGACCAGTGACAAGTGACCAATGACCAGTGACCAGCGACAGTGACCATTGACCAGTGACCAGTGATCAGTGACCAGTGACCAGTGACCAGCGACAGTGACCATTGACCTGTGACCAGTGACCAGTGACCAGTGACCAGTGATCAGTGACCAGTGACAAGTGACCAGTGACCAGTGACCAGTGACCAGTGTCCAGTGACCAGTGACCATTGACCTGTGACCAGTGTCCAGTGACCATTGACCTGTGACCAGTTACCAGTGACCAGTGACCAGTGACCAGTGACCAGTGACCAGTGACCAGTGACCAGTGACAAGTGACCAATGACCAGTGACCAGCGGCAATGACCATTGACCAGCGATAGTGACCATTGACCAGTGACCAGTGACCAGTGACCATTGACCAGTGACCAGTGACCAGTGTCCAGTGACCAGCGACAGTGACCATTGACCAGTGACCAGCGACAGTGACCATTGACCAGTGACCAGTGACCAGTGACCATTGACCAGTGACCAGTGACAAGTGACCAATGACCAGTGACCAGCGACAGTGACCATTGACCAGTGACCAGTGATCAGTGACCAGTGACCAGTGACCAGCGACAGTGACCATTGACCTGTGACCAGTGACCAGTGACCAGTGACCAGTGATCAGTGACCAGTGACAAGTGACCAGTGACCAGTGACCAGTGACCAGTGTCCAGTGACCAGTGACCATTGACCTGTGACCAGTGTCCAGTGACCATTGACCTGTGACCAGTTACCTGTGACCAGTGACCAGTGACCAGTGACCAGTGACCAGTGACCAGTGACAAGTGACCAATGACCAGTGACCAGCGACAATGACCATTGACCAGCGATAGTGACCATTGACCAGTGACCAGTGACCAGTGACCATTGACCAGTGACCAGTGACCAGTGTCCAGTGACCTGTGTCCAGTGACCAGTGACCATTGACCTGTGACCAGTGACCAGTGACCAGTGACCAGTGACCAGTGTCCATTGACCACTGCCCAGTGACAAGTTACCATTGACCAGTGACCAGTGACCAGTGACCAGTGACCAGTGACCAGCGACAGTGACCATTGAACAGTTACCAGTGACCAGTGACCAGTGACCAGTGACCAGCGACAGTGACCATTGACCAGCGAAAGTGACCATTGACCAGTGACCAGTGACCAGTGGCCAGTGACCATTGACCAGTGACCAGTGACCAGTGACCAGTGACCTGTGTCCAGTGACCAGTGACCAATGACCAGTGACCAGTGACCAGTGACCAGTGACCAGCGACAGTGACCATTGACCAGTTACCAGTGACCAGTGTCCAGTGACCAGTGACCAGTGACCAGTGACCAGTGACCAGTGACCAGTGACCAGTGACCAGCGACAGTGACCATTTACCAGCGACAGTGACCATTGACCAGCGAAAGTGACCATTGACCAGTGGCCAGTGACCATTGACCAGTGACCAGTGACCAGCGACAGTGACCATTGACCAGCGAAAGTGACCATTGACCAGTGACCAGTGACCAGTGGCCAGTGACCATTGACGAGTGACCAGTGACCAGTGACCAGTGACCAGTGACCAGTGACCTGTGTCCAGTGACCAGTGACCATTGACCTGTGACCAGTGACCAGTGACCAGTGACCAGTGACCAGTGACCATTGACCACTGGCCAGTGACAAGTTACCATTGACCAGTGACCAGTGACCAGTGACCAGCGACAGTGACCATTGACCAGTTACCAGTGACCAGTGACCAGTGACCAGTGACCAGTGACCAGTGACCAGTGACCAGCGACAGTGACCATTGACCAGTGACCAGTGACCAGTGACCATTGACCTGTGACCAGTGACCTGTGACCAGTGACCAGTGACCAGTGACCAGTGACAAGTGACCAATGACCAGTGACCAGCGACAATGACCATTGACCAGCGATAGTGACCATTAACCAGTAACCAGTGACCAGTGACCATTGACCAGTGACCAGTGACCAGTGACCAGTGACCAGCGACAGTGACCGTTGACCAGTGACCAGTGACCAGTGACCAGTGACCAGTGACAAGTGACCAGTGACCAGTGACCAGCGACAGTGACCATTGACCTGCGATAGTGACCATTGACCAGTGACCATTGACCAGTGACCAGTGACCAGTGACCAGTGACCAGCGACAGTGACCATTGACCAGTGACCAGTGACCAGTGACCAGTGACCAGTGACCAGTGACCAGTGACCAGTGACCAGTGACCAGTGACCAGTGACCAGTGACCAGTGACTTGTGACCAGTGACCAGTGACCAGTGACCAGTGACAAGTGACCAGCGACCAGTGGCCACTGACCAGTGACAAGTGACCAGTGACCAGCGACCAGTGACCAGTGACCAGTGACTAGAGACCAGTGACCAGTGACCAGTGACCAGCGACAGTGACCATTGACCAGCGATAGTGACCATTGACCAGTGACCAGTGACCAGTGACCAGTGACCAGTGGCCAGTGACCAGTGACCAGTGACCAGTGACCAGTGACCAGTGATCAGTGACGAGTGACAAGTGACCAGTGACCAGTGACCAGTGTCCAGTGACCAGTGACCATTGACCTGTGACCAGTGTCCAGTGACCAGTGACCAGTGACCAGCGACAGTGACCATTTACCAGCGACAGTGACCATTGACCAGCGAAAGTGACCATTGACCAGTGACCAGTGACCAGTGGCCAGTGACCATTGACCAGAGACCAGTGACCAGTGACCAGTGACCAGTGACCAGTGACCAGTGACCTGTGTCCAGTGACCAGTGACCATTGACCTGTGACCAGTGACCAGTGACCAGTGACCAGTGACCAGTGTCCATTGACCACTGCCCAGTGACAAGTTACCATTGACCAGTGACCAGTGACCAGTGACCAGTGACCAGCGACAGTGACCATTGAACAGTTACCAGTGACCAGTGACCAGTGACCAGTGACCAGCGACAGTGACCATTGACCAGCGAAAGTGACCATTGACCAGTGACCAGTGACCAGTGACCAGTGACCAGCGACAGTGACCATTGACCAGTTACCAGTGACCAGTGTCCAGTGACCAGTGACCAGTGACCAGTGACCAGTGACCAGTGACCAGTGACCAGTGACCAGCGACAGTGACCATTTACCAGCGACAGTGACCATTGACCAGCGAAAGTGACCATTGACCAGTGGCCAGTGACCATTGACCAGTGACCAGTGACCAGCGACAGTGACCATTGACCAGCGAAAGTGACCATTGACCAGTGACCAGTGACCAGTGGCCAGTGACCATTGACGAGTGACCAGTGACCAGTGACCAGTGACCAGTGACCAGTGACCTGTGTCCAGTGACCAGTGACCATTGACCTGTGACCAGTGACCAGTGACCAGTGACCAGTGACCAGTGACCATTGACCACTGGCCAGTGACAAGTTACCATTGACCAGTGACCAGTGACCAGTGACCAGCGACAGTGACCATTGACCAGTTACCAGTGACCAGTGACCAGTGACCAGTGACCAGTGACCAGTGACCAGTGACCAGCGACAGTGACCATTGACCAGTGACCAGTGACCAGTGACCATTGACCTGTGACCAGTGACCTGTGACCAGTGACCAGTGACCAGTGACCAGTGACAAGTGACCAATGACCAGTGACCAGCGACAATGACCATTGACCAGCGATAGTGACCATTAACCAGTAACCAGTGACCAGTGACCATTGACCAGTGACCAGTGACCAGTGACCAGTGACCAGCGACAGTGACCGTTGACCAGTGACCAGTGACCAGTGACCAGTGACCAGTGACAAGTGACCAGTGACCAGTGACCAGCGACAGTGACCATTGACCTGCGATAGTGACCATTGACCAGTGACCATTGACCAGTGACCAGTGACCAGTGATCAGTGACCAGTGACCAGTGACCAGCGACAGTGACCATTGACCAGTGACCAGTGACCAGTGACCAGTGACCAGTGACCAGTGACCAGTGACCAGTGACCAGTGACCAGTGACCAGTGACCAGTGACCAGTGACTTGTGACCAGTGACCAGTGACCAGTGACCAGTGACAAGTGACCAGCGACCAGTGGCCACTGACCAGTGACAAGTGACCAGTGACCAGCGACCAGTGACCAGTGACCAGTGACTAGAGACCAGTGACCAGTGACCAGTGACCAGCGACAGTGACCATTGACCAGCGATAGTGACCATTGACCAGTGACCAGTGACCAGTGACCAGTGACCAGTGGCCAGTGACCAGTGACCAGTGACCAGTGACCTGTGTCCAGTGACCAGTGACCATTGACCTGTGACCAGTGACCAGTGACCAGTGACCATTGACCACTGCCCAGTGACAAGTTACCATTGACCAGTGACCAGTGACCAGCGACAGTGACCATTGACCAGTGACCAGTGACCAGTGACCAGTGACCAGTGACCAGTGACCAGTGACCAGTGACCAGTGACCAGTGACCAGTGACCAGTGACCAGTGACAAGTGACCAGTGACCAGTGACCAGCGACAGTGACCATTGACCAGCGATAGTGACCATTGACCAGTGACCAGTGACCAGTGACCAGTGACCAGTGATCAGTGAACAGTGACCAGTGGCCAGCGACAGTGACCATTGACCAGTGACCAGTGACCAGTGACCAGTGACCAGTGACCAGTGATCAGTGACCAGTGACAAATGACCAGTGACCAGTGACCAGTGTCCAGTGACCAGTGACCATTGACCTGTGACCAGTGACCAGTGACCAGTGACCAGTGACCAGCGACAGTGACCATTGACCAGTGACCAGTGACCAGTCACCAGTGACCAGTGACCAGTGATCAGTGACCAGTGACAAGTGACCAGTGACCAGTGACCAGTGTCCAGTGACCAGTGACCATTGACCAGTGACCAGTGACCAGTGACCATTGACCTGTGACCAGTGACCAGTGACCAGTGACCAGTGACCAGTGACAAGTGACCAATGACCAGTGACCAGCGCCAGTGACCAGTGACCAGTGACCAGTGACCAGTGACCAGTGACCAGCGACAGTGACCATTGACCAGTGACCAGTCACCAGTGACCATTGACCTGTGACCAGTGACCAGTGACCAGTGACCAGTGACCAGTGACAAGTGACCAATGACCAGTGACCAGCGACAGTGACCATTGACCAGTGACCAGTGATCAGTGACCAGTGACCAGTGACCAGCGACAGTGACCATTGCCTGTGACCATTGACCAGTGACCAGTGACCAGCGACAGTGACCATTGACCAACGAAAGTGACCATTGACCAGTGACCAGTGACCAGTGGCCAGTGACCATTGACCATTGACCTGTGACCAGTGACCAGTGACCAGTGACCTGTGACAAGTGACCAATGACCAGTGACCAGCGACAGTGACCATTGACCAGTGTCCAGTGACCAGTGACCATTGACCAGTGACCAGTGACCAGTGACCATTGACCTGTGACCAGTGACCAGTGACCAGTGACCAGTTACCTGTGACCAGTGACCAGTGACCAGTGACCAGTGACCAGTGACAAGTGACCAATGACCAGTGACCAGCGACAATGACCATTGACCAGCGATAGTGACCATTGACCAGTGACCAGTGACCAGTGACCATTGACCAGTGACCAGCGACAGTGACCATTGACCAGTGACCAGTGATCAGTGACCAGTGACCAGTGACCAGCGACAGTGACCATTGACCAGTGACCAGTGACCAGTGACCAGTGACCAGTGACCAGTGATCAGTGACGAGTGACAAGTGACCAGTGACCAGTGACCAGTGTCCAGTGACCAGTGACCATTGACCTGTGACCAGTGTCCAGTGACCAGTGACCAGTGACCAGCGACAGTGACCATTTACCAGCGACAGTGACCATTGACCAGCGAAAGTGACCATTGACCAGTGACCAGTGACCAGTGGCCAGTGACCATTGACCAGAGACCAGTGACCAGTGACCAGTGACCAGTGACCAGTGACCAGTGACCAGTGACCTGTGTCCAGTGACCATTGACCATTGACCTGTGACCAGTGACCAGTGACCAGTGACCAGTGACCAGTGTCCATTGACCACTGCCCAGTGACAAGTTACCATTGACCAGTGACCAGTGACCAGTGACCAGTGACCAGCGACAGTGACCATTGAACAGTTACCAGTGACCAGTGACCAGTGACCAGTGACCAGCGACAGTGACCATTGACCAGCGAAAGTGACCATTGACCAGTGACCAGTGACCAGTGGCCAGTGACCATTGACCAGTGACCAGTGACCAGTGACCAGTGACCAGTGACCAGTGACCTGTGTCCAGTGACCAGTGACCAATGACCAGTGACCAGTGACCAGTGACCAGTGACCAGCGACAGTGACCATTGACCAGTTACCAGTGACCAGTGTCCAGTGACCAGAGACCAGTGACCAGTGACCAGTGACCAGTGACCAGTGACCAGTGACCAGTGACCAGTGACCAGCGACAGTGACCATTTACCAGCGACAGTGACCATTGACCAGCGAAAGTGACCATTGACCAGTGGCCAGTGACCATTGACCAGTGACCAGTGACCAGCGACAGTGACCATTGACCAGCGAAAGTGACCATTGACCAGTGACCAGTGACCAGTGGCCAGTGACCATTGACGAGTGACCAGTGACCAGTGACCAGTGACCAGTGACCAGTGACCTGTGTCCAGTGACCAGTGACCATTGACCTGTGACCAGTGACCAGTGACCAGTGACAAGTGACCAGTGACCATTGACCACTGGCCAGTGACAAGTTACCATTGACCAGTGACCAGTGACCAGTGACCAGCGACAGTGACCATTGACCAGTTACCAGTGACCAGTGACCAGTGACCAGTGACCAGTGACCAGTGACCAGTGACCAGCGACAGTGACCATTGACCAGTGACCAGTGACCAGTGGCCAGTGACCATTAACCATTGACCTGTGACCAGTGACCAGTGACCAGTGACCAGTGACAAGTGACCAATGACCAGTGACCAGCGACAGTGACCATTGACCAGTGACCAGTGATCAGTGACCAGTGACCAGTGACCAGCGAAAGTGACCATTGACCAGTGACCAGTGACCAGTCACCAGTGACCAGTGACCAGTGATCAGTGACCAGTGACAAGTGACCAGTGACCAGTGACCAGTGTCCAGTGACCAGTGACCATTGACCAGTGACCAGTGACCAGTGACCATTGACCTGTGACCAGTGACCAGTGACCAGTGACCAGTGACCAGTGACAAGTGACCAATGACCAGTGACCAGCGCCAGTGACCAGTGACCAGTGACCAGTGACCAGTGACCAGTGACCAGCGACAGTGACCATTGACCAGTGACCAGTGGCCAGTGACCAGTGACAAGTGACCAATGACCGTGTGACCAGCGACAGTGACCATTGACCAGTGACCAGTGATCAGTGACCAGTGACCAGTGACCAGCGACAGTGACCATTGACCTGTGACCAGTGACCAGTGACCAGTGACCAGTGATCAGTGACCAGTGACAAGTGACCAGTGACCAGTGACCAGTGACCAGTGTCCAGTGACCAGTGACCAGTGACCATTGACCTGTGACCAGTGTCCAGTGACCATTGACCTGTGACCAGTTACCAGTGACCAGTGACCAGTGACCAGTGACCAGTGACCAGTGACCAGTGACAAGTGACCAATGACCAGTGACCAGCGACAATGACCATTGACCAGCGATAGTGACCATTGACCAGTGACCAGTGACCAGTGACCATTGACCAATGACCAGTGACCAGTGTCCAGTGACCAGCGACATTGACCATTGACCAGTGACCAGCGACAGTGACCATTGACCAGTGACCAGTGACCAGTGACCATTGACCAGTGACCAGTGACAAGTGACCAATGACCAGTGACCAGCGACAGTGACCATTGACCAGTGACCAGTGATCAGTGACCAGTGACCAGTGACCAGCGACAGTGACCATTGACCTGTGACCAGTGACCAGTGACCAGTGACCAGTGATCAGTGACCAGTGACAAGTGACCAGTGACCAGTGACCAGTGACCAGTGTCCAGTGACCAGTGACCATTGACCTGTGACCAGTGTCCAGTGACCATTGACCTGTGACCAGTTACCTGTGACCAGTGACCAGTGACCAGTGACCAGTGACCAGTGACCAGTGACAAGTGACCAATGACCAGTGACCAGCGACAATGACCATTGACCAGCGATAGTGACCATTGACCAGTGACCAGTGACCAGTGACCATTGACCAGTGACCAGTGACCAGTGTCCAGTGACCAGCGACAGTGACCATTGACCAGTGACCAGTGATCAGTGACCAGTGACCAGTGGCCAGCGACAGTGACCATTGACCAGTGACCAGTGACCAGTGACCAGTGACCAGTGACCAGTGATCAGTGACGAGTGACAAGTGACCAGTGACCAGTGACCAGTGTCCAGTGACCAGTGACCATTGACCTGTGACCAGTGTCCAGTGACCAGTGATCAGTGACCAGTGACAAGTGACCAGTGACCAGTGACCAGTGACCAGTGTCCAGTGACCAGTGACCATTGACCTGTGACCAGTGTCCAGTGACCATTGACCTGTGACCAGTTACCTGTGACCAGTGACCAGTGACCAGTGACCAGTGACCAGTGACAAGTGACCAATGACCAGTGACCAGCGACAATGACCATTGACCAGCGATAGTGACCATTGACCAGTGACCAGTGACCAGTGACCAGTGACCATTGACCAGTGACCAGTGACCAGTGTCCAGTGACCAGCGACAGTGACCATTGACCAGTGACCAGTGACCAGTGACCAGTGACCAGTGACCAGTGACAAGTGACCAATGACCAGTGACCAGCGACAGTGACCATTGACCAGTGACCAGTGATCAGTGACCAGTGACCAGTGACCAGCGAAAGTGACCATTGACCATTGACCAGTGACCAGTCACCAGTGACCAGTGACCAGTGATCAGTGACCAGTGACAAGTGACCAGTGACCAGTGACCAGTGTCCAGTGACCAGTGACCATTGACCAGTGACCAGTGACCAGTGACTATTGACCTGTGACCAGTGACCAGTGACCAGTGACCAGTGACCAGTGACAAGTGACCAATGACCAGTGACCAGCGCCAGTGACCAGTGACCAGTGACCAGTGACCAGTGACCAGCGACAGTGACCATTGACCAGTGACCAGTGACCAGTGACCATTGACCTGTGACCAGTGACCAGTGACCAGTGACCAGTGACCAGTGACAAGTGACCAATGACCAGTGACCAGCGACAGTGACCATTGACCAGTGACCAGTGATCAGTGACCAGTGACCAGTGACCAGCGACAGTGACCATTGACCTGTGACCAGTGACCAGTGACCAGTGACCAGTGATCAGTGACCAGTGACAAGTGACCAGTGACCAGTGACCAGTGACCAGTGTCCAGTGACCAGTGACCATTGACCTGTGACCAGTGTCCAGTGACCATTGACCTGTGACCAGTTACCAGTGACCAGTGACCAGTGACCAGTGACCAGTGACCAGTGACCAGTGACCAGTGACAAGTGACCAATGACCAGTGACCAGCGGCAATGACCATTGACCAGCGATAGTGACCATTGACCAGTGACCAGTGACCAGTGACCATTGACCAGTGACCAGTGACCAGTGTCCAGTGACCAGCGACAGTGACCATTGACCAGTGACCAGTGACCAGTGACCAGTGACCAGTGACCAGTGATCAGTGACGAGTGACAAGTGACCAGTGACCAGTGACCAGTGTCCAGTGACCAGTGACAAGTGACCAATGACCAGTGACCAGCGGCAATGACCATTGACCAGCGATAGTGACCATTGACCAGTGACCAGTGACCAGTGACCATTGACCAGTGACCAGTGACCAGTGTCCAGTGACCAGCGACAGTGACCATTGACCAGTGACCAGTGACCAGTGACCAGTGACCAGTGACCAGTGACCAGTGACAAGTGACCAATGACCAGTGACCAGCGACAATGACCATTGACCAGCGATAGTGACCATTGACCAGTGACCAGTGACCAGTGACCATTGACCAGTGACCAGTGACCAGTGTCCAGTGACCAGCGACAGTGACCATTGACCAGTGACCAGTGATCAGTGACCAGTGACCAGTGACCAGCGACAGTGACCATTGACCAGTGACCAGTGACCAGTGACCAGTGACCAGTGACCAGTGATCAGTGACGAGTGACAAGTGACCAGTGACCAGTGACCAGTGTCCAGTGACCAGTGACCATTGACCTGTGACCAGTGTCCAGTGACCAGTGACCAGTGACCAGCGACAGTGACCATTTACCAGCGACAGTGACCATTGACCAGCGAAAGTGACCATTGACCAGTGACCAGTGACCAGTGGCCAGTGACCATTGACCAGAGACCAGTGACCAGTGACCAGTGACCAGTGACCAGTGACCAGTGACCTGTGTCCAGTGACCAGTGACCATTGACCTGTGACCAGTGACCAGTGACCAGTGACCAGTGACCAGTGTCCATTGACCACTGCCCAGTGACAAGTTACCATTGACCAGTGACCAGTGACCAGCGACAGTGACCATTGAACAGTTACCAGTGACCAGTGACCAGTGACCAGTGACCAGCGACAGTGACCATTGACCAGCGAAAGTGACCATTGACCAGTGACCAGTGACCAGTGGCCAGTGACCATTGACCAGTGACCAGTGACCAGTGACCAGTGACCAGTGACCAGTGACCTGTGTCCAGTGACCAGTGACCAATGACCAGTGACCAGTGACCAGTGACCAGTGACCAGCGACAGTGACCATTGACCAGTTACCAGTGACCAGTGTCCAGTGACCAGTGACCAGTGACCAGTGACCAGTGACCAGTGACCAGTGACCAGTGACCAGCGACAGTGACCATTTACCAGCGACAGTGACCATTGACCAGCGAAAGTGACCATTGACCAGTGGCCAGTGACCATTGACCAGTGACCAGTGACCAGCGACAGTGACCATTGACCAGCGAAAGTGACCATTGACCAGTGACCAGTGACCAGTGGCCAGTGACCATTGACGAGTGACCAGTGACCAGTGACCAGTGACCAGTGACCAGTGACCTGTGTCCAGTGACCAGTGACCCTTGACCTGTGACCAGTGACCAGTGACCAGTGACCAGTGACCAGTGACCATTGACCACTGGCCAGTGACAAGTTACCATTGACCAGTGACCAGTGACCAGTGACCAGCGACAGTGACCATTGACCAGTTACCAGTGACCAGTGACCAGTGACCAGTGACCAGTGACCAGTGACCAGTGACCAGCGACAGTGACCATTGACCAGTGACCAGTGACCAGTGACCATTGACCTGTGACCAGTGACCTGTGACCAGTGACCAGTGACCAGTGACCAGTGACAAGTGACCAATGACCAGTGACCAGCGACAATGACCATTGACCAGCGATAGTGACCATTAACCAGTAACCAGTGACCAGTGACCATTGACCAGTGACCAGTGACCAGTGACCAGTGACCAGCGACAGTGACCGTTGACCAGTGACCAGTGACCAGTGACCAGTGACCAGTGACAAGTGACCAGTGACCAGTGACCAGCGACAGTGACCATTGACCTGCGATAGTGACCATTGACCAGTGACCATTGACCAGTGACCAGTGACCAGTGATCAGTGACCAGTGACCAGTGACCAGCGACAGTGACCATTGACCAGTGACCAGTGACCAGTGACCAGTGACCAGTGACCAGTGACCAGTGACCAGTGACCAGTGACCAGTGACCAGTGACCAGTGACTTGTGACCAGTGACCAGTGTCCAGTGACCAGTGACCAGTGACCATTGACCTGTGACCAGTGTCCAGTGACCATTGACCTGTGACCAGTTACCAGTGACCAGTGACCAGTGACCAGTGACCAGTGACCAGTGACCAGTGACAAGTGACCAATGACCAGTGACCAGCGACAATGACCATTGACCAGCGATAGTGACCATTGACCAGTGACCAGTGACCAGTGACCATTGACCAATGACCAGTGACCAGTGTCCAGTGACCAGCGACATTGACCATTGACCAGTGACCAGCGACAGTGACCATTGACCAGTGACCAGTGACCAGTGACCATTGACCAGTGACCAGTGACAAGTGACCAATGACCAGTGACCAGCGACAGTGACCATTGACCAGTGACCAGTGATCAGTGACCAGTGACCAGTGACCAGCGACAGTGACCATTGACCTGTGACCAGTGACCAGTGACCAGTGACCAGTGATCAGTGACCAGTGACAAGTGACCAGTGACCAGTGACCAGTGACCAGTGTCCAGTGACCAGTGACCATTGACCTGTGACCAGTGTCCAGTGACCATTGACCTGTGACCAGTTACCTGTGACCAGTGACCAGTGACCAGTGACCAGTGACCAGTGACCAGTGACAAGTGACCAATGACCAGTGACCAGCGACAATGACCATTGACCAGCGATAGTGACCATTGACCAGTGACCAGTGACCAGTGACCATTGACCAGTGACCAGTGACCAGTGTCCAGTGACCAGCGACAGTGACCATTGACCAGTGACCAGTGATCAGTGACCAGTGACCAGTGGCCAGCGACAGTGACCATTGACCAGTGACCAGTGACCAGTGACCAGTGACCAGTGACCAGTGATCAGTGACGAGTGACAAGTGACCAGTGACCAGTGACCAGTGTCCAGTGACCAGTGACCATTGACCTGTGACCAGTGTCCAGTGACCAGTGATCAGTGACCAGTGACAAGTGACCAGTGACCAGTGACCAGTGACCAGTGTCCAGTGACCAGTGACCATTGACCTGTGACCAGTGTCCAGTGACCATTGACCTGTGACCAGTTACCTGTGACCAGTGACCAGTGACCAGTGACCAGTGACCAGTGACAAGTGACCAATGACCAGTGACCAGCGACAATGACCATTGACCAGCGATAGTGACCATTGACCAGTGACCAGTGACCAGTGACCAGTGACCATTGACCAGTGACCAGTGACCAGTGTCCAGTGACCAGCGACAGTGACCATTGACCAGTGACCAGTGACCAGTGACCAGTGACCAGTGACCAGTGACAAGTGACCAATGACCAGTGACCAGCGACAGTGACCATTGACCAGTGACCAGTGATCAGTGACCAGTGACCAGTGACCAGCGAAAGTGACCATTGACCATTGACCAGTGACCAGTCACCAGTGACCAGTGACCAGTGATCAGTGACCAGTGACAAGTGACCAGTGACCAGTGACCAGTGTCCAGTGACCAGTGACCATTGACCAGTGACCAGTGACCAGTGACTATTGACCTGTGACCAGTGACCAGTGACCAGTGACCAGTGACCAGTGACAAGTGACCAATGACCAGTGACCAGCGCCAGTGACCAGTGACCAGTGACCAGTGACCAGTGACCAGCGACAGTGACCATTGACCAGTGACCAGTGACCAGTGACCATTGACCTGTGACCAGTGACCAGTGACCAGTGACCAGTGACCAGTGACAAGTGACCAATGACCAGTGACCAGCGACAGTGACCATTGACCAGTGACCAGTGATCAGTGACCAGTGACCAGTGACCAGCGACAGTGACCATTGACCTGTGACCAGTGACCAGTGACCAGTGACCAGTGATCAGTGACCAGTGACAAGTGACCAGTGACCAGTGACCAGTGACCAGTGTCCAGTGACCAGTGACCATTGACCTGTGACCAGTGTCCAGTGACCATTGACCTGTGACCAGTTACCAGTGACCAGTGACCAGTGACCAGTGACCAGTGACCAGTGACCAGTGACCAGTGACAAGTGACCAATGACCAGTGACCAGCGGCAATGACCATTGACCAGCGATAGTGACCATTGACCAGTGACCAGTGACCAGTGACCATTGACCAGTGACCAGTGACCAGTGTCCAGTGACCAGCGACAGTGACCATTGACCAGTGACCAGTGACCAGTGACCAGTGACCAGTGACCAGTGATCAGTGACGAGTGACAAGTGACCAGTGACCAGTGACCAGTGTCCAGTGACCAGTGACAAGTGACCAATGACCAGTGACCAGCGGCAATGACCATTGACCAGCGATAGTGACCATTGACCAGTGACCAGTGACCAGTGACCATTGACCAGTGACCAGTGACCAGTGTCCAGTGACCAGCGACAGTGACCATTGACCAGTGACCAGTGACCAGTGACCAGTGACCAGTGACCAGTGACCAGTGACAAGTGACCAATGACCAGTGACCAGCGACAATGACCATTGACCAGCGATAGTGACCATTGACCAGTGACCAGTGACCAGTGACCATTGACCAGTGACCAGTGACCAGTGTCCAGTGACCAGCGACAGTGACCATTGACCAGTGACCAGTGATCAGTGACCAGTGACCAGTGACCAGCGACAGTGACCATTGACCAGTGACCAGTGACCAGTGACCAGTGACCAGTGACCAGTGATCAGTGACGAGTGACAAGTGACCAGTGACCAGTGACCAGTGTCCAGTGACCAGTGACCATTGACCTGTGACCAGTGTCCAGTGACCAGTGACCAGTGACCAGCGACAGTGACCATTTACCAGCGACAGTGACCATTGACCAGCGAAAGTGACCATTGACCAGTGACCAGTGACCAGTGGCCAGTGACCATTGACCAGAGACCAGTGACCAGTGACCAGTGACCAGTGACCAGTGACCAGTGACCTGTGTCCAGTGACCAGTGACCATTGACCTGTGACCAGTGACCAGTGACCAGTGACCAGTGACCAGTGTCCATTGACCACTGCCCAGTGACAAGTTACCATTGACCAGTGACCAGTGACCAGCGACAGTGACCATTGAACAGTTACCAGTGACCAGTGACCAGTGACCAGTGACCAGCGACAGTGACCATTGACCAGCGAAAGTGACCATTGACCAGTGACCAGTGACCAGTGGCCAGTGACCATTGACCAGTGACCAGTGACCAGTGACCAGTGACCAGTGACCAGTGACCTGTGTCCAGTGACCAGTGACCAATGACCAGTGACCAGTGACCAGTGACCAGTGACCAGCGACAGTGACCATTGACCAGTTACCAGTGACCAGTGTCCAGTGACCAGTGACCAGTGACCAGTGACCAGTGACCAGTGACCAGTGACCAGTGACCAGCGACAGTGACCATTTACCAGCGACAGTGACCATTGACCAGCGAAAGTGACCATTGACCAGTGGCCAGTGACCATTGACCAGTGACCAGTGACCAGCGACAGTGACCATTGACCAGCGAAAGTGACCATTGACCAGTGACCAGTGACCAGTGGCCAGTGACCATTGACGAGTGACCAGTGACCAGTGACCAGTGACCAGTGACCAGTGACCTGTGTCCAGTGACCAGTGACCCTTGACCTGTGACCAGTGACCAGTGACCAGTGACCAGTGACCAGTGACCATTGACCACTGGCCAGTGACAAGTTACCATTGACCAGTGACCAGTGACCAGTGACCAGCGACAGTGACCATTGACCAGTTACCAGTGACCAGTGACCAGTGACCAGTGACCAGTGACCAGTGACCAGTGACCAGCGACAGTGACCATTGACCAGTGACCAGTGACCAGTGACCATTGACCTGTGACCAGTGACCTGTGACCAGTGACCAGTGACCAGTGACCAGTGACAAGTGACCAATGACCAGTGACCAGCGACAATGACCATTGACCAGCGATAGTGACCATTAACCAGTAACCAGTGACCAGTGACCATTGACCAGTGACCAGTGACCAGTGACCAGTGACCAGCGACAGTGACCGTTGACCAGTGACCAGTGACCAGTGACCAGTGACCAGTGACAAGTGACCAGTGACCAGTGACCAGCGACAGTGACCATTGACCTGCGATAGTGACCATTGACCAGTGACCATTGACCAGTGACCAGTGACCAGTGATCAGTGACCAGTGACCAGTGACCAGCGACAGTGACCATTGACCAGTGACCAGTGACCAGTGACCAGTGACCAGTGACCAGTGACCAGTGACCAGTGACCAGTGACCAGTGACCAGTGACCAGTGACTTGTGACCAGTGACCAGTGACCAGTGACCAGTGACAAGTGACCAGCGACCAGTGGCCACTGACCAGTGACAAGTGACCAGTGACCAGCGACCAGTGACCAGTGACCAGTGACTAGATACCAGTGACCAGTGACCAGTGACCAGCGACAGTGACCATTGACCAGCGATAGTGACCAGTGACCAGTGACCAGTGGCCAGTGACCAGTGACCAGTGACCAGTGACCTGTGTCCAGTGACCAGTGACCATTGACCTGTGACCAGTGACCAGTGACCAGTGACCATTGACCACTGCCCAGTGACAAGTTACCATTGACCAGTGACCAGTGACCAGCGACAGTGACCATTGACCAGTGACCAGTGACCAGTGACCAGTGACCAGTGACCAGTGACCAGTGACCAGTGACCAGTGACCAGTGACCAGTGACCAGTGACAAGTGACCAGTGACCAGTGACCAGCGACAGTGACCATTGACCAGCGATAGTGACCATTGACCAGTGACCAGTGACCAGTGACCAGTGACCAGTGATCAGTGAACAGTGACCAGTGGCCAGCGACAGTGACCATTGACCAGTGACCAGTGACCAGTGACCAGTGACCAGTGACCAGTGATCAGTGACCAGTGACAAATGACCAGTGACCAGTGACCAGTGTCCAGTGACCAGTGACCATTGACCTGTGACCAGTGACCAGTGACCAGTGACCAGTGACCAGCGACAGTGACCATTGACCAGTGACCAGTGACCAGTCACCAGTGACCAGTGACCAGTGATCAGTGACCAGTGACAAGTGACCAGTGACCAGTGACCAGTGTCCAGTGACCAGTGACCATTGACCAGTGACCAGTGACCAGTGACCATTGACCTGTGACCAGTGACCAGTGACCAGTGACCAGTGACCTGTGACAAGTGACCAATGACCAGTGACCAGCGCCAGTGACCAGTGACCAGTGACCAGTGACCAGTGACCAGTGACCAGCGACAGTGACCATTGACCAGTGACCAGTCACCAGTGACCATTGACCTGTGACCAGTGACCAGTGACCAGTGACCAGTGACCAGTGACAAGTGACCAATGACCAGTGACCAGCGACAGTGACCATTGACCAGTGACCAGTGATCAGTGACCAGTGACCAGTGACCAGCGACAGTGACCATTGACCTGTGACCATTGACCAGTGACCAGTGACCAGCGACAGTGACCATTGACCAACGAAAGTGACCATTGACCAGTGACCAGTGACCAGTGGCCAGTGACCATTGACCATTGACCTGTGACCAGTGACCAGTGACCAGTGACCAGTGACAAGTGACCAATGACCAGTGACCAGCGACAGTGACCATTGACCAGTGTCCAGTGACCAGTGACCATTGACCAGTGACCAGTGACCAGTGACCATTGACCTGTGACCAGTGACCAGTGACCAGTGACCAGTGACAAGTGACCAATGAACAGTGACCAGCGCCAGTGACCAGTGACCAGTGACCAGTGACCAGTGACCAGTGACAAGTGACCAATGACCAGTGACCAGCGCCAGTGACCAGTGACCAGTGACCAGTGACCAGTGACCAGCGACAGTGACCATTGACCAGTGACCAGTGACCAGTGACCATTGACCTGTGACCAGTGACCAGTGACCAGTGACAAGTGACCAATGACCAGTGACCAGCGACAGTGACCATTGACCAGTGACCAGTGATCAGTGACCAGTGACCAGTGACCAGCGACAGTGACCATTGACCTGTGACCAGTGACCAGTGACCAGTGACCAGTGATCAGTGACCAGTGACAAGTGACCAGCGACAGTGACCATTGACCAGTGACCAGTGACCAGTGACCAGTGACCAGTGACCAGTGATCAGTGATCAGTGACCAGTGACCAGTGACCAGCGACAGTGACCATTGACCAGTGACCAGTGACCAGTGACCAGTGACCAGTGACCAATGACAAGTGACCAGTGACCAGTGACTTGTGACTAGTGACCAGTGACCAGTGGCCAGTGACCAGCAACAGTGACCACTGACCAGCGATAGTGACCAGTGACCAGTGACCAGTGACCAGTGACCAGTGACCAGTGACCAGTGACCAGTGATCAGTGATCAGTGACCAGTGACCAGTGACCAGCGACAGTGACCATTGACCATTGACCAGTGACCAGTGACCAGTGACCAGTGACCAGTGACCAGTGACCAGCGACAGTGACCAGTGACCAGGGACCAGCGAATAGTGACCAGTGACCAGCGACACTGACCATTGACCAGCGACAGTGACCATTTACCAGCGACAGTGACCATTGACCAGTGACAAGTGACCAGTGACCAGTGACCAGTGACCAGTGACCAGTGACCAGTGACCAGTGACCAGTGACTTGTGACCAGTGACCAGTGACCAGTGACCAGTGACAAGTGACCAGCGACCAGTGGCCACTGACCAGTGACAAGTGACCAGTGACCAGTGACCAGTGACCAGTGACCAGCGACAGTGACCATTGACCAGAGACAGTGACCATTGACCAGTTACCAGTGACCAGTGACCAGTGACAAGTGACCAGTGACTTGTGACCAGTGACCAGTGACCAGTGACCAGTGACAAGTGACCAGCGACCAGTGGCCACTGACCAGTGACAAGTGACCAGTGACCAGCGACCAGTGACCAGTGACCAGTGACTAGAGACCAGTGACCAGTGACCAGTGACCAGCGACAGTGACCATTGACCAGCGATAGTGACCATTGACCAGTGACCAGTGACCAGTGACCAGTGACCAGTGGCCAGTGACCAGTGACCAGTGACCAGTGACCTGTGTCCAGTGACCAGTGACCATTGACCTGTGACCAGTGACCAGTGACCAGTGACCATTGACCACTGCCCAGTGACAAGTTACCATTGACCAGTGACCAGTGACCAGCGACAGTGACCATTGACCAGTGACCAGTGACCAGTGACCAGTGACCAGTGACCAGTGACCAGTGACCAGTGACCAGTGACCAGTGACCAGTGACCAGTGACAAGTGACCAGTGATCATTGACCAGTGACAAGTGACCAGTGACCAGTGACCAGTGACCAGCGACAGTGACCATTGACCAGTTACCAGTGACCAGTGACCAGTGACCAGTGACCAGTGACCAGTGACCAGTGACCAGTGACCAGTGACCTGTGTCCAGTGACCAGTGGCCATTGACCTGTGACCTGTGACCAGTGACCAGTGACCAGTGACCAGTGACCAGTGACCAGTGACCAGTGACCTGTGTCCAGTGACCAGTGGCCATTGACCTGTGACCTGTGACCAGTGACCAGTGACCAGTGACCAGTGACCATTGACCACTGCCCAGTGACAAGTTACCATTGACCAGTGACCAGTGACCAGTGACCAGTGACCAGCTACAGTGACCATTGACCAGTTACCAGTGACCAGTGACCAGTGACCAGCGACAGTGACCATTGACCAGCGAAAGTGGCCATTGACCAGTGACCAGTGACCAGTGGCCAGTGACCATTGACCAGTGACCAGTGACCAGTGACCAGCGACCTGTGTCCAGTGACCAGTGACCATTGACCTGTGACCAGTGACCAGTGACCAGTGACCAGTGACCAGTGAACATTGACCACTGCCCAGTGACAAGTTACCAGTGACCAGTGACCAGTGACCAGTGACCAGTGACCAGTGACCAGCGACAGTGACCATTGACCAGTTACCAGTGACCAGTGACCAGTGACCAGTGACCAGTGACCAGTGACCTGTGTCCAGTGACCAGTGACCATTGACCAGTGACCAGTGACCAGTGACCAGTGACCAGCGACAGTGACCATTGACCAGTGACAAGTGACCAGTGACCCGTGACCAGCGACAGTGACCATTGACCTGCGATAGTGACCATTGACCAGTGACCAGTGACCAGTGACCAGTGACCAGTGATCAGTGACCAGTGACCAGTGACCAGCGACAGTGACCATTGACCAGTGACCAGTGACCAGTGACCAGTGACCAGCGATAGTGACCAGTGACCAGTGACCAGTGACCAGTGACCAGTGACCAGTGATCAGTGATCAGTGACCAGTGACCAGTGACCAGCGACTGTGACCATTGACCAGTGACCAGTGACCAGTGACCAGTGACCAGTGACCAGTGACCAGTGACCAGTGACCAGTGACAAGTGACCAGCGACCAGTGGCCACTGACCAGTGACAAGTGACCAGTGACCAGCGACCAGTGACCAGTGACCAGTGACTAGAGACCAGTGACCAGTGACCAGCGACTGTGACCAGTGACCAGTGACCAGCGACAGTGACCATTGACCAGCGATAGTGACCAGTGACCAGTGACCAGTGACCAGTGACCAGTGACCAGTGATCAGTGATCAGTGACCAGTGACCAGTGACCAGCGACTGTGACCATTGACCAGTGACCAGTGACCAGTGACCAGTGACCAGTGACCAGTGACCAATGACAAGTGACCAGTGACCAGTGACTTGTGACTAGTGACCAGTGACCAGTGACCAGTGACCAGTGACAAGTGACCAGCGACCAGTGGCCACTGACCAGTGACAAGTAACCAGTGCTTTGTGACCAGTGACCAGTGACCAGTGACCAGCGACAGTGACCATTGACCAGCGACAGTGACCATTGACCAGCGACAGTGACCATTGACCAGTGACCAGTGACCAGTGACCAGTGACCAGTGACCAGTGACAAGTGACCAGTGACTTGTGACCAGTGACCAGTGACCAGTGACCAGTGACCAGCGACAGTGACCAGTGACCAGTGACCAGCGAATAGTGACCAGTGACCAGCGACACTGACCATTGACCAGCGACAGTGACCATTTACCAGCGACAGTGACCATTGACCAGTGACCATTGACCAGTGACCAGTGACCAGTGGCCAGTGACCATTGACCAGTGACCAGTGACCAGTGACCAGTGACAAGTGACCAGCGACCAGTGGCCACTGACCAGTGACAAGTGACCAGTGACCAGCGACCAGTGACCAGTGACCAATGACTAGAGACCAGTGACCAGTGACCAGCGACTGTGAGCAGTGACCAGTGACCAGCGACAGTGACCATTGACCAGCGATAGTGACCATTGACCAGTGACCAGTGACCAGTGACCAGTGACCAGTGACCAGTGATCAGTGATCAGTGACCAGTGACCAGCGACAGTGACCATTGACCAGCGACAGTGACCATTGACCAGCGACAGTGACCATTGACCAGTGACCAGTGACCAGTGACCATTGACCACTGCCCAGTGACAAGTTACCATTGACCAGTGATCAGTGACCAGTGACCAGTGACCAGCGACAGTGACCATTGACAAGTGACCAGTGACCAGTGACCAGTGACCAGTGATCATTGACCAGTGACAAGTGACCAGTGACCAGTGACCAGTGACCAGTGACCAGTGACCAGCGACAGTGACCATTGACCAGTTACCAGTGACCAGTGACCAGTGACCAGTGACCAGTGACCAGTGACCAGTGACCAGTGACCAGTGACCTGTGTCCAGTGACCAGTGGCCATTGACCTGTGACCTGTGACCAGTGACCAGTGACCAGTGACCAGTGACCATTGACCACTGCCCAGTGACAAGTTACCATTGACCAGTGACCAGTGACCAGTGACCAGTGACCAGCTACAGTGACCATTGACCAGTTACCAGTGACCAGTGACCAGTGACCAGCGACAGTGACCATTGACCAGCGAAAGTGGCCATTGACCAGTGACCAGTGACCAGTGGCCAGTGACCATTGACCAGTGACCAGTGACCAGTGACCAGCGACCTGTGTCCAGTGACCAGTGACCATTGACCTGTGACCAGTGACCAGTGACCAGTGACCAGTGACCAGTGAACATTGACCACTGCCCAGTGACAAGTTACCAGTGACCAGTGACCAGTGACCAGTGACCAGTGACCAGTGACCAGCGACAGTGACCATTGACCAGTTACCAGTGACCAGTGACCAGTGACCAGTGACCAGTGACCAGTGACCTGTGTCCAGTGACCAGTGACCATTGACCAGTGACCAGTGACCAGTGACCAGTGACCAGCGACAGTGACCATTGACCAGTGACAAGTGACCAGTGACCCGTGACCAGCGACAGTGACCATTGACCTGCGATAGTGACCATTGACCAGTGACCAGTGACCAGTGACCAGTGACCAGTGATCAGTGACCAGTGACCAGTGACCAGCGACAGTGACCATTGACCAGTGATCAGTGACCAGTGACCAGTGACCATTGACCTGTGACCAGTGACCAGTGATCAGTGACCAGTGACAAGTGACCAGTGACCAGTGACCAGTGTCCAGTGACCTGTGACCATTGACCTGTGACCAGTGACCAGTGACTAGTGACCAGTGACCAGTGACCAGCGACAGTGACCATTTACCAGCGACAGTGACCATTGACCAGCGAAAGTGACCATTGACCAGTGACCAGTGACCAGTGGCCAGTGACCATTGACCAGTGACCAGGGACCAGTGACCAGTGACCTGTGTCCAGTGACCAGTGACCATTGACCTGTGACCAGTGACCAGTGACCAGTGACCAGTGACCAGTGACCAGTGACCATTGACCACTGCCCAGTGACAAGTTACCATTGACCAGTGACCAGCGACAGTGACCATTGACCAGTGACCAGTGACCAGTGACCAGTGACCAGTGACCAGTGACCAGTGACCAGTGACCAGCGACAGTGACCATTGACCAGCGATAGTGACCATTGACCAGTGACCAGTGACCAGTGACCAGTGACCAGCGACAGTGACCATTGACCAGTGACCAGTGACCAGTGACCATTGACCTGTGACCAGTGACCAGTGACCAGTGACCAGTGACCAGTGACCAGTGACAAGAGACCAATGACCAGTGACCAGCGACAATGACCATTGACCAGCGATAGTGACCATTGACCAGTGACCAGTGACCAGTGACCATTGACCAGTGACCAGTGACCAGTGACCAGTGACCAGCGACAGTGACCATTGACCAGTGACCAGTGACCAGTGACCAGTGACCAGTGACCAGTGACCAGTGACCAGTGACCAGTGACCAGTGACAAGTGACCAGTGACCAGCGACAGTGACCATTGACCAGCGATAGTGACCATTGACCAGTGACCAGTGACCAGTGACCAGTGACCAGTGATCAGTGACCAGTGACCAGTGACCAGCGACAGCGACCATTGACAAGTGACCAGTGACCAGTGACCAGTGACCAGTGACCAGTGATCATTGACCAGTGACAAGTGACCAGTGACCAGCGACAGTGACCATTGGCCAGTTACCAGTGACCAGTGACCAGTGACCAGTGACCAGCGACAGTGACCATTGACCAGTGACCAGTGACCAGTGACCATTGACCTGTGACCAGTGACCAGTGACCAGTGACCAGTGACCAGTGACCAGTGACCAGTGACAAGTGACCAATGACCAGTGACCAGCGACAATGACCATTGACCAGCGATAGTGACCATTGACCAGTGACCAGTGACAAGTGACCAATGACCTGTGACCAGTGACCAGTTACCAGTGACCAGTGACCAGTGACCAGTGACCAGCGACAGTGACCATTGACCAGTGACCAGTGACCAGTGACCATTGACCTGTGACCAGTGACCAGTGACCAGTGACCAGTGACCAGTGACCAGTGACAAGTGACCAATGACCAGTGACCAGCGACAATGACCATTGACCAGCGATAGTGACCATTGACCAGTGACCAGTGACCAGTGACCAGTGACCAGTGACCAGTGACCAGCGACAGTGACCATTGACCAGTTACCAGTGACCAGTGACCAGTGACCAGTGACCAGTGACCAGTGATCAGTGACCTGTGTCCAGTGACCAGTGACCATTGACCTGTGACCAGTGACCAGTGACCAGTGACCAGTGACCATTGACCACTGCCCAGTGACAAGTTACCATTGACCAGTGACCAGTGAACCGTGACCAGTGACCAGCTACAGTGACCATTGACCAGTTACCAGTGACAAGTGACCAGTGACAAGTGACCAGCGACAGTGACCATTGACCAGCGATAGTGACCATTGACCAGTGACCAGTTACCAGTGACCAGTGACCAGTGATCAGTGACCAGTGACCAGTGACCAGTGACCAGCGACAGTGACCATTGACCAGTGACCAGTGACCAGTGACCAGTGACCAGTGACCAGTGACCAGTGACCTGTGTCCAGTGACCAGTGACCATTGACCTGTGACCAGTGACCAGTGACCAGTGACCAGTGACCATTGACCACTGCCCAGTGACAAGTTACCATTGACCAGTGACCAGCGACAGTGGCCATTGACCAGTTACCAGTGACCAGTGACCAGTGACCAGTGACCAGTGACCAGTGACCAGTGACAAGTGACCAATGACCAGTGACCAGCGACAATGACCATTGACCAGCGATAGTGACCATTGACCAGTGACCAGTGACCAGTGACCAGCGACAGTGACCATTGACCAGTGACCAGTGACCAGTGGCCACTGACCAGTGACAAGTGACCAGTGACCAGCGACCAGTGACCAGTGACCAATGACTAGAGACCAGTGACCAGTGACCAGCGACTGTCAGCAGTGACCAGTGACCAGCGACAGTGACCATTGACCAGCGATAGTGACCATTGACCAGTGACCAGTGACCAGTGACCAGTGACCAGTGACCAGTGATCAGTGATCAGTGACCAGTGACCAGCGACAGTGACCATTGACCAGCGACAGTGACCATTGACCAGTGACCAGTGACCAGTGACCAGTGACCAGTGACAAGTGACCAGTGACTTGTGACCAGTGACCAGTGACCAGTGACCAGTGACCAGTGACCAGCGACAGTGACCAGTTACCAGTGACCAGCGAATAGTGACCAGTGACCAGCGACACTGACCATTGACCAGCGACAGTGACCATTTACCAGCGACAGTGACCATTGACCAGTGACAGTGACCATTGACCAGTGACCAGTGACCAGTGACCAGTGACCAGTGACCAGTGACCAGTGACCAGTCACCAGTGACCAGTGACCAGTGACCAGTGACCAGTGATCAGTGAACAGTGACCAGTGGCCAGCGACAGTGACCATTGACCAGTGACCAGTGACCAGTGACCAGTGACCAGTGACCAGTGATCAGTGACCAGTGACAAATGACCAGTGACCAGTGACCAGTGTCCAGTGACCAGTGACCATTGACCTGTGACCAGTGACCAGTGACCAGTGACCAGTGACCAGCGACAGTGACCATTGACCAGTGACCAGTGACCAGTCACCAGTGACCAGTGACCAGTGATCAGTGACCAGTGACAAGTGACCAGTGACCAGTGACCAGTGTCCAGTGACCAGTGACCATTGACCAGTGACCAGTGACCAGTGACCATTGACCTGTGACCAGTGACCAGTGACCAGTGACCAGTGACAAGTGACCAATGACCAGTGACCAGCGCCAGTGACCAGTGACCAGTGACCAGTGACCAGTGACCAGTGACCAGCGACAGTGACCATTGACCAGTGACCAGTCACCAGTGACCATTGACCTGTGACCAGTGACCAGTGACCAGTGACCAGTGACCAGTGACAAGTGACCAATGACCAGTGACCAGCGACAGTGACCATTGACCAGTGACCAGTGATCAGTGACCAGTGACCAGTGACCAGCGACAGTGACCATTGACCTGTGACCATTGACCAGTGACCAGTGACCAGCGACAGTGACCATTGACCAACGAAAGTGACCATTGACCAGTGACCAGTGACCAGTGGCCAGTGACCATTGACCATTGACCTGTGACCAGTGACCAGTGACCAGTGACCAGTGACAAGTGACCAATGACCAGTGACCAGCGACAGTGACCATTGACCAGTGTCCAGTGACCAGTGACCATTGACCAGTGACCAGTGACCAGTGACCATTGACCTGTGACCAGTGACCAGTGACCAGTGACCAGTGACAAGTGACCAATGAACAGTGACCAGCGCCAGTGACCAGTGACCAGTGACCAGTGACCAGTGACCAGTGACAAGTGACCAATGACCAGTGACCAGCGCCAGTGACCAGTGACCAGTGACCAGTGACCAGTGACCAGCGACAGTGACCATTGACCAGTGACCAGTGACCAGTGACCATTGACCTGTGACCAGTGACCAGTGACCAGTGACAAGTGACCAATGACCAGTGACCAGCGACAGTGACCATTGACCAGTGACCAGTGATCAGTGACCAGTGACCAGTGACCAGCGACAGTGACCATTGACCTGTGACCAGTGACCAGTGACCAGTGACCAGTGATCAGTGACCAGTGACAAGTGACCAGCGACAGTGACCATTGACCAGTGACCAGTGACCAGTGACCAGTGACCAGTGACCAGTGATCAGTGATCAGTGACCAGTGACCAGTGACCAGCGACAGTGACCATTGACCAGTGACCAGTGACCAGTGACCAGTGACCAGTGACCAATGACAAGTGACCAGTGACCAGTGACTTGTGACTAGTGACCAGTGACCAGTGGCCAGTGACCAGCAACAGTGACCATTGACCAGCGATAGTGACCAGTGACCAGTGACCAGTGACCAGTGACCAGTGACCAGTGACCAGTGATCAGTGATCAGTGACCAGTGACCAGTGACCAGCGACAGTGACCATTGACCATTGACCAGTGACCAGTGACCAGTGACCAGTGACCAGTGACCAGTGACCAGCGACAGTGACCAGTGACCAGGGACCAGCGAATAGTGACCAGTGACCAGCGACACTCACCATTGACCAGCGACAGTGACCATTTACCAGCGACAGTGACCATTGACCAGTGACCAGTGACCAGTGACCAGTGACCAGTGACCAGTGACCAGTGACCAGTGACCAGTGACCAGTGACTTGTGACCAGTGACCAGTGACCAGTGACCAGTGACAAGTGACCAGCGACCAGTGGCCACTGACCAGTGACAAGTGACCAGTGACCAGTGACCAGTGACCAGTGACCAGCGACAGTGACCATTGACCAGAGACAGTGACCATTGACCAGTTACCAGTGACCAGTGACCAGTGACAAGTGACCAGTGACTTGTGACCAGTGACCAGTGACCAGTGACCAGTGACAAGTGACCAGCGACCAGTGGCCACTGACCAGTGACAAGTGACCAGTGACCAGCGACCAGTGACCAGTGACCAGTGACTAGAGACCAGTGACCAGTGACCAGTGACCAGCGACAGTGACCATTGACCAGCGATAGGGACCATTGACCAGTGACCAGTGACCAGTGACCAGTGACCAGTGGCCAGTGACCAGTGACCAGTGACCAGTGACCTGTGTCCAGTGACCAGTGACCATTGACCTGTGACCAGTGACCAGTGACCAGTGACCATTGACCACTGCCCAGTGACAAGTTACCATTGACCAGTGACCAGTGACCAGCGACAGTGACCATTGACCAGTGACCAGTGACCAGTGACCAGTGACCAGTGACCAGTGACCAGTGACCAGTGACCAGTGACCAGTGACCAGTGACCAGTGACAAGTGACCAGTGATCATTGACCAGTGACAAGTTACCAGTGACCAGTGACCAGTGACCAGTGACCAGTGACCAGCGACAGTGACCATTGACCAGTTACCAGTGACCAGTGACCAGTGACCAGTGACCAGTGACCAGTGACCAGTGACCAGTGACCAGTGACCTGTGTCCAGTGACCAGTGGCCATTGACCTGTGACCTGTGACCAGTGACCAGTGACCAGTGACCAGTGACCAGTGACCAGTGACCAGTGACCTGTGTCCAGTGACCAGTGGCCATTGACCTGTGACCTGTGACCAGTGACCAGTGACCAGTGACCAGTGACCATTGACCACTGCCCAGTGACAAGTTACCATTGACCAGTGACCAGTGACCAGTGACCAGTGACCAGCTACAGTGACCATTGACCAGTTACCAGTGACCAGTGACCAGTGACCAGCGACAGTGACCATTGACCAGCGAAAGTGGCCATTGACCAGTGACCAGTGACCAGTGGCCAGTGACCATTGACCAGTGACCAGTGACCAGTGACCAGCGACCTGTGTCCAGTGACCAGTGACCATTGACCTGTGACCAGTGACCAGTGACCAGTGACCAGTGACCAGTGAACATTGACCACTGCCCAGTGACAAGTTACCAGTGACCAGTGACCAGTGACCAGTGACCAGTGACCAGTGACCAGCGACAGTGACCATTGACCAGTTACCAGTGACCAGTGACCAGTGACCAGTGACCAGTGACCAGTGACCTGTGTCCAGTGACCAGTGACCATTGACCAGTGACCAGTGACCAGTGACCAGTGACCAGCGACAGTGACCATTGACCAGTGACAAGTGACCAGTGACCCGTGACCAGCGACAGTGACCATTGACCTGCGATAGTGACCATTGACCAGTGACCAGTGACCAGTGACCAGTGACCAGTGATCAGTGACCAGTGACCAGTGACCAGCGACAGTGACCATTGACCAGTGACCAGTGACCAGTGACCAGTGACCAGCGATAGTGACCAGTGACCAGTGACCAGTGACCAGTGACCAGTGACCAGTGATCAGTGATCAGTGACCAGTGACCAGTGACCAGCGACTGTGACCATTGACCAGTGACCAGTGACCAGTGACCAGTGACCAGTGACCAGTGACCAGTGACCAGTGACCAGTGACAAGTGACCAGCGACCAGTGGCCACTGACCAGTGACAAGTGACCAGTGACCAGCGACCAGTGACCAGTGACCAGTGACTAGAGACCAGTGACCAGTGACCAGCGACTGTGACCAGTGACCAGTGACCAGCGACAGTGACCATTGACCAGCGATAGTGACCAGTGACCAGTGACCAGTGACCAGTGACCAGTGACCAGTGATCAGTGATCAGTGACCAGTGACCAGTGACCAGCGACTGTGACCATTGACCAGTGACCAGTGACCAGTGACCAGTGACCAGTGACCAGTGACCAATGACAAGTGACCAGTGACCAGTGACTTGTGACTAGTGACCAGTGACCAGTGACCAGTGACCAGTGACAAGTGACCAGCGACCAGTGGCCACTGACCAGTGACAAGTAACCAGTGCTTTGTGACCAGTGACCAGTGACCAGTGACCAGCGACAGTGACCATTGACCAGCGACAGTGACCATTGACCAGCGACAGTGACCATTGACCAGTGACCAGTGACCAGTGACCAGTGACCAGTGACCAGTGACAAGTGACCAGTGACTTGTGACCAGTGACCAGTGACCAGTGACCAGTGACCAGCGACAGTGACCAGTGACCAGTGACCAGCGAATAGTGACCAGTGACCAGCGACACTGACCATTGACCAGCGACAGTGACCATTTACCAGCGACAGTGACCATTGACCAGTGACCATTGACCAGTGACCAGTGACCAGTGGCCAGTGACCATTGACCAGTGACCAGTGACCAGTGACCAGTGACAAGTGACCAGCGACCAGTGGCCACTGACCAGTGACAAGTGACCAGTGACCAGCGACCAGTGACCAGTGACCAATGACTAGAGACCAGTGACCAGTGACCAGCGACTGTGAGCAGTGACCAGTGACCAGCGACAGTGACCATTGACCAGCGATAGTGACCATTGACCAGTGACCAGTGACCAGTGACCAGTGACCAGTGACCAGTGATCAGTGATCAGTGACCAGTGACCAGCGACAGTGACCATTGACCAGCGACAGTGACCATTGACCAGCGACAGTGACCATTGACCAGTGACCAGTGACCAGTGACCATTGACCACTGCCCAGTGACAAGTTACCATTGACCAGTGACCAGTGAACCGTGACCAGTGACCAGCTACAGTGACCATTGACCAGTTACCAGTGACAAGTGACCAGTGACAAGTGACCAGCGACAGTGACCATTGACCAGCGATAGTGACCATTGACCAGTGACCAGTTACCAGTGACCAGTGACCAGTGATCAGTGACCAGTGACCAGTGACCAGTGACCAGTGACCTGTGTCCAGTGACCAGTGACCATTGACCTGTGACCAGTGACCAGTGACCAGTGACCAGTGACCATTGACCACTGCCCAGTGACAAGTTACCATTGACCAGTGACCAGCGACAGTGGCCATTGACCAGTTACCAGTGACCAGTGACCAGTGACCAGTGACCAGTGACCAGTGACCAGTGACAAGTGACCAATGACCAGTGACCAGCGACAATGACCATTGACCAGCGATAGTGACCATTGACCAGTGACCAGTGACCAGTGACCAGCGACAGTGACCATTGACCAGTGACCAGTGACCAGTGGCCACTGACCAGTGACAAGTGACCAGTGACCAGCGACCAGTGACCAGTGACCAATGACTAGAGACCAGTGACCAGTGACGAGCGACTGTGAGCAGTGACCAGTGACCAGCGACAGTGACCATTGACCAGCGATAGTGACCATTGACCAGTGACCAGTGACCAGTGACCAGTGACCAGTGACCAGTGATCAGTGATCAGTGACCAGTGACCAGCGACAGTGACCATTGACCAGCGACAGTGACCATTGACCAGTGACCAGTGACCAGTGACCAGTGACCAGTGACCAGTGACCAGTGATCAGTGATCAGTGACCAGTGACCAGTGACCAGCGACAGTGACCATTGACCAGTGACCAGTGACCAGTGACCAGTGACCAGTGACCAATGACAAGTGACCAGTGACCAGTGACTTGTGACTAGTGACCAGTGACCAGTGGCCAGTGACCAGCAACAGTGACCATTGACCAGCGATAGTGACCAGTGACCAGTGACCAGTGACCAGTGACCAGTGACCAGTGATCAGTGATCAGTGACCAGTGACCAGTGACCAGCGACAGTGACCATTGACCATTGACCAGTGACCAGTGACCAGTGACCAGTGACCAGTGACCAGTGACCAGCGACAGTGACCAGTGACCAGGGACCAGCGAATAGTGACCAGTGACCAGCGACACTCACCATTGACCAGCGACAGTGACCATTTACCAGCGACAGTGACCATTGACCAGTGACCAGTGACCAGTGACCAGTGACCAGTGACCAGTGACCAGTGACCAGTGACCAGTGACCAGTGACTTGTGACCAGTGACCAGTGACCAGTGACCAGTGACAAGTGACCAGCGACCAGTGGCCACTGACCAGTGACAAGTGACCAGTGACCAGTGACCAGTGACCAGTGACCAGCGACAGTGACCATTGACCAGAGACAGTGACCATTGACCAGTTACCAGTGACCAGTGACCAGTGACAAGTGACCAGTGACTTGTGACCAGTGACCAGTGACCAGTGACCAGTGACAAGTGACCAGCGACCAGTGGCCACTGACCAGTGACAAGTGACCAGTGACCAGCGACCAGTGACCAGTGACCAGTGACTAGAGACCAGTGACCAGTGACCAGTGACCAGCGACAGTGACCATTGACCAGCGATAGTGACCATTGACCAGTGACCAGTGACCAGTGACCAGTGACCAGTGGCCAGTGACCAGTGACCAGTGACCAGTGACCTGTGTCCAGTGACCAGTGACCATTGACCTGTGACCAGTGACCAGTGACCAGTGACCATTGACCACTGCCCAGTGACAAGTTACCATTGACCAGTGACCAGTGACCAGCGACAGTGACCATTGACCAGTGACCAGTGACCAGTGACCAGTGACCAGTGACCAGTGACCAGTGACCAGTGACCAGTGACCAGTGACCAGTGACCAGTGACAAGTGACCAGTGATCATTGACCAGTGACAAGTTACCAGTGACCAGTGACCAGTGACCAGTGACCAGTGACCAGCGACAGTGACCATTGACCAGTTACCAGTGACCAGTGACCAGTGACCAGTGACCAGTGACCAGTGACCAGTGACCAGTGACCAGTGACCTGTGTCCAGTGACCAGTGGCCATTGACCTGTGACCTGTGACCAGTGACCAGTGACCAGTGACCAGTGACCAGTGACCAGTGACCAGTGACCTGTGTCCAGTGACCAGTGGCCATTGACCTGTGACCTGTGACCAGTGACCAGTGACCAGTGACCAGTGACCATTGACCACTGCCCAGTGACAAGTTACCATTGACCAGTGACCAGTGACCAGTGACCAGTGACCAGCTACAGTGACCATTGACCAGTTACCAGTGACCAGTGACCAGTGACCAGCGACAGTGACCATTGACCAGCGAAAGTGGCCATTGACCAGTGACCAGTGACCAGTGGCCAGTGACCATTGACCAGTGACCAGTGACCAGTGACCAGCGACCTGTGTCCAGTGACCAGTGACCATTGACCTGTGACCAGTGACCAGTGACCAGTGACCAGTGACCAGTGAACATTGACCACTGCCCAGTGACAAGTTACCAGTGACCAGTGACCAGTGACCAGTGACCAGTGACCAGTGACCAGCGACAGTGACCATTGACCAGTTACCAGTGACCAGTGACCAGTGACCAGTGACCAGTGACCAGTGACCTGTGTCCAGTGACCAGTGACCATTGACCAGTGACCAGTGACCAGTGACCAGTGACCAGCGACAGTGACCATTGACCAGTGACAAGTGACCAGTGACCCGTGACCAGCGACAGTGACCATTGACCTGCGATAGTGACCATTGACCAGTGACCAGTGACCAGTGACCAGTGACCAGTGATCAGTGACCAGTGACCAGTGACCAGCGACAGTGACCATTGACCAGTGACCAGTGACCAGTGACCAGTGACCAGCGATAGTGACCAGTGACCAGTGACCAGTGACCAGTGACCAGTGACCAGTGATCAGTGATCAGTGACCAGTGACCAGTGACCAGCGACTGTGACCATTGACCAGTGACCAGTGACCAGTGACCAGTGACCAGTGACCAGTGACCAGTGACCAGTGACCAGTGACAAGTGACCAGCGACCAGTGGCCACTGACCAGTGACAAGTGACCAGTGACCAGCGACCAGTGACCAGTGACCAGTGACTAGAGACCAGTGACCAGTGACCAGCGACTGTGACCAGTGACCAGTGACCAGCGACAGTGACCATTGACCAGCGATAGTGACCAGTGACCAGTGACCAGTGACCAGTGACCAGTGACCAGTGATCAGTGATCAGTGACCAGTGACCAGTGACCAGCGACTGTGACCATTGACCAGTGACCAGTGACCAGTGACCAGTGACCAGTGACCAGTGACCAATGACAAGTGACCAGTGACCAGTGACTTGTGACTAGTGACCAGTGACCAGTGACCAGTGACCAGTGACAAGTGACCAGCGACCAGTGGCCACTGACCAGTGACAAGTAACCAGTGCTTTGTGACCAGTGACCAGTGACCAGTGACCAGCGACAGTGACCATTGACCAGCGACAGTGACCATTGACCAGCGACAGTGACCATTGACCAGTGACCAGTGACCAGTGACCAGTGACCAGTGACCAGTGACAAGTGACCAGTGACTTGTGACCAGTGACCAGTGACCAGTGACCAGTGACCAGCGACAGTGACCAGTGACCAGTGACCAGCGAATAGTGACCAGTGACCAGCGACACTGACCATTGACCAGCGACAGTGACCATTTACCAGCGACAGTGACCATTGACCAGTGACCATTGACCAGTGACCAGTGACCAGTGGCCAGTGACCATTGACCAGTGACCAGTGACCAGTGACCAGTGACAAGTGACCAGCGACCAGTGGCCACTGACCAGTGACAAGTGACCAGTGACCAGCGACCAGTGACCAGTGACCAATGACTAGAGACCAGTGACCAGTGACCAGCGACTGTGAGCAGTGACCAGTGACCAGCGACAGTGACCATTGACCAGCGATAGTGACCATTGACCAGTGACCAGTGACCAGTGACCAGTGACCAGTGACCAGTGATCAGTGATCAGTGACCAGTGACCAGCGACAGTGACCATTGACCAGCGACAGTGACCATTGACCAGCGACAGTGACCATTGACCAGTGACCAGTGACCAGTGACCATTGACCACTGCCCAGTGACAAGTTACCATTGACCAGTGACCAGTGAACCGTGACCAGTGACCAGCTACAGTGACCATTGACCAGTTACCAGTGACAAGTGACCAGTGACAAGTGACCAGCGACAGTGACCATTGACCAGCGATAGTGACCATTGACCAGTGACCAGTTACCAGTGACCAGTGACCAGTGATCAGTGACCAGTGACCAGTGACCAGTGACCAGTGACCTGTGTCCAGTGACCAGTGACCATTGACCTGTGACCAGTGACCAGTGACCAGTGACCAGTGACCATTGACCACTGCCCAGTGACAAGTTACCATTGACCAGTGACCAGCGACAGTGGCCATTGACCAGTTACCAGTGACCAGTGACCAGTGACCAGTGACCAGTGACCAGTGACCAGTGACAAGTGACCAATGACCAGTGACCAGCGACAATGACCATTGACCAGCGATAGTGACCATTGACCAGTGACCAGTGACCAGTGACCAGCGACAGTGACCATTGACCAGTGACCAGTGACCAGTGGCCACTGACCAGTGACAAGTGACCAGTGACCAGCGACCAGTGACCAGTGACCAATGACTAGAGACCAGTGACCAGTGACGAGCGACTGTGAGCAGTGACCAGTGACCAGCGACAGTGACCATTGACCAGCGATAGTGACCATTGACCAGTGACCAGTGACCAGTGACCAGTGACCAGTGACCAGTGATCAGTGATCAGTGACCAGTGACCAGCGACAGTGACCATTGACCAGCGACAGTGACCATTGACCAGTGACCAGTGACCAGTGACCAGTGACCAGTGACAAGTGACCAGTGACTTGTGACCAGTGACCAGTGACCAGTGACCAGTGACCAGTGACCAGCGACAGTGACCAGTGACCAGTGACCAGCGAATAGTGACCAGTGACCAGCGACACTGACCATTGACCAGCGACAGTGACCATTTACCAGCGACAGTGACCATTGACCAGTGACAGTGACCATTGACCAGTGACCAGTGACCAGTGACCAGTGACCAGTGACCATTGACCTGTGACCAGTGACCAGTGATCAGTGACCAGTGACAAGTGACCAGTGACCAGTGACCAGTGTCCAGTGACCTGTGACCATTGACCTGTGACCAGTGACCAGTGACTAGTGACCAGTGACCAGTGACCAGCGACAGTGACCATTTACCAGCGACAGTGACCATTGACCAGCGAAAGTGACCATTGACCAGTGACCAGTGACCAGTGGCGAGTGACCATTGACCAGTGACCAGGGACCAGTGACCAGTGACCTGTGTCCAGTGACCAGTGACCATTGACCTGTGACCAGTGACCAGTGACCAGTGACCAGTGACCAGTGACCAGTGACCAGTGACCATTGACCACTGCCCAGTGACAAGTTACCATTGACCAGTGACCAGTGACCAGTGACCAGTGACCAGCGACAGTGACCATTGACCAGTGACCAGTGACCAGTGACCAGTGACCAGTGACCAGTGACCAGTGACCAGTGACCAGCGACAGTGACCATTGACCAGTGACCAGTGACCAGTGACCAGTGACCAGTGTCCAGTGACCAGTGACCAGTGACCAGTGACCAGTGACCAGTGACCAGTGACCTGTGACCAGTGACCAGTGACCAGTGACAAGTGACCTGTGTCCAGTGACCAGTGACCATTGACCTGTGACCAGTGACCAGTGATCAGTGACCAGTGACAAGTGACCAGTGACCAGTGACCAGTGTCCAGTGACCAGTGACCATTGACCTGTGACCAGTGACCAGTGACCAGTGACCAGTGACAAGTGACCAGCGACCAGTGGCCACTGACCAGTGACAAGTAACCAGTGCTTTGTGACCAGTGACCAGTGACCAGTGACCAGCGACAGTGACCATTGACCAGCGACAGTGACCATTGACCAGCGACAGTGACCATTGACCAGTGACCAGTGACCAGTGACCAGTGACCAGTGACCAGTGACAAGTGACCAGTGACTTGTGACCAGTGACCAGTGACCAGTGACCAGTGACCAGCGACAGTGACCAGTGACCAGTGACCAGCGAATAGTGACCAGTGACCAGCGACACTGACCATTGACCAGCGACAGTGACCATTTACCAGCGACAGTGACCATTGACCAGTGACCATTGACCAGTGACCAGTGACCAGTGGCCAGTGACCATTGACCAGTGACCAGTGACCAGTGACCAGTGACAAGTGACCAGCGACCAGTGGCCACTGACCAGTGACAAGTGACCAGTGACCAGCGACCAGTGACCAGTGACCAGTGACCATTGACCAGTGACCAGTGACCAGTGACCAGTGACCAGCGACAGTGACCATTGACCAGTGACCAGTGACCAGTGACCAGTGACCAGTGACCAGTGACCAGTGACCAGCGACAGTGACCATTTACCAGCGACAGTGACCATTGACCAGCGAAAGTGACCATTGACCAGTGACCAGTGACCAGTGGCCAGTGACCATTGACCAGTGACCAGTGACCAGTGACCAGTGACCTGTGTCCAGTGACCAGTGACCATTGACCTGTGACCAGTGACCAGTGACCATTGACCAGTGACCAGTGACCAGTGACCAGTGACCATTGACCACTGCCCAGTGACAAGTTACCATTGACCAGTGACCAGTGACTAGTGACCAGTGACCAGTGACCAGTGACCAGTGACCTGTGTCCAGTGACCAGTGACCATTGACCTGTGACCAGTGACCAGTGACCAGTGACCAGTGACCAGTGACCAGTGACCAGTGACCATTGACCACTGCCCAGTGACAAGTTACCATTGACCAGTGACCAGTGACTAGTGACCAGTGACCAGTGACCAGTGACCAGTGACCAGTGACCAGTGACCAGTGACCAGTGACCTGTGTCCAGTGACCAGTGACCATTGACCAGTGACCAGTGACCAGCGACAGTGACCATTGACCAGTGACAAGTGACCAGTGACCCGTGACCAGCGACAGTGACCATTGACCTGCGATAGTGACCATTGACCAGTGACCAGTGACCAGTGACCAGTGACCAGTGATCAGTGACCAGTGACCAGTGACCAGCGACAGTGACCATTGACCAGTGACCAGTGACCAGTGACCAGTGACCAGCGACAGTGACCATTGACCAGCGAAAGTGACCATTGACCAGTGACCAGTGACCAGTGGCCAGTGACCATTGACCAGTGACCAGTGACCAGTGACCAGTGACAAGTGACCAGCGACCAGTGGCCACTGACCAGTGACAAGTGACCAGTGACCAGCGACCAGTGACCAGTGACCAGTGACTAGAGACCAGTGACCAGTGACCAGCGACTGTGACCAGTGACCAGTGACCAGCGACAGTGACCATTGACCAGCGATAGTGACCAGTGACCAGTGACCAGTGACCAGTGACCAGTGACCAGTGATCAGTGATCAGTGACCAGTGACCAGTGACCAGCGACTGTGACCATTGACCAGTGACCAGTGACCAGTGACCAGTGACCAGTGACCAGTGACCAATGACAAGTGACCAGTGACCAGTGACTTGTGACTAGTGACCAGTGACCAGTGACCAGTGACCAGTGACAAGTGACCAGCGACCAGTGGCCACTGACCAGTGACAAGTAACCAGTGCTTTGTGACCAGTGACCAGTGACCAGTGACCAGCGACAGTGACCATTGACCAGCGACAGTGACCATTGACCAGCGACAGTGACCATTGACCAGTGACCAGTGACCAGTGACCAGTGACCAGTGACCAGTGACAAGTGACCAGTGACTTGTGACCAGTGACCAGTGACCAGTGACCAGTGACCAGCGACAGTGACCAGTGACCAGTGACCAGCGAATAGTGACCAGTGACCAGCGACACTGACCATTGACCAGCGACAGTGACCATTTACCAGCGACAGTGACCATTGACCAGTGACCATTGACCAGTGACCAGTGACCAGTGGCCAGTGACCATTGACCAGTGACCAGTGACCAGTGACCAGTGACAAGTGACCAGCGACCAGTGGCCACTGACCAGTGACAAGTGACCAGTGACCAGCGACCAGTGACCAGTGACCAATGACTAGAGACCAGTGACCAGTGACCAGCGACTGTGAGCAGTGACCAGTGACCAGCGACAGTGACCATTGACCAGCGATAGTGACCATTGACCAGTGACCAGTGACCAGTGACCAGTGACCAGTGACCAGTGATCAGTGATCAGTGACCAGTGACCAGCGACAGTGACCATTGACCAGCGACAGTGACCATTGACCAGCGACAGTGACCATTGACCAGTGACCAGTGACCAGTGACCAGTGACCAGTGAGAAGTGACCAGTGACTTGTGACCAGTGACCAGTGACCAGTGACCAGTGACCAGTGACCAGCGACAGTGACCAGTGACCAGTGACCAGCGAATAGTGACCAGTGACCAGCGACACTGACCATTGACCAGCGACAGTGACCATTTACCAGCGACAGTGACCATTGACCAGTGACCAGTGACCAGTGACCAGTGACCAGTGACCAGTGACCAGTGACCAGTGACCAGTGACCAGTGACCAGTGACCAGTGACCTGTGACCAGTGACCAGTGACCAGTGACAAGTGACCTGTGTCCAGTGACCAGTGACCATTGACCTGTGACCAGTGACCAGTGATCAGTGACCAGTGACAAGTGACCAGTGACCAGTGACCAGTGTCCAGTGACCAGTGACCATTGACCTGTGACCAGTGACCAGTGACTAGTGACCAGTGACCAGTGACCAGCGACAGTGACCATTTACCGGCGATAGTGACCATTGACCAGCGAAAGTGACCATTGACCAGTGACCAGTGACCAGTGGCCAGTGACCATTGACCAGTGACCAGTGACCAGTGACCAGTGACCTGTGTCCAGTGACCAGTGACCATTGACCTGAGACCAGTGACCAGTGACCAGTGACCAGTGACCAGTGACCAGTGACAAGTGACCAGTGACCAGCGACAGTGACCATTGACCAGCGATAGTGACCATTGACCAGTGACCAGTGACCAGTGACCAGTGACCAGTGATCAGTGACCAGTGACCAGTGACCAGCGACAGTGACCATTGACAAGTGACCAGTGACCAGTGACCAGTGACCAGTGATCATTGACCAGTGACAAGTGACCAGTGACCAGTGACCAGTGACCAGTGACCAGTGACCAGCGACAGTGACCATTGACCAGTTACCAGTGACCAGTGACCAGTGACCAGTGACCAGTGACCAGTGACCAGTGACCAGTGACCAGTGACCTGTGTCCAGTGACCAGTGGCCATTGACCTGTGACCTGTGACCAGTGACCAGTGACCAGTGACCAGTGACCATTGACCACTGCCCAGTGACAAGTTACCATTGACCAGTGACCAGTGACCAGTGACCAGTGACCAGCTACAGTGACCATTGACCAGTTACCAGTGACCAGTGACCAGTGACCAGCGACAGTGACCATTGACCAGCGAAAGTGGCCATTGACCAGTGACCAGTGACCAGTGGCCAGTGACCATTGACCAGTGACCAGTGACCAGTGACCAGCGACCTGTGTCCAGTGACCAGTGACCATTGACCTGTGACCAGTGACCAGTGACCAGTGACCAGTGACCAGTGAACATTGACCACTGCCCAGTGACAAGTTACCAGTGACCAGTGACCAGTGACCAGTGACCAGTGACCAGTGACCAGCGACAGTGACCATTGACCAGTTACCAGTGACCAGTGACCAGTGACCAGTGACCAGTGACCAGTGACCTGTGTCCAGTGACCAGTGACCATTGACCAGTGACCAGTGACCAGTGACCAGTGACCAGCGACAGTGACCATTGACCAGTGACAAGTGACCAGTGACCCGTGACCAGCGACAGTGACCATTGACCTGCGATAGTGACCATTGACCAGTGACCAGTGACCAGTGACCAGTGACCAGTGATCAGTGACCAGTGACCAGTGACCAGCGACAGTGACCATTGACCAGTGACCAGTGACCAGTGACCAGTGACCATTGACCTGTGACCAGTGACCAGTGATCAGTGACCAGTGACAAGTGACCAGTGACCAGTGACCAGTGTCCAGTGACCTGTGACCATTGACCTGTGACCAGTGACCAGTGACTAGTGACCAGTGACCAGTGACCAGCGACAGTGACCATTTACCAGCGACAGTGACCATTGACCAGCGAAAGTGACCATTGACCAGTGACCAGTGACCAGTGGCCAGTGACCATTGACCAGTGACCAGGGACCAGTGACCAGTGACCTGTGTCCAGTGACCAGTGACCATTGACCTGTGACCAGTGACCAGTGACCAGTGACCAGTGACCAGTGACCAGTGACCATTGACCACTGCCCAGTGACAAGTTACCATTGACCAGTGACCAGTGACCAGTGACCAGTGACCAGCGACAGTGACCATTGACCAGTGACCAGTGACCAGTGACCAGTGACCAGTGACCAGTGACCAGTGACCAGTGACCAGCGACAGTGACCATTGACCAGCGATAGTGACCATTGACCAGTGACCAGTGACCAGTGACCAGTGACCAGCGACAGTGACCATTGACCAGTGACCAGTGACCAGTGACCATTGACCTGTGACCAGTGACCAGTGACCAGTGACCAGTGACCAGTGACCAGTGACAAGTGACCAATGACCAGTGACCAGCGACAATGACCATTGACCAGCGATAGTGACCATTGACCAGTGACCAGTGACCAGTGACCATTGACCAGTGACCAGTGACCAGTGTCCAGTGACCAGCGACAGTGACCATTGACCAGTGACCAGTGACCAGTGACCAGTGACCAGTGACCAGTGACCAGTGACAAGTGACCAGTGACCAGTGACCAGCGACAGTGACCATTGACCAGCGATAGTGACCATTGACCAGTGACCAGTGACCAGTGACCAGTGACCAGTGATCAGTGACCAGTGACCAGTGACCAGCGACAGTGACCATTGACCAGTGACCAGTGACCAGTGACCAGTGACCAGTGACCAGTGATCAGTGACCAGTGACAAGTGACCAGTGACCAGTGTCCAGTGACCAGTGACCATTGACCTGTGACCAGTGTCCAGTGACCAGTGACCAGTGACCAGCCACAGTGACCATTTACCAGCGACAGTGGCCAGCGAAAGTGACCATTGACCAGTGACCAGTGACCAGTGACCAGTGACCAGTGACCAGTGACCAGTGACAAGAGACCAATGACCAGTGACCAGCGACAATGACCATTGACCAGCGATAGTGACCATTGACCAGTGACCAGTGACCAGTGACCATTGACCAGTGACCAGTGACCAGTGACCAGTGACCAGCGACAGTGACCATTGACCAGTGACCAGTGACCAGTGACCAGTGACCAGTGACCAGTGACCAGTGACCAGTGACCAGTGACCAGTGACAAGTGACCAGTGACCAGCGACAGTGACCATTGACCAGCGATAGTGACCATTGACCAGTGACCAGTGACCAGTGACCAGTGACCAGTGATCAGTGACCAGTGACCAGTGACCAGCGACAGCGACCATTGACAAGTGACCAGTGACCAGTGACCAGTGACCAGTGACCAGTGATCATTGACCAGTGACAAGTGACCAGTGACCAGCGACAGTGACCATTGGCCAGTTACCAGTGACCAGTGACCAGTGACCAGTGACCAGCGACAGTGACCATTGACCAGTGACCAGTGACCAGTGACCATTGACCTGTGACCAGTGACCAGTGACCAGTGACCAGTGACCAGTGACCAGTGACCAGTGACAAGTGACCAATGACCAGTGACCAGCGACAATGACCATTGACCAGCGATAGTGACCACTGACCAGTGACCAGTGACAAGTGACCAATGACCTGTGACCAGTGACCAGTTACCAGTGACCAGTGACCAGTGACCAGTGACCAGCGACAGTGACCATTGACCAGTGACCAGTGACCAGTGACCATTGACCTGTGACCAGTGACCAGTGACCAGTGACCTGTGACCAGTGACCAGTGACAAGTGACCAGTGACCAGCGACAGTGACCATTGACCAGCGATAGTGACCATTGACCAGTGACCAGTGACCAGTGACCAGTGACCAGTGATCAGTGACCAGTGACCAGTGACCAGCGACAGTGACCATTGACAAGTGACCAGTGACCAGTGACCAGTGACCAGTGATCATTGACCAGTGACAAGTGACCAGTGACCAGTGACCAGTGACCAGTGACCAGTGACCAGCGACAGTGACCATTGACCAGTTACCAGTGACCAGTGACCAGTGACCAGTGACCAGTGACCAGTGACCAGTGACCAGTGACCAGTGACCAGTGACCAGTGACCAGTGACCAGTGACCTGTGACCAGTGACCAGTGACCAGTGACAAGTGACCTGTGTCCAGTGACCAGTGACCATTGACCTGTGACCAGTGACCAGTGATCAGTGACCAGTGACAAGTGACCAGTGACCAGTGACCAGTGACCAGTGTCCAGTGACCAGTGACCATTGACCTGTGACCAGTGACCAGTGACTAGTGACCAGTGACCAGTGACCAGCGACAGTGACCATTTACCGGCGATAGTGACCATTGACCAGCGAAAGTGACCATTGACCAGTGACCAGTGACCAGTGGCCAGTGACCATTGACCAGTGACCAGTGACCAGTGACCAGTGACCTGTGTCCAGTGACCAGTGACCATTGACCTGAGACCAGTGACCAGTGACCAGTGACCAGTGACCAGTGACCAGTGACAAGTGACCAGTGACCAGCGACAGTGACCATTGACCAGCGATAGTGACCATTGACCAGTGACCAGTGACCAGTGACCAGTGACCAGTGATCAGTGACCAGTGACCAGTGACCAGCGACAGTGACCATTGACAAGTGACCAGTGACCAGTGACCAGTGACCAGTGATCATTGACCAGTGACAAGTGACCAGTGACCAGTGACCAGTGACCAGTGACCAGTGACCAGCGACAGTGACCATTGACCAGTTACCAGTGACCAGTGACCAGTGACCAGTGACCAGTGACCAGTGACCAGTGACCAGTGACCAGTGACCTGTGTCCAGTGACCAGTGGCCATTGACCTGTGACCTGTGACCAGTGACAAGTGACCAGTGACTAGTGACCATTGACCACTGCCCAGTGACAAGTTACCATTGACCAGTGACCAGTGACCAGTGACCAGTGACCAGCTACAGTGACCATTGACCAGTTACCAGTGACCAGTGACCAGTGACCAGCGACAGTGACCATTGACCAGCGAAAGTGGCCATTGACCAGTGACCAGTGACCAGTGGCCAGTGACCATTGACCAGTGACCAGTGACCAGTGACCAGCGACCTGTGTCCAGTGACCAGTGACCATTGACCTGTGACCAGTGACCAGTGACCAGTGACCAGTGACCAGTGAACATTGACCACTGCCCAGTGACAAGTTACCAGTGACCAGTGACCAGTGACCAGTGACCAGTGACCAGTGACCAGCGACAGTGACCATTGACCAGTTACCAGTGACCAGTGACCAGTGACCAGTGACCAGTGACCAGTGACCTGTGTCCAGTGACCAGTGACCATTGACCAGTGACCAGTGACCAGTGACCAGTGACCAGCGACAGTGACCATTGACCAGTGACAAGTGACCAGTGACCCGTGACCAGCGACAGTGACCATTGACCTGCGATAGTGACCATTGACCAGTGACCAGTGACCAGTGACCAGTGACCAGTGATCAGTGACCAGTGACCAGTGACCAGCGACAGTGACCATTGACCAGTGACCAGTGACCAGTGACCAGTGACCATTGACCTGTGACCAGTGACCAGTGATCAGTGACCAGTGACAAGTGACCAGTGACCAGTGACCAGTGTCCAGTGACCTGTGACCATTGACCTGTGACCAGTGACCAGTGACTAGTGACCAGTGACCAGTGACCAGCGACAGTGACCATTTACCAGCGACAGTGACCATTGACCAGCGAAAGTGACCATTGACCAGTGACCAGTGACCAGTGGCCAGTGACCATTGACCAGTGACCAGGGACCAGTGACCAGTGACCTGTGTCCAGTGACCAGTGACCATTGACCTGTGACCAGTGACCAGTGACCAGTGACCAGTGACCAGTGACCAGTGACCATTGACCACTGCCCAGTGACAAGTTACCATTGACCAGTGACCAGTGACCAGTGACCAGTGACCAGCGACAGTGACCATTGACCAGTGACCAGTGACCAGTGACCAGTGACCAGTGACCAGTGACCAGTGACCAGTGACCAGCGACAGTGACCATTGACCAGCGATAGTGACCATTGACCAGTGACCAGTGACCAGTGACCAGTGACCAGCGACAGTGACCATTGACCAGTGACCAGTGACCAGTGACCATTGACCTGTGACCAGTGACCAGTGACCAGTGACCAGTGACCAGTGACCAGTGACAAGTGACCAATGACCAGTGACCAGCGACAATGACCATTGACCAGCGATAGTGACCATTGACCAGTGACCAGTGACCAGTGACCATTGAGCAGTGACCAGTGACCAGTGTCCAGTGACCAGCGACAGTGACCATTGACCAGTGACCAGTGACCAGTGACCAGTGACCAGTGACCAGTGACCAGTGACAAGTGACCAGTGACCAGTGACCAGCGACAGTGACCATTGACCAGCGATAGTGACCATTGACCAGTGACCAGTGACCAGTGACCAGTGACCAGTGATCAGTGACCAGTGACCAGTGACCAGCGACAGTGACCATTGACCAGTGACCAGTGACCAGTGACCAGTGACCAGTGACCAGTGATCAGTGACCAGTGACAAGTGACCAGTGACCAGTGTCCAGTGACCAGTGACCATTGACCTGTGACCAGTGTCCAGTGACCAGTGACCAGTGACCAGCCACAGTGACCATTTACCAGCGACAGTGGCCAGCGAAAGTGACCATTGACCAGTGACCAGTGACCAGTGACCAGTGACCAGTGACCAGTGACCAGTGACAAGAGACCAATGACCAGTGACCAGCGACAATGACCATTGACCAGCGATAGTGACCATTGACCAGTGACCAGTGACCAGTGACCATTGACCAGTGACCAGTGACCAGTGACCAGTGACCAGCGACAGTGACCATTGACCAGTGACCAGTGACCAGTGACCAGTGACCAGTGACCAGTGACCAGTGACCAGTGACAAGTGACCAGTGACCAGCGACAGTGACCATTGACCAGCGATAGTGACCATTGACCAGTGACCAGTGACCAGTGACCAGTGACCAGTGATCAGTGACCAGTGACCAGTGACCAGCGACAGCGACCATTGACAAGTGACCAGTGACCAGTGACCAGTGACCAGTGACCAGTGATCATTGACCAGTGACAAGTGACCAGTGACCAGCGACAGTGACCATTGGCCAGTTACCAGTGACCAGTGACCAGTGACCAGTGACCAGCGACAGTGACCATTGACCAGTGACCAGTGACCAGTGACCATTGACCTGTGACCAGTGACCAGTGACCAGTGACCAGTGACCAGTGACCAGTGACCAGTGACAAGTGACCAATGACCAGTGACCAGCGACAATGACCATTGACCAGCGATAGTGACCATTGACCAGTGACCAGTGACAAGTGACCAATGACCTGTGACCAGTGACCAGTTACCAGTGACCAGTGACCAGTGACCAGTGACCAGCGACAGTGACCATTGACCAGTGACCAGTGACCAGTGACCATTGACCTGTGACCAGTGACCAGTGACCAGTGACCAGTGACCAGTGACCAGTGACAAGTGACCAATGACCAGTGACCAGCGACAATGACCATTGACCAGCGATAGTGACCATTGACCAGTGACCAGTGACCAGTGACCAGTGACCAGTGACCAGTGACCAGCGACAGTGACCATTGACCAGTTACCAGTGACCAGTGACCAGTGACCAGTGACCAGTGACCAGTGATCAGTGACCTGTGTCCAGTGACCAGTGACCATTGACCTGTGACCAGTGACCAGTGACCAGTGACCAGTGACCATTGACCACTGCCCAGTGACAAGTTACCATTGACCAGTGACCAGTGAACCGTGACCAGTGACCAGCTACAGTGACCATTGACCAGTTACCAGTGACAAGTGACCAGTGACAAGTGACCAGCGACAGTGACCATTGACCAGCGATAGTGACCATTGACCAGTGACCAGTTACCAGTGACCAGTGACCAGTGATCAGTGACCAGTGACCAGTGACCAGTGACCAGCGACAGTGACCATTGACCAGTGACCAGTGACCAGTGACCAGTGACCAGTGACCAGTGACCTGTGTCCAGTGACCAGTGACCATTGACCTGTGACCAGTGACCAGTGACCAGTGACCAGTGACCATTGACCACTGCCCAGTGACAAGTTACCATTGACCAGTGACCAGCGACAGTGGCCATTGACCAGTTACCAGTGACCAGTGACCAGTGACCAGTGACCAGTGACCAGTGACCAGTGACAAGTGACCAATGACCAGTGACCAGCGACAATGACCATTGACCAGCGATAGTGACCATTGACCAGTGACCAGTGACCAGTGACCAGCGACAGTGACCATTGACCAGTGACCAGTGACCAGTGGCCACTGACCAGTGACAAGTGACCAGTGACCAGCGACCAGTGACCAGTGACCAATGACTAGAGACCAGTGACCAGTGACCAGCGACTGTCAGCAGTGACCAGTGACCAGCGACAGTGACCATTGACCAGCGATAGTGACCATTGACCAGTGACCAGTGACCAGTGACCAGTGACCAGTGACCAGTGATCAGTGATCAGTGACCAGTGACCAGCGACAGTGACCATTGACCAGCGACAGTGACCATTGACCAGTGACCAGTGACCAGTGACCAGTGACCAGTGACAAGTGACCAGTGACTTGTGACCAGTGACCAGTGACCAGTGACCAGTGACCAGTGACCAGCGACAGTGACCAGTTACCAGTGACCAGCGAATAGTGACCAGTGACCAGCGACACTGACCATTGACCAGCGACAGTGACCATTTACCAGCGACAGTGACCATTGACCAGTGACAGTGACCATTGACCAGTGACCAGTGACCAGTGACCAGTGACCAGTGACCATTGACCTGTGACCAGTGACCAGTGATCAGTGACCAGTGACAAGTGACCAGTGACCAGTGACCAGTGTCCAGTGACCTGTGACCATTGACCTGTGACCAGTGACCAGTGACTAGTGACCAGTGACCAGTGACCAGCGACAGTGACCATTTACCAGCGACAGTGACCATTGACCAGCGAAAGTGACCATTGACCAGTGACCAGTGACCAGTGGCAAGTGACCATTGACCAGTGACCAGGGACCAGTGACCAGTGACCTGTGTCCAGTGACCAGTGACCATTGACCTGTGACCAGTGACCAGTGACCAGTGACCAGTGACCAGTGACCAGTGACCAGTGACCATTGACCACTGCCCAGTGACAAGTTACCATTGACCAGTGACCAGCGACAGTGACCATTGACCAGTGACCAGTGACCAGTGACCATTGACCTGTGACCAGTGACCAGTGACCAGTGACCAGTGACCAGTGACCAGTGACCAGTGACCAGTGACCAGTGACAAGTGACCAATGACCAGTGACCAGCGACAATGACCATTGACCAGCGATAGTGACCATTGACCAGTGACCAGTGACCAGTGACCAGTGACCAGTGACCAGTGACCAGCGACAGTGACCATTGACCAGTTACCAGTGACCAGTGACCAGTGACCAGTGACCAGTGACCAGTGACCAGTGACCTGTGTCCAGTGACCAGTGACCATTGACCTGTGACCAGTGACCAGTGACCAGTGACCAGTGACCATTGACCACTGCCCAGTGACAAGTTACCATTGACCAGTGACCAGTGAACCGTGACCAGTGACCAGCTACAGTGACCATTGACCAGTTACCAGTGACAAGTGACCAGTGACAAGTGACCAGCGACAGTGACCATTGACCAGCGATAGTGACCATTGACCAGTGACCAGTTACCAGTGACCAGTGACCAGTGATCAGTGACCAGTGACCAGTGACCAGTGACCAGCGACAGTGACCATTGACCAGTGACCAGTGACCAGTGACCAGTGACCAGTGACCAGTGACCAGTGACCTGTGTCCAGTGACCAGTGACCATTGACCTGTGACCAGTGACCAGTGACCAGTGACCAGTGACCATTGACCACTGCCCAGTGACAAGTTACCATTGACCAGTGACCAGCGACAGTGGCCATTGACCAGTTACCAGTGACCAGTGACCAGTGACCAGTGACCAGTGACCAGTGACCAGTGACAAGTGACCAATGACCAGTGACCAGCGACAATGACCATTGACCAGCGATAGTGACCATTGACCAGTGACCAGTGACCAGTGACCAGCGACAGTGACCATTGACCAGTGACCAGTGACCAGTGGCCACTGACCAGTGACAAGTGACCAGTGACCAGCGACCAGTGACCAGTGACCAATGACTAGAGACCAGTGACCAGTGACCAGCGACTGTGAGCAGTGACCAGTGACCAGCGACAGTGACCATTGACCAGCGATAGTGACCATTGACCAGTGACCAGTGACCAGTGACCAGTGACCAGTGATCAGTGATCAGTGACCAGTGACCAGCGACAGTGACCATTGACCAGCGACAGTGACCATTGACCAGTGACCAGTGACCAGTGACCAGTGACCAGTGACAAGTGACCAGTGACTTGTGACCAGTGACCAGTGACCAGTGACCAGTGACCAGTGACCAGCGACAGTGACCAGTGACCAGTGACCAGCGAATAGTGACCAGTGACCAGCGACACTGACCATTGACCAGCGACAGTGACCATTTACCAGCGACAGTGACCATTGACCAGCGACAGTGACCATTGACCAGTGACCAGTGACCAGTGACCAGTGACCAGTGACCAGTGACCAGTGATCAGTGATCAGTGACCAGTGACCAGCGACAGTGACCATTGACCAGCGACAGTGACCATTGACCAGTGACCAGTGACCAGTGACCAGTGACCAGTGACAAGTGACCAGTGACTTGTGACCAGTGACCAGTGACCAGTGACCAGTGATCAGTGACCAGTGACAAGTGACCAGTGACCAGTGACCAGTGTCCAGTGACCTGTGACCATTGACCTGTGACCAGTGACCAGTGACTAGTGACCAGTGACCAGTGACCAGCGACAGTGACCATTTACCAGCGACAGTGACCATTGACCAGCGAAAGTGACCATTGACCAGTGGCGAGTGACCATTGACCAGTGACCAGGGACCAGTGACCAGTGACCTGTGTCCAGTGACCAGTGACCATTGACCTGTGACCAGTGACCAGTGACCAGTGACCAGTGACCAGTGACCAGTGACCAGTGACCATTGACCACTGCCCAGTGACAAGTTACCATTGACCAGTGACCAGTGACCAGTGACCAGTGACCAGCGACAGTGACCATTGACCAGTGACCAGTGACCAGTGACCAGTGACCAGTGACCAGTGACCAGTGACCAGTGACCAGTGACCAGTGACCAGTGACCAGTGACCAGTGACCAGTGACCTGTGACCAGTGACCAGTGACCAGTGACAAGTGACCTGTGTCCAGTGACCAGTGACCATTGACCTGTGACCAGTGACCAGTGATCAGTGACCAGTGACAAGTGACCAGTGACCAGTGACCAGTGTCCAGTGACCAGTGACCATTGACCTGTGACCAGTGACTTGTGACTAGTGACCAGTGACCAGTGACCAGTGACAAGTGACCAGCGACCAGTGGCCACTGACCAGTGACAAGTAACCAGTGCTTTGTGACCAGTGACCAGTGACCAGTGACCAGCGACAGTGACCATTGACCAGCGACAGTGACCATTGACCAGCGACAGTGACCATTGACCAGTGACCAGTGACCAGTGACCAGTGACCAGTGACCAGTGACAAGTGACCAGTGACTTGTGACCAGTGACCAGTGACCAGTGACCAGTGACCAGCGAGAGTGACAAGTGACCAGCGACCAGTGGCCACTGACCAGTGACAAGTAACCAGTGCTTTGTGACCAGTGACCAGTGACCAGTGACCAGCGACAGTGACCATTGACCAGCGACAGTGACCATTGACCAGCGACAGTGACCATTGACCAGTGACCAGTGACCAGTGACCAGTGACCAGTGACCAGTGACAAGTGACCAGTGACTTGTGACCAGTGACCAGTGACCAGTGACCAGTGACCAGCGAGAGTGACCAGTGACCCGTGACCAGCGACAGTGACCATTGACCAGCGACAGTGACCATTGACCAGTGACCAGTGACCAGTGACCAGTGACAAGTGACCAGTGACTTGTGACCAGTGACCAGTGACCAGTGACCAGTGACCAGCGACAGTGACCAGTGACCAGTGACCAGCGAATAGTGACAAGTGACCAGTAACCAGCGACAGTGACCATTGACCAGCGATAGTGACCATTGACCAGTGACCAGTGACCAGTGACCAGTGACCAGTGATCAGTGACCAGTGACCAGTGACCAGTGACCAGTGACCAGTGACCAGTGACCAGTGACCAGTGACCAGTGACCAGTGACCTGTGTCCAGTGACCAGTGACCATTGACCTGTGACCAGTGACCAGTGACCAGTGACCAGTGACCAGTGACCAGTGACCATTGACCACTGCCCAGTGACAAGTTACCATTGACCAGTGACCAGTGACCAGTGACCAGTGACCAGCTACAGTGACCATTGACCAGTTACCAGTGACCAGTGACCAGTGACCAGCGACAGTGACCATTGACCAGCGAAAGTGACCATTGACCAGTGACCAGTGACCAGTGGCCAGTGACCATTGACCAGTGACCAGTGACCAGTGACCAGCGACCTGTGTCCAGTGACCAGTGACCATTGACCTGTGACCAGTGACCAGTGACCAGTGACCAGTGACCAGTGAACATTGACCACTGCCCAGTGACAAGATACCAGTGACCAGTGACCAGTGACCAGTGACCAGTGACCAGCGACAGTGACCATTGACCAGTTACCAGTGACCAGTGACCAGTGACCAGTGACCAGTGACCAGTGACCTGTGACCAGTGACCAGTGACCAGTGACCAGTGACCAGTGACCAGTGACCAGCGACAGTGACCATTGACCAGTGACAAGTGACCAGTGACCCGTGACCAGCGACAGTGACCATTGACCAGCGACAGTGACCATTGACCAGTGACCATTGACCTGTGACCAGTGACCAGTGACCAGTGACCAGTGACCAGTGAACATTGACCACTGCCCAGTGACAAGATACCAGTGACCAGTGACCAGTGACCAGTGACCAGTGACCAGCGACAGTGACCATTGACCAGTTACCAGTGACCAGTGACCAGTGACCAGTGACCAGTGACCAGTGACCTGTGACCAGTGACCAGTGACCAGTGACCAGTGACCAGTGACCAGTGACCAGCGACAGTGACCATTGACCAGTGACAAGTGACCAGTGACCCGTGACCAGCGACAGTGACCATTGACCAGCGACAGTGACCATTGACCAGTGACCAGTGACCAGTGACCAGTGACCTGTGTCCAGTGACCAGTGACCATTGACCTGTGACCAGTGACCAGTGACCAGTGACCAGTGACCAGTGACCAGTGACCATTGACCACTGCCCAGTGACAAGTTACCATTGACCAGTGACCAGTGACCAGTGACCAGTGACCAGCTACAGTGACCATTGACCAGTTACCAGTGACCAGTGACCAGTGACCAGCGACAGTGACCATTGACCAGCGAAAGTGACCATTGACCAGTGACCAGTGACCAGTGGCCAGTGACCATTGACCAGTGACCAGTGACCAGTGACCAGCGACCTGTGTCCAGTGACCAGTGACCATTGACCTGTGACCAGTGACCAGTGACCAGTGACCAGTGACCAGTGAACATTGACCACTGCCCAGTGACAAGATACCAGTGACCAGTGACCAGTGACCAGTGACCAGTGACCAGCGACAGTGACCATTGACCAGTTACCAGTGACCAGTGACCAGTGACCAGTGACCAGTGACCAGTGACCTGTGACCAGTGACCAGTGACCAGTGACCAGTGACCAGTGACCAGTGACCAGCGACAGTGACCATTGACCAGTGACAAGTGACCAGTGACCCGTGACCAGCGACAGTGACCATTGACCAGCGACAGTGACCATTGACCAGTGACCAGTGACCAGTGACCAGTGACAAGTGACCAGTGACTTGTGACCAGTGACCAGTGACCAGTGACCAGTGACCAGCGACAGTGACCAGTGACCAGTGACCAGCGAATAGTGACAAGTGACCAGTAACCAGCGACAGTGACCATTGACCAGCGATAGTGACCATTGACCAGTGACCAGTGACCAGTGACCAGTGACCAGTGATCAGTGACCAGTGACCAGTGACCAGTGACCAGTGACCAGTGACCAGTGACCAGTGACCAGTGACCAGTGGCCAGTGACCAGTGACCAGTGGCCAGTGACCAGTGACCAGTGACCTGTGTCCAGTGACCAGTGACCATTGACCTGTGACCAGTGACCAGTGACCAGTGACCAGTGACCAGTGACCAGTGACCATTGACCACTGCCCAGTGACAAGTTACCATTGACCAGTGACCAGTGACCAGTGACCAGTGACCAGCTACAGTGACCATTGACCAGTTACCAGTGACCAGTGACCAGTGACCAGCGACAGTGACCATTGACCAGTGACCAGTGACCAGTGACCATTGACCTGTGACCAGTGACCAGTGTCCAGTGACCAGTGACCAGTGACAAGTGACCAATGACCAGTGACCAGCGACAGTGACCATTGACCAGTGACCAGTGACCAGCGACAGTGACCATTGACCTGTGACCAGTGACCAGTGACCAGTGACCAGTGACCAGTGACCAGTGACCAGTGACCAGTGACCAGTGACCAGTGACCTGTGTCCAGTGACCAGTGACCATTGACCTGTGACCAGTGACCAGTGACCATTGACCAGTGACCAGTGACCAGTGACCAGTGACCAGTGACCAGTGATCAGTGACCAGTGACAAGTGACCAGTGACCAGTGACCAGTGTCCAGTGACCAGTGACCATTGACCTGTGACCAGTGTCCAGTGACCAGTGACCAGTGACCAGCCACAGTGACCATTTACCAGCGACAGTGGCCAGCGAAAGTGACCATTGACCAGTGACCAGTGACCAGTGGCCAGTGACCATTGACCAGTGACCAGTGACCAGTGACCAGTGACAAGAGACCAATGACCAGTGACCAGCGACAATGACCATTGACCAGCGATAGTGACCATTGACCAGTGACCAGTGACCAGTGACCATTGACCAGTGACCAGTGACCAGTGACCAGTGACCAGCGACAGTGACCATTGACCAGTGACCAGTGACCAGTGACCAGTGACCAGTGACCAGTGACCAGTGACCAGTGGCCAGTGACCAGTGACCAGTGACCAGTGACCAGTGACAAGTGACCAGTGACCAGCGACAGTGACCATTGACCAGCGATAGTGACCATTGACCAGTGACCAGTGACCAGTGACCAGTGACCAGTGATCAGTGACCAGTGACCAGTGACCAGTGACCAGTGACCAGTGACCAGTGACCAGTGACCAGTGACCAGTGACCAGTGACCAGTGACCAGTGACCAGTGACCTGTGTCCAGTGACCAGTGACCATTGACCTGTGACCAGTGACCAGTGACCAGTGACCAGTGACCAGTGACCAGTGACCATTGACCACTGCCCAGTGACAAGTTACCATTGACCAGTGACCAGTGACCAGTGACCAGTGACCAGCTACAGTGACCATTGACCAGTTACCAGTGACCAGTGACCAGTGACCAGCGACAGTGACCATTGACCAGCGAAAGTGACCATTGACCAGTGACCAGTGACCAGTGGCCAGTGACCATTGACCAGTGACCAGTGACCAGTGACCAGCGACCTGTGTCCAGTGACCAGTGACCATTGACCTGTGACCAGTGACCAGTGACCAGTGACCAGTGACCAGTGAACATTGACCACTGCCCAGTGACAAGATACCAGTGACCAGTGACCAGTGACCAGTGACCAGTGACCAGTGACCAGCGACAGTGACCATTGACCAGTGACCAGTGACCAGTGACCAGTGACCAGTGACCAGTGACCAGTGACCATTGACCAGCGATAGTGACCATTGACCAGTGACCAGTTACCAGTGACCAGTGACCAGTGATCAGTGACCAGTGACCAGTGACCAGTGACCAGCGACAGTGACCATTGACCAGTGACCAGTGACCAGTGACCAGTGACCAGTGACCAGTGACCAGTGACCTGTGTCCAGTGACCAGTGACCATTGACCTGTGACCAGTGACCAGTGACCAGTGACCAGTGACCATTGACCACTGCCCAGTGACAAGTTACCATTGACCAGTGACCAGCGACAGTGGCCATTGACCAGTTACCAGTGACCAGTGACCAGTGACCAGTGACCAGTGACCAGTGACCAGTGACAAGTGACCAATGACCAGTGACCAGCGACAATGACCATTGACCAGCGATAGTGACCATTGACCAGTGACCAGTGACCAGTGACCAGCGACAGTGACCATTGACCAGTGACCAGTGACCAGTGGCCACTGACCAGTGACAAGTGACCAGTGACCAGCGACCAGTGACCAGTGACCAATGACTAGAGACCAGTGACCAGTGACCAGCGACTGTGAGCAGTGACCAGTGACCAGCGACAGTGACCATTGACCAGCGATAGTGACCATTGACCAGTGACCAGTGACCAGTGACCAGTGACCAGTGATCAGTGATCAGTGACCAGTGACCAGCGACAGTGACCATTGACCAGCGACAGTGACCATTGACCAGTGACCAGTGACCAGTGACCAGTGACCAGTGACAAGTGACCAGTGACTTGTGACCAGTGACCAGTGACCAGTGACCAGTGACCAGTGACCAGCGACAGTGACCAGTGACCAGTGACCAGCGAATAGTGACCAGTGACCAGCGACACTGACCATTGACCAGCGACAGTGACCATTTACCAGCGACAGTGACCATTGACCAGCGACAGTGACCATTGACCAGTGACCAGTGACCAGTGACCAGTGACCAGTGACCAGTGACCAGTGATCAGTGATCAGTGACCAGTGACCAGCGACAGTGACCATTGACCAGCGACAGTGACCATTGACCAGTGACCAGTGACCAGTGACCAGTGACCAGTGACAAGTGACCAGTGACTTGTGACCAGTGACCAGTGACCAGTGACCAGTGATCAGTGACCAGTGACAAGTGACCAGTGACCAGTGACCAGTGTCCAGTGACCTGTGACCATTGACCTGTGACCAGTGACCAGTGACTAGTGACCAGTGACCAGTGACCAGCGACAGTGACCATTTACCAGCGACAGTGACCATTGACCAGCGAAAGTGACCATTGACCAGTGGCGAGTGACCATTGACCAGTGACCAGGGACCAGTGACCAGTGACCTGTGTCCAGTGACCAGTGACCATTGACCTGTGACCAGTGACCAGTGACCAGTGACCAGTGACCAGTGACCAGTGACCAGTGACCATTGACCACTGCCCAGTGACAAGTTACCATTGACCAGTGACCAGTGACCAGTGACCAGTGACCAGCGACAGTGACCATTGACCAGTGACCAGTGACCAGTGACCAGTGACCAGTGACCAGTGACCAGTGACCAGTGACCAGTGACCAGTGACCAGTGACCAGTGACCAGTGACCAGTGACCTGTGACCAGTGACCAGTGACCAGTGACAAGTGACCTGTGTCCAGTGACCAGTGACCATTGACCTGTGACCAGTGACCAGTGATCAGTGACCAGTGACAAGTGACCAGTGACCAGTGACCAGTGTCCAGTGACCAGTGACCATTGACCTGTGACCAGTGACTTGTGACTAGTGACCAGTGACCAGTGACCAGTGACAAGTGACCAGCGACCAGTGGCCACTGACCAGTGACAAGTAACCAGTGCTTTGTGACCAGTGACCAGTGACCAGTGACCAGCGACAGTGACCATTGACCAGCGACAGTGACCATTGACCAGCGACAGTGACCATTGACCAGTGACCAGTGACCAGTGACCAGTGACCAGTGACCAGTGACAAGTGACCAGTGACTTGTGACCAGTGACCAGTGACCAGTGACCAGTGACCAGCGAGAGTGACCAGTGACCCGTGACCAGCGACAGTGACCATTGACCAGCGACAGTGACCATTGACCAGTGACCAGTGACCAGTGACCAGTGACAAGTGACCAGTGACTTGTGACCAGTGACCAGTGACCAGTGACCAGTGACCAGCGACAGTGACCAGTGACCAGTGACCAGCGAATAGTGACAAGTGACCAGTAACCAGCGACAGTGACCATTGACCAGCGATAGTGACCATTGACCAGTGACCAGTGACCAGTGACCAGTGACCAGTGATCAGTGACCAGTGACCAGTGACCAGTGACCAGTGACCAGTGACCAGTGACCAGTGACCAGTGACCAGTGACCAGTGACCTGTGTCCAGTGACCAGTGACCATTGACCTGTGACCAGTGACCAGTGACCAGTGACCAGTGACCAGTGACCAGTGACCATTGACCACTGCCCAGTGACAAGTTACCATTGACCAGTGACCAGTGACCAGTGACCAGTGACCAGCTACAGTGACCATTGACCAGTTACCAGTGACCAGTGACCAGTGACCAGCGACAGTGACCATTGACCAGCGAAAGTGACCATTGACCAGTGACCAGTGACCAGTGGCCAGTGACCATTGACCAGTGACCAGTGACCAGTGACCAGCGACCTGTGTCCAGTGACCAGTGACCATTGACCTGTGACCAGTGACCAGTGACCAGTGACCAGTGACCAGTGAACATTGACCACTGCCCAGTGACAAGATACCAGTGACCAGTGACCAGTGACCAGTGACCAGTGACCAGCGACAGTGACCATTGACCAGTTACCAGTGACCAGTGACCAGTGACCAGTGACCAGTGACCAGTGACCTGTGACCAGTGACCAGTGACCAGTGACCAGTGACCAGTGACCAGTGACCAGCGACAGTGACCATTGACCAGTGACAAGTGACCAGTGACCCGTGACCAGCGACAGTGACCATTGACCAGCGACAGTGACCATTGACCAGTGACCATTGACCTGTGACCAGTGACCAGTGACCAGTGACCAGTGACCAGTGAACATTGACCACTGCCCAGTGACAAGATACCAGTGACCAGTGACCAGTGACCAGTGACCAGTGACCAGCGACAGTGACCATTGACCAGTTACCAGTGACCAGTGACCAGTGACCAGTGACCAGTGACCAGTGACCTGTGACCAGTGACCAGTGACCAGTGACCAGTGACCAGTGACCAGTGACCAGCGACAGTGACCATTGACCAGTGACAAGTGACCAGTGACCCGTGACCAGCGACAGTGACCATTGACCAGCGACAGTGACCATTGACCAGTGACCAGTGACCAGTGACCAGTGACCTGTGTCCAGTGACCAGTGACCATTGACCTGTGACCAGTGACCAGTGACCAGTGACCAGTGACCAGTGACCAGTGACCATTGACCACTGCCCAGTGACAAGTTACCATTGACCAGTGACCAGTGACCAGTGACCAGTGACCAGCTACAGTGACCATTGACCAGTTACCAGTGACCAGTGACCAGTGACCAGCGACAGTGACCATTGACCAGCGAAAGTGACCATTGACCAGTGACCAGTGACCAGTGGCCAGTGACCATTGACCAGTGACCAGTGACCAGTGACCAGCGACCTGTGTCCAGTGACCAGTGACCATTGACCTGTGACCAGTGACCAGTGACCAGTGACCAGTGACCAGTGAACATTGACCACTGCCCAGTGACAAGATACCAGTGACCAGTGACCAGTGACCAGTGACCAGTGACCAGCGACAGTGACCATTGACCAGTTACCAGTGACCAGTGACCAGTGACCAGTGACCAGTGACCAGTGACCTGTGACCAGTGACCAGTGACCAGTGACCAGTGACCAGTGACCAGTGACCAGCGACAGTGACCATTGACCAGTGACAAGTGACCAGTGACCCGTGACCAGCGACAGTGACCATTGACCAGCGACAGTGACCATTGACCAGTGACCAGTGACCAGTGACCAGTGACAAGTGACCAGTGACTTGTGACCAGTGACCAGTGACCAGTGACCAGTGACCAGCGACAGTGACCAGTGACCAGTGACCAGCGAATAGTGACAAGTGACCAGTAACCAGCGACAGTGACCATTGACCAGCGATAGTGACCATTGACCAGTGACCAGTGACCAGTGACCAGTGACCAGTGATCAGTGACCAGTGACCAGTGACCAGTGACCAGTGACCAGTGACCAGTGACCAGTGACCAGTGACCAGTGGCCAGTGACCAGTGACCAGTGGCCAGTGACCAGTGACCAGTGACCTGTGTCCAGTGACCAGTGACCATTGACCTGTGACCAGTGACCAGTGACCAGTGACCAGTGACCAGTGACCAGTGACCATTGACCACTGCCCAGTGACAAGTTACCATTGACCAGTGACCAGTGACCAGTGACCAGTGACCAGCTACAGTGACCATTGACCAGTTACCAGTGACCAGTGACCAGTGACCAGCGACAGTGACCATTGACCAGTGACCAGTGACCAGTGACCATTGACCTGTGACCAGTGACCAGTGTCCAGTGACCAGTGACCAGTGACAAGTGACCAATGACCAGTGACCAGCGACAGTGACCATTGACCAGTGACCAGTGACCAGCGACAGTGACCATTGACCTGTGACCAGTGACCAGTGACCAGTGACCAGTGACCAGTGACCAGTGACCAGTGACCAGTGACCAGTGACCAGTGACCTGTGTCCAGTGACCAGTGACCATTGACCTGTGACCAGTGACCAGTGACCATTGACCAGTGACCAGTGACCAGTGACCAGTGACCAGTGACCAGTGATCAGTGACCAGTGACAAGTGACCAGTGACCAGTGACCAGTGTCCAGTGACCAGTGACCATTGACCTGTGACCAGTGTCCAGTGACCAGTGACCAGTGACCAGCCACAGTGACCATTTACCAGCGACAGTGGCCAGCGAAAGTGACCATTGACCAGTGACCAGTGACCAGTGGCCAGTGACCATTGACCAGTGACCAGTGACCAGTGACCAGTGACAAGAGACCAATGACCAGTGACCAGCGACAATGACCATTGACCAGCGATAGTGACCATTGACCAGTGACCAGTGACCAGTGACCATTGACCAGTGACCAGTGACCAGTGACCAGTGACCAGCGACAGTGACCATTGACCAGTGACCAGTGACCAGTGACCAGTGACCAGTGACCAGTGACCAGTGACCAGTGGCCAGTGACCAGTGACCAGTGACCAGTGACCAGTGACAAGTGACCAGTGACCAGCGACAGTGACCATTGACCAGCGATAGTGACCATTGACCAGTGACCAGTGACCAGTGACCAGTGACCAGTGATCAGTGACCAGTGACCAGTGACCAGTGACCAGTGACCAGTGACCAGTGACCAGTGACCAGTGACCAGTGACCAGTGACCAGTGACCAGTGACCAGTGACCTGTGTCCAGTGACCAGTGACCATTGACCTGTGACCAGTGACCAGTGACCAGTGACCAGTGACCAGTGACCAGTGACCATTGACCACTGCCCAGTGACAAGTTACCATTGACCAGTGACCAGTGACCAGTGACCAGTGACCAGCTACAGTGACCATTGACCAGTTACCAGTGACCAGTGACCAGTGACCAGCGACAGTGACCATTGACCAGCGAAAGTGACCATTGACCAGTGACCAGTGACCAGTGGCCAGTGACCATTGACCAGTGACCAGTGACCAGTGACCAGCGACCTGTGTCCAGTGACCAGTGACCATTGACCTGTGACCAGTGACCAGTGACCAGTGACCAGTGACCAGTGAACATTGACCACTGCCCAGTGACAAGATACCAGTGACCAGTGACCAGTGACCAGTGACCAGTGACCAGTGACCAGCGACAGTGACCATTGACCAGTTACCAGTGACCACTGACCAGTGACCAGTGACCAGTGACCAGTGACCAGTGACCTGTGACCAGTGACCAGTGACCAGTGACCAGTGACCAGTGACCAGTGACCTGTGTCCAGTGACCAGTGACCATTGACCAGTGACCAGTGACCAGCGACAGTGACCATTGACCAGTGACAAGTGACCAGTGACCCGTGACCAGCGACAGTGACCATTGACCTGCGATAGTGACCATTGACCAGTGACCAGTGACCAGTGACCAGTGACCAGTGATCAGTGACCAGTGACCAGTGACCAGCGACAGTGACCATTGACCAGTGACCAGTGACCAGTGACCAGCGACAGTGACCATTGACCAGCGAAAGTGACCATTGACCAGTGACCAGTGACCAGTGGCCAGTGACCATTGACCAGTGACCAGTGACCAGTGACCAGTGACCAGCGACAGTGACCATTGACCAGCGACAGTGACCAGTGACCAGCGACAGTGACCATTGACCAGTGACCAGTGATCAGTGACCAGTGACCAGTGACCAGCGACAGTGACCATTGACCTGTGACCAGTGACCAGTGACCAGTGACCAGTGATCAGTGACCAGTGACAAGTGACCAGTGACCAGTGACCAGTGACCAGTGTCCAGTGACCAGTGACCATTGACCTGTGACCAGTGTCCAGTGACCATTGACCTGTGACCAGTTACCAGTGACCAGTGACCAGTGACCAGTGACCAGTGACCAGTGACCAGTGACAAGTGACCAATGACCAGTGACCAGCGACAATGACCATTGACCAGCGATAGTGACCATTGACCAGTGACCAGTGACCAGTGACCATTGACCAATGACCAGTGACCAGTGTCCAGTGACCAGCGACATTGACCATTGACCAGTGACCAGCGACAGTGACCATTGACCAGTGACCAGTGACCAGTGACCATTGACCAGTGACCAGTGACAAGTGACCAATGACCAGTGACCAGCGACAGTGACCATTGACCAGTGACCAGTGATCAGTGACCAGTGACCAGTGACCAGCGACAGTGACCATTGACCTGTGACCAGTGACCAGTGACCAGTGACCAGTGATCAGTGACCAGTGACAAGTGACCAGTGACCAGTGACCAGTGACCAGTGTCCAGTGACCAGTGACCATTGACCTGTGACCAGTGTCCAGTGACCATTGACCTGTGACCAGTTACCTGTGACCAGTGACCAGTGACCAGTGACCAGTGACCAGTGACCAGTGACAAGTGACCAATGACCAGTGACCAGCGACAATGACCATTGACCAGCGATAGTGACCATTGACCAGTGACCAGTGACCAGTGACCATTGACCAGTGACCAGTGACCAGTGTCCAGTGACCAGCGACAGTGACCATTGACCAGTGACCAGTGATCAGTGACCAGTGACCAGTGACCAGCGACAGTGACCATTGACCAGTGACCAGTGACCAGTGACCAGTGACCAGTGACCAGTGATCAGTGACGAGTGACAAGTGACCAGTGACCAGTGACCAGTGTCCAGTGACCAGTGACCATTGACCTGTGACCAGTGTCCAGTGACCAGTGACCAGTGACCAGCGACAGTGACCATTTACCAGTGACCAGTGACCAGTGACCAGTGACCTGTGACCAGCGACAGTGACCATTGACCAGTGACCAGTGACCAGGGACCAGCGAATCGTGACCAGTGACCAGCGACAGAGACCATTGACCAGTGACCAGTGATCAGTGACCATTGACGAGTGGCCACTGACCAGTGACAAGTGACCAGTGACTTGTGACCAGTGACCAGTGACCAGTGACCAGTGACCAGTGACCAGTGACCAGTGACAAGTGACCAGTGACCAGCGACAGTGACCATTTACCAGCGACAGTGACCATTGACCAGCGAAAGTGACCATTGACCAGTGACCAGTGACCAGTGGCCAGTGACCATTGACCAGTGACCAGTGACCAGTGACCAGTGACCAGTGACCAGTGACCTGTGTCCAGTGACCAGTGACCATTGACCTGTGACCAGTGACCAGTGACAAGTGACCAATGACCAGTGACCAGCGACAATGACCATTGACCAGCGATAGTGACCATTGACCAGTGACCAGTGACCAGTGACCATTGACCAGTGACCAGTGACCAGTGTCCAGTGACCAGCGACAGTGACCATTGACCAGCGACAGTGACCATTGACCAGTGACCAGTGACCAGTGACCAGTGACCAGTGACCAGTGATCAGTGACGAGTGACAAGTGACCAGTGACCAGTGACCAGTGTCCAGTGACCAGTGACCATTGACCTGTGACCAGTGTCCAGTGACCAGTGACCAGTGACCAGCGACAGTGACCATTTACCAGTGACCAGTGACCAGTGACCAGTGACCTGTGACCAGCGACAGTGACCATTGACCAGTGACCAGTGACCAGGGACCAGCGAATCGTGACCAGTGACCAGCGACAGAGACCATTGACCAGTGACCAGTGATCAGTGACCATTGACGAGTGGCCACTGACCAGTGACAAGTGACCAGTGACTTGTGACCAGTGACCAGTGACCAGTGACCAGTGACCAGTGACCAGTGACCAGTGACAAGTGACCAGTGACCAGTGACCAGCGACAGTGACCATTTACCAGCGACAGTGACCATTGACCAGCGAAAGTGACCATTGACCAGTGACCAGTGACCAGTGGCCAGTGACCAGTGACAAGTGACCAATGACCAGTGACCAGCGACAATGACCATTGACCAGCGATAGTGACCATTGACCAGTGACCAGTGACCAGTGACCATTGACCAGTGACCAGTGACCAGTGTCCAGTGACCAGCGACAGTGACCATTGACCAGTGACCAGTGACCACTGACCAGTGACCAGTGACCAGTGACAAGTGACCAATGACCAGTGACCAGCGACAGTGACCATTGACCAGTGACCAGTGATCAGTGACCAGTGACCAGTGACCAGCGAAAGTGACCATTGACCAGTGACCAGTGACCAGTCACCAGTGACCAGTGACCAGTGATCAGTGACCAGTGACAAGTGACCAGTGACCAGTGACCAGTGTCCAGTGACCAGTGACCATTGACCAGTGACCAGTGACCAGTGACTATTGACCTGTGACCAGTGACCAGTGACCAGTGACAAGTGACCAATGACCAGTGACCAGCGACAGTGACCATTGACCAGTGACCAGTGATCAGTGACCAGTGACCAATGACCAGCGACAGTGACCATTGACCTGTGACCAGTGACCAGTGACCAGTGACCAGTGATCAGTGACCAGTGACAAGTGACCAGTGACCAGTGACCAGTGACCAGTGTCCAGTGACCAGTGACCATTGACCTGTGACCAGTGTCCAGTGACCATTGACCTGTGACCAGTTACCTGTGACCAGTGACCAGTGACCAGTGACCAGTGACCAGTGACCAGTGACAAGTGACCAATGACCAGTGACCAGCGACAATGACCATTGACCAGCGATAGTGACCATTGACCAGTGACCAGTGACCAGTGACCATTGACCAGTGACCAGTGACCAGTGTCCAGTGACCAGCGACAGTGACCATTGACCAGTGACCAGTGACCACTGACCAGTGACCAGTGACCAGTGACAAGTGACCAATGACCAGTGACCAGCGACAGTGACCATTGACCAGTGACCAGTGATCAGTGACCAGTGACCAGTGACCAGCGAAAGTGACCATTGACCAGTGACCAGTGACCAGTCACCAGTGACCAGTGACCAGTGATCAGTGACCAGTGACAAGTGACCAGTGACCAGTGACCAGTGTCCAGTGACCAGTGACCATTGACCAGTGAACAGTGACCAGTGACTATTGACCTGTGACCAGTGACCAGTGACCAGTGACCAGTGACCAGTGACAAGTGACCAATGACCAGTGACCAGCGCCAGTGACCAGTGACCAGTGACCAGTGACCAGTGACCAGCGACAGTGACCATTGACCAGTGACCAGTGACCAGTGACCATTGACCTGTGACCAGTGACCAGTGACCAGTGACCAGAGACCAGTGACAAGTGACCAATGACCAGTGACCAGCGACAGTGACCATTGACCAGTGACCAGTGATCAGTGACCAGTGACCAGTGACCAGCGACAGTGACCATTGACCTGTGACCAGTGACCAGTGACCAGTGACCAGTGATCAGTGACCAGTGACAAGTGACCAGTGACCAGTGACCAGTGACCAGTGTCCAGTGACCAGTGACCATTGACCTGTGACCAGTGTCCAGTGACCATTGACCTGTGACCAGTTACCAGTGACCAGTGACCAGTGACCAGTGACCAGTGACCAGTGACCAGTGACCAGTGACAAGTGACCAATGACCAGTGACCAGCGGCAATGACCATTGACCAGCGATAGTGACCATTGACCAGTGACCAGTGACCAGTGACCATTGACCAGTGACCAGTGACCAGTGTCCAGTGACCAGCGACAGTGACCATTGACCAGTGACCAGCGACAGTGACCATTGACCAGTGACCAGTGACCAGTGACCATTGACCAGTGACCAGTGACAAGTGACCAATGACCAGTGACCAGCGACAGTGACCATTGACCAGTGACCAGTGATCAGTTACCAGTGACCAGTGACCAGCGACAGTGACCATTGACCTGTGACCAGTGACCAGTGACCAGTGACCAGTGATCAGTGACCAGTGACAAGTGACCAGTGACCAGTGACCAGTGACCAGTGTCCAGTGACCAGTGACCATTGACCTGTGACCAGTGTCCAGTGACCATTGACCTGTGACCAGTTACCTGTGACCAGTGACCAGTGACCAGTGACCAGTGACCAGTGACCAGTGACAAGTGACCAATGACCAGTGACCAGCGACAATGACCATTGACCAGCGATAGTGACCATTGACCAGTGACCAGTGACCAGTGACCATTGACCAGTGACCAGTGACCAGTGTCCAGTGACCTGTGTCCAGTGACCAGTGACCATTGACCTGTGACCAGTGACCAGTGACCAGTGACCAGTGACCAGTGTCCATTGACCACTGCCCAGTGACAAGTTACCATTGACCAGTGACCAGTGACCAGTGACCAGTGACCAGTGACCAGCGACAGTGACCATTGAACAGTTACCAGTGACCAGTGACCAGTGACCAGTGACCAGCGACAGTGACCATTGACCAGCGAAAGTGACCATTGACCAGTGACCAGTGACCAGTGGCCAGTGACCATTGACCAGTGACCAGTGACCAGTGACCAGTGACCAGTGACCAGTGACCTGTGTCCAGTGACCAGTGACCAATGACCAGTGACCAGTGACCAGTGACCAGTGACCAGCGACAGTGACCATTGACCAGTTACCAGTGACCAGTGTCCAGTGACCAGTGACCAGTGACCAGTGACCAGTGACCAGTGACCAGTGACCTGTGACCAGCGACAGTGACCATTTACCAGCGACAGTGACCATTGACCAGCGAAAGTGACCATTGACCAGTGGCCAGTGACCATTGACCAGTGACCAGTGACCAGCGACAGTGACCATTGACCAGCGAAAGTGACCATTGACCAGTGACCAGTGACCAGTGGCCAGTGACCATTGACGAGTGACCAGTGACCAGTGACCAGTGACCAGTGACCAGTGACCTGTGTCCAGTGACCAGTGACCATTGACCTGTGACCAGTGACCAGTGACCAGTGACCAGTGACCAGTGACCATTGACCACTGGCCAGTGACAAGTTACCATTGACCAGTGACCAGTGACCAGTGACCAGCGACAGTGACCATTGACCAGTTACCAGTGACCAGTGACCAGTGACCAGTGACCAGTGACCAGTGACCAGTGACCAGCGACAGTGACCATTGACCAGTGACCAGTGACCAGTGACCATTGACCTGTGACCAGTGACCTGTGACCAGTGACCAGTGACCAGTGACCAGTGACAAGTGACCAATGACCAGTGACCAGCGACAATGACCATTGACCAGCGATAGTGACCATTAACCAGTAACCAGTGACCAGTGACCATTGACCAGTGACCAGTGACCAGTGACCAGTGACCAGCGACAGTGACCGTTGACCAGTGACCAGTGACCAGTGACCAGTGACCAGTGACAAGTGACCAGTGACCAGTGACCAGCGACAGTGACCATTGACCTGCGATAGTGACCATTGACCAGTGACCATTGACCAGTGACCAGTGACCAGTGATCAGTGACCAGTGACCAGTGACCAGCGACAGTGACCATTGACCAGTGACCAGTGACCAGTGACCAGTGACCAGTGACCAGTGACCAGTGACCAGTGACCAGTGACCAGTGACCAGTGACCAGTGACCAGTGACCAGTGACTTGTGACCAGTGACCAGTGACCAGTGACCAGTGACAAGTGACCAGCGACCAGTGGCCACTGACCAGTGACAAGTGACCAGTGACCAGCGACCAGTGACCAGTGACCAGTGACTAGAGACCAGTGACCAGTGACCAGTGACCAGCGACAGTGACCATTGACCAGCGATAGTGACCATTGACCAGTGACCAGTGACCAGTGACAAGTGACCAGTGGCCAGTGACCAGTGACCAGTGACCAGTGACCAGTGACCAGTGATCAGTGACGAGTGACAAGTGACCAGTGACCAGTGACCAGTGTCCAGTGACCAGTGACCATTGACCTGTGACCAGTGTCCAGTGACCAGTGACCAGTGACCAGCGACAGTGACCATTTACCAGCGACAGTGACCATTGACCAGCGAAAGTGACCATTGACCAGTGACCAGTGACCAGTGGCCAGTGACCATTGACCAGAGACCAGTGACCAGTGACCAGTGACCAGTGACCAGTGACCAGTGACCTGTGTCCAGTGACCAGTGACCATTGACCTGTGACCAGTGACCAGTGACCAGTGACCAGTGACCAGTGTCCATTGACCACTGCCCAGTGACAAGTTACCATTGACCAGTGACCAGTGACCAGTGACCAGTGACCAGCGACAGTGACCATTGAACAGTTACCAGTGACCAGTGACCAGTGACCAGTGACCAGCGACAGTGACCATTGACCAGCGAAAGTGACCATTGACCAGTGACCAGTGACCAGTGGCCAGTGACCATTGACCAGTGACCAGTGACCAGTGACCAGTGACCAGTGACCAGTGACCTGTGTCCAGTGACCAGTGACCAATGACCAGTGACCAGTGACCAGTGACCAGTGACCAGCGACAGTGACCATTGACCAGTTACCAGTGACCAGTGTCCAGTGACCAGTGACCAGTGACCAGTGACCAGTGACCAGTGACCAGTGACCAGTGACCAGCGACAGTGACCATTTACCAGCGACAGTGACCATTGACCAGCGAAAGTGACCATTGACCAGTGGCCAGTGACCATTGACCAGTGACCAGTGACCAGCGACAGTGACCATTGACCAGCGAAAGTGACCATTGACCAGTGACCAGTGACCAGTGGCCAGTGACCATTGACGAGTTACCAGTGACCAGTGACCAGTGACCAGTGACCAGTGACCTGTGTCCAGTGACCAGTGACCATTGACCTGTGACCAGTGACCAGTGACCAGTGACCAGTGACCAGTGACCATTGACCACTGGCCAGTGACAAGTTACCATTGACCAGTGACCAGTGACCAGTGACCAGCGACAGTGACCATTGACCAGTTACCAGTGACCAGTGACCAGTGACCAGTGACCAGTGACCAGTGACCAGTGACCAGCGACAGTGACCATTGACCAGTGACCAGTGACCAGTGACCATTGACCTGTGACCAGTGACCTGTGACCAGTGACCAGTGACCAGTGACCAGTGACAAGTGACCAATGACCAGTGACCAGCGACAATGACCATTGACCAGCGATAGTGACCATTAACCAGTAACCAGTGACCAGTGACCATTGACCAGTGACCAGTGACCAGTGACCAGTGACCAGCGACAGTGACCGTTGACCAGTGACCAGTGACCAGTGACCAGTGACCAGTGACAAGTGACCAGTGACCAGTGACCAGCGACAGTGACCATTGACCTGCGATAGTGACCATTGACCAGTGACCATTGACCAGTGACCAGTGACCAGTGATCAGTGACCAGTGACCAGTGACCAGCGACAGTGACCATTGACCAGTGACCAGTGACCAGTGACCAGTGACCAGTGACCAGTGACCAGTGACCAGTGACCAGTGACCAGTGACCAGTGACCAGTGACCAGTGACTTGTGACCAGTGACCAGTGACCAGTGACCAGTGACAAGTGACCAGCGACCAGTGGCCACTGACCAGTGACAAGTGACCAGTGACCAGCGACCAGTGACCAGTGACCAGTGACTAGAGACCAGTGACCAGTGACCAGTGACCAGCGACAGTGACCATTGACCAGCGATAGTGACCATTGACCAGTGACCAGTGACCAGTGACCAGTGACCAGTGGCCAGTGACCAGTGACCAGTGACCAGTGACCTGTGTCCAGTGACCAGTGACCATTGACCTGTGACCAGTGACCAGTGACCAGTGACCATTGACCACTGCCCAGTGACAAGTTACCATTGACCAGTGACCAGTGACCAGCGACAGTGACCATTGACCAGTGACCAGTGACCAGTGACCAGTGACCAGTGACCAGTGACCAGTGACCAGTGACCAGTGACCAGTGACCAGTGACCAGTGACAAGTGACCAGTGACCAGTGACCAGCGACAGTGACCATTGACCAGCGATAGTGACCATTGACCAGTGACCAGTGACCAGTGACCAGTGACCAGTGATCAGTGAACAGTGACCAGTGGCCAGCGACAGTGACCATTGACCAGTGACCAGTGACCAGTGACCAGTGACCAGTGACCAGTGATCAGTGACCAGTGACAAATGACCAGTGACCAGTGACCAGTGTCCAGTGACCAGTGACCATTGACCTGTGACCAGTGACCAGTGACCAGTGACCAGTGACCAGCGACAGTGACCATTGACCAGTGACCAGTGACCAGTCACCAGTGACCAGTGACCAGTGATCAGTGACCAGTGACAAGTGACCAGTGACCAGTGACCAGTGTCCAGTGACCAGTGACCATTGACCAGTGACCAGTGACCAGTGACCATTGACCTGTGACCAGTGACCAGTGACCAGTGACCAGTGACCAGTGACAAGTGACCAATGACCAGTGACCAGCGCCAGTGACCAGTGACCAGTGACCAGTGACCAGTGACCAGTGACCAGCGACAGTGACCATTGACCAGTGACCAGTCACCAGTGACCATTGACCTGTGACCAGTGACCAGTGACCAGTGACCAGTGACCAGTGACAAGTGACCAATGACCAGTGACCAGCGACAGTGACCATTGACCAGTGACCAGTGATCAGTGACCAGTGACCAGTGACCAGCGACAGTGACCATTGCCTGTGACCATTGACCAGTGACCAGTGACCAGCGACAGTGACCATTGACCAACGAAAGTGACCATTGACCAGTGACCAGTGACCAGTGGCCAGTGACCATTGACCATTGACCTGTGACCAGTGACCAGTGACCAGTGACCAGTGACAAGTGACCAATGACCAGTGACCAGCGACAGTGACCATTGACCAGTGTCCAGTGACCAGTGACCATTGACCAGTGACCAGTGACCAGTGACCATTGACCTGTGACCAGTGACCAGTGACCAGTGACCAGTTACCTGTGACCAGTGACCAGTGACCAGTGACCAGTGACCAGTGACAAGTGACCAATGACCAGTGACCAGCGACAATGACCATTGACCAGCGATAGTGACCATTGACCAGTGACCAGTGACCAGTGACCATTGACCAGTGACCAGCGACAGTGACCATTGACCAGTGACCAGTGATCAGTGACCAGTGACCAGTGACCAGCGACAGTGACCATTGACCAGTGACCAGTGACCAGTGACCAGTGACCAGTGACCAGTGATCAGTGACGAGTGACAAGTGACCAGTGACCAGTGACCAGTGTCCAGTGACCAGTGACCATTGACCTGTGACCAGTGTCCAGTGACCAGTGACCAGTGACCAGCGACAGTGACCATTTACCAGCGACAGTGACCATTGACCAGCGAAAGTGACCATTGACCAGTGACCAGTGACCAGTGGCCAGTGACCATTGACCAGAGACCAGTGACCAGTGACCAGTGACCAGTGACCAGTGACCAGTGACCAGTGACCTGTGTCCAGTGACCATTGACCATTGACCTGTGACCAGTGACCAGTGACCAGTGACCAGTGACCAGTGTCCATTGACCACTGCCCAGTGACAAGTTACCATTGACCAGTGACCAGTGACCAGTGACCAGTGACCAGCGACAGTGACCATTGAACAGTTACCAGTGACCAGTGACCAGTGACCAGTGACCAGCGACAGTGACCATTGACCAGCGAAAGTGACCATTGACCAGTGACCAGTGACCAGTGGCCAGTGACCATTGACCAGTGACCAGTGACCAGTGACCAGTGACCAGTGACCAGTGACCTGTGTCCAGTGACCAGTGACCAATGACCAGTGACCAGTGACCAGTGACCAGTGACCAGCGACAGTGACCATTGACCAGTTACCAGTGACCAGTGTCCAGTGACCAGAGACCAGTGACCAGTGACCAGTGACCAGTGACCAGTGACCAGTGACCAGTGACCAGTGACCAGCGACAGTGACCATTTACCAGCGACAGTGACCATTGACCAGCGAAAGTGACCATTGACCAGTGGCCAGTGACCATTGACCAGTGACCAGTGACCAGCGACAGTGACCATTGACCAGCGAAAGTGACCATTGACCAGTGACCAGTGACCAGTGGCCAGTGACCATTGACGAGTGACCAGTGACCAGTGACCAGTGACCAGTGACCAGTGACCTGTGTCCAGTGACCAGTGACCATTGACCTGTGACCAGTGACCAGTGACCAGTGACCAGTGACCAGTGACCATTGACCAGTGAACAGTGACCAGTGACTATTGACCTGTGACCAGTGACCAGTGACCAGTGACCAGTGACCAGTGACAAGTGACCAATGACCAGTGACCAGCGCCAGTGACCAGTGACCAGTGACCAGTGACCAGTGACCAGCGACAGTGACCATTGACCAGTGACCAGTGACCAGTGACCATTGACCTGTGACCAGTGACCAGTGACCAGTGACCAGAGACCAGTGACAAGTGACCAATGACCAGTGACCAGCGACAGTGACCATTGACCAGTGACCAGTGATCAGTGACCAGTGACCAGTGACCAGCGACAGTGACCATTGACCTGTGACCAGTGACCAGTGACCAGTGACCAGTGATCAGTGACCAGTGACAAGTGACCAGTGACCAGTGACCAGTGACCAGTGTCCAGTGACCAGTGACCATTGACCTGTGACCAGTGTCCAGTGACCATTGACCTGTGACCAGTTACCAGTGACCAGTGACCAGTGACCAGTGACCAGTGACCAGTGACCAGTGACCAGTGACAAGTGACCAATGACCAGTGACCAGCGGCAATGACCATTGACCAGCGATAGTGACCATTGACCAGTGACCAGTGACCAGTGACCATTGACCAGTGACCAGTGACCAGTGTCCAGTGACCAGCGACAGTGACCATTGACCAGTGACCAGCGACAGTGACCATTGACCAGTGACCAGTGACCAGTGACCATTGACCAGTGACCAGTGACAAGTGACCAATGACCAGTGACCAGCGACAGTGACCATTGACCAGTGACCAGTGATCAGTGACCAGTGACCAGTGACCAGCGACAGTGACCATTGACCTGTGACCAGTGACCAGTGACCAGTGACCAGTGATCAGTGACCAGTGACAAGTGACCAGTGACCAGTGACCAGTGACCAGTGTCCAGTGACCAGTGACCATTGACCTGTGACCAGTGTCCAGTGACCATTGACCTGTGACCAGTTACCTGTGACCAGTGACCAGTGACCAGTGACCAGTGACCAGTGACCAGTGACAAGTGACCAATGACCAGTGACCAGCGACAATGACCATTGACCAGCGATAGTGACCATTGACCAGTGACCAGTGACCAGTGACCATTGACCAGTGACCAGTGACCAGTGTCCAGTGACCTGTGTCCAGTGACCAGTGACCATTGACCTGTGACCAGTGACCAGTGACCAGTGACCAGTGACCAGTGTCCATTGACCACTGCCCAGTGACAAGTTACCATTGACCAGTGACCAGTGACCAGTGACCAGTGACCAGTGACCAGCGACAGTGACCATTGAACAGTTACCAGTGACCAGTGACCAGTGACCAGTGACCAGCGACAGTGACCATTGACCAGCGAAAGTGACCATTGACCAGTGACCAGTGACCAGTGGCCAGTGACCATTGACCAGTGACCAGTGACCAGTGACCAGTGACCAGTGACCAGTGACCTGTGTCCAGTGACCAGTGACCAATGACCAGTGACCAGTGACCAGTGACCAGTGACCAGCGACAGTGACCATTGACCAGTTACCAGTGACCAGTGTCCAGTGACCAGTGACCAGTGACCAGTGACCAGTGACCAGTGACCAGTGACCTGTGACCAGCGACAGTGACCATTTACCAGCGACAGTGACCATTGACCAGCGAAAGTGACCATTGACCAGTGGCCAGTGACCATTGACCAGTGACCAGTGACCAGCGACAGTGACCATTGACCAGCGAAAGTGACCATTGACCAGTGACCAGTGACCAGTGGCCAGTGACCATTGACGAGTGACCAGTGACCAGTGACCAGTGACCAGTGACCAGTGACCTGTGTCCAGTGACCAGTGACCATTGACCTGTGACCAGTGACCAGTGACCAGTGACCAGTGACCAGTGACCATTGACCACTGGCCAGTGACAAGTTACCATTGACCAGTGACCAGTGACCAGTGACCAGCGACAGTGACCATTGACCAGTTACCAGTGACCAGTGACCAGTGACCAGTGACCAGTGACCAGTGACCAGTGACCAGCGACAGTGACCATTGACCAGTGACCAGTGACCAGTGACCATTGACCTGTGACCAGTGACCTGTGACCAGTGACCAGTGACCAGTGACCAGTGACAAGTGACCAATGACCAGTGACCAGCGACAATGACCATTGACCAGCGATAGTGACCATTAACCAGTAACCAGTGACCAGTGACCATTGACCAGTGACCAGTGACCAGTGACCAGTGACCAGCGACAGTGACCGTTGACCAGTGACCAGTGACCAGTGACCAGTGACCAGTGACAAGTGACCAGTGACCAGTGACCAGCGACAGTGACCATTGACCTGCGATAGTGACCATTGACCAGTGACCATTGACCAGTGACCAGTGACCAGTGATCAGTGACCAGTGACCAGTGACCAGCGACAGTGACCATTGACCAGTGACCAGTGACCAGTGACCAGTGACCAGTGACCAGTGACCAGTGACCAGTGACCAGTGACCAGTGACCAGTGACCAGTGACCAGTGACCAGTGACTTGTGACCAGTGACCAGTGACCAGTGACCAGTGACAAGTGACCAGCGACCAGTGGCCACTGACCAGTGACAAGTGACCAGTGACCAGCGACCAGTGACCAGTGACCAGTGACTAGAGACCAGTGACCAGTGACCAGTGACCAGCGACAGTGACCATTGACCAGCGATAGTGACCATTGACCAGTGACCAGTGACCAGTGACAAGTGACCAGTGGCCAGTGACCAGTGACCAGTGACCAGTGACCAGTGACCAGTGATCAGTGACGAGTGACAAGTGACCAGTGACCAGTGACCAGTGTCCAGTGACCAGTGACCATTGACCTGTGACCAGTGTCCAGTGACCAGTGACCAGTGACCAGCGACAGTGACCATTTACCAGCGACAGTGACCATTGACCAGCGAAAGTGACCATTGACCAGTGACCAGTGACCAGTGGCCAGTGACCATTGACCAGAGACCAGTGACCAGTGACCAGTGACCAGTGACCAGTGACCAGTGACCTGTGTCCAGTGACCAGTGACCATTGACCTGTGACCAGTGACCAGTGACCAGTGACCAGTGACCAGTGTCCATTGACCACTGCCCAGTGACAAGTTACCATTGACCAGTGACCAGTGACCAGTGACCAGTGACCAGCGACAGTGACCATTGAACAGTTACCAGTGACCAGTGACCAGTGACCAGTGACCAGCGACAGTGACCATTGACCAGCGAAAGTGACCATTGACCAGTGACCAGTGACCAGTGGCCAGTGACCATTGACCAGTGACCAGTGACCAGTGACCAGTGACCAGTGACCAGTGACCTGTGTCCAGTGACCAGTGACCAATGACCAGTGACCAGTGACCAGTGACCAGTGACCAGCGACAGTGACCATTGACCAGTTACCAGTGACCAGTGTCCAGTGACCAGTGACCAGTGACCAGTGACCAGTGACCAGTGACCAGTGACCAGTGACCAGCGACAGTGACCATTTACCAGCGACAGTGACCATTGACCAGCGAAAGTGACCATTGACCAGTGGCCAGTGACCATTGACCAGTGACCAGTGACCAGCGACAGTGACCATTGACCAGCGAAAGTGACCATTGACCAGTGACCAGTGACCAGTGGCCAGTGACCATTGACGAGTTACCAGTGACCAGTGACCAGTGACCAGTGACCAGTGACCTGTGTCCAGTGACCAGTGACCATTGACCTGTGACCAGTGACCAGTGACCAGTGACCAGTGACCAGTGACCATTGACCACTGGCCAGTGACAAGTTACCATTGACCAGTGACCAGTGACCAGTGACCAGCGACAGTGACCATTGACCAGTTACCAGTGACCAGTGACCAGTGACCAGTGACCAGTGACCAGTGACCAGTGACCAGCGACAGTGACCATTGACCAGTGACCAGTGACCAGTGACCATTGACCTGTGACCAGTGACCTGTGACCAGTGACCAGTGACCAGTGACCAGTGACAAGTGACCAATGACCAGTGACCAGCGACAATGACCATTGACCAGCGATAGTGACCATTAACCAGTAACCAGTGACCAGTGACCATTGACCAGTGACCAGTGACCAGTGACCAGTGACCAGCGACAGTGACCGTTGACCAGTGACCAGTGACCAGTGACCAGTGACCAGTGACAAGTGACCAGTGACCAGTGACCAGCGACAGTGACCATTGACCTGCGATAGTGACCATTGACCAGTGACCATTGACCAGTGACCAGTGACCAGTGATCAGTGACCAGTGACCAGTGACCAGCGACAGTGACCATTGACCAGTGACCAGTGACCAGTGACCAGTGACCAGTGACCAGTGACCAGTGACCAGTGACCAGTGACCAGTGACCAGTGACTTGTGACCAGTGACCAGTGACCAGTGACCAGTGACAAGTGACCAGCGACCAGTGGCCACTGACCAGTGACAAGTGACCAGTGACCAGCGACCAGTGACCAGTGACCAGTGACTAGAGACCAGTGACCAGTGACCAGTGACCAGCGACAGTGACCATTGACCAGCGATAGTGACCATTGACCAGTGACCAGTGACCAGTGACCAGTGACCAGTGGCCAGTGACCAGTGACCAGTGACCAGTGACCTGTGTCCAGTGACCAGTGACCATTGACCTGTGACCAGTGACCAGTGACCAGTGACCATTGACCACTGCCCAGTGACAAGTTACCATTGACCAGTGACCAGTGACCAGCGACAGTGACCATTGACCAGTGACCAGTGACCAGTGACCAGTGACCAGTGACCAGTGACCAGTGACCAGTGACCAGTGACCAGTGACCAGTGACCAGTGACAAGTGACCAGTGACCAGTGACCAGCGACAGTGACCATTGACCAGCGATAGTGACCATTGACCAGTGACCAGTGACCAGTGACCAGTGACCAGTGATCAGTGAACAGTGACCAGTGGCCAGCGACAGTGACCATTGACCAGTGACCAGTGACCAGTGACCAGTGACCAGTGACCAGTGATCAGTGACCAGTGACAAATGACCAGTGACCAGTGACCAGTGACCAGTGTCCAGTGACCAGTGACCATTGACCTGTGACCAGTGACCAGTGACCAGTGACCAGTGACCAGCGACAGTGACCATTGACCAGTGACCAGTGACCAGTCACCAGTGACCAGTGACCAGTGATCAGTGACCAGTGACAAGTGACCAGTGACCAGTGACCAGTGTCCAGTGACCAGTGACCATTGACCAGTGACCAGTGACCAGTGACCATTGACCTGTGACCAGTGACCAGTGACCAGTGACCAGTGACCAGTGACAAGTGACCAATGACCAGTGACCAGCGCCAGTGACCAGTGACCAGTGACCAGTGACCAGTGACCAGTGACCAGCGACAGTGACCATTGACCAGTGACCAGTCACCAGTGACCATTGACCTGTGACCAGTGACCAGTGACCAGTGACCAGTGACCAGTGACAAGTGACCAATGACCAGTGACCAGCGACAGTGACCATTGACCAGTGACCAGTGATCAGTGACCAGTGACCAGTGACCAGCGACAGTGACCATTGCCTGTGACCATTGACCAGTGACCAGTGACCAGCGACAGTGACCATTGACCAACGAAAGTGACCATTGACCAGTGACCAGTGACCAGTGGCCAGTGACCATTGACCATTGACCTGTGACCAGTGACCAGTGACCAGTGACCAGTGACAAGTGACCAATGACCAGTGACCAGCGACAGTGACCATTGACCAGTGTCCAGTGACCAGTGACCATTGACCAGTGACCAGTGACCAGTGACCATTGACCTGTGACCAGTGACCAGTGACCAGTGACCAGTTACCTGTGACCAGTGACCAGTGACCAGTGACCAGTGACCAGTGACAAGTGACCAATGACCAGTGACCAGCGACAATGACCATTGACCAGCGATAGTGACCATTGACCAGTGACCAGTGACCAGTGACCATTGACCAGTGACCAGCGACAGTGACCATTGACCAGTGACCAGTGATCAGTGACCAGTGACCAGTGACCAGCGACAGTGACCATTGACCAGTGACCAGTGACCAGTGACCAGTGACCAGTGACCAGTGATCAGTGACGAGTGACAAGTGACCAGTGACCAGTGACCAGTGTCCAGTGACCAGTGACCATTGACCTGTGACCAGTGTCCAGTGACCAGTGACCAGTGACCAGCGACAGTGACCATTTACCAGCGACAGTGACCATTGACCAGCGAAAGTGACCATTGACCAGTGACCAGTGACCAGTGGCCAGTGACCATTGACCAGAGACCAGTGACCAGTGACCAGTGACCAGTGACCAGTGACCAGTGACCAGTGACTTGTGTCCAGTGACCATTGACCATTGACCTGTGACCAGTGACCAGTGACCAGTGACCAGTGACCAGTGTCCATTGACCACTGCCCAGTGACAAGTTACCATTGACCAGTGACCAGTGACCAGTGACCAGTGACCAGCGACAGTGACCATTGAACAGTTACCAGTGACCAGTGACCAGTGACCAGTGACCAGCGACAGTGACCATTGACCAGCGAAAGTGACCATTGACCAGTGACCAGTGACCAGTGGCCAGTGACCATTGACCAGTGACCAGTGACCAGTGACCAGTGACCAGTGACCAGTGACCTGTGTCCAGTGACCAGTGACCAATGACCAGTGACCAGTGACCAGTGACCAGTGACCAGCGACAGTGACCATTGACCAGTTACCAGTGACCAGTGTCCAGTGACCAGAGACCAGTGACCAGTGACCAGTGACCAGTGACCAGTGACCAGTGACCAGTGACCAGTGACCAGCGACAGTGACCATTTACCAGCGACAGTGACCATTGACCAGCGAAAGTGACCATTGACCAGTGGCCAGTGACCATTGACCAGTGACCAGTGACCAGCGACAGTGACCATTGACCAGCGAAAGTGACCATTGACCAGTGACCAGTGACCAGTGGCCAGTGACCATTGACGAGTGACCAGTGACCAGTGACCAGTGACCAGTGACCAGTGACCTGTGTCCAGTGACCAGTGACCATTGACCTGTGACCAGTGACCAGTGACCAGTGACCAGTGACCAGTGACCATTGACCACTGGCCAGTGACAAGTTACCATTGACCAGTGACCAGTGACCAGTGACCAGCGACAGTGACCATTGACCAGTTACCAGTGACCAGTGACCAGTGACCAGTGACCAGTGACCAGTGACCAGTTACCAGCGACAGTGACCATTGACCAGTGACCAGTGACCAGTGGCCAGTGACCATTAACCATTGACCTGTGACCAGTGACCAGTGACCAGTGACCAGTGACAAGTGACCAATGACCAGTGACCAGCGACAGTGACCATTGACCAGTGACCAGTGATCAGTGACCAGTGACCAGTGACCAGCGAAAGTGACCATTGACCAGTGACCAGTGACCAGTCACCAGTGACCAGTGACCAGTGATCAGTGACCAGTGACAAGTGACCAGTGACCAGTGACCAGTGTCCAGTGACCAGTGACCATTGACCAGTGACCAGTGACCAGTGACCATTGACCTGTGACCAGTGACCAGTGACCAGTGACCAGTGACCAGTGACAAGTGACCAATGACCAGTGACCAGCGCCAGTGACCAGTGACCAGTGACCAGTGACCAGTGACCAGTGACCAGCGACAGTGACCATTGACCAGTGACCAGTGGCCAGTGACCAGTGACAAGTGACCAAAGACCGTGTGACCAGCGACAGTGACCATTGACCAGTGACCAGTGATCAGTGACCAGTGACCAGTGACCAGCGACAGTGACCATTGACCTGTGACCAGTGACCAGTGACCAGTGACCAGTGATCAGTGACCAGTGACAAGTGACCAGTGACCAGTGACCAGTGACCAGTGTCCAGTGACCAGTGACCAGTGACCATTGACCAGTGACCAGTGTCCAGTGACCATTGACCTGTGACCAGTTACCAGTGACCAGTGACCAGTGACCAGTGACCAGTGACCAGTGACCAGTGACAAGTGACCAATGACCAGTGACCAGCGACAATGACCATTGACCAGCGATAGTGACCATTGACCAGTGACCAGTGACCAGTGACCATTGACCAATGACCAGTGACCAGTGTCCAGTGACCAGCGACATTGACCATTGACCAGTGACCAGCGACAGTGACCATTGACCAGTGACCAGTGACCAGTGACCATTGACCAGTGACCAGTGACAAGTGACCAATGACCAGTGACCAGCGACAGTGACCATTGACCAGTGACCAGTGATCAGTGACCAGTGACCAGTGACCAGCGACAGTGACCATTGACCTGTGACCAGTGACCAGTGACCAGTGACCAGTGATCAGTGACCAGTGACAAGTGACCAGTGACCAGTGACCAGTGACCAGTGTCCAGTGACCAGTGACCATTGACCTGTGACCAGTGTCCAGTGACCATTGACCTGTGACCAGTTACCTGTGACCAGTGACCAGTGACCAGTGACCAGTGACCAGTGACCAGTGACAAGTGACCAATGACCAGTGACCAGCGACAATGACCATTGACCAGCGATAGTGACCATTGACCAGTGACCAGTGACCAGTGACCATTGACCAGTGACCAGTGACCAGTGTCCAGTGACCAGCGACAGTGACCATTGACCAGTGACCAGTGATCAGTGACCAGTGACCAGTGGCCAGCGACAGTGACCATTGACCAGTGACCAGTGACCAGTGACCAGTGACCAGTGACCAGTGATCAGTGACGAGTGACAAGTGACCAGTGACCAGTGACCAGTGTCCAGTGACCAGTGACCATTGACCTGTGACCAGTGTCCAGTGACCAGTGATCAGTGACCAGTGACAAGTGACCAGTGACCAGTGACCAGTGACCAGTGTCCAGTGACCAGTGACCATTGACCTGTGACCAGTGTCCAGTGACCATTGACCTGTGACCAGTTACCTGTGACCAGTGACCAGTGACCAGTGACCAGTGACCAGTGACAAGTGACCAATGACCAGTGACCAGCGACAATGACCATTGACCAGCGATAGTGACCATTGACCAGTGACCAGTGACCAGTGACCAGTGACCATTGACCAGTGACCAGTGACCAGTGTCCAGTGACCAGCGACAGTGACCATTGACCAGTGACCAGTGACCAGTGACCAGTGACCAGTGACCAGTGACAAGTGACCAATGACCAGTGACCAGCGACAGTGACCATTGACCAGTGACCAGTGATCAGTGACCAGTGACCAGTGACCAGCGAAAGTGACCATTGACCATTGACCAGTGACCAGTCACCAGTGACCAGTGACCAGTGATCAGTGACCAGTGACAAGTGACCAGTGACCAGTGACCAGTGTCCAGTGACCAGTGACCATTGACCAGTGACCAGTGACCAGTGACTATTGACCTGTGACCAGTGACCAGTGACCAGTGACCAGTGACCAGTGACAAGTGACCAATGACCAGTGACCAGCGCCAGTGACCAGTGACCAGTGACCAGTGACCAGTGACCAGCGACAGTGACCATTGACCAGTGACCAGTGACCAGTGACCATTGACCTGTGACCAGTGACCAGTGACCAGTGACCAGTGACCAGTGACAAGTGACCATTGACCAGTGACCAGCGACAGTGACCATTGACCAGTGACCAGTGATCAGTGACCAGTGACCAGTGACCAGCGACAGTGACCATTGACCTGTGACCAGTGACCAGTGACCAGTGACCAGTGATCAGTGACCAGTGACAAGTGACCAGTGACCAGTGACCAGTGACCAGTGTCCAGTGACCAGTGACCATTGACCTGTGACCAGTGTCCAGTGACCATTGACCTGTGACCAGTTACCAGTGACCAGTGACCAGTGACCAGTGACCAGTGACCAGTGACCAGTGACCAGTGACAAGTGACCAATGACCAGTGACCAGCGGCAATGACCATTGACCAGCGATAGTGACCATTGACCAGTGACCAGTGACCAGTGACCATTGACCAGTGACCAGTGACCAGTGTCCAGTGACCAGCGACAGTGACCATTGACCAGTGACCAGTGACCAGTGACCAGTGACCAGTGACCAGTGATCAGTGACGAGTGACAAGTGACCAGTGACCAGTGACCAGTGTCCAGTGACCAGTGACAAGTGACCAATGACCAGTGACCAGCGGCAATGACCATTGACCAGCGATAGTGACCATTGACCAGTGACCAGTGACCAGTGACCATTGACCAGTGACCAGTGACCAGTGTCCAGTGACCAGCGACAGTGACCATTGACCAGTGACCAGTGACCAGTGACCAGTGACCAGTGACCAGTGACCAGTGACAAGTGACCAATGACCAGTGACCAGCGACAATGACCATTGACCAGCGATAGTGACCATTGACCAGTGACCAGTGACCAGTGACCATTGACCAGTGACCAGTGACCAGTGTCCAGTGACCAGCGACAGTGACCATTGACCAGTGACCAGTGATCAGTGACCAGTGACCAGTGACCAGCGACAGTGACCATTGACCAGTGACCAGTGACCAGTGACCAGTGACCAGTGACCAGTGATCAGTGACGAGTGACAAGTGACCAGTGACCAGTGACCAGTGTCCAGTGACCAGTGACCATTGACCTGTGACCAGTGTCCAGTGACCAGTGACCAGTGACCAGCGACAGTGACCATTTACCAGCGACAGTGACCATTGACCAGCGAAAGTGACCATTGACCAGTGACCAGTGACCAGTGGCCAGTGACCATTGACCAGAGACCAGTGACCAGTGACCAGTGACCAGTGACCAGTGACCAGTGACCTGTGTCCAGTGACCAGTGACCATTGACCTGTGACCAGTGACCAGTGACCAGTGACCAGTGACCAGTGTCCATTGACCACTGCCCAGTGACAAGTTACCATTGACCAGTGACCAGTGACCAGCGACAGTGACCATTGAACAGTTACCAGTGACCAGTGACCAGTGACCAGTGACCAGCGACAGTGACCATTGACCAGCGAAAGTGACCATTGACCAGTGACCAGTGACCAGTGGCCAGTGACCATTGACCAGTGACCAGTGACCAGTGACCAGTGACCAGTGACCAGTGACCTGTGTCCAGTGACCAGTGACCAATGACCAGTGACCAGTGACCAGTGACCAGTGACCAGCGACAGTGACCATTGACCAGTTACCAGTGACCAGTGTCCAGTGACCAGTGACCAGTGACCAGTGACCAGTGACCAGTGACCAGTGACCAGTGACCAGCGACAGTGACCATTTACCAGCGACAGTGACCATTGACCAGCGAAAGTGACCATTGACCAGTGGCCAGTGACCATTGACCAGTGACCAGTGACCAGCGACAGTGACCATTGACCAGCGAAAGTGACCATTGACCAGTGACCAGTGACCAGTGGCCAGTGACCATTGACGAGTGACCAGTGACCAGTGACCAGTGACCAGTGACCAGTGACCTGTGTCCAGTGACCAGTGACCCTTGACCTGTGACCAGTGACCAGTGACCAGTGACCAGTGACCAGTGACCATTGACCAGTGACCAGTGACAAGTGACCAATGACCAGTGACCAGCGACAATGACCATTGACCAGCGATAGTGACCATTAACCAGTAACCAGTGACCAGTGACCATTGACCAGTGACCAGTGACCAGTGACCAGTGACCAGCGACAGTGACCGTTGACCAGTGACCAGTGACCAGTGACCAGTGACCAGTGACAAGTGACCAGTGACCAGTGACCAGCGACAGTGACCATTGACCTGCGATAGTGACCATTGACCAGTGACCATTGACCAGTGACCAGTGACCAGTGATCAGTGACCAGTGACCAGTGACCAGCGACAGTGACCATTGACCAGTGACCAGTGACCAGTGACCAGTGACCAGTGACCAGTGACCAGTGACCAGTGACCAGTGACCAGTGACCAGTGACCAGTGACCAGTGACCAGTGACTTGTGACCAGTGACCAGTGACCAGTGACCAGTGACAAGTGACCAGCGACCAGTGGCCACTGACCAGTGACAAGTGACCAGTGACCAGCGACCAGTGACCAGTGACCAGTGACTAGATACCAGTGACCAGTGACCAGTGACCAGCGACAGTGACCATTGACCAGCGATAGTGACCATTGACCAGTGACCAGTGACCAGTGACCAGTGACCAGTGGCCAGTGACCAGTGACCAGTGACCAGTGACCTGTGTCCAGTGACCAGTGACCATTGACCTGTGACCAGTGACCAGTGACCAGTGACCATTGACCACTGCCCAGTGACAAGTTACCATTGACCAGTGACCAGTGACCAGCGACAGTGACCATTGACCAGTGACCAGTGACCAGTGACCAGTGACCAGTGACCAGTGACCAGTGACCAGTGACCAGTGACCAGTGACCAGTGACCAGTGACAAGTGACCAGTGACCAGTGACCAGCGACAGTGACCATTGACCAGCGATAGTGACCATTGACCAGTGACCAGTGACCAATGACCAGTGACCAGTGATCAGTGAACAGTGACCAGTGGCCAGCGACAGTGACCATTGACCAGTGACCAGTGACCAGTGACCAGTGACCAGTGACCAGTGATCAGTGACCAGTGACAAATGACCAGTGACCAGTGACCAGTGTCCAGTGACCAGTGACCATTGACCTGTGACCAGTGACCAGTGACCAGTGACCAGTGACCAGCGACAGTGACCATTGACCAGTGACCAGTGACCAGTCACCAGTGACCAGTGACCAGTGATCAGTGACCAGTGACAAGTGACCAGTGACCAGTGACCAGTGTCCAGTGACCAGTGACCATTGACCAGTGACCAGTGACCAGTGACCATTGACCTGTGACCAGTGACCAGTGACCAGTGACCAGTGACCAGTGACAAGTGACCAATGACCAGTGACCAGCGCCAGTGACCAGTGACCAGTGACCAGTGACCAGTGACCAGTGACCAGCGACAGTGACCATTGACCAGTGACCAGTCACCAGTGACCATTGACCTGTGACCAGTGACCAGTGACCAGTGACCAGTGACCAGTGACAAGTGACCAATGACCAGTGACCAGCGACAGTGACCATTGACCAGTGACCAGTGATCAGTGACCAGTGACCAGTGACCAGCGACAGTGACCATTGACCTGTGACCATTGACCAGTGACCAGTGACCAGCGACAGTGACCATTGACCAACGAAAGTGACCATTGACCAGTGACCAGTGACCAGTGGCCAGTGACCATTGACCATTGACCTGTGACCAGTGACCAGTGACCAGTGACCAGTGACAAGTGACCAATGACCAGTGACCAGCGACAGTGACCATTGACCAGTGTCCAGTGACCAGTGACCATTGACCAGTGACCAGTGACCAGTGACCATTGACCTGTGACCAGTGACCAGTGACCAGTGACCAGTGACAAGTGACCAATGAACAGTGACCAGCGCCAGTGACCAGTGACCAGTGACCAGTGACCAGTGACCAGTGACAAGTGACCAATGACCAGTGACCAGCGCCAGTGACCAGTGACCAGTGACCAGTGACCAGTGACCAGCGACAGTGACCATTGACCAGTGACCAGTGACCAGTGACCATTGACCTGTGACCAGTGACCAGTGACCAGTGACAAGTGACCAATGACCAGTGACCAGCGACAGTGACCATTGACCAGTGACCAGTGATCAGTGACCAGTGACCAGTGACCAGCGACAGTGACCATTGACCTGTGACCAGTGACCAGTGACCAGTGACCAGTGATCAGTGACCAGTGACAAGTGACCAGCGACAGTGACCATTGACCAGTGACCAGTGACCAGTGACCAGTGACCAGTGACCAGTGATCAGTGATCAGTGACCAGTGACCAGTGACCAGCGACAGTGACCATTGACCAGTGACCAGTGACCAGTGACCAGTGACCAGTGACCAATGACAAGTGACCAGTGACCAGTGACTTGTGACTAGTGACCAGTGACCAGTGGCCAGTGACCAGCAACAGTGACCATTGACCAGCGATAGTGACCAGTGACCAGTGACCAGTGACCAGTGACCAGTGACCAGTGACCAGTGATCAGTGATCAGTGACCAGTGACCAGTGACCAGCGACAGTGACCATTGACCATTGACCAGTGACCAGTGACCAGTGACCAGTGACCAGTGACCAGTGACCAGCGACAGTGACCAGTGACCAGGGACCAGCGAATAGTGACCAGTGACCAGCGACACTGACCATTGACCAGCGACAGTGACCATTTACCAGCGACAGTGACCATTGACCAGTGACCAGTGACCAGTGACCAGTGACCAGTGACCAGTGACCAGTGACCAGTGACCAGTGACCAGTGACTTGTGACCAGTGACCAGTGACCAGTGACCAGTGACAAGTGACCAGCGACCAGTGGCCACTGACCAGTGACAAGTGACCAGTGACCAGTGACCAGTGACCAGTGACCAGCGACAGTGACCATTGACCAGAGACAGTGACCATTGACCAGTTACCAGTGACCAGTGACCAGTGACAAGTGACCAGTGACTTGTGACCAGTGACCAGTGACCAGTGACCAGTGACAAGTGACCAGCGACCAGTGGCCACTGACCAGTGACAAGTGACCAGTGACCAGCGACCAGTGACCAGTGACCAGTGACTAGAGACCAGTGACCAGTGACCAGTGACCAGCGACAGTGACCATTGACCAGCGATAGTGACCATTGACCAGTGACCAGTGACCAGTGACCAGTGACCAGTGGCCAGTGACCAGTGACCAGTGACCAGTGACCTGTGTCCAGTGACCAGTGACCATTGACCTGTGACCAGTGACCAGTGACCAGTGACCATTGACCACTGCCCAGTGACAAGTTACCATTGACCAGTGACCAGTGACCAGCGACAGTGACCATTGACCAGTGACCAGTGACCAGTGACCAGTGACCAGTGACCAGTGACCAGTGACCAGTGACCAGTGACCAGTGACCAGTGACCAGTGACAAGTGACCAGTGACCAGTGACCAGCGACAGTGACCATTGACCAGCGATAGTGACCATTGACCAGTGACCAGTGACCAGTGACCAGTGACCAGTGATCAGTGACCAGTGACCAGTGGCCAGCGACAGTGACCATTGACCAGTGACCAGTGACCAGTGACCAGTGACCAGTGACCAGTGATCAGTGACCAGTGACAAATGACCAGTGACCAGTGACCAGTGTCCAGTGACCAGTGACCATTGACCTGTGACCAGTGACCAGTGACCAGTGACCAGTGACCAGCGACAGTGACCATTGACCAGTGACCAGTGACCAGTCACCAGTGACCAGTGACCAGTGATCAGTGACCAGTGACAAGTGACCAGTGACCAGTGACCAGTGTCCAGTGACCAGTGACCATTGACCAGTGACCAGTGACCAGTGACCATTGACCTGTGACCAGTGACCAGTGACCAGTGACCAGTGACAGTGACCATTGACCAGTGACCAGTGACCAGTGACCAGTGATCAGTGACCAGTGACAAATGACCAGTGACCAGTGACCAGTGTCCAGTGACCAGTGACCATTGACCAGTGACCAGTGACCAGTGACCAGTGACCAGTGACCAGTGACAAGTGACCAGTGACCAGTGACCAGCGACAGTGACCATTGACCAGCGATAGTGACCATTGACCAGTGACCAGTGACCAATGACCAGTGACCAGTGATCAGTGAACAGTGACCAGTGGCCAGCGACAGTGACCATTGACCAGTGACCAGTGACCAGTGACCAGTGACCAGTGACCAGTGATCAGTGACCAGTGACAAATGACCAGTGACCAGTGACCAGTGTCCAGTGACCAGTGACCATTGACCTGTGACCAGTGACCAGTGACCAGTGACCAGTGACCAGCGACAGTGACCATTGACCAGTGACCAGTGACCAGTCACCAGTGACCAGTGACCAGTGATCAGTGACCAGTGACAAGTGACCAGTGACCAGTGACCAGTGTCCAGTGACCAGTGACCATTGACCAGTGACCAGTGACCAGTGACCATTGACCTGTGACCAGTGACCAGTGACCAGTGACCAGTGACCAGTGACAAGTGACCAATGACCAGTGACCAGCGCCAGTGACCAGTGACCAGTGACCAGTGACCAGTGACCAGTGACCAGCGACAGTGACCATTGACCAGTGACCAGTCACCAGTGACCATTGACCTGTGACCAGTGACCAGTGACCAGTGACCAGTGACCAGTGACAAGTGACCAATGACCAGTGACCAGCGACAGTGACCATTGACCAGTGACCAGTGATCAGTGACCAGTGACCAGTGACCAGCGACAGTGACCATTGACCTGTGACCATTGACCAGTGACCAGTGACCAGCGACAGTGACCATTGACCAACGAAAGTGACCATTGACCAGTGACCAGTGACCAGTGGCCAGTGACCATTGACCATTGACCTGTGACCAGTGACCAGTGACCAGTGACCAGTGACAAGTGACCAATGACCAGTGACCAGCGACAGTGACCATTGACCAGTGTCCAGTGACCAGTGACCATTGACCAGTGACCAGTGACCAGTGACCATTGACCTGTGACCAGTGACCAGTGACCAGTGACCAGTGACAAGTGACCAATGAACAGTGACCAGCGCCAGTGACCAGTGACCAGTGACCAGTGACCAGTGACCAGTGACAAGTGACCAATGACCAGTGACCAGCGCCAGTGACCAGTGACCAGTGACCAGTGACCAGTGACCAGCGACAGTGACCATTGACCAGTGACCAGTGACCAGTGACCATTGACCTGTGACCAGTGACCAGTGACCAGTGACAAGTGACCAATGACCAGTGACCAGCGACAGTGACCATTGACCAGTGACCAGTGATCAGTGACCAGTGACCAGTGACCAGCGACAGTGACCATTGACCTGTGACCAGTGACCAGTGACCAGTGACCAGTGATCAGTGACCAGTGACAAGTGACCAGCGACAGTGACCATTGACCAGTGACCAGTGACCAGTGACCAGTGACCAGTGACCAGTGATCAGTGATCAGTGACCAGTGACCAGTGACCAGCGACAGTGACCATTGACCAGTGACCAGTGACCAGTGACCAGTGACCAGTGACCAATGACAAGTGACCAGTGACCAGTGACTTGTGACTAGTGACCAGTGACCAGTGGCCAGTGACCAGCAACAGTGACCATTGACCAGCGATAGTGACCAGTGACCAGTGACCAGTGACCAGTGACCAGTGACCAGTGACCAGTGATCAGTGATCAGTGACCAGTGACCAGTGACCAGCGACAGTGACCATTGACCATTGACCAGTGACCAGTGACCAGTGACCAGTGACCAGTGACCAGTGACCAGCGACAGTGACCAGTGACCAGGGACCAGCGAATAGTGACCAGTGACCAGCGACACTGACCATTGACCAGCGACAGTGACCATTTACCAGCGACAGTGACCATTGACCAGTGACCAGTGACCAGTGACCAGTGACCAGTGACCAGTGACCAGTGACCAGTGACCAGTGACCAGTGACCAGTGACCAGTGACTTGTGACCAGTGACCAGTGACCAGTGACCAGTGACAAGTGACCAGCGACCAGTGGCCACTGACCAGTGACAAGTGACCAGTGACCAGTGACCAGTGACCAGTGACCAGCGACAGTGACCATTGACCAGAGACAGTGACCATTGACCAGTTACCAGTGACCAGTGACCAGTGACAAGTGACCAGTGACTTGTGACCAGTGACCAGTGACCAGTGACCAGTGACAAGTGACCAGCGACCAGTGGCCACTGACCAGTGACAAGTGACCAGTGACCAGCGACCAGTGACCAGTGACCAGTGACTAGAGACCAGTGACCAGTGACCAGTGACCAGCGACAGTGACCATTGACCAGCGATAGTGACCATTGACCAGTGACCAGTGACCAGTGACCAGTGACCAGTGGCCAGTGACCAGTGACCAGTGACCAGTGACCTGTGTCCAGTGACCAGTGACCATTGACCTGTGACCAGTGACCAGTGACCAGTGACCATTGACCACTGCCCAGTGACAAGTTACCATTGACCAGTGACCAGTGACCAGCGACAGTGACCATTGACCAGTGACCAGTGACCAGTGACCAGTGACCAGTGACCAGTGACCAGTGACCAGTGACCAGTGACCAGTGACCAGTGACCAGTGACAAGTGACCAGTGACCAGTGACCAGCGACAGTGACCATTGACCAGCGATAGTGACCATTGACCAGTGACCAGTGACCAGTGACCAGTGACCAGTGATCAGTGACCAGTGACCAGTGGCCAGCGACAGTGACCATTGACCAGTGACCAGTGACCAGTGACCAGTGACCAGTGACCAGTGATCAGTGACCAGTGACAAATGACCAGTGACCAGTGACCAGTGTCCAGTGACCAGTGACCATTGACCTGTGACCAGTGACCAGTGACCAGTGACCAGTGACCAGCGACAGTGACCATTGACCAGTGACCAGTGACCAGTCACCAGTGACCAGTGACCAGTGATCAGTGACCAGTGACAAGTGACCAGTGACCAGTGACCAGTGTCCAGTGACCAGTGACCATTGACCAGTGACCAGTGACCAGTGACCATTGACCTGTGACCAGTGACCAGTGACCAGTGACCAGTGACAGTGACCATTGACCAGTGACCAGTGACCAGTGACCAGTGATCAGTGACCAGTGACAAATGACCAGTGACCAGTGACCAGTGTCCAGTGACCAGTGACCATTGACCAGTGACCAGTGACAAGTGACCAATGACCAGTGACCAGCGACAGTGACCATTGACCAGTGTCCAGTGACCAGTGACCATTGACCAGTGACCAGTGACCAGTGACCATTGACCTGTGACCAGTGACCAGTGACCAGTGACCAGTGACAAGTGACCAATGAACAGTGACCAGCGCCAGTGACCAGTGACCAGTGACCAGTGACCAGTGACCAGTGACAAGTGACCAATGACCAGTGACCAGCGCCAGTGACCAGTGACCAGTGACCAGTGACCAGTGACCAGCGACAGTGACCATTGACCAGTGACCAGTGACCAGTGACCATTGACCTGTGACCAGTGACCAGTGACCAGTGACAAGTGACCAATGACCAGTGACCAGCGACAGTGACCATTGACCAGTGACCAGTGATCAGTGACCAGTGACCAGTGACCAGCGACAGTGACCATTGACCTGTGACCAGTGACCAGTGACCAGTGACCAGTGATCAGTGACCAGTGACAAGTGACCAGCGACAGTGACCATTGACCAGTGACCAGTGACCAGTGACCAGTGACCAGTGACCAGTGATCAGTGATCAGTGACCAGTGACCAGTGACCAGCGACAGTGACCATTGACCAGTGACCAGTGACCAGTGACCAGTGACCAGTGACCAATGACAAGTGACCAGTGACCAGTGACTTGTGACTAGTGACCAGTGACCAGTGGCCAGTGACCAGCAACAGTGACCATTGACCAGCGATAGTGACCAGTGACCAGTGACCAGTGACCAGTGACCAGTGACCAGTGACCAGTGATCAGTGATCAGTGACCAGTGACCAGTGACCAGCGACAGTGACCATTGACCATTGACCAGTGACCAGTGACCAGTGACCAGTGACCAGTGACCAGTGACCAGCGACAGTGACCAGTGACCAGGGACCAGCGAATAGTGACCAGTGACCAGCGACACTGACCATTGACCAGCGACAGTGACCATTTACCAGCGACAGTGACCATTGACCAGTGACCAGTGACCAGTGACCAGTGACCAGTGACCAGTGACCAGTGACCAGTGACCAGTGACCAGTGACTTGTGACCAGTGACCAGTGACCAGTGACCAGTGACAAGTGACCAGCGACCAGTGGCCACTGACCAGTGACAAGTGACCAGTGACCAGTGACCAGTGACCAGTGACCAGCGACAGTGACCATTGACCAGAGACAGTGACCATTGACCAGTTACCAGTGACCAGTGACCAGTGACAAGTGACCAGTGACTTGTGACCAGTGACCAGTGACCAGTGACCAGTGACAAGTGACCAGCGACCAGTGGCCACTGACCAGTGACAAGTGACCAGTGACCAGCGACCAGTGACCAGTGACCAGTGACTAGAGACCAGTGACCAGTGACCAGTGACCAGCGACAGTGACCATTGACCAGCGATAGTGACCATTGACCAGTGACCAGTGACCAGTGACCAGTGACCAGTGGCCAGTGACCAGTGACCAGTGACCAGTGACCTGTGTCCAGTGACCAGTGACCATTGACCTGTGACCAGTGACCAGTGACCAGTGACCATTGACCACTGCCCAGTGACAAGTTACCATTGACCAGTGACCAGTGACCAGCGACAGTGACCATTGACCAGTGACCAGTGACCAGTGACCAGTGACCAGTGACCAGTGACCAGTGACCAGTGACCAGTGACCAGTGACCAGTGACCAGTGACCAGTGACAAGTGACCAGTGACCAGTGACCAGCGACAGTGACCATTGACCAGCGATAGTGACCATTGACCAGTGACCAGTGACCAGTGACCAGTGACCAGTGATCAGTGACCAGTGACCAGTGGCCAGCGACAGTGACCATTGACCAGTGACCAGTGACCAGTGACCAGTGACCAGTGACCAGTGATCAGTGACCAGTGACAAATGACCAGTGACCAGTGACCAGTGTCCAGTGACCAGTGACCATTGACCTGTGACCAGTGACCAGTGACCAGTGACCAGTGACCAGCGACAGTGACCATTGACCAGTGACCAGTGACCAGTCACCAGTGACCAGTGACCAGTGATCAGTGACCAGTGACAAGTGACCAGTGACCAGTGACCAGTGTCCAGTGACCAGTGACCATTGACCAGTGACCAGTGACCAGTGACCATTGACCTGTGACCAGTGACCAGTGACCAGTGACCAGTGACAGTGACCATTGACCAGTGACCAGTGACCAGTGACCAGTGACCAGTGACCAGTGATCAGTGACCAGTGACAAATGACCAGTGACCAGTGACCAGTGTCCAGTGACCAGTGACCATTGACCTGTGACCAGTGACCAGTGACCAGTGACCAGTGACCAGCGACAGTGACCATTGACCAGTGACCAGTGACCAGTCACCAGTGACCAGTGACCAGTGATCAGTGACCAGTGACAAGTGACCAGTGACCAGTGACCAGTGTCCAGTGACCAGTGACCATTGACCAGTGACCAGTGACCAGTGACCATTGACCTGTGACCAGTGACCAGTGACCAGTGACCAGTGACCAGTGACAAGTGACCAAAGACCAGTGACCAGCGCCAGTGACCAGTGACCAGTGACCAGTGACCAGTGACCAGTGACCAGCGACAGTGACCATTGACCAGTGACCAGTCACCAGTGACCATTGACCTGTGACCAGTGACCAGTGACCAGTGACCAGTGACCAGTGACAAGTGACCAATGACCAGTGACCAGCGACAGTGACCATTGACCAGTGACCAGTGATCAGTGACCAGTGACCAGTGACCAGCGACAGTGACCATTGACCTGTGACCATTGACCAGTGACCAGTGACCAGCGACAGTGACCATTGACCAACGAAAGTGACCATTGACCAGTGACCAGTGACCAGTGGCCAGTGACCATTGACCATTGACCTGTGACCAGTGACCAGTGACCAGTGACCAGTGACAAGTGACCAATGACCAGTGACCAGCGACAGTGACCATTGACCAGTGTCCAGTGACCAGTGACCATTGACCAGTGTCCAGTGACCAGTGACCATTGACCTGTGACCAGTGACCAGTGACCAGTGACCAGTGACCAGTGACAACTGACCAATGAACAGTGACCAGCGCCAGTGACCAGTGACCAGTGACCAGTGACCAGTGACCAGTGACAAGTGACCAATGACCAGTGACCAGCGCCAGTGACCAGTGACCAGTGACCAGTGACCAGTGACCAGCGACAGTGACCATTGACCAGTGACCAGTGACCAGTGACCATTGACCTGTGACCAGTGACCAGTGACCAGTGACAAGTGACCAATGACCAGTGACCAGCGACAGTGACCATTGACCAGTGACCAGTGATCAGTGACCAGTGACCAGTGACCAGCGACAGTGACCATTGACCTGTGACCAGTGACCAGTGACCAGTGACCAGTGATCAGTGACCAGTGACAAGTGACCAGCGACAGTGACCATTGACCAGTGACCAGTGACCAGTGACCATTGACCAGTGACCAGTGACCAGTGACCAGTGACCAGCGACAGAGACGATCGACCAGTGACCAGTGACCAGTGACCAGTGACCAGTGACCAGTGACCAGTGACCAGTGACCAGTGACAAGTGACCACTGACCAGTGACCAGCGACAGTGACCATTGACCAGCGATAGTGACCATTGACCAGTGACCAGTGACCAGTGACCAGTGACCAGTGATCAGTGACCAGTGACCAGTGACCAGCGACAGTGACCATTGACCAGTGACCAGTGACCAGTGACCAGTGACCAGTGACCAGTGACCAGTGACCAGTGACCAGTGACCATTGACGAGTGGCCACTGACCAGTGACAAGTGACCAGTGACCAGTGACCAGTGACCAGTGACCAGTGACAAGTGACCAGTGACCAGTGACCAGCGACAGTGACCATTGACCAGCGATAGTGATCATTGACCAGTGAACAGTGACCAGTGATCAGTGACCAGTGACCAGTGACCAGCGACAGTGACCATTGACCAGTGACCAGTGACCAGTGACCAGTGACCAGTGACCAGTGATCAGTGACCAGTGACAAGTGACCAGTGACCAGTGACCAGTGTCCAGTGACCAGTGACCATTGACCTGTGACCAGTGACAAGTGACTAGTGACCAGTGACCAGCGACAGTGACCATTTACCAGCGACAGTGACCATTGACCAGCGAAAGTGACCATTGACCAGTGACCAGTGACCAGTGGCCAGTGACCATTGACCAGTGACCAGTGACCAGTGACCAGTGACCAGTGACCAGTGACCTGTGTCCAGTGACCAGTGACCATTGACCTGTGACCAGTGACCAGTGACCAGTGACCAGTGACCAGTGACCATTGACCACTGCCCAGTGACAAGTTACCATTGACCAGTGACCAGTAATCAGTGACCAGTGACCAGCGACAGTGACCATTGACCAGTTACCAGTGACCAGTGACCGGTGACCAGTGACCAGTGACCAGTGACCAGCGACAGTGACCATTGACCAGTGACCAGTGACCAGTGACCATTGACCTGTGACCAGTGACCAGTGACCAGTGACCAGTGACCAGTGATCAGTGACCAGTGACAAGTGACCAGTGACCAGTGACCAGTGACCAGTGTCCAGTGACCAGTGACCATTGACCTGTGACCAGTGTCCAGTGACCATTGACCTGTGACCAGTGACCAGTGACCAGTGACCAGTGACCAGTGACCAGTGACCAGTGACCAGTGACAAGTGACCAATGACCAGTGACCAGCGACAATGACCATTGACCAGCGATAGTGACCATTGACCAGTGACCAGTGACCAGTGATCAGTGACCAGTGACAAGTGACCAGTGACCAGTGACCAGTGACCAGTGTCCAGTGACCAGTGACCATTGACCTGTGACCAGTGTCCAGTGACCATTGACCTGTGACCAGTTACCTGTGACCATTGACCAGTGACCAGTGACCAGTGACCATTGACCAGTGACCAGTGACCAGTGTCCAGTGACCAGCGACAGTGACCATTGACCAGTGACCAGTGATCAGTGACCAGTGACCAGTGACCAGCGACAGTGACCATTGACCAGTGACCAGTGACCAGTGACCAGTGACCAGTGACCAGTGATCAGTGACGAGTGACAAGTGACCAGTGACCAGTGACCAGTGTCCAGTGACCAGTGACCATTGACCTGTGACCAGTGTCCAGTGACCAGTGACCAGTGACCAGCGACAGTGACCATTTACCAGCGACAGTGACCATTGACCAGCGAAAGTGACCATTGACCAGTGACCAGTGACCAGTGGCCAGTGACCATTGACCAGTGACCAGTGACCAGTGACCAGTGACCATTGACCAGTGACCAGTGACCAGTGACCATTGACCAGTGACCAGTGACCAGTGTCCAGTGACCAGCGACAGTGACCATTGACCAGTGACCAGTGATCAGTGACCAGTGACCAGTGACCAGCGACAGTGACCATTGACCAGTGACCAGTGACCAGTGACCAGTGACCAGTGATCAGTGACGAGTGACAAGTGACCAGTGACCAGTGACCAGTGTCCAGTGACCAGTGACCATTGACCTGTGACCAGTGTCCAGTGACCAGTGACCAGTGACCAGCGACAGTGACCATTTACCAGCGACAGTGACCATTGACCAGCGAAAGTGACCAGTGACCAGTGACCAGTGACCAGTGACCAGTGACCAGTGTCCAGTGACCAGCGACAGTGACCATTGACCAGTGACCAGTGATCAGTGACCAGTGACCAGTGACCAGCGACAGTGACCATTGACCAGTGACCAGTGACCAGTGACCAGTGACCAGTGATCAGTGACGAGTGACAAGTGACCAGTGACCAGTGACCTGTGTCCAGTGACCAGTGACCATTGACCTGTGACCAGTGACCAGTGACCAGTGACCAGTGACCAGTGTCCATTGACCACTGCCCAGTGACAAGTTACCATTGACCAGTGACCAGTGACCAGTGACCAGTGACCAGCGACAGTGACCATTGACCAGTTACCAGTGACCAGTGACCAGCGACAGTGACCATTGACCAGCGAAAGTGACCATTGACCAGTGACCAGTGACCAGTGGCCAGTGACCATTGACCAGTGACCAGTGACCAGTGACCAGTGACCAGTGACCAGTGACCTGTGACCAGTGACCAGTGACCAGTGACAAGTGACCAATGACCAGTGACCAGCGACAGTGACCATTGACCAGTGACCAGTGATCAGTGACCAGTGACCAGTGACCAGCGACAGTGACCATTGACCTGTGACCAGTGACCAGTGAATAGTGACCAGTGATCAGTGACCAGTGACAAGTGACCAGTGACCAGTGACCAGTGACCAGTGTCCAGTGACCAGTGACCATTGACCTGTGACCAGTGTCCAGTGACCATTGACCTGTGACCAGTTACCAGTGACCAGTGACCAGTGACCAGTGACAAGTGACCAATGACCAGTGACCAGCGACAATGACCATTGACCAGCGATAGTGACCATTGACCAGTGACCAGTGACCAGTGACCATTGACCAGTGACCAGTGACCAGTGTCCAGTGACCATTGACCACTGACCAGCGACAGTGACCATTGACCAGTGACCAGTGACCAGTGACCATTGACCAGTGACCAGTGACAAGTGACCAATGACCAGTGACCAGCGACAGTGACCATTGACCAGTGACCAGTGATCAGTGACCAGTGACCAGTGACCAGCGACAGTGACCATTGACCTGTGACCAGTGACCAGTGACCAGTGACCAGTGATCAGTGACCAGTGACAAGTGACCAGTGACCAGTGACCAGTGACCAGTGTCCAGTGACCAGTGACCATTGACCTGTGACCAGTGTCCAGTGACCATTGACCTGTGACCAGTTACCTGTGACCAGTGACCAGTGACCAGTGACCAGTGACCAGTGACAAGTGACCAATGACCAGTGACCAGCGACAATGACCATTGACCAGCGATAGTGACCATTGACCAGTGACCAGTGACCAGTGACCATTGACCAGTGACCAGTGACCAGTGTCCAGTGACCAGCGACAGTGACCATTGACCAGTGACCAGTGATCAGTGACCAGTGACCAGTGACCAGCGACAGTGACCATTGACCAGTGACCAGTGACCAGTGACCAGTGACCAGTGACCAGTGATCAGTGACGAGTGACAAGTGACCAGTGACCAGTGACCAGTGTCCAGTGACCAGTGACCATTGACCTGTGACCAGTGTCCAGTGACCAGTGTCCAGTGACCAGCGACAGTGACCATTTACCAGCGACAGTGACCATTGACCAGCGAAAGTGACCATTGACCAGTGACCAGTGACCAGTGGCCAGTGACCATTGACCAGAGACCAGTGACCAGTGACCAGTGACCAGTGACCAGTGACCAATGACAAGTGACCAGTGACCAGTGACTTGTGACTAGTGACCAGTGACCAGTGACCAGTGACAAGTGACCAGCGACCAGTGGCCACTGACCAGTGACAAGTGACCAGTGCTTTGTGACCACTGACAAGTGACCACTGACCAGTGACCAGCGACAGTGACCATTGACCAGCGATAGTGACCATTGACCAGTGACCAGTGACCAGTGACCAGTGACCAATGACAAGTGACCAGTGACCAGTGACTTGTGACTAGTGACCAGTGACCAGTGACCAGTGACCAGCGACAGTGACCATTGACCAGCGATAGTGACCAGTGACCAGTGACCAGTGACCAGTGACCAGTGACCAGTGACCAGTGACCAGTGATCAGTGACCAGTGACCAGTGACCAGTGACCAGCGACAGTGACCATTGACCATTGACCAGTGACCAGTGACCAGTGACCAGTGACCAGTGACCAGTGACCAGCGACAGTGACCAGTGACCAGGGACCAGCGAATAGTGACCAGTGACCAGCGACACTGAACATTGACCAGCGACAGTGACCATTTACCAGCGACAGTGACCATTGACCAGTGACCAGTGACCAGTGACCAGTGACAAGTGACAAGTGACCAGTGACCAGTGACCAGTGACCAGTGACCAGTGACTTGTGACCAGTGACCAGTGACCAGTGACCAGTGACAAGTGACCAGCGACCAGTGGCCACTGACCAGTGACAAGTGACCAGTGACCAGTGACCAGTGACCAGTGACCAGCGACAGTGACCATTGACCAGAGACAGTGACCATTGACCAGTTACCAGTGACCAGTGACCAGTGACAAGTGACCAGTGACTTGTGACCAGTGACCAGTGACCAGTGACCAGTGACAAGTGACCTGTGTCCAGTGACCAGTGACCATTGACCTGTGACCAGTGACCAGTGACAAGTGACCAGCGACGAGTGGCCACTGACCAGTGACAAGTGACCAGTGACCAGTGACCAGTGACCAGTGACCTGTGACCAGCGACAGTGACCATTGACCAGTGACCAGTGACCAGGGACCAGCGAATCGTGACCAGTGACCAGCGACAGAGACCATTGACCAGTGACCAGTGACCATTGACCTGTGACCAGTGACCAGTGACCAGTGACCAGTGACCATTGACCACTGCCCAGTGACAAGTTACCATTGACCAGTGACCAGTGACCAGTGACCAGTGACCAGTGACCAGCGACAGTGACCATTGACCAGTGACCAGTGACCAGTGACCAGTGACCAGCGACAGTGACCATTGACCAGTGACCAGTGACCAGTGACCATTGACCTGTGACCAGTGACCAGTGACCAGTGACCAGTGACAAGTGACCAATGACCAGTGACCAGCGACAATGACCATTGACCAGCGATAGTGACCATTGACCAGTGACCAGTGACCAGTGACCATTGACCAGTGACCAGTGACCAGTGACCAGTGACCAGCGACAGTGACCATCGACCAGAGACAAGTGACCAGTGACCAGTGACCAGTGACCAGTGACCAGTGACCAGTGACCAGTGATCAGTGACCAGTGACCAGTGACCAGCGACAGTGACCATAGACCGGTGAGCAGTGACCAGTGACCAGTGACCAGTGACCAGTGACCAGTGACCAGTGACCAGTGACCACTGACTAGTGACTTGTGACCAGTGACCAGTGACCAGTGACCAGTGACAAGTGACCAGTGACCAGTGACCAGTGACCAGTGACCAGTGACAAGTGACCAGTGACCAGTGACCAGTGTCCAGTGACCAGTGACCATTGACCTGTGACCAGTGACCAGTGACAAGTGACCAGCGACGAGTGGCCACTGACCAGTGACAAGTGACCAGTGACCAGTGACCAGTGACCAGTGACCAGTGACCAGTGACCAGCGACAGTGACCATTGACCAGTGACCAGTGACCAGGGACCAGCGAATCGTGACCAGTGACCAGCGACAGAGACCATTAACCAGTGACCAGTGACCAGTGACCATTGACGAGTGGCCACTGACCAGTGACAAGTGACCAGTGACTTGTGACCAGTGACCAGTGACCAGTGACCAGTGACCAGTGACCAGTGACCAGTGACCAGTGACCAGTGACAAGTGACCAGTGACCAGTGACCAGCGACAGTGACCATTGACCAGCGATAGTGACCATTGACCAGTGACCAGTGACCACTGCCCAGGGACAAGTGACCATTGACCAGTGACCAGTGACCAGTGACCAGTGACCAGCGACAGTGACCATTGACCAGTGACCAGTGACCAGTGACCAGTGACCAGTGACCAGTGACCAGTGACCAGTGACCAGTGACCAGTGACCAGTGACCAGTGACCAGTGACCAGTGACCAGTGACAAGTGACCAGTGACCAGTGACCAGCGACAGTGACCATTGACCAGCGATAGTGACCATTGACCAGTGACCAGTGACCAGTGACCAGTGACCAGTGATCAGTGACCAGTGACCAGTGGCCAGCGACAGTGACCATTGACCAGTGACCAGTGACCAGTGACCAGTGACCAGTGACCAGTGATCAGTGACCAGTGACAAGTGACCAGTGACCAGTGACCAGTGTCCAGTGACCAGTGACCATTGACCTGTGACCAGTGACCAGTGACCAGTGACCAGTGACCAGCGACAGTGACCATTGACCAGTGACCAGTGACCAGTCACCAGTGACCAGTGACCAGTGATCAGTGACCAGTGACAAGTGACCAGTGACCAGTGACCAGTGTCCAGTGACCAGTGACCAGTGACCATTGACCTGTGACCAGTGACCAGTGACCAGTGACCAGTGACCGGTGACAAGTGACCAATGACCAGTGACCAGCGCCAGTGACCAGTGACCAGTGACCAGTGACCAGTGACCAGTGACCAGCGACAGTGACCATTGACCAGTGACCAGTCACCAGTGACCATTGACCTGTGACCAGTGACCAGTGACCAGTGACCAGTGACCAGTGACAAGTGACCAATGACCAGTGACCAGCGACAGTGACCATTGACCAGTGACCAGTGATCAGTGACCAGTGACCAGTGACCAGCGACAGTGACCATTGACCTGTGACCAGTGACCAGTGACCAGTGACCAGTGATCAGTGACCAGTGACAAGTGACCAGTGACCAGTGACCAGTGACCAGTGTCCAGTGACCAGTGACCATTGACCTGTGACCAGTGTCCAGTGACCATTGACCTGTGACCAGTTACCAGTGACCAGTGACCAGTGACCAGTGACCAGTGACCAGTGACCAGTGACAAGTGACCAATGACCAGTGACCAGCGCCAGTGACCAGTGACCAGTGACCAGTGACCAGTGACCAGTGACCAGTGACCAGTGACAAGTGACCAATGACCAGTGACCAGCGCCAGTGACCAGTGACCAGTGACCAGTGACCAGTGACCAGCGACAGTGACCATTGACCAGTGACCAGTGACCAGTGACCATTGACCTGTGACCAGTGACCAGTGACCAGTGACAAGTGACCAATGACCAGTGACCAGCGACAGTGACCATTGACCAGTGACCAGTGATCAGTGACCAGTGACCAGTGACCAGCGACAGTGACCATTGACCTGTGACCAGTGACCAGTGACCAGTGACCAGTGATCAGTGACCAGTGACAAGTGACCAGCGACAGTGACCATTGACCAGTGACCAGTGACCAGTGACCAGTGACCAGTGACCAGTGATCAGTGATCAGTGACCAGTGACCAGTGACCAGCGACAGTGACCATTGACCAGTGACCAGTGACCAGTGACCAGTGACCAGTGACCAATGACAAGTGACCAGTGACCAGTGACTTGTGACTAGTGACCAGTGACCAGTGGCCAGTGACCAGCAACAGTGACCATTGACCAGCGATAGTGACCAGTGACCAGTGACCAGTGACCAGTGACCAGTGACCAGTGACCAGTGATCAGTGATCAGTGACCAGTGACCAGTGACCAGCGACAGTGACCATTGACCATTGACCAGTGACCAGTGACCAGTGACCAGTGACCAGTGACCAGTGACCAGCGACAGTGACCAGTGACCAGGGACCAGCGAATAGTGACCAGTGACCAGCGACACTGACCATTGACCAGCGACAGTGACCATTTACCAGCGACAGTGACCATTGACCAGTGACCAGTGACCAGTGACCAGTGACCAGTGACCAGTGACTTGTGACCAGTGACCAGTGACCAGTGACCAGTGACAAGTGACCAGCGACCAGTGGCCACTGACCAGTGACAAGTGACCAGTGACCAGTGACCAGTGACCAGTGACCAGCGACAGTGACCATTGACCATCGACCAGTGACCAGTGACCAGTGACCAGTGACCAGTGACCAGTGACCAGTGACCAGCGACAGTGACCATTTACCAGCGAGAGTGACCATTGACCAGTGACCAGTGACCAGTGACCATTGACCAGTGACCAGTGACCAGTGACCAGTGACCAGCGACAGAGACCATCGACCAGTGACCAGTGACCAGTGACCAGTGACCAGTGACCAGTGACCAGTGACCAGTGACCAGTGACAAGTGACCACTGACCAGTGACCAGCGACAGTGACCATTGACCAGCGATAGTGACCATTGACCAGTGACCAGTGACCAGTGACCAGTGACCAGTGATCAGTGACCAGTGACCAGTGACCAGCGACAGTGACCATTGACCAGTGACCAGTGACCAGTGACCAGTGACCAGTGACCAGTGACCAGTGACCAGTGACCATTGACGAGTGGCCACTGACCAGTGACCAGTGACCAGTGACCAGTGACCAGTGACCAGTGACCAGTGACAAGTGACCAGTGACCAGTGACCAGCGACAGTGACCATTGACCAGCGATAGTGATCATTGACCAGTGACCAGTGACCAGTGATCAGTGACCAGTGACCAGTGACCAGCGACAGTGACCATTGACCAGTGACCAGTGACCAGTGACCAGTGACCAGTGACCAGTGATCAGTGACCAGTGACCAGTGTCCAGTGACCAGTGACCATTGACCTGTGACCAGTGACAAGTGACTAGTGACCAGTGACCAGCGACAGTGACCATTTACCAGCGACAGTGACCATTGACCAGCGAAAGTGACCATTGACCAGTGACCAGTGACCAGTGGCCAGTGACCATTGACCAGTGACCAGTGACCAGTGACCAGTGACCAGTGACCAGTGACCTGTGTCCAGTGACCAGTGACCATTGACCTGTGACCAGTGACCAGTGACCAGTGACCAGTGACCAGTGACCATTGACCACTGCCCAGTGACAAGTTACCATTGACCAGTGACCAGTAATCAGTGACCAGTGACCAGCGACAGTGACCATTGACCAGTTACCAGTGACCAGTGACCAGTGACCAGTGACCAGTGACCAGTGACCAGCGACAGTGACCATTGACCAGTGACCAGTGACCAGTGACCATTGACCTGTGACCAGTGACCAGTGACCAGTGACCAGTGACCAGTGATCAGTGACCAGTGACAAGTGACCAGTGACCAGTGACCAGTGACCAGTGACCAGTGTCCAGTGACCAGTGACCATTGACCTGTGACCAGTGTCCAGTGACCATTGACCTGTGACCAGTGACCAGTGACCAGTGACCAGTGACCAGTGACCAGTGACCAGTGACCAGTGACAAGTGACCAATGACCAGTGACCAGCGACAATGACCATTGACCAGCGATAGTGACCATTGACCAGTGACCAGTGACCAGTGATCAGTGACCAGTGACAAGTGACCAGTGACCAGTGACCAGTGACCAGTGTCCAGTGACCAGTGACCATTGACCTGTGACCAGTGTCCAGTGACCATTGACCTGTGACCAGTTACCTGTGACCATTGACCAGTGACCAGTGACCAGTGACCATTGACCAGTGACCAGTGACCAGTGTCCAGTGACCAGCGACAGTGACCATTGACCAGTGACCAGTGATCAGTGACCAGTGACCAGTGACCAGCGACAGTGACCATTGACCAGTGACCAGTGACCAGTGACCAGTGACCAGTGACCAGTGATCAGTGACGAGTGACAAGTGACCAGTGACCATTGACCTGTGACCAGTGTCCAGTGACCATTGACCTGTGACCAGTTACCAGTGACCAGTGACCAGTGACCAGTGACCAGTGACCAGTGACCAGTGACAAGTGACCAATGACCAGTGACCAGCGCCAGTGACCAGTGACCAGTGACCAGTGACCAGTGACCAGTGACCAGTGACCAGTGACAAGTGACCAATGACCAGTGACCAGCGCCAGTGACCAGTGACCAGTGACCAGTGACCAGTGACCAGCGACAGTGACCATTGACCAGTGACCAGTGACCAGTGACCATTGACCTGTGACCAGTGACCAGTGACCAGTGACAAGTGACCAATGACCAGTGACCAGCGACAGTGACCATTGACCAGTGACCAGTGATCAGTGACCAGTGACCAGTGACCAGCGACAGTGACCATTGACCTGTGACCAGTGACCAGTGACCAGTGACCAGTGATCAGTGACCAGTGACAAGTGACCAGCGACAGTGACCATTGACCAGTGACCAGTGACCAGTGACCAGTGACCAGTGACCAGTGATCAGTGATCAGTGACCAGTGACCAGTGACCAGCGACAGTGACCATTGACCAGTGACCAGTGACCAGTGACCAGTGACCAGTGACCAATGACAAGTGACCAGTGACCAGTGACTTGTGACTAGTGACCAGTGACCAGTGGCCAGTGACCAGCAACAGTGACCATTGACCAGCGATAGTGACCAGTGACCAGTGACCAGTGACCAGTGACCAGTGACCAGTGACCAGTGATCAGTGATCAGTGACCAGTGACCAGTGACCAGCGACAGTGACCATTGACCATTGACCAGTGACCAGTGACCAGTGACCAGTGACCAGTGACCAGTGACCAGCGACAGTGACCAGTGACCAGGGACCAGCGAATAGTGACCAGTGACCAGCGACACTGACCATTGACCAGCGACAGTGACCATTTACCAGCGACAGTGACCATTGACCAGTGACCAGTGACCAGTGACCAGTGACCAGTGACCAGTGACTTGTGACCAGTGACCAGTGACCAGTGACCAGTGACAAGTGACCAGCGACCAGTGGCCACTGACCAGTGACAAGTGACCAGTGACCAGTGACCAGTGACCAGTGACCAGCGACAGTGACCATTGACCATCGACCAGTGACCAGTGACCAGTGACCAGTGACCAGTGACCAGTGACCAGTGACCAGCGACAGTGACCATTTACCAGCGAGAGTGACCATTGACCAGTGACCAGTGACCAGTGACCATTGACCAGTGACCAGTGACCAGTGACCAGTGACCAGCGACAGAGACCATCGACCAGTGACCAGTGACCAGTGACCAGTGACCAGTGACCAGTGACCAGTGACCAGTGACCAGTGACAAGTGACCACTGACCAGTGACCAGCGACAGTGACCATTGACCAGCGATAGTGACCATTGACCAGTGACCAGTGACCAGTGACCAGTGACCAGTGATCAGTGACCAGTGACCAGTGACCAGCGACAGTGACCATTGACCAGTGACCAGTGACCAGTGACCAGTGACCAGTGACCAGTGACCAGTGACCAGTGACCATTGACGAGTGGCCACTGACCAGTGACCAGTGACCAGTGACCAGTGACCAGTGACCAGTGACCAGTGACAAGTGACCAGTGACCAGTGACCAGCGACAGTGACCATTGACCAGCGATAGTGATCATTGACCAGTGACCAGTGACCAGTGATCAGTGACCAGTGACCAGTGACCAGCGACAGTGACAATTGACCAGTGACCAGTGACCAGTGACCAGTGACCAGTGACCAGTGATCAGTGACCAGTGACAAGTGACCAGTGACCAGTGACCAGTGTCCAGTGACCAGTGACCATTGACCTGTGACCAGTGACAAGTGACTAGTGACCAGTGACCAGCGACAGTGACCATTTACCAGCGACAGTGACCATTGACCAGCGAAAGTGACCATTGACCAGTGGCCAGTGACCATTGACCAGTGACCAGTGACCAGTGACCAGTGACCAGTGACCAGTGACCTGTGTCCAGTGACCAGTGACCATTGACCTGTGACCAGTGACCAGTGACCAGTGACCAGTGACCAGTGACCATTGACCACTGCCCAGTGACAAGTTACCATTGACCAGTGACCAGTAATCAGTGACCAGTGACCAGCGACAGTGACCATTGACCAGTTACCAGTGACCAGTGACCAGTGACCAGTGACCAGTGACCAGTGACCAGCGACAGTGACCATTGACCAGTGACCAGTGACCAGTGACCATTGACCTGTGACCAGTGACCAGTGACCAGTGACCAGTGACCAGTGATCAGTGACCAGTGACAAGTGACCAGTGACCAGTGACCAGTGACCAGTGTCCAGTGACCAGTGACCATTGACCTGTGACCAGTGTCCAGTGACCATTGACCTGTGACCAGTGACCAGTGACCAGTGACCAGTGACCAGTGACCAGTGACCAGTGACCAGTGACAAGTGACCAATGACCAGTGACCAGCGACAATGACCATTGACCAGCGATAGTGACCATTGACCAGTGACCAGTGACCAGTGATCAGTGACCAGTGACAAGTGACCAGTGACCAGTGACCAGTGACCAGTGTCCAGTGACCAGTGACCATTGACCTGTGACCAGTGTCCAGTGACCATTGACCTGTGACCAGTTACCTGTGACCATTGACCAGTGACCAGTGACCAGTGACCATTGACCAGTGACCAGTGACCAGTGTCCAGTGACCAGCGACAGTGACCATTGACCAGTGACCAGTGATCAGTGACCAGTGACCAGTGACCAGCGACAGTGACCATTGACCAGTGACCAGTGACCAGTGACCAGTGACCAGTGACCAGTGATCAGTGACGAGTGACAAGTGACCAGTGACCAGTGACCAGTGTCCAGTGACCAGTGACCATTGACCTGTGACCAGTGTCCAGTGACCAGTGACCAGTGACCAGCGACAGTGACCATTTACCAGCGACAGTGACCATTGACCAGCGAAAGTGACCATTGACCAGTGACCAGTGACCAGTGGCCAGTGACCATTGACCAGTGACCAGTGACCAGTGACCAGTGACCATTGACCAGTGACCAGTGACCAGTGACCATTGACCAGTGACCAGTGACCAGTGACCAGTGGCCAGTGACCAGTGACCAGTGACCAGTGACCAGTGATCAGTGACGAGTGACAAGTGACCAGTGACCAGTGACCAGTGTCCAGTGACCAGTGACCATTGACCTGTGACCAGTGTCCAGTGACCAGTGACCAGTGACCAGCGACAGTGACCATTTACCAGCGACAGTGACCATTGACCAGCGAAAGTGACCAGTGACCAGTGACCAGTGACCAGTGACCAGTGACCAGTGTCCAGTGACCAGCGACAGTGACCATTGACCAGTGACCAGTGATCAGTGACCAGTGACCAGTGACCAGCGACAGTGACCATTGACCAGTGACCAGTGACCAGTGACCAGTGACCAGTGATCAGTGACGAGTGACAAGTGACCAGTGACCAGTGACCTGTGTCCAGTGACCAGTGACCATTGACCTGTGACCAGTGACCAGTGACCAGTGACCAGTGACCAGTGTCCATTGACCACTGCCCAGTGACAAGTTACCATTGACCAGTGACCAGTGACCAGTGACCAGTGACCAGCGACAGTGACCATTGACCAGTTACCAGTGACCAGTGACCAGCGACAGTGACCATTGACCAGCGAAAGTGACCATTGACCAGTGACCAGTGACCAGTGGCCAGTGACCATTGACCAGTGACCAGTGACCAGTGACCAGTGACCAGTGACCAGTGACCTGTGACCAGTGACCAGTGACCAGTGACAAGTGACCAATGACCAGTGACCAGCGACAGTGACCATTGACCAGTGACCAGTGATCAGTGACCAGTGACCAGTGACCAGCGACAGTGACCATTGACCTGTGACCAGTGACCAGTGACCAGTGACCAGTGATCAGTGACCAGTGACAAGTGACCAGTGACCAGTGACCAGTGACCAGTGTCCAGTGACCAGTGACCATTGACCTGTGACCAGTGTCCAGTGACCATTGACCTGTGACCAGTTACCAGTGACCAGTGACCAGTGACCAGTGACAAGTGACCAATGACCAGTGACCAGCGACAATGACCATTGACCAGCGATAGTGACCATTGACCAGTGACCAGTGACCAGTGACCATTGACCAGTGACCAGTGACCAGTGTCCAGTGACCATTGACCACTGACCAGCGACAGTGACCATTGACCAGTGACCAGTGACCAGTGACCATTGACCAGTGACCAGTGACAAGTGACCAATGACCAGTGACCAGCGACAGTGACCATTGACCAGTGACCAGTGATCAGTGACCAGTGACCAGTGACCAGCGACAGTGACCATTGACCTGTGACCAGTGACCAGTGACCAGTGACCAGTGATCAGTGACCAGTGACAAGTGACCAGTGACCAGTGACCAGTGACCAGTGTCCAGTGACCAGTGACCATTGACCTGTGACCAGTGTCCAGTGACCATTGACCTGTGACCAGTTACCTGTGACCAGTGACCAGTGACCAGTGACCAGTGAGCAGTGACAAGTGACCAATGACCAGTGACCAGCGACAATGACCATTGACCAGCGATAGTGACCATTGACCAGTGACCAGTGACCAGTGACCATTGACCAGTGACCAGTGACCAGTGTCCAGTGACCAGCGACAGTGACCATTGACCAGTGACCAGTGATCAGTGACCAGTGACCAGTGACCAGCGACAGTGACCATTGACCAGTGACCAGTGACCAGTGACCAGTGACCAGTGACCAGTGATCAGTGACGAGTGACAAGTGACCAGTGACCAGTGACCAGTGTCCAGTGACCAGTGACCATTGACCTGTGACCAGTGTCCAGTGACCAGTGACCAGTGACCAGCGACAGTGACCATTTACCAGCGACAGTGACCATTGACCAGCGAAAGTGACCATTGACCAGTGACCAGTGACCAGTGGCCAGTGACCATTGACCAGAGACCAGTGACCAGTGACCAGTGACCAGTGACCAGTGACCAGTGACCAGTGACCAGTGACCTGTGTCCAGTGACCAGTGACCAGTGACCAGTGACCAGTGACCAGTGACCAGCGACAGTGACCATCGACCAGAGACCAGTGACCAGTGACCAGTGACCAGTGACTAGTGACCAGTGACAAGTGACCAGTGACCAGCGACAGTGACCATTGACCAGTGACCAGTGACCAGTGACCAGTGACCAATGACAAGTGACCAGTGACCAGTGACTTGTGACTAGTGACCAGTGACCAGTGACCAGTGACAAGTGACCAGCGACCAGTGGCCACTGACCAGTGACAAGTGACCAGTGCTTTGTGACCACTGACAAGTGACCACTGACCAGTGACCAGCGACAGTGACCATTGACCAGCGATAGTGACCATTGACCAGTGACCAGTGACCAGTGACCAGTGACCAATGACAAGTGACCAGTGACCAGTGACTTGTGACTAGTGACCAGTGACCAGTGACCAGTGACCAGCGACAGTGACCATTGACCAGCGATAGTGACCAGTGACCAGTGACCAGTGACCAGTGACCAGTGACCAGTGACCAGTGATCAGTGATCAGTGACCAGTGACCAGTGACCAGCGACAGTGACCATTGACCATTGACCAGTGACCAGTGACCAGTGACCAGTGACCAGTGACCAGTGACCAGCGACAGTGACCAGTGACCAGGGACCAGCGAATAGTGACCAGTGACCAGCGACACTGAACATTGACCAGCGACAGTGACCATTTACCAGCGACAGTGACCATTGACCAGTGACCAGTGACCAGTGACCAGTGACAAGTGACCAGTGACCAGTGACCAGTGACCAGTGACCAGTGACTTGTGACCAGTGACCAGTGACCAGTGACCAGTGACAAGTGACCAGCGACCAGTGGCCACTGACCAGTGACAAGTGACCAGTGACCAGTGACCAGTGACCAGTGACCAGCGACAGTGACCATTGACCAGAGACAGTGACCATTGACCAGTTACCAGTGACCAGTGACCAGTGACAAGTGACCAGTGACTTGTGACCAGTGACCAGTGACCTGTGACCAGTGACAAGTGACCTGTGTCCAGTGACCAGTGACCATTGACCTGTGACCAGTGACCAGTGACAAGTGACCAGCGACGAGTGGCCACTGACCAGTGACAAGTGACCAGTGACCAGTGACCAGTGACCAGTGACCTGTGACCAGCGACAGTGACCATTGACCAGTGACCAGTGACCAGGGACCAGCGAATCGTGACCAGTGACCAGCGACAGAGACCATTGACCAGTGACCAGTGACCATTGACCTGTGACCAGTGACCAGTGACCAGTGACCAGTGACCATTGACCACTGCCCAGTGACAAGTTACCATTGACCAGTGACCAGTGACCAGTGACCAGCGACAGTGACCATTGACCAGTGACCAGTGACCAGTGACCAGTGACCAGCGACAGTGACCATTGACCAGTGACCAGTGACCAGTGACCATTGACCTGTGACCAGTGACCAGTGACCAGTGACCAGTGACAAGTGACCAATGACCAGTGACCAGCGACAATGACCATTGACCAGCGATAGTGACCATTGACCAGTGACCAGTGACCAGTGACCATTGACCAGTGACCAGTGACCAGTGACCAGTGACCAGCGACAGTGACCATCGACCAGAGACAAGTGACCAGTGACCAGTGACCAGTGACCAGTGACCAGTGACCAGTGACCAGTGACCAGTGATCAGTGACCAGTGACCAGTGACCAGCGACAGTGACCATAGACCGGTGAGCAGTGACCAGTGACCAGTGACCAGTGACCAGTGACCAGTGACCAGTGACCACTGACTAGTGACTTGTGACCAGTGACCAGTGACCAGTGACCAGTGACAAGTGACCAGTGACCAGTGACCAGTGACCAGTGACCAGTGACAAGTGACCAGTGACCAGTGACCAGTGTCCAGTGACCAGTGACCATTGACCTGTGACCAGTGACCAGTGACAAGTGACCAGCGACGAGTGGCCACTGACCAGTGACAAGTGACCAGTGACCAGTGACCAGTGACCAGTGACCAGTGACCAGTGACCAGCGACAGTGACCATTGACCAGTGACCAGTGACCAGGGACCAGCGAATCGTGACCAGTGACCAGCGACAGAGACCATTAACCAGTGACCAGTGACCAGTGACCATTGACGAGTGGCCACTGACCAGTGACAAGTGACCAGTGACTTGTGACCAGTGACCAGTGACCAGTGACCAGTGACCAGTGACCAGTGACCAGTGACCAGTGACCAGTGACAAGTGACCAGTGACCAGTGACCAGCGACAGTGACCATTGACCAGCGATAGTGACCATTGACCAGTGACCAGTGACCACTGCCCAGGGACAAGTGACCATTGACCAGTGACCAGTGACCAGTGACCAGTGACCAGCGACAGTGACCATTGACCAGTGACCAGTGACCAGTGACCAGTGACCAGTGACCAGTGACCAGTGACCAGTGACCAGTGACCAGTGACCAGTGACCAGTGACCAGTGACCAGTGACCAGTGACAAGTGACCAGTGACCAGTGACCAGCGACAGTGACCATTGACCAGCGATAGTGACCATTGACCAGTGACCAGTGACCAGTGACCAGTGACCAGTGATCAGTGACCAGTGACCAGTGGCCAGCGACAGTGACCATTGACCAGTGACCAGTGACCAGTGACCAGTGACCAGTGACCAGTGATCAGTGACCAGTGACAAGTGACCAGTGACCAGTGACCAGTGTCCAGTGACCAGTGACCATTGACCTGTGACCAGTGACCAGTGACCAGTGACCAGTGACCAGCGACAGTGACCATTGACCAGTGACCAGTGACCAGTCACCAGTGACCAGTGACCAGTGATCAGTGACCAGTGACAAGTGACCAGTGACCAGTGACCAGTGTCCAGTGACCAGTGACCAGTGACCATTGACCTGTGACCAGTGACCAGTGACCAGTGACCAGTGACCAGTGACAAGTGACCAATGACCAGTGACCAGCGCCAGTGACCAGTGACCAGTGACCAGTGACCAGTGACCAGTGACCAGCGACAGTGACCATTGACCAGTGACCAGTCACCAGTGACCATTGACCTGTGACCAGTGACCAGTGACCAGTGACCAGTGACCAGTGACAAGTGACCAATGACCAGTGACCAGCGACAGTGACCATTGACCAGTGACCAGTGATCAGTGACCAGTGACCAGTGACCAGCGACAGTGACCATTGACCTGTGACCAGTGACCAGTGACCAGTGACCAGTGATCAGTGACCAGTGACAAGTGACCAGTGACCAGTGACCAGTGACCAGTGTCCAGTGACCAGTGACCATTGACCTGTGACCAGTGTCCAGTGACCATTGACCTGTGACCAGTTACCAGTGACCAGTGACCAGTGACCAGTGACCAGTGACCAGTGACCAGTGACAAGTGACCAATGACCAGTGACCAGCGACAATGACCATTGACCAGCGATAGTGACCATTGACCAGTGACCAGTGACCAGTGACCATTGACCAGTGACCAGTGACCAGTGTCCAGTGACCAGCGACAGTGACCATTGACCAGTGACCAGTGACCAGCGACAGTGACCATTGACCAACGAAAGTGACCATTGACCAGTGACCAGTGACCAGTGGCCAGTGACCATTGACCATTGACCTGTGACCAGTGACCAGTGACCAGTGACCAGTGACAAGTGACCAATGACCAGTGACCAGCGACAGTGACCATTGACCAGTGTCCAGTGACCAGTGACCATTGACCAGTGACCAGTGACCAGTGACCATTGACCTGTGACCAGTGACCAGTGACCAGTGACCAGTGACCAGTGACCAGTGACAAGTGACCAATGAACAGTGACCAGCGCCAGTGACCAGTGACCAGTGACCAGTGACCAGTGACCAGTGACAAGTGACCAATGACCAGTGACCAGCGCCAGTGACCAGTGACCAGTGACCAGTGACCAGTGACCAGCGACAGTGACCAATGACCAGTGACCAGTGACCAGTGACCATTGACCTGTGACCAGTGACCAGTGACCAGTGACAAGTGACCAATGACCAGTGACCAGCGACAGTGACCATTGACCAGTGACCAGTGATCAGTGACCAGTGACCAGTGACCAGCGACAGTGACCATTGACCTGTGACCAGTGACCAGTGACCAGTGACCAGTGATCAGTGACCAGTGACAAGTGACCAGTGACCAGTGACCAGTGACCAGTGTCCAGTGACCAGTGACCATTGACCTGTGACCAGTGTCCAGTGACCATTGACCTGTGACCAGTTACCAGTGACCAGTGACCAGTGACCAGTGACAAGTGACCAATGACCAGTGACCAGCGACAATGACCATTGACCAGCGATAGTGACCATTGACCAGTGACCAGTGACCAGTGACCATTGACCAGTGACCAGTGACCAGTGTCCAGTGACCAGCGACAGTGACCATTGACCACTGACCAGCGACAGTGACCATTGACCAGTGACCAGTGACCAGTGACCATTGACCAGTGACCAGTGACAAGTGACCAATGACCAGTGACCAGCGACAGTGACCATTGACCAGTGACCAGTGATCAGTGACAAGTGACCAGTGACCAGCGACAGTGACCATTGACCTGTGACCAGTGACCAGTGACCAGTGACCAGTGATCAGTGACCAGTGACAAGTGACCAGTGACCAGTGACCAGTGACCAGTGTCCAGTGACCAGTGACCATTGACCTGTGACCAGTGTCCAGTGACCATTGACCTGTGACCAGTTACCTGTGACCAGTGACCAGTGACCAGTGACCAGTGACCAGTGACAAGTGACCAATGACCAGTGACCAGCGACAATGACCATTGACCAGCGATAGTGACCATTGACCAGTGACCAGTGACCAGTGACCATTGACCAGTGACCAGTGACCAGTGTCCAGTGACCAGCGACAGTGACCATTGACCAGTGACCAGTGATCAGTGACCAGTGACCAGTGACCAGCGACAGTGACCATTGACCAGTGACCAGTGACCAGTGACCAGTGACCAGTGACCAGTGATCAGTGACGAGTGACAAGTGACCAGTGACCAGTGACCAGTGTCCAGTGACCAGTGACCATTGACCTGTGACCAGTGTCCAGTGACCAGTGACCAGTGACCAGCGACAGTGACCATTTACCAGCGACAGTGACCATTGACCAGCGAAAGTGACCATTGACCAGAGACCAGTGACCAGTGACCAGTGACCAGTGACCAGTGACCAGTGACAAGTGACCAGTGACCAGTGACCTGTGTCCAGTGACCAGTGACCAGTGACCAGTGACCAGTGACCAGTGACCAGCGACAGTGACCATCGACCAGAGACCAGTGACCAGTGACCAGTGACCAGTGACCAGTGACCAGTGACAAGTGACCAGTGACCAGCGACAGTGACCATTGACCAGTGACCAGTGACCAGTGACCAGTGACCAATGACAAGTGACCAGTGATCAGTGACTTGTGACTAGTGACCAGTGACCAGTGACCAGTGACAAGTGACCAGCGACCAGTGGCCACTGACCAGTGACAAGTGACCAGTGCTTTGTGACCACTGACAAGTGACCACTGACCAGTGACCAGCGACAGTGACCATTGACCAGCGATAGTGACCATTGACCAGTGACCAGTGACCAGTGACCAGTGACCAATGACAAGTGACCAGTGACCAGTGACAAGTGACCAGTGACAAGTGACCAGTGACCAGTGACCAGGGACCAGCGAATCGTGACCAGTGACCAGCGACAGAGACCATTGACCAGTGACCAGTGACCAGTGACCATTGACGAGTGGCCACTGACCAGTGACAAGTGACCAGTGACCAGTGACCAGTGTCCAGTGACCAGTGACCATTGACCTGTGACCAGTGACCAGTGACAAGTGACCAGCGACGAGTGGCCACTGACCAGTGACAAGTGACCAGTGACCAGTGACCAGTGACCAGTGACCAGTGACCAGTGACCAGCGACAGTGACCATTGACCAGTGACCAGTGACCAGGGACCAGCGAATCGTGACCAGTGACCAGCGACAGAGACCATTGACCAGTGACAAGTGACCAGTGACCATTGACGAGTGGCCACTGACCAGTGACAAGTGACCAGTGACTTGTGACCAGTGACCAGTGACCAGTGACCAGTGACCAGTGACCAGTGACCAGTGACCAGTGACCAGTGACCAGTGACCAGTGACCAGTGACCAGTGACCAGTGACCAGTGACCAGTGACCAGTGACAAGTGACCAGTGACCAGCGACAGTGACCATTGACCAGTGACCAGTGACCAGTGACCAGTGACCAGTGACCAGTGACCAGTGACCAGTGACCAGTGACCAGTGACCAGTGACCAGTGACCAGTGACCAGTGACAAGTGACCAGTGACCAGTGACCAGCGACAGTGACCATTGACCAGCGATAGTGACCATTGACCAGTGACCAGTGACCAGTGACCAGTGACCAGTGATCAGTGACCAGTGACCAGTGGCCAGCGACAGTGACCATTGACCAGTGACCAGTGACCAGTGACCAGTGACCAGTGACCAGTGATCAGTGACCAGTGACAAGTGACCAGTGACCAGTGACCAGTGTCCAGTGACCAGTGACCATTGACCTGTGACCAGTGACCAGTGACCAGTGACCAGTGACCAGCGACAGTGACCATTGACCAGTGACCAGTGACCAGTCACCAGTGACCAGTGACCAGTGATCAGTGACCAGTGACAAGTGACCAGTGACCAGTGACCAGTGTCCAGTGACCAGTGACCATTGACCAGTGACCAGTGACCAGTGACCATTGACCTGTGACCAGTGACCAGTGACCAGTGACCAGTGACCAGTGACAAGTGACCAATGACCAGTGACCAGCGCCAGTGACCAGTGACCAGTGACCAGTGACCAGTGACCAGTGACCAGCGACAGTGACCATTGACCAGTGACCAGTCACCAGTGACCATTGACCTGTGACCAGTGACCAGTGACCAGTGACCAGTGACCAGTGACAAGTGACCAATGACCAGTGACCAGCGACAGTGACCAATTGACCAGTGACCAGTGATCAGTGACCAGTGACCAGTGACCAGCGACAGTGACCATTGACCTGTGACCAGTGACCAGTGACCAGTGACCAGTGATCAGTGACCAGTGACAAGTGACCAGTGACCAGTGACCAGTGACCAGTGTCCAGTGACCAGTGACCATTGCACTGTGACCAGTGTCCAGTGACCATTGACCTGTGACCAGTTACCAGTTACCAGTGACCAGTGACCAGTGACCAGTGACCAGTGACCAGTGACCAGTGACAAGTGACCAATGACCAGTGACCAGCGACAATGACCATTGACCAGCGATAGTGACCATTGACCAGTGACCAGTGACCAGTGACCATTGACCAGTGACCAGTGACCAGTGTCCAGTGACCAGCGACAGTGACCATTGACCAGTGACCAGTGACCAGCGACAGTGACCATTGACCAACGAAAGTGACCATTGACCAGTGACCAGTGACCAGTGGCCAGTGACCATTGACCATTGACCTGTGACCAGTGACCAGTGACCAGTGACCAGTGACAAGTGACCAATGACCAGTGACCAGCGACAGTGACCATTGACCAGTGTCCAGTGACCAGTGACCATTGACCAGTGACCAGTGACCAGTGACCATTGACCTGTGACCAGTGACCAGTGACCAGTGACCAGTGACCAGTGACAAGTGACCAATGAACAGTGACCAGCGCCAGTGACCAGTGACCAGTGACCAGTGACCAGTGACCAGTGACAAGTGACCAATGACCAGTGACCAGCGCCAGTGACCAGTGACCAGTGACCAGTGACCAGTGACCAGCGACAGTGACCATTGACCAGTGACCAGTGACCAGTGACCATTGACCTGTGACCAGTGACCAGTGACCAGTGACAAGTGACCAATGACCAGTGACCAGCGACAGTGACCATTGACCAGTGACCAGTGATCAGTGACCAGTGACCAGTGACCAGCGACAGTGACCATTGACCTGTGACCAGCGACCAGTGACCAGTGACCAGTGATCAGTGACCAGTGACAAGTGACCAGTGACCAGTGACCAGTGACCAGTGTCCAGTGACCAGTGACCATTGACCAGTGACCAGTGTCCAGCGACCAGTGACCAGTGACCAGTGACTAGAGACCAGTGACCAGTGACCAGCGACTGTGACCAGTGACCAGTGACCAGCGACAGTGACCATTGACCAGCGACAGTGACCATTGACCAGCGACAGTGACCATTGACCAGTGACCAGTGACCAGTGACCAGTGACCAGTGACAAGTGACCATTGACCTGTGACCAGTGTCCAGTGACCAGTGACCAGTGACCAGCGACAGTGACCATTTACCAGCGACAGTGACCATTGACCAGCGAAAGTTACCATTGACCAGAGACCAGTGACCAGTGACCAGAGACCAGTGACCAGTGACAAGTGACCAGTGACCAGTGACCTGTGTCCAGTGACCAGTGACCAGTGACCGGTGACCAGTGACCAGTGACCAGCGACAGTGACCATCGACCAGAGACCAGTGACCAGTGACCAGTGACCAGTGACCAGTGACCAGTGACAAGTGACCAGTGACCAGCGACAGTGACCATTGACCAGTGACCAGTGACCAGTGACCAGTGACCAATGACAAGTGACCAGTGACCAGTGACTTGTGACTAGTGACCAGTGACCAGTGACCAGTGACAAGTGACCAGCGACCAGTGGCCACTGACCAGTGACAAGTGACCAGTGCTTTGTGACCACTGACAAGTGACCACTGACCAGTGACCAGCGACAGTGACCATTGACCAGCGATAGTGACCATTGACCAGTGACCAGTGACCAGTGACCAGTGACCAATGACAAGTAACCAGTGACCAGTGACTTGTGACTAGTGACCAGTGACCAGTGACCAGTGACCAGCGACAGTGACCATTGACCAGCGATAGTGACCAGTGACCAGTGACCAGTGACCAGTGACCAGTGACCAGTGACCAGTGATCAGTGATCAGTGACCAGTGACCAGTGACCAGCGACAGTGACCATTGACCATTGACCAGTGACCAGTGACCAGTGACCAGTGACCAGTGACCAGCGACAGTGACCAGTGACCAGGGACCAGCGAATAGTGACCAGTGACCAGCGACACTGACCATTGACCAGCGACAGTGACCATTTACCAGCGACAGTGACCATTGACCAGTGACCAGTGACCAGTGACCAGTGACAAGTGACCAGTGACCAGTGACCAGTGACCAGTGACCAGTGACTTGTGACCAGTGACCAGTGACCAGTGACCAGTGACAAGTGACCAGCGACCAGTGGCCACTGACCAGTGACAAGTGACCAGTGACCAGTGACCAGTGACCAGTGACCAGCGACAGTGACCATTGACCAGAGACAGTGACCATTGACCAGTTACCAGTGACCAGTGACCAGTGACAAGTGACCAGTGACTTGTGACCAGTGACCAGTGACCAGTGACCAGTGACAAGTGACCTGTGTCCAGTGACCAGTGACCATTGACCTGTGACCAGTGACCAGTGACAAGTGACCAGCGACGAGTGGCCACTGACCAGTGACAAGTGACCAGTGACCAGTGACCAGTGACCAGTGACCTGTGACCAGCGACAGTGACCATTGTCCAGTGACCAGTGACCAGGGACCAGCGAATCGTGACCAGTGACCAGCGACAGAGACCATTGACCAGTGACCAGTGACCAGTGACCATTGACGAGTGGCCACTGACCAGTGACAAGTGACCAATCACTTGTGACCAGTGACCAGTGACCAGTGACCAGTTACCAGTGACCAGTGACCAGTGACAAGTGACCAGTGACCAGTGACCAGCGACAGTGACCATTGACCACTGCCCAGTGACAAGTTACCATTGACCAGTGACCAGTAACCAGTGACCAGTGACCAGCGACAGTGACCATTGACCAGTTACCAGTGACCAGTGACCAGTGACCAGTGACCAGTGACCAGTGACCAGCGACAGTGACCATTGACCAGTGACCAGTGACCAGTGACCATTGACCTGTGACCAGTGACCAGTGACCAGTGACCAGTGACCAGTGACAAGTGACCAATGACCAGTGACCAGCGACAGTGACCATTGACCAGTGACCAGTGATCAGTGACCAGTGACCAGTGACCAGCGACAGTGACCATTGACCTGTGACCAGTGACCAGTGACCAGTGACCAGTGATCAGTGACCAGTGACAAGTGACCAGTGACCAGTGACCAGTGACCAGCGACAGTGACCATTGACCAGTGACCAGTGACCAGTGACCAGTGACCAGTGACAAGTGACCAATGACCAGTGACCAGCGACAGTGACCATTGACCAGTGACCAGTGATCAGTGACCAGTGACCAGTGACCAGCGACAGTGACCATTGACCTGTGACCAGTGACCAGTGACCAGTGACCAGTGATCAGTGACCAGTGACAAGTGACCAGTGACCAGTGACCAGTGACCAGCGACAGTGACCATTGACCATTGACCAGTTACCAGTGACCAGTGACCAGTGACCAGTGACCAGCGACAGTGACCATTGACCAGCGAAAGTGACCATTGACCAGTGACCAGTGACCAGTGGCCAGTGACCATTAACCATTGACCTGTGACCAGTGACCAGTGACCAGTGACCAGTGACAAGTGACCAATGACCAGTGACCAGCGACAGTGACCATTGACCAGTGACCAGTGATCAGTGACCAGTGACCAGTGACCAGCGAAAGTGACCATTGACCAGTGACCAGTGACCAGTCACCAGTGACCAGTGACCAGTGATCAGTGACCAGTGACCAGTGACCAGTGACCAGCGACAGTGACCATTGACCAGCGAAAGTGACCATTGACCAGTGACCAGTGACCAGTGGCCAGTGACCATTAACCATTGACCTGTGACCAGTGACCAGTGACCAGTGACCAGTGACAAGTGACCAATGACCAGTGACCAGCGACAGTGACCATTGACCAGTGACCAGTGATCAGTGACCAGTGACCAGTGACCAGCGAAAGTGACCATTGACCAGTGACCAGTGACCAGTCACCAGTGACCAGTGACCAGTGATCAGTGACCAGTGACCAGTGACCAGTGACCAGTGACAAGTGACCAGTGACTTGTGACCAGTGACCAGTGACCTGTGACCAGTGACAAGTGACCTGTGTCCAGTGACCAGTGACCATTGACCTGTGACCAGTGACCAGTGACAAGTGACCAGCGACGAGTGGCCACTGACCAGTGACAAGTGACCAGTGACCAGTGACCAGTGACCAGTGACCTGTGACCAGCGACAGTGACCATTGACCAGTGACCAGTGACCAGGGACCAGCGAATCGTGACCAGTGACCAGCGACAGAGACCATTGACCAGTGACCAGTGACCATTGACCTGTGACCAGTGACCAGTGACCAGTGACCAGTGACCATTGACCACTGCCCAGTGACAAGTTACCATTGACCAGTGACCAGTGACCAGTGACCAGCGACAGTGACCATTGACCAGTGACCAGTGACCAGTGACCAGTGACCAGCGACAGTGACCATTGACCAGTGACCAGTGACCAGTGACCATTGACCTGTGACCAGTGACCAGTGACCAGTGACCAGTGACAAGTGACCAATGACCAGTGACCAGCGACAATGACCATTGACCAGCGATAGTGACCATTGACCAGTGACCAGTGACCAGTGACCATTGACCAGTGACCAGTGACCAGTGACCAGTGACCAGCGACAGTGACCATCGACCAGAGACAAGTGACCAGTGACCAGTGACCAGTGACCAGTGACCAGTGACCAGTGACCAGTGACCAGTGATCAGTGACCAGTGACCAGTGACCAGCGACAGTGACCATAGACCGGTGAGCAGTGACCAGTGACCAGTGACCAGTGACCAGTGACCAGTGACCAGTGACCACTGACTAGTGACTTGTGACCAGTGACCAGTGACCAGTGACCAGTGACAAGTGACCAGTGACCAGTGACCAGTGACCAGTGACCAGTGACAAGTGACCAGTGACCAGTGACCAGTGTCCAGTGACCAGTGACCATTGACCTGTGACCAGTGACCAGTGACAAGTGACCAGCGACGAGTGGCCACTGACCAGTGACAAGTGACCAGTGACCAGTGACCAGTGACCAGTGACCAGTGACCAGTGACCAGCGACAGTGACCATTGACCAGTGACCAGTGACCAGGGACCAGCGAATCGTGACCAGTGACCAGCGACAGAGACCATTAACCAGTGACCAGTGACCAGTGACCATTGACGAGTGGCCACTGACCAGTGACAAGTGACCAGTGACTTGTGACCAGTGACCAGTGACCAGTGACCAGTGACCAGTGACCAGTGACCAGTGACCAGTGACCAGTGACAAGTGACCAGTGACCAGTGACCAGCGACAGTGACCATTGACCAGCGATAGTGACCATTGACCAGTGACCAGTGACCACTGCCCAGGGACAAGTGACCATTGACCAGTGACCAGTGACCAGTGACCAGTGACCAGCGACAGTGACCATTGACCAGTGACCAGTGACCAGTGACCAGTGACCAGTGACCAGTGACCAGTGACCAGTGACCAGTGACCAGTGACCAGTGACCAGTGACCAGTGACCAGTGACCAGTGACAAGTGACCAGTGACCAGTGACCAGCGACAGTGACCATTGACCAGCGATAGTGACCATTGACCAGTGACCAGTGACCAGTGACCAGTGACCAGTGATCAGTGACCAGTGACCAGTGGCCAGCGACAGTGACCATTGACCAGTGACCAGTGACCAGTGACCAGTGACCAGTGACCAGTGATCAGTGACCAGTGACAAGTGACCAGTGACCAGTGACCAGTGTCCAGTGACCAGTGACCATTGACCTGTGACCAGTGACCAGTGACCAGTGACCAGTGACCAGCGACAGTGACCATTGACCAGTGACCAGTGACCAGTCACCAGTGACCAGTGACCAGTGATCAGTGACCAGTGACAAGTGACCAGTGACCAGTGACCAGTGTCCAGTGACCAGTGACCAGTGACCATTGACCTGTGACCAGTGACCAGTGACCAGTGACCAGTGACCAGTGACAAGTGACCAATGACCAGTGACCAGCGCCAGTGACCAGTGACCAGTGACCAGTGACCAGTGACCAGTGACCAGCGACAGTGACCATTGACCAGTGACCAGTCACCAGTGACCATTGACCTGTGACCAGTGACCAGTGACCAGTGACCAGTGACCAGTGACAAGTGACCAATGACCAGTGACCAGCGACAGTGACCATTGACCAGTGACCAGTGATCAGTGACCAGTGACCAGTGACCAGCGACAGTGACCATTGACCTGTGACCAGTGACCAGTGACCAGTGACCAGTGATCAGTGACCAGTGACAAGTGACCAGTGACCAGTGACCAGTGACCAGTGTCCAGTGACCAGTGACCATTGACCTGTGACCAGTGTCCAGTGACCATTGACCTGTGACCAGTTACCAGTGACCAGTGACCAGTGACCAGTGACCAGTGACCAGTGACCAGTGACAAGTGACCAATGACCAGTGACCAGCGACAATGACCATTGACCAGCGATAGTGACCATTGACCAGTGACCAGTGACCAGTGACCATTGACCAGTGACCAGTGACCAGTGTCCAGTGACCAGCGACAGTGACCATTGACCAGTGACCAGTGACCAGCGACAGTGACCATTGACCAACGAAAGTGACCATTGACCAGTGACCAGTGACCAGTGGCCAGTGACCATTGACCATTGACCTGTGACCAGTGACCAGTGACCAGTGACCAGTGACAAGTGACCAATGACCAGTGACCAGCGACAGTGACCATTGACCAGTGTCCAGTGACCAGTGACCATTGACCAGTGACCAGTGACCAGTGACCATTGACCTGTGACCAGTGACCAGTGACCAGTGACCAGTGACCAGTGACCAGTGACAAGTGACCAATGAACAGTGACCAGCGCCAGTGACCAGTGACCAGTGACCAGTGACCAGTGACCAGTGACAAGTGACCAATGACCAGTGACCAGCGCCAGTGACCAGTGACCAGTGACCAGTGACCAGTGACCAGCGACAGTGACCAATGACCAGTGACCAGTGACCAGTGACCATTGACCTGTGACCAGTGACCAGTGACCAGTGACAAGTGACCAATGACCAGTGACCAGCGACAGTGACCATTGACCAGTGACCAGTGATCAGTGACCAGTGACCAGTGACCAGCGACAGTGACCATTGACCTGTGACCAGTGACCAGTGACCAGTGACCAGTGATCAGTGACCAGTGACAAGTGACCAGTGACCAGTGACCAGTGACCAGTGTCCAGTGACCAGTGACCATTGACCTGTGACCAGTGTCCAGTGACCATTGACCTGTGACCAGTTACCAGTGACCAGTGACCAGTGACCAGTGACAAGTGACCAATGACCAGTGACCAGCGACAATGACCATTGACCAGCGATAGTGACCATTGACCAGTGACCAGTGACCAGTGACCATTGACCAGTGACCAGTGACCAGTGTCCAGTGACCAGCGACAGTGACCATTGACCACTGACCAGCGACAGTGACCATTGACCAGTGACCAGTGACCAGTGACCATTGACCAGTGACCAGTGACAAGTGACCAATGACCAGTGACCAGCGACAGTGACCATTGACCAGTGACCAGTGATCAGTGACAAGTGACCAGTGACCAGCGACAGTGACCATTGACCTGTGACCAGTGACCAGTGACCAGTGACCAGTGATCAGTGACCAGTGACAAGTGACCAGTGACCAGTGACCAGTGACCAGTGTCCAGTGACCAGTGACCATTGACCTGTGACCAGTGTCCAGTGACCATTGACCTGTGACCAGTTACCTGTGACCAGTGACCAGTGACCAGTGACCAGTGACCAGTGACAAGTGACCAATGACCAGTGACCAGCGACAATGACCATTGACCAGCGATAGTGACCATTGACCAGTGACCAGTGACCAGTGACCATTGACCAGTGACCAGTGACCAGTGTCCAGTGACCAGCGACAGTGACCATTGACCAGTGACCAGTGATCAGTGACCAGTGACCAGTGACCAGCGACAGTGACCATTGACCAGTGACCAGTGACCAGTGACCAGTGACCAGTGACCAGTGATCAGTGACGAGTGACAAGTGACCAGTGACCAGTGACCAGTGTCCAGTGACCAGTGACCATTGACCTGTGACCAGTGTCCAGTGACCAGTGACCAGTGACCAGCGACAGTGACCATTTACCAGCGACAGTGACCATTGACCAGCGAAAGTGACCATTGACCAGAGACCAGTGACCAGTGACCAGTGACCAGTGACCAGTGACCAGTGACAAGTGACCAGTGACCAGTGACCTGTGTCCAGTGACCAGTGACCAGTGACCAGTGACCAGTGACCAGTGACCAGCGACAGTGACCATCGACCAGAGACCAGTGACCAGTGACCAGTGACCAGTGACCAGTGACCAGTGACAAGTGACCAGTGACCAGCGACAGTGACCATTGACCAGTGACCAGTGACCAGTGACCAGTGACCAATGACAAGTGACCAGTGATCAGTGACTTGTGACTAGTGACCAGTGACCAGTGACCAGTGACAAGTGACCAGCGACCAGTGGCCACTGACCAGTGACAAGTGACCAGTGCTTTGTGACCACTGACAAGTGACCACTGACCAGTGACCAGCGACAGTGACCATTGACCAGCGATAGTGACCATTGACCAGTGACCAGTGACCAGTGACCAGTGACCAATGACAAGTGACCAGTGACCAGTGACAAGTGACCAGTGACAAGTGACCAGTGACCAGTGACCAGGGACCAGCGAATCGTGACCAGTGACCAGCGACAGAGACCATTGACCAGTGACCAGTGACCAGTGACCATTGACGAGTGGCCACTGACCAGTGACAAGTGACCAGTGACCAGTGACCAGTGTCCAGTGACCAGTGACCATTGACCTGTGACCAGTGACCAGTGACAAGTGACCAGCGACGAGTGGCCACTGACCAGTGACAAGTGACCAGTGACCAGTGACCAGTGACCAGTGACCAGTGACCAGTGACCAGCGACAGTGACCATTGACCAGTGACCAGTGACCAGGGACCAGCGAATCGTGACCAGTGACCAGCGACAGAGACCATTGACCAGTGACAAGTGACCAGTGACCATTGACGAGTGGCCACTGACCAGTGACAAGTGACCAGTGACTTGTGACCAGTGACCAGTGACCAGTGACCAGTGACCAGTGACCAGTGACCAGTGACCAGTGACCAGTGACCAGTGACAAGTGACCAGTGACCAGTGAGCAGCGACAGTGACCATTGACCAGCGATAGTGACCATTGACCAGTGACCAGTGACCACTGCCCAGGGACAAGTGACCATTGACCAGTGACCAGTGACCAGTGACCAGTGACCAGCGACAGTGACCATTGACCAGTGACCAGTGACCAGTGACCAGTGACCAGTGACCAGTGACCAGTGACCAGTGACCAGTGACCAGTGACCAGTGACCAGTGACCAGTGACCAGTGACAAGTGACCAGTGACCAGTGACCAGCGACAGTGACCATTGACCAGCGATAGTGACCATTGACCAGTGACCAGTGACCAGTGACCAGTGACCAGTGATCAGTGACCAGTGACCAGTGGCCAGCGACAGTGACCATTGACCAGTGACCAGTGACCAGTGACCAGTGACCAGTGACCAGTGATCAGTGACCAGTGACAAGTGACCAGTGACCAGTGACCAGTGTCCAGTGACCAGTGACCATTGACCTGTGACCAGTGACCAGTGACCAGTGACCAGTGACCAGCGACAGTGACCATTGACCAGTGACCAGTGACCAGTCACCAGTGACCAGTGACCAGTGATCAGTGACCAGTGACAAGTGACCAGTGACCAGTGACCAGTGTCCAGTGACCAGTGACCATTGACCAGTGACCAGTGACCAGTGACCATTGACCTGTGACCAGTGACCAGTGACCAGTGACCAGTGACCAGTGACAAGTGACCAATGACCAGTGACCAGCGCCAGTGACCAGTGACCAGTGACCAGTGACCAGTGACCAGTGACCAGCGACAGTGACCATTGACCAGTGACCAGTCACCAGTGACCATTGACCTGTGACCAGTGACCAGTGACCAGTGACCAGTGACCAGTGACAAGTGACCAATGACCAGTGACCAGCGACAGTGACCAATTGACCAGTGACCAGTGATCAGTGACCAGTGACCAGTGACCAGCGACAGTGACCATTGACCTGTGACCAGTGACCAGTGACCAGTGACCAGTGATCAGTGACCAGTGACAAGTGACCAGTGACCAGTGACCAGTGACCAGTGTCCAGTGACCAGTGACCATTGCACTGTGACCAGTGTCCAGTGACCATTGACCTGTGACCAGTTACCAGTTACCAGTGACCAGTGACCAGTGACCAGTGACCAGTGACCAGTGACCAGTGACAAGTGACCAATGACCAGTGACCAGCGACAATGACCATTGACCAGCGATAGTGACCATTGACCAGTGACCAGTGACCAGTGACCATTGACCAGTGACCAGTGACCAGTGTCCAGTGACCAGCGACAGTGACCATTGACCAGTGACCAGTGACCAGCGACAGTGACCATTGACCAACGAAAGTGACCATTGACCAGTGACCAGTGACCAGTGGCCAGTGACCATTGACCATTGACCTGTGACCAGTGACCAGTGACCAGTGACCAGTGACAAGTGACCAATGACCAGTGACCAGCGACAGTGACCATTGACCAGTGTCCAGTGACCAGTGACCATTGACCAGTGACCAGTGACCAGTGACCATTGACCTGTGACCAGTGACCAGTGACCAGTGACCAGTGACCAGTGACAAGTGACCAATGAACAGTGACCAGCGCCAGTGACCAGTGACCAGTGACCAGTGACCAGTGACCAGTGACAAGTGACCAATGACCAGTGACCAGCGCCAGTGACCAGTGACCAGTGACCAGTGACCAGTGACCAGCGACAGTGACCATTGACCAGTGACCAGTGACCAGTGACCATTGACCTGTGACCAGTGACCAGTGACCAGTGACAAGTGACCAATGACCAGTGACCAGCGACAGTGACCATTGACCAGTGACCAGTGATCAGTGACCAGTGACCAGTGACCAGCGACAGTGACCATTGACCTGTGACCAGTGACCAGTGACCAGTGACCAGTGATCAGTGACCAGTGACAAGTGACCAGTGACCAGTGACCAGTGACCAGTGTCCAGTGACCAGTGACCATTGACCAGTGACCAGTGTCCAGCGACCAGTGACCAGTGACCAGTGACTAGAGACCAGTGACCAGTGACCAGCGACTGTGACCAGTGACCAGTGACCAGCGACAGTGACCATTGACCAGCGACAGTGACCATTGACCAGCGACAGTGACCATTGACCAGTGACCAGTGACCAGTGACCAGTGACCAGTGACAAGTGACCATTGACCTGTGACCAGTGTCCAGTGACCAGTGACCAGTGACCAGCGACAGTGACCATTTACCAGCGACAGTGACCATTGACCAGCGAAAGTTACCATTGACCAGAGACCAGTGACCAGTGACCAGAGACCAGTGACCAGTGACAAGTGACCAGTGACCAGTGACCTGTGTCCAGTGACCAGTGACCAGTGACCGGTGACCAGTGACCAGTGACCAGCGACAGTGACCATCGACCAGAGACCAGTGACCAGTGACCAGTGACCAGTGACCAGTGACCAGTGACAAGTGACCAGTGACCAGCGACAGTGACCATTGACCAGTGACCAGTGACCAGTGACCAGTGACCAATGACAAGTGACCAGTGACCAGTGACTTGTGACTAGTGACCAGTGACCAGTGACCAGTGACAAGTGACCAGCGACCAGTGGCCACTGACCAGTGACAAGTGACCAGTGCTTTGTGACCACTGACAAGTGACCACTGACCAGTGACCAGCGACAGTGACCATTGACCAGCGATAGTGACCATTGACCAGTGACCAGTGACCAGTGACCAGTGACCAATGACAAGTAACCAGTGACCAGTGACTTGTGACTAGTGACCAGTGACCAGTGACCAGTGACCAGCGACAGTGACCATTGACCAGCGATAGTGACCAGTGACCAGTGACCAGTGACCAGTGACCAGTGACCAGTGACCAGTGATCAGTGATCAGTGACCAGTGACCAGTGACCAGCGACAGTGACCATTGACCATTGACCAGTGACCAGTGTCCAGTGACCAGTGACCAGTGACCAGCGACAGTGACCAGTGACCAGGGACCAGCGAATAGTGACCAGTGACCAGCGACACTGACCATTGACCAGCGACAGTGACCATTTACCAGCGACAGTGACCATTGACCAGTGACCAGTGACCAGTGACCAGTGACAAGTGACCAGTGACCAGTGACCAGTGACCAGTGACCAGTGACTTGTGACCAGTGACCAGTGACCAGTGACCAGTGACAAGTGACCAGCGACCAGTGGCCACTGACCAGTGACAAGTGACCAGTGACCAGTGACCAGTGACCAGTGACCAGCGACAGTGACCATTGACCAGAGACAGTGACCATTGACCAGTTACCAGTGACCAGTGACCAGTGACAAGTGACCAGTGACTTGTGACCAGTGACCAGTGACCAGTGACCAGTGACAAGTGACCTGTGTCCAGTGACCAGTGACCATTGACCTGTGACCAGTGACCAGTGACAAGTGACCAGCGACGAGTGGCCACTGACCAGTGACAAGTGACCAGTGACCAGTGACCAGTGACCAGTGACCTGTGACCAGCGACAGTGACCATTGTCCAGTGACCAGTGACCAGGGACCAGCGAATCGTGACCAGTGACCAGCGACAGAGACCATTGACCAGTGACCAGTGACCAGTGACCATTGACGAGTGGCCACTGACCAGTGACAAGTGACCAGTCACTTGTGACCAGTGACCAGTGACCAGTGACCAGTTACCAGTGACCAGTGACCAGTGACAAGTGACCAGTGACCAGTGACCAGCGACAGTGACCATTGACCACTGCCCAGTGACAAGTTACCATTGACCAGTGACCAGTAACCAGTGACCAGTGACCAGCGACAGTGACCATTGACCAGTTACCAGTGACCAGTGACCAGTGACCAGTGACCAGTGACCAGTGACCAGCGACAGTGACCATTGACCAGTGACCAGTGACCAGTGACCATTGACCTGTGACCAGTGACCAGTGACCAGTGACCAGTGACCAGTGACAAGTGACCAATGACCAGTGACCAGCGACAGTGACCATTGACCAGTGACCAGTGATCAGTGACCAGTGACCAGTGACCAGCGACAGTGACCATTGACCTGTGACCAGTGACCAGTGACCAGTGACCAGTGATCAGTGACCAGTGACAAGTGACCAGTGACCAGTGACCAGTGACCAGCGACAGTGACCATTGACCAGTGACCAGTGACCAGTGACCAGTGACCAGTGACAAGTGACCAATGACCAGTGACCAGCGACAGTGACCATTGACCAGTGACCAGTGATCAGTGACCAGTGACCAGTGACCAGCGACAGTGACCATTGACCTGTGACCAGTGACCAGTGACCAGTGACCAGTGATCAGTGACCAGTGACAAGTGACCAGTGACCAGTGACCAGTGACCAGCGACAGTGACCATTGACCATTGACCAGTTACCAGTGACCAGTGACCAGTGACCAGTGACCAGCGACAGTGACCATTGACCAGCGAAAGTGACCATTGACCAGTGACCAGTGACCAGTGGCCAGTGACCATTAACCATTGACCTGTGACCAGTGACCAGTGACCAGTGACCAGTGACAAGTGACCAATGACCAGTGACCAGCGACAGTGACCATTGACCAGTGACCAGTGATCAGTGACCAGTGACCAGTGACCAGCGAAAGTGACCATTGACCAGTGACCAGTGACCAGTCACCAGTGACCAGTGACCAGTGATCAGTGACCAGTGACCAGTGATCAGTGACCAGTGACAAGTGACCAGTGACCAGTGACCATTGACCAGTGACCAGTGACCAGTGACCATTGACCTGTGACCAGTGACCAGTGACCAGTGACCAGTGACCAGTGACAAGTGACCAATGACCAGTGACCAGCGCCAGTGATCAGTGACCAGTGACCAGTGACCAGTGACCAGCGACAGTGACCATTGACCAGTGACCAGTGACCAGTGACCAGTGACAAGTGACCAATGACCAGTGACCAGCGACAGTGACCATTGACCAGTGACCAGTGATCAGTGACCAGTGACCAGTGACCAGCGACAGTGACCATTGACCTGTGACCAGTGACCAGTGACCAGTGACCAGTGATCAGTGACCAGTGACAAGTGACCAGTGACCAGTGACCAGTGACCAGTGTCCAGTGACCAGTGACCATTGACCTGTGACCAGTGTCCAGTGACCATTGACCTGTGACCAGTTACCAGTGACCAGTGACCAGTGACCAGTGACCAGTGACCAGTGACCAGTGACAAGTGACCAATGACCAGTGACCAGCGACAATGACCATTGACCAGCGATAGTGACCATTGACCAGTGACCAGTGACCAGTGACCATTGACCCGTGACCAGTGACCAGTGTCCAGTGACCAGCGACAGTGACCATTGACCAGTGACCAGCGACAGTGACCATTGACCAGTGACCAGTGACCAGTGACCATTGACCAGTGACCAGTGACAAGTGACCAATGACCAGTGACCAGCGACAGTGACCATTGACCAGTGACCAGTGATCAGTGACCAGTGACCAGTGACCAGCGACAGTGACCATTGACCTGTGACCAGTGACCAGTGACCAGTGACAAGTGACCAGTGACCAGTGACCAGCGACAGTGACCATTTACCAGCGACAGTGACCATTGACCAGCGAAAGTGACCATTGACCAGTGACCAGTGACCAGTGGCCAGTGACCATTGACCAGTGACCAGTGACCAGTGACCAGTGACCAGTGACCAGTGACATGTGTCCAGTGACCAGTGACCATTGACCTGTGACCAGTGACCAGTGACCAGTGACCAGTGACCAGTGACCATTGACCACTGCCCAGTGACAAGTTACCATTGACCAGTGACCAGTAACCAGTGACCAGTGACCAGCGACAGTGACCATTGACCAGTTACCAGTGACCAGTGACCAGTGACCAGTGACCAGTGACCAGTGACCAGCGACAGTGACCATTGACCAGTGACCAGTGACCAGTGACCATTGACCTGTGACCAGTGACCAGTGACCAGTGACCAGTGACCAGTGACAAGTGACCAGTGACCAGTGACCAGCGACAGTGACCATTGACCTGTGACCAGTGACCAGTGACCAGTGACCAGTGATCAGTGACCAGTGACAAGTGACCAGTGACCAGTGACCAGTGACCAGTGTCCAGTGACCAGTGACCATTGACCTGTGACCAGTGTCCAGTGACCATTGACCTGTGACCAGTTACCTGTGACCAGTGACCAGTGACCAGTGACCAGTGACCAGTGACAAGTGACCAATGACCAGTGACCAGCGACAATGACCATTGACCAGCGATAGTGACCATTGACCAGTGACCAGTGACCAGTGACCAGTGTCCAGTGACCAGCGACAGTGACCATTGACCAGTGACCAGTGACCAGTGACCAGTGACCAGTGACCAGTGACAAGTGACCAATGACCAGTGACCAGCGACAGTGACCATTGACCAGTGACCAGTGACCAGTGACCATTGACCTGTGACCAGTGACCAGTGACCAGTGACCAGTGACCAGCGACAGTGACCATTTACCAGCGACAGTGACCATTGACCAGCGAAAGTGACCATTGACCAGTGACCAGTGACCAGTGGCCAGTGACCATTGACCAGTGACCAGTGACCAGTGACCAGTGACCAGTGACCAGTGACCTGTGTCCAGTGACCAGTGACCATTGACCTGTGACCAGTGACCAGTGACCAGTGACCAGTGACCAGTGACCATTGACCACTGCCCAGTGACAAGTTACCATTGACCAGTGACCAGTAACCAGTGACCAGTGACCAGCGACAGTGACCATTGACCAGTTACCAGTGACCAGTGACCAGTGACCAGTGACCAGTGACCAGTGACCAGCGACAGTGACCATTGACCAGTGACCAGTGATCAGTGACCAGTGTCCAGTGACCAGTGACCATTGACCAGTGACCAGTGACCAGTGACCATTGACCTGTGACCAGTGACCAGTGACCAGTGACCAGTGACCAGTGACAAGTGACCAATGACCAGTGACCAGCGCCAGTTACCAGTGACCAGTGACCAGTGACCATTGACCAGTGACCAGTGACCAGTGTCCAGTGACCAGCGACAGTGACCATTGACCACTGACCAGCGACAGTGACCATTGACCAGTGACCAGTGACCAGTGACCATTGACCAGTGACCAGTGACAAGTGACCAATGACCAGTGACCAGCGACAGTGATCATTGACCAGTGACCAGTGATCAGTGACCAGTGACCAGTGACCAGCGACAGTGACCATTGACCTGTGACCAGTGACCAGTGACCAGTGACCAGTGATCAGTGACCAGTGACAAGTGACCAGTGACCAGTGACCAGTGACCAGTGTCCAGTGACCAGTGACCATTGACCTGTGACCAGTGTCCAGTGACCATTGACCTGTGACCAGTTACCTGTGACCAGTGACCAGTGACCAGTGACCAGTGACCAGTGACAAGTGACCAATGACCAGTGACCAGCGACAATGACCATTGACCAGCGATAGTGACCATTGACCAGTGACCAGTGACCAGTGACCATTGACCAGTGACCAGTGACCAGTGTCCAGTGACCAGCGACAGTGACCATTGACCAGTGACCAGTGACCAGTGACCAGCGACAGTGACCATTGACCAGTGACCAGTGACCAGTGACCAGTGACCAGTGACCAGTGATCAGTGACGAGTGACAAGTGACCAGTGACCAGTGACCAGTGTCCAGTGACCAGTGACCATTGACCTGTGACCAGTGTCCAGTGACCAGTGACCAGTGACCAGCGACAGTGACCATTTACCAGCGACAGTGACCATTGACCAGCGAAAGTGACCATTGACCAGAGACCAGTGACCAGTGACCAGTGACCAGTGACCAGTGACAAGTGACCAGTGACCAGTGACCTGTGTCCAGTGACCAGTGACCAGTGACCAGTGACCAGTGACCAGTGACCAGCGACAGTGACCATCGACCAGAGACCAGTGACCAGTGACCAGTGACCAGTGACCAGTGACCAGTGACAAGTGACCAGTGACCAGCGACAGTGACCATTGACCAGTGACCAGTGACCAGTGACCAGTGACCAATGACAAGTGACCAGTGACCAGTGACTTGTGACTAGTGACCAGTGACCAGTGACCAGTGACAAGTGACCAGCGACCAGTGGCCACTGACCAGTGACAAGTGACCAGTGCTTTGTGACCACTGACAAGTGACCACTGACCAGTGACCAGCGACAGTGACCATTGACCAGCGATAGTGACCAGTGACTTGTGACTAGTGACCAGTGACCAGTGACCAGTGACCAGCGACAGTGACCATTGACCAGCGATAGTGACCAGTGACCAGTGACCAGTGACCAGTGACCAGTGACCAGTGACCAGTGATCAGTGATCAGTGACCAGTGACCAGTGACCAGCGACAGTGACCATAGACCATTGACCAGTGACCAGTGACCAGTGACCAGTGACCAGTGACCAGTGACCAGCGACAGTGACCAGTGACCAGGGACCAGCGAATAGTGACCAGTGACCAGCGACACTGACCATTGACCAGCGACAGTGACCATTTACCAGCGACAGTGACCATTGACCAGTGACCAGTGACCAGTGACCAGTGACAAGTGACCAGTGACCAGTGACCAGTGACCAGTGACCAGTGACTTGTGACCAGTGACCAGTGACCAGTGACCAGTGACAAGTGACCAGCGACCAGTGGCCACTGACCAGTGACAAGTGACCAGTGACAAGTGACCAGTGACCAGTGACCAGCGACAGTGACCATTGACCAGAGACAGTGACCATTGACCAGTTACCAGTGACCAGTGACCAGTGACAAGTGACCAGTGACTTGTGACCAGTGACCAGTGACCAGTGACCAGTGACAAGTGACCTGTGTCCAGTGACCAGTGACCATTGACCTGTGACCAGTGACCAGTGACAAGTGACCAGCGACGAGTGGCCACTGACCAGTGACAAGTGACCAGTGACCAGTGACCAGTGACCAGTGACCTGTGACCAGCGACAGTGACCATTGTCCAGTGACCAGTGACCAGGGACCAGCGAATCGTGACCAGTGACCAGCGACAGAGACCATTGACCAGTGACCAGTGACCAGTGACCATTGACCAGTGATCAGTGACCAGTGACAAGTGACCAGTGACCAGTGACCAGTGTCCAGTGACCAGTGACCATTGACCCGTGACCAGTGACCAGTGTCCAGTGACCAGCGACAGTGACCATTGACCAGTGACCTGCGACAGTGACCATTGACCAGTGACCAGTGACCAGTGACCATTGACCAGTGACCAGTGACAAGTGACCAATGACCAGTGACCAGCGACAGTGACCATTGACCAGTGACCAGTGATCAGTGACCAGTGACCAGTGACCAGCGACAGTGACCATTGACCTGTGACCAGTGACCAGTGACCAGTGACCAGTGATCAGTGACCAGTGACAAGTGACCAGTGACCAGTGACCAGTGACCAGTGTCCAGTGACCAGTGACCATTGACCTGTGACCAGTGTCCAGTGACCATTGACCTGTGACCAGTTACCTGTGACCAGTGACCAGTGACCAGTGACCAGTGACCAGTGACAAGTGACCAATGACCAGTGACCAGCGACAATGACCATTGACCAGCGATAGTGACCATTGACCAGTGACCAGTGACCAGTGACCATTGACCAGTGACCAGTGACCAGTGTCCAGTGACCAGCGACAGTGACCATTGACCAGTGACCAGTGATCAGTGACCAGTGACCAGTGACCAGCGACAGTGACCATTGACCAGTGACCAGTGACCAGTGACCAGTGATCAGTGACGAGTGACAAGTGACCAGTGACCAGTGACCAGTGTCCAGTGACCAGTGACCATTGACCTGTGACCAGTGTCCAGTGACCAGTGACCAGTGACCAGCGACAGTGACCATTTACCAGTGACCAGTGACCAGTGACCAGTGACCTGTGACCAGCGACAGTGACCATTGACCAGTGACCAGTGACCAGGGACCAGCGAATCGTGACCAGTGACCAGCGACAGAGACCATTGACCAGTGACCAGTGACCAGTGACCATTGACGAGTGGCCACTGACCAGTGACAAGTGACCAGTGACTTGTGACCAGTGACCAGTGACCAGTGACCAGTGACCAGTGACCAGTGACCAGTGACAAGTGACCAGTGACCAGTGACCAGCGACAGTGACCATTTACCAGCGACAGTGACCATTGACCAGCGAAAGTGACCATTGACCAGTGACCAGTGACCAGTGGCCAGTGACCATTGACCAGTGACTAGTGACCAGTGACCAGTGACCAGTGACCAGTGACATGTGTCCAGTGACCAGTGACCATTGACCTGTGACCAGTGACCAGTGACCAGTGACCAGTGACCAGTGACCATTGACCACTGCCCAGTGACAAGTTACCATTGACCAGTGACCAGTAACCAGTGACCAGTGACCAGCGACAGTGACCATTGACCAGTTACCAGTGACCAGTGACCAGTGACCAGTGACCAGTGACCAGTGACCAGCGACAGTGACCATTGACCAGTGACCAGTGACCAGTGACCATTGACCTGTGACCAGTGACCAGTGACCAGTGACCAGTGACCAGTGACAAGTGACCAGTGACCAGTGACCAGCGACAGTGACCATTGACCTGTGACCAGTGACCAGTGACCAGTGACCAGTGATCAGTGACCAGTGACAAGTGACCAGTGACCAGTGACCAGTGACCAGTGTCCAGTGACCAGTGACCATTGACCTGTGACCAGTGTCCAGTGACCATTGACCTGTGACCAGTTACCTGTGACCAGTGACCAGTGACCAGTGACCAGTGACCAGTGACAAGTGACCAATGACCAGTGACCAGCGACAATGACCATTGACCAGCGATAGTGACCATTGACCAGTGACCAGTGACCAGTGACCAGTGTCCAGTGACCAGCGACAGTGACCATTGACCAGTGACCAGTGACCAGTGACCAGTGACCAGTGACCAGTGACAAGTGACCAATGACCAGTGACCAGCGACAGTGACCATTGACCAGTGACCAGTGACCAGTGACCATTGACCTGTGACCAGTGACCAGTGACCAGTGACCAGTGACCAGCGACAGTGACCATTTACCAGCGACAGTGACCATTGACCAGCGAAAGTGACCATTGACCAGTGACCAGTGACCAGTGGCCAGTGACCATTGACCAGTGACCAGTGACCAGTGACCAGTGACCAGTGACCAGTGACCTGTGTCCAGTGACCAGTGACCATTGACCTGTGACCAGTGACCAGTGACCAGTGACCAGTGACCAGTGACCATTGACCACTGCCCAGTGACAAGTTACCATTGACCAGTGACCAGTAACCAGTGACCAGTGACCAGCGACAGTGACCATTGACCAGTTACCAGTGACCAGTGACCAGTGACCAGTGACCAGTGACCAGTGACCAGCGACAGTGACCATTGACCAGTGACCAGTGATCAGTGACCAGTGTCCAGTGACCAGTGACCATTGACCAGTGACCAGTGACCAGTGACCATTGACCTGTGACCAGTGACCAGTGACCAGTGACCAGTGACCGGTGACAAGTGACCAATGACCAGTGACCAGCGCCAGTTACCAGTGACCAGTGACCAGTGACCATTGACCAGTGACCAGTGACCAGTGTCCAGTGACCAGCGACAGTGACCATTGACCACTGACCAGCGACTGTGACCATTGACCAGTGACCAGTGACCAGTGACCATTGACCAGTGACCAGTGACAAGTGACCAATGACCAGTGACCAGCGACAGTGATCATTGACCAGTGACCAGTGATCAGTGACCAGTGACCAGTGACCAGCGACAGTGACCATTGACCTGTGACCAGTGACCAGTGACCAGTGACCAGTGATCAGTGACCAGTGACAAGTGACCAGTGACCAGTGACCAGTGACCAGTGTCCAGTGACCAGTGACCATTGACCTGTGACCAGTGTCCAGTGACCATTGACCTGTGACCAGTTACCTGTGACCAGTGACCAGTGACCAGTGACCAGTGACCAGTGACAAGTGACCAATGACCAGTGACCAGCGACAATGACCATTGACCAGCGATAGTGACCATTGACCAGTGACCAGTGACCAGTGACCATTGACCAGTGACCAGTGACCAGTGTCCAGTGACCAGCGACAGTGACCATTGACCAGTGACCAGTGACCAGTGACCAGCGACAGTGACCATTGACCAGTGACCAGTGACCAGTGACCAGTGACCAGTGACCAGTGATCAGTGACGAGTGACAAGTGACCAGTGACCAGTGACCAGTGTCCAGTGACCAGTGACCATTGACCTGTGACCAGTGTCCAGTGACCAGTGACCAGTGACCAGCGACAGTGACCATTTACCAGCGACAGTGACCATTGACCAGCGAAAGTGACCATTGACCAGAGACCAGTGACCAGTGACCAGTGACCAGTGACCAGTGACAAGTGACCAGTGACCAGTGACCTGTGTCCAGTGACCAGTGACCAGTGACCAGTGACCAGTGACCAGTGACCAGCGACAGTGACCATCGACCAGAGACCAGTGACCAGTGACCAGTGACCAGTGACCAGTGACCAGTGACAAGTGACCAGTGACCAGCGACAGTGACCATTGACCAGTGACCAGTGACCAGTGACCAGTGACCAATGACAAGTGACCAGTGACCAGTGACTTGTGACTAGTGACCAGTGACCAGTGACCAGTGACAAGTGACCAGCGACCAGTGGCCACTGACCAGTGACAAGTGACCAGTGCTTTGTGACCACTGACAAGTGACCACTGACCAGTGACCAGCGACAGTGACCATTGACCAGCGATAGTGACCAGTGACTTGTGACTAGTGACCAGTGACCAGTGACCAGTGACCAGCGACAGTGACCATTGACCAGCGATAGTGACCAGTGACCAGTGACCAGTGACCAGTGACCAGTGACCAGTGACCAGTGATCAGTGATCAGTGACCAGTGACCAGTGACCAGCGACAGTGACCATAGACCATTGACCAGTGACCAGTGACCAGTGACCAGTGACCAGTGACCAGTGACCAGCGACAGTGACCAGTGACCAGGGACCAGCGAATAGTGACCAGTGACCAGCGACACTGACCATTGACCAGCGACAGTGACCATTTACCAGCGACAGTGACCATTGACCAGTGACCAGTGACCAGTGACCAGTGACAAGTGACCAGTGACCAGTGACCAGTGACCAGTGACCAGTGACTTTTGACCAGTGACCAGTGACCAGTGACCAGTGACAAGTGACCAGCGACCAGTGGCCACTGACCAGTGACAAGTGACCAGTGACAAGTGACCAGTGACCAGTGACCAGCGACAGTGACCATTGACCAGAGACAGTGACCATTGTCCAGTGACCAGTGACCAGGGACCAGCGAATCGTGACCAGTGACCAGCGACAGAGACCATTGACCAGTGACCAGTGACCAGTGACCATTGACGAGTGGCCACTGACCAGTGACAAGTGACCAGTGACTTGTTACGAGTGACCAGTGACCAGTGACCAGTGACCAGTGACCAGTGACCAGTGACAAGTGACCAGTGACCAGTGACCAGCGACAGTGACCATTGACCAGCGATAGTGACCATTGACCAGTGACCAGTGACCAGTGACCAGTGACCAGTGACCAGTGACCAGTGACCAGTGACCATTGACCACTGCCCAGTGACAAGTTTCCATTGACCAGTGACCAGTAATCAGTGACCAGTGACCAGCGACAGTGACCATTGACCAGTTACCAGTGACCAGTGACCAGTGACCAGTGACCAGTGACCTGTGACCAGCGACAGTGACCATTGACCAGTGACCAGTGACCAGTGACCATTGACCTGTGACCAGTGACCAGTGACCAGTGACCAGTGACCAGTGACAAGTGACCAATGACCAGTGACCAGCGACAGTGACAATTGACCAGTGACCAGTGATCAGTGACCAGTGACCAGTGACCAGCGACAGTGACCATTGACCTGTGACCAGTGACCAGTGACCAGTGACCAGTGATCAGTGACCAGTGACAAGTGACCTGTGACCAGTGACCAGTGACCAGTGTCCAGTGACCAGTGACCATTGACCTGTGACCAGTGTCCAGTGACCATTGACCTGTGACCAGTTACCAGTGACCAGTGACCAGTGACCAGTGACCAGTGACCAGTGACCAGTGACAAGTGACCAATGACCAGTGATCAGTGACCAGTGACCAGTGACCAGCGACAGTGACCATTGACCAGTGACCAGTGACCAGTGACCAGTGACCAGTGACCAGTGACCAGTGACCAGTGACCAGTGACCAGTGACCAGTGACCAGTGACCAGTGACCAGTGACCAGTGACTTGTGACCAGTGACCAGTGACCAGTGACCAGTGACAAGTGACCAGCGACCAGTGGCCACTGACCAGTGACAAGTGACCAGTGACCAGCGACCAGTGACCAGTGACCAGTGACTAGAGACCAGTGACCAGTGACCAGCGACTGTGACCAGTGACCAGTGACCAGCGACAGTGACCATTGACCAGCGATAGTGACCAGTGACCAGTGACCAATGACAAGTGACCAGTGACCAGTGACTTGTGACTAGTGACCAGTGACCAGTGACCAGTGACAAGTGACCAGCGACCAGTGGCCACTGACCAGTGACAAGTGACCAGTGCTTTGTGACCACTGACAAGTGACCACTGACCAGTGACCAGCGACAGTGACCATTGACCAGCGATAGTGACCATTGACCAGTGACCAGTGACCAGTGACCAGTGACCAATGACAAGTGACCAGTGACCAGTGACTTGTGACTAGTGACCAGTGACCAGTGACCAGTGACCAGCGACAGTGACCATTGACCAGCGATAGTGACCAGTGACCAGTGACCAGTGACCAGTGACCAGTGACCAGTGACCAGTGACCAGTGATTAGAGACCAGTGACCAGTGACCAGCGACTGTGACCAGTGACCAGTGACCAGCGACAGTGACCATTTTCAAGCGACAGGGACCATTGACCAGTGACCAGTGTCCAGTGACCAGTGAGCAGTGACCAGTGACAAGTGACCAGTGACCAGTGACCAGCGACAGTGACCATTGACCAGCGATAGTGACCATTGACCAGTGACCAGTGACCAGTGACCAGTGACCAGCGACAGTGACCATTGACCAGCGATAGTGACCATTGACCAGTGACCAGCGACAGTGACCATTGACCAGCGATAGTGACCATTGACCAGTGACCAGTGACCAGTGACCAGTGACCAGTGACCAGTGACCAGTGACCAGTGATCAGTGACCAGTGACCAGTGACCAGCGACAGTGACCATTGGCGAGTGACCAGTGACCAGCGACAGTGACCATTGACCAGCGACAGTGACCATTGACCAGCGAAAGTGACCATTGACCAGTGACCAGTGACCAGTGACCAGTGACCAGTGACCAGTGACCAGTGACCAGTGACCAGTGACCAGTGACCAGTGACCAGTGACCAGTGACAAGTGACCAGTGACCAGTGACCAGTGACCAGTGACCAGTGACCAGCGACAGTGACCATTGACCAGTGACCAGTGACCAGGGACCAGCGAATCGTGACCAGTGACCAGCGACAGAGACCATTGACCAGTGACCAGTGACCAGTGACCATTGACGAGTGGCCACTGACCAGTGACAAGTGACCAGTGACTTGTGACCAGTGACCAGTGACCAGTGACCAGTGACCAGTGACCAGTGACCAGTGACCAGTGACAAGTGACAAGTGACCAGTGACCAGCGACAGTGACCATTGACCAGCGATAGTGACCATTGACCAGTGACCAGTGACCACTGCCCAGGGACAAGTGACCAGTGACCAGTGACCAGCGACAGTGACCATTGACCAGTGACCAGTGACCAGAGACCAGTGACCAGTGACCAGTGACCAGTGACCAGTGACCAGTGACCAGTGACCAGTGACCAGTGACAAGTGACCAGTGACCATTGACCAGCGACAGTGACCATTGACCAGCGACAGTGACCATTGACCAGTGACCAGTGACCAGTGACCAGTGACCAGTGACCAGTGACAAGTGACCAGTGACTTGTGACCAGTGACCAGTGACCAGTGACCAGTGACCAGTGACCAGCGACAGTGACCAGTGACCAGTGACCAGCGAATAGTGACCAGTGACCAGCGACACTGACCATTGACCAGCGACAGTGACCATTTACCAGCGACAGTGACCATTGACCAGTGACCAGTGACCAGTGACCAGTGACCAGTGACCAGTGACCAGTGACCATTGACCAGTGACCAGTGACCTGTGACCAGTGACCAGTGACCAGTGACAAGTGACCTGTGTCCAGTGACCAGTGACCATTGACCTGTGACCAGTGACCAGTGACCAGTGACCAGCGACAGTGACCATTGACCAGTGACCAGTGACCAGTGACCATTGACCTGTGACCAGTGACCAGTGACCAGTGACCAGTGACCAGTGACCAGTGACCAGTGACAAGTGACCAATGACCAGTGACCAGCGACAATGACCATTGACCAGCGATAGTGACCATTGACCAGTGACCAGTGACAAGTGACCAGTGACCATTGACCAGTGACCAGTTACCAGTGTCCAGTGACCAGCGACAGTGACCATTGACCAGTGACCAGTGACCAGTGACCAGTGACCAGTGACCAGTGACCAGTGACAAGTGACCAGTGACCAGTGACCAGCGACAGTGACCATTGACCAGCGATAGTGACCATTGACCAGTGACCAGTGATCAGTGACCAGTGACCAGTGACCAGCGACAGTGACCATTGACCAGTGACCAGTGACCAGTGACCAGTTACCAGTGACCAGTGATCAGTGACCAGTGACAAGTGACCATTGACCTGTGACCAGTGTCCAGTGACCAGTGACCAGTGACCAGCCACAGTGACCATTTACCAGCGACAGTGACCAGCGAAAGTGACCATTGACCAGTGACCAGTGACCAGTGGCCAGTGACCATTGACCAGTGACCAGTGACCAGTGACCAGTGACAAGAGACCAATGACCAGTGACCAGCGACAATGACCATTGACCAGCGATAGTGACCATTGACCAGTGACCAGTGACCAGTGACCATTGACCAGTGACCAGTGACCAGTGACCAGTGACCAGCGACAGTGACCATTGACCAGTGACCAGTGACCAGTGACCAGTGACCAGTGACCAGTGACCAGTGACCAGTGACCAGTGACCAGTGACCAGTGACCAGTGGCAAGTGACCAGTGACCTGTGACCAGCGACAGTGACCAATGACCAGCGATAGTGACCATTGACCAGTGACCAGTGACCAGTGACCAGTGACCAGTGACCAGTGACCAGTGACCAGTGACCTGTGACCAGTGACCAGTGACCAGTGACCAGTGACCTGTGTCCAGTGACCAGTGACCATTGACCAGTGACCAGTGACCAGTGACCAGCGACAGTGACCATTGACCAGTTACCAGTGACCACTGCCCAGGGACAAGTGACCAGCGACAGTGACCATTGACCAGCGATAGTGACCATTGACCAGTGACCAGTGACCAGCGAGAGTGACTATTGACCAGTGACCAGTGACCAGTGACCAGTGACCAGTGACCAGTGACCAGTGACCAGCGACAGTGACCATTGACCAGCGAAAGTGACCATTGACCAGGGACCAGTGACCTGTGTCCAGTGACCAGTGACCATTGACCAGTGACCAGTGACCAGTGACCAGTGACCAGTGACCAGCGACAGTGACCATTGACCAGTGACAAGTGACCAGTGACCAGTGACCAGCGACAGTGACCATTGACCTGCGATAGTGACCATTGACCAGTGACCAGTGACCAGTGACCAGTGACCAGTGATCAGTGACCAGTGACCAGTGACCAGCGACAGTGACCATTGACCAGTGACCAGTGACCAGTGACCAGTGACCAGCGACAGTGACCATTGACCAGCGAAAGTGACCATTGACCAGTGACCAGTGACCAGTGGCCAGTGACCATTGACCAGTGACCAGTGACCAGTGACCAGTGACAAGTGACCAGCGACCAGTGGCCACTGACCAGTGACAAGTGACCAGTGACCAGCGACCAGTGACCAGTGACCAGTGACTAGAGACCAGTGACCAGTGACCAGCGACTGTGACCAGTGACCAGTGACCAGCGACAGTGACCATTGACCAGCGATAGTGACCAGTGACCAGTGACCAGCGAATAGTGACCAGTGACCAGCGACACTGACCATTGACCAGCGACAGTGACCATTGACCAGTGACCAGTGACCAGTGACCAGTGACCAGTGACCAGTGACAAGTGACCAGTGACTTGTGACCAGTGACCAGTGACCAGTGACCAGTGACCAGCGACAGTGACCAGTGACCAGTGACCAGCGAATAGTGACCAGTGACCAGCGACACTGACCATTGACCAGCGACAGTGACCATTTACCAGCGACAGTGACCATTGACCAGTGACCATTGACCAGTGACCAGTGACCAGTGGCCAGTGACCATTGACCAGTGACCAGTGACCAGTGACCAGTGACAAGTGACCAGCGACCAGTGGCCACTGACCAGTGACAAGTGACCAGTGACCAGCGACCAGTGACCAGTGACCAGTGACTAGAGACCAGTGACCAGTGACCAGCGACTGTGACCAGTGACCAGTGACCAGCGACAGTGACCATTGACCAGCGATAGTGACCATTGACCAGTGACCAGTGACCAGTGACCAGTGACCAGTGACCAGTGACCAGTGATCAGTGATCAGTGACCAGTGACCAGTGACCAGCGACAGTGACCATTGACCAGTGACAGTGACCATTGACCAGCGACAGTGACCATTGACCATTGACCAGTGACCAGTGACCAGTGACCAGTGACCAGTGACAAGTGACCAGTGACTTGTGACCAGTGACCAGTGACCAGTGACCAGTGACCAGTGACCAGCGACAGTGACCAGTGACCAGTGACCAGCGAATAGTGACCAGTGACCAGCGACACTGACCATTGACCAGCGACAGTGACCATTTACCAGCGACAGTGACCATTGACCAGTGACCAGTGACCAGTGACCAGTGACCAGTGACCAGTGACCAGTGACCAGTGACCAGTGACCAGTGACCAGTGACCTGTGACCAGTGACCAGTGACCAGTGACAAGTGACCTGTGTCCAGTGACCAGTGACCATTGACCTGTGACCAGTGACCAGTGACCAGTGACCAGTGATCAGTGACCAGTGACAAGTGACCAGTGACCAGTGACCAGTGTCCAGTGACCAGTGACCATTGACCTGTGACCAGTGACCAGTGACTAGTGACCAGTGACCAGTGACCAGCGACAGTGACCATTGACCAGCGATAGTGACCATTGACCAGTGACCAGTGACCAGTGACCAGTGATCAGTGACCAGTGACCAGTGACCAGCGACAGTGACCATTGACCAGTGACCAGTGACCAGTGACCAGTGACCAGTGACCAGTGATCAGTGACCAGTGACAAGTGACCATTGACCTGTGACCAGTGTCCAGTGACCAGTGACCAGTGACCAGCGACAGTGACCATTGACCAGCGATAGTGACCATTGACCAGTGACCAGTGACCATTGACCTGTGACCAGTGACCAGTGACCAGTGACCAGCGACAGTGACCATTGACCAGTGACCAGTGACCAGTGACCATTGACCTGTGACCAGTGACCAGTGACCAGTGACCAGTGACCAGTGACCAGTGACAAGTGACCAATGACCAGTGACCAGCGACAATGACCATTGACCAGCGATAGTGACCATTGACCAGTGACCAGTGACCAGTGACCAGTGACCATTGACCAGTGACCAGTGACCAGTGTCCAGTGACCAGCGACAGTGACCATTGACCAGTGACCAGTGACCAGTGACCAGTGACCAGTGACCAGTGACAAGTGACCAGTGACCAGTGACCAGCGACAGTGACCATTGACCAGCGATAGTGACCATTGACCAGTGACCAGTGACCAGTGACCAGTGATCAGTGACCAGTGACCAGTGACCAGCGACAGTGACCATTGACCAGTGACCAGTGACCAGTGACCAGTGACCAGTGACCAGTGATCAGTGACCAGTGACAAGTGACCATTGACCTGTGACCAGTGTCCAGTGACCAGTGACCAGTGACCAGCCACAGTGACCATTTACCAGCGACAGTGACCAGCGAAAGTGACAATTGACCAGTGACCAGTGACCAGTGGCCAGTGACCATTGACCAGTGACCAGTGACCAGTGACCAGTGACAAGAGACCAATGACCAGTGACCAGCGACAATGACCATTGACCAGCGATAGTGACCATTGACCAGTGACCAGTGACCAGTGACCATTGACCAGTGACCAGTGACCAGTGACCAGTGACCAGCGACAGTGACCATTGACCAGTGACCAGTGACCAGTGACCAGTGACCAGTGACCAGTGACCAGTGACCAGTGACCAGTGACCAGTGACCAGTGACCAGCGACAGTGACCAGTGACCAGTGACCAGCGAATAGTGACCAGTGACCAGCGACACTGACCATTGACCAGCGACAGTGACCATTTACCAGCGACAGTGACCATTGACCAGTGACCATTGACCAGTGACCAGTGACCAGTGGCCGGTGACCATTGACCAGTGACCAGTGACCAGTGACCAGTGACCAGTGACAAGTGACCAGCGACCAGTGGCCACTGACCAGTGACAAGTGACCAGTGACCAGCGACCAGTGACCAGTGACCAGTGACTAGAGACCAGTGACCAGTGACCAGCGACTGTGACCAGTGACCAGTGACCAGCGACAGTGACCATTGACCAGCGATAGTGACCATTGACCAGTGACCAGTGACCAGTGACCAGTGACCAGTGACCAGTGATCAGTGATCAGTGACCAGTGACCAGTGACCAGCGACAGTGACCATTGACCAGTGACCAGTGACCAGTGACCAGTGACCAGTGACCAATGACAAGTGACCAGTGGCCAGTGACTTGTGACTAGTGACCAGTGACCAGTGACCAGTGACCAGTGACAAGTGACCAGCGACCAGTGGCCACTGACCAGTGACAAGTAACCAGTGCTTTGTGACCAGTGACCAGTGACCAGTGACCAGCGAGAGTGACCATTGACCAGCGACAGTGCCTATTGACCAGCGACAGTGACCATTGACCATTGACCAGTGACCAGTGACCAGTGACCAGTGACCAGTGACCAGTGACAAGTGACCAGTGACTTGTGACCAGTGACCAGTGACCAGTGACCAGTGACCAGTGACCAGTGACCAGTGACCAGCGACAGTGACCAGTGACCAGTGACCAGCGAATAGTGACCAGTGACCAGCGACACTGACCATTGACCAGCGACAGTGACCATTTACCAGCGACAGTGACCATTGACCAGTGACCAGTGACCAGTGACCAGTGACCAGTGACCAGTGACCAGTGACCAGTGACCAGTGACCAGTGACCAGTGACCTGTGACCAGTGACCAGTGACCAGTGACAAGTGACCTGTGTCCAGTGACCATTGACCATTGACCTGTGACCAGTGACCATTGACCAGTGACCAGTGACCAGTGACCAGTGACCAGCGACAGTGACCATTGACCAGTGACCAGTGACCAGTGACCAGTGACCAGTGACCAGTGACCAGTGACCAGTGACCAGTGACCAGTGACCAGTGACCAGCGACAGTGACCAGTGACCAGTGACCAGCGAATAGTGACCAGTGACCAGCGACACTGACCATTGACCAGTGACCAGTGACCAGTGACCATTGACCAGTGACCAGTGACCAGTGACCAGTGAGCAGTGACCAGTGACCAGTAACCAGTGACCAGTGACCAGTGACCAGTGACCAGTGACCAGCGACAGTGACCATTGACCCGTGACCTGTGACCAGTGACCAGTGACCAGTGACCAGTGACCAGTGTCCAGTGACCAGTGACCAGTGACCATTGACCTGTGACCAGTGACCAGTGACAAGTGACCAGTGACCAGTGAACATTGACCTGTGACCAGTGACCAGTGACCAGTGACCAGTGACCAGTGACCAGTGAATAGTGACCAGTGACCAGCGACAGTGACCATTGACCAGTGACCAGTGACCAGTGACCATTGACCAGTGACCAGTGACCAGTGACCAGTGACCAGTGACCAGTGACCAGTGACCAGTGACCAGTGACCATTGACCTGTGACCAGTGACCAGTGACCAGTGACCAGTGACCAGTGACCAGTGAATAGTGACCAGTGACCAGTGACCAGTGACAGTGACCATTGACCAGTGACCAGTGACCAGTGAACAGTGACCCGTGACCAGTGAATAGTGACCAGTGACCAGTGACCAGCGACAGTGACCATTGACCAGTGACCAGTGACCAGTGAACAGTGACCCGTGACCAGTGACCAGTGACCAGTGACCAGTGACCAGTGAATAGTGACCAGTGACCAGCGACAGTGACCATTGACCAGCGATAGTGACCATTGACCAGTGACCAGTGACCAGTGACCAGTGTCCAGTGACCAGTGTCCAGTGACCAGTGACCAGTGACCATTGACCTGTGACCAGTGACCAGTGACAAGTGACCAGTGACCAGTGAACATTGACCTGTGACCAGTGACCAGTGACCAGTGACCAGTGACCAGTGACCATTGACCAGTGACCAGTGACCAGTGACCAGCGACAGTGACCATTGACCAGTGACCAGTGACCAGTGAACAGTGACCCGTGACCAATGTCCATTGACCTGTGACCAGTGACCAGTGACCAGTGACCATTGACCTGTGACCAGTGACCAGTGACCAGAGACCACTGACCAGTGATAAGTGACCAGTGACTTTTGACCAGTGACCAGCGACCAGTGACCATTGACCAGTGACCAGTGACCAGTGACCAGTGACCAGTGACCAGTGTCCGGTGACCAATGACTTGCGACCAGTGAACAGTGACCCGTGACATGTGACGCGTGACCAGTGACCAGTGACCAGTGACCAGTGACCAGTGACCAGTGACCAGTGTCCAATGACCAGTGACCAGTGACCATTGACCTGTGACTAGTGACCAGTGACCAGTGACCAGTGACCAGTTACCAGTGACCAGTGACCAGTGAATAGTGACCAGTGACCAGTGACCAGCGACAGTGACCATTGACCAGTGACCAGTACCAGTGACCAGTGACCAGCCGCAGTGACCAGTTACCAGTGACCAGTGACCGGTGACCAGTGACTAGCGACCAGTGAACAGTGACCCGTGACCAGTGACCATTGACCTGTGACCAGTGACCAGTGACCAGTGACCAGTGACCTGTGACCAGTGACCAGTGACAATTGACCTGTGACCAGTGACCAGTGACCAGTGACCAGTGACCAGTGACCACTGACCAGTGATAAGTGACCAGTGACTTTTGACCAGTGACCAGTGTCCAGTGACCAGTGACCAGTGACCAGCGACAGTGACCATTGACCAGTGACCAGTGACAAGTGACCATTGACCAGTGACCAGTGACCAGTGACCAGTGACCAGTGACCAGTGAGCAGTGACCAGTGACCAGTGAACTTTGACCTGTGACCAGTGACCAGTGACCAGTGAATAGTGACCAGTGACCAGTGACCAGCGACAGTGACCATTGACCAGTGACCAGTGACCAGTGACCATTGACCAGTGACCAGTGACCAGTGACCAGTGACCAGTGACCAGCCACAGTGACCAGTTACCAGTGACCAGTGACCGGTGACCAGTGACTAGCGACCAGTGAACAGTGACCCGTGACCAGTGACCATTGACCTGTGACCAGTGACCAGTGACCAGTGACCAGTGACCTGTGACCAGTGACCAGTGACCATTGACCTGTGACCAGTGACCAGTGACCAGTGACCAGTGACCACTGACCAGTGATAAGTGACCAGCGACTTTTGACCAGTGACCAGTGTCCAGTGACCAGTGACCAGTGACCAGCGACTGTGACCATTGACCAGCGATAGTGACCATTGACCAGTGACCAGTGACCAGTGACCAGTGACCAGCGATAGTGAACACTGACCAGTGACAAGTGACCTGTGACTTGTGACCAGTGACCAGTGACCTGTGACTTGTGACCAGTGACCAGTGGCCAGTGACCAGTGACCAGTGACAAGTGACAAGTGACCAGTGAACAGTGACCAGTGACCAGTGACCAGTGACAAGTGACCAGTGACTTGTGACCAGTAACCAGTGACCAGTGACCAGTGACCAGTGACCAGCGACAGTGACCATTGACCCGTGACCAGTGACCAGTGACCAGTGACTTGTGACCAGTGACCAGTGACCAGTGACCAGTGACCAGTGACCAGTGACTAGTGACCAGCGACCAGTGAACAGTGACCCGTGACATGTGACGCGTGACCAGTGACCAGTGACCAGTGACCAATGACCAGTGACCAGTGACCAGTGTCCAGTGACCAGTGACCAGTGACCATTGACCTGTGACCAGTGACCAGTGACAAGTGACCAGTGACCTGTGAACATTGACCTGTGACCAGTGACCAGTGACCAGTGACCAGTGACCAGTGACCAGTGACCAGTGACGATTGACCTGTGACCAGTGACCAGTGACCAGTGACCATTGACCTGTGACCAGTGACCAGTAACCAGTGACCAGTGACCAGTGACCTGTGACCAGTGACCAGTGACCATTGACCTGTGACCAGTGACCAGTGACCAGTGACCACTGACCAGTGATAAGTGACCAGCGACTTTTGACCAGTGACCAGTGTCCAGTGACCAGTGACCAGTGACCAGCGACAGTGACCATTGACCAGCGATAGTGACCATTGACCAGTGACCAGTGACCAGTGGCCAGTGACCAGTGACGAGCGATAGTGAACACTGACCAGTGACAAGTGACCAGTGACTTGTGACCAGTGACCAGTGACCTGTGACTTGTGACCAGTGACCAGTGGCCAGTGACCACTGACCAGTGACAAGTGACCAGTGACTTTTGACCAGTGACCAGTGACCAGTGGCCAGTCACCAGCGACAGTGACCATTGACCAGCGATAGTGACCATTGACCAGTGACCAGTGACCAGTGACCAGTGACCAGTGACCAGTGACTAGTGACCAGCGACCAGTGACCAGTGACCAGTGACCAGTGATCAGTGACCAGTAACCAGTGACCAGTGACAATTGACCTGTGACCAGTGACCAGTGACCAGTGACCAGTGACCAGTGACCAGTGACCAGTGTCCGGTGACCAGTGACTTGCGACCAGTGAACAGTGACCCGTGACATGTGACGCGTGACCAGTGACCAGTCACCAGTGAGCAGTGACCAGTGACCAGTGAACTTTGACCTGTGACCAGTGACCAGTGACCAGTGAATAGTGACCAGTGACCAGTGACCAGCGACAGTGACCATTGACCAGTGACCAGTGACCAGTGACCATTGACCAGTGACCAGTGACCAGTGACCAGTGACCAGTGACCAGCCACAGTGACCAGTTACCAGTGACCAGTGACCGGTGACCAGTGACTAGCGACCAGTGAACAGTGACCCGTGACCAGTGACCATTGACCTGTGACCAGTGACCAGTGACCAGTGACCAGTGACCTGTGACCAGTAACCAGTGACCATTGACCTGTGACCAGTGACCAGTGACCAGTGACCAGTGACCACTGACCAGTGATAAGTGACCAGCGACTTTTGACCAGTGACCAGTGTCCAGTGACCAGTGACCAGTGACCAGCGATAGTGACCATTGACCAGTGACCAGTGACCAGTGACCAGCGATAGTGAACACTGACCAGTGACAAGTGACCAGTGACCAGTGACCAGTGATCAGTGACCAGTAACCAGTGACCAGTGACAATTGACCTGTGACCAGTGACCAGTGACCAGTGACCAGTGACCAGTGACCAGTGACCAGTGTCCGGTGACCAGTGACTTGCGACCAGTGAACAGTGACCCGTGACATGTGACGCGTGACCAGTGACCAGTCACCAGTGAGCAGTGACCAGTGACCAGTGAACTTTGACCTGTGACCAGTGACCAGTGACCAGTGAATAGTGACCAGTGACCAGTGACCAGCGACAGTGACCATTGACCAGTGACCAGTGACCAGTGACCATTGACCAGTGACCAGTGACCAGTGACCAGTGACCAGTGACCAGCCACAGTGACCAGTTACCAGTGACCAGTGACCGGTGACCAGTGACTAGCGACCAGTGAACAGTGACCCGTGACCAGTGACCATTGACCTGTGACCAGTGACCAGTGACCAGTGACCAGTGACCTGTGACCAGTAACCAGTGACCATTGACCTGTGACCAGTGACCAGTGACCAGTGACCAGTGACCACTGACCAGTGATAAGTGACCAGCGACTTTTGACCAGTGACCAGTGTCCAGTGACCAGTGACCAGTGACCAGCGATAGTGACCATTGACCAGTGACCAGTGACCAGTGACCAGCGATAGTGAACACTGACCAGTGACAAGTGACCAGTGACTTGTGACCAGTGACCAGTGACCTGTGACTTGTGACCAGTGACCAGTGGCCAGTGACCAGTGACCAGTGACAAGTGACCAGTGACCAGTGAACAGTGACCAGTGACCAGTGACCAGTGACAAGTGACCAGTGACTTGTGACCAGTAACCAGTGACCAGTGACCAGTGACCAGTGACCAGCGACAGTGACCATTGACACGTGACCAGTGACCAGTGACCAGTGACTTGTGACCAGTGACCAGTGACCAGTGACCAGTGACTAGTGACCAGCGACCAGTGAACAGTGACCCGTGACATGTGACGCGTGACCAGTGACCAGTGACCAGTGACCAGTGACCAGTGACCAGTGACCAGTGTCCAGTGACCAGTGACCAGTGACCATTGACCTGTGACCAGTGACCAGTGACAAGTGACCAGTGACCAGTGAACATTGACCTGTGACCAGTGACCAGTGACCAGTGACCAGTGACCAGTGAATAGTGACCAGTGACCAGCGACAGTGACCATTGACCAGTGACCAGTGACCAGTGACCATTGACCATTGACCAGTGACCAGTGACCAGTGACCAGTGACCAGTGACCAGTGACCAGTGACCATTGACCTGTGACCAGTGACCAGTGACCAGTGACCAGTGACCAGTGACCAGTGACCAGTGAATAGTGACCAGTGACCAGCGACAGTGACCATTGACCAGTGACCAGTGACCAGTGAACAGTGACCCGTGACCAGTGACCATTGACCTGTGACCAGTGACCAGTGACCAGTGACCATTGACCTGTGACCAGTGACCAGTGACCAGTGACCACTGACCAGTGTTAAGTGACCAGTGACATTTGACCAGTGACCAGTGACCAGTGACCAGTGACCAGTGACCAGTGACCAGTGACCAGTGACCAGTGTCCGGTGACCAGTGACTTGCGACCAGTGAACAGTGACCCGTGACATGTGACGCGTGATCAGTGACCAGTGACCAGTGACCAGTGACCAGTGACCAGTGACCAGTGACCAGTGTCCAGTGACCAGTGACCAGTGACCATTGACCTGTGACCAGTGACCAGTGACCAGTGACCAGTGACCAGTGACCAGTGACCAGTGACAAGTGAATAGTGACCAGTGACCAGTGACCAGCGACAGTGACCATTGACCAGTGACCAGTGACCAGTGACCATTGACCAGTGACCAGTGACCAGTGACCAGTGACCAGCCACAGTGACCAGTTACCAGTGACCAATGACCGGTGTCCAGTGACTAGCGACCAGTGAACAGTGACCCGTGACCAGTGACCATTGACCTGTGACCAGTGACCAGTGACCAGTGACCAGTGACCTGTGACCAGTGACCAGTGACAATTGACCTGTGACCAGTGACCAGTGACCAGTGACTAGTGACCAGTGACCACTGACCAGTGATAAGTGACCAGTGACTTTTGACCAGTGACCAGTGTCCAGTGACCAGTGACCAGTGACCAGCGACAGTGACCATTGACCAGCGGTAGTGACCATTGACCAGTGACCAGTGACCAGTGACCAGTGACCAGTGACCAGCGATAGTGACCATTGACCAGTGACCAGTGACCAGTGACCATTGACCAGTGACCAGTGACCAGTGACCAGTGACCAGCCACAGTGACCAGTGACCAGTGACCAGTGACCGATGACCAGTGACTAGCGACCAGTGAACAGTGACACGAGACATGTGACGCGTGACCAGTGACCAGTGACCAGTGACCAGTGACCAGTGACCAGTGTCCAGTGACCAGTGACCAGTGACTATTGACCTGTGACCAGTGACCAGTGACCAGTGACCAGTGACCAGTGACCAGTGACCAGTGAACTTTGACCTGTGACCAGTGACCAGTGACCAGTGAATAGTGACCAGTGATCAGTGACCAGCGACATTGACCATTGACCAGTGACCAGTGACCAGTGACCATTGACCAGTGACCAGTGACCAGTGACCAGTGACCAGTGACCAGCCACAGTGACCAGTTACCAGTGACCAGTGACCGTTGACCAGTGACTAGCGACCAGTGAACAGTGACGTGTGACCAGTGACCATTGACCTGTGACCAGTGACCAGTGACCAGTGACCAGTGACCTGTGACCAGTGACCAGTGAGCATTGACCTGTGACCAGTGACCAGTGACAAGTGACCACTGACCAGTGATAAGTGACCAGCGACTTTTGACCAGTGACCAGTGACCAGTGACCAGTGACCAGTGACCAGCCACAGTGACCAGTTACCAGTGACCAGTGACCGGTGACCAGTGACTAGCGACCAGTGAACAGTGACCCGTGACCAGTGACCAGCCACAGTGACCAGTGACCAGTGACCAGTGACCATTGATCTGTGACCAGTGACCAGTGACCAGTGACCAGTGACCAGTGACCATTGACCTGTGACCAGTGACCAGTGACCAGTGACCAGTGACCAGTGACCTGTGACCAGTGACCAGTGACAATTGACCTGTGACCAGTGACCAGTGACCATTGACCAGTGACCAGTGACCACTGACCAGTGATAAGTGACCAGTGACATTTGACCAGTGACCAGTGTCCAGTGACCAGTAACCAGTGACCAGCGACAGTGACCATTGACCAGCGATAAGGACCATTGACCAGTGACCAGTGACCAGTGACCAGTGACCAGTGACCTGTGACCAGTGACCAGTGACAATTGACCTGTGACCAGTGACCAGTGACCAGTGACTAGTGACCAGTGACCACTGACCAGTGATAAGTGACCAGTGACTTTTGACCAGTGACCAGTGTCCAGTGACCAGTGACCAGTGACCAGCGACAGTGACCATTGACCAGCGGTAGTGACCATTGACCAGTGACCAGTGACCAGTGACCAGTGACCAGTGACCAGCGATAGTGACCATTGACCAGTGACCAGTGACCAGTGACCATTGACCAGTGACCAGTGACCAGTGACCAGTGACCAGCCACAGTGACCAGTGACCAGTGACCAGTGACCGATGACCAGTGACTAGCGACCAGTGAACAGTGACACGAGACATGTGACGCGTGACCAGTGACCAGTGACCAGTGACCAGTGACCAGTGACCAGTGTCCAGTGACCAGTGACCAGTGACTATTGACCTGTGACCAGTGACCAGTGACCAGTGACCAGTGACCAGTGACCAGTGACCAGTGAACTTTGACCTGTGACCAGTGACCAGTGACCAGTGAATAGTGACCAGTGATCAGTGACCAGCGACATTGACCATTGACCAGTGACCAGTGACCAGTGACCATTGACCAGTGACCAGTGACCAGTGACCAGTGACCAGTGACCAGCCACAGTGACCAGTTACCAGTGACCAGTGACCGTTGACCAGTGACTAGCGACCAGTGAACAGTGACGTGTGACCAGTGACCATTGACCTGTGACCAGTGACCAGTGACCAGTGACCAGTGACCTGTGACCAGTGACCAGTGAGCATTGACCTGTGACCAGTGACCAGTGACAAGTGACCACTGACCAGTGATAAGTGACCAGCGACTTTTGACCAGTGACCAGTGACCAGTGACCAGTGACCAGTGACCAGCCACAGTGACCAGTTACCAGTGACCAGTGACCGGTGACCAGTGACTAGCGACCAGTGAACAGTGACCCGTGACCAGTGACCAGCCACAGTGACCAGTGACCAGTGACCAGTGACCATTGATCTGTGACCAGTGACCAGTGACCAGTGACCAGTGACCAGTGACCATTGACCTGTGACCAGTGACCAGTGACCAGTGACCAGTGACCAGTGACCTGTGACCAGTGACCAGTGACAATTGACCTGTGACCAGTGACCAGTGACCATTGACCAGTGACCAGTGACCACTGACCAGTGATAAGTGACCAGTGACATTTGACCAGTGACCAGTGTCCAGTGACCAGTAACCAGTGACCAGCGACAGTGACCATTGACCAGCGATAAGGACCACTGACCAGTGACCAGTGACCAGTGACCAGTGATCAGCGATAGTGACCTTTGACCAGTGACCAGCGACCAGTGACCATTGACCAGTGACCAGTGACCAGTGACCAGTGACCAGCCACAGTGACAAGTGACCAGTGACCAGTGACCAGTGACCAGTGTCCAGTGACCAGTGACCAGTGACCATTGACCTGTGACCAGTGACCAGTGACCAGCGACAGTGACCATTGACCAGTGACCAGTGACCAGTGACCATTGACCAGCCACAGTGACCAGTTACCAGTGACCAGTGACCGGTGACCAGTGACTAGCGACCAGTGAACAGTGACCCGTGACCAGTGACCATTGACCAGTGACCAGTGACCAGTGACCTGTGACCAGTGACCAGTGACCAGTGACCAGTGACCATTGACCTGTGACCAGTGACCAGTGACCATTGACCTGTGACCAGTGACCAGTGACCAGTGACCAGCGACCATTGTCCTGCGACCAGTGACCAGTGACCAGTGACCAGTGACCTGTGACCAGTGACCAGTGACAGTTGACCTGTGACCAGTGACCAGTGACCAGTGACCAGTGACCAGTGACCACTGACCAGTGATAAGTGACCAGTGACTTTTGACCAGTGACCAGTGTCCAGTGACCAGTGACCAGCGATAGTGACCATTGACCAGTGACCAGTGACCATTGACCTGTGACCAGTGACCAGTGACCAGTGACCAGTGACCTGTGACGAGTGACCAGTGACCAGTGACCAGTGACCACTGACCAGTGATAAGTGACCAGTGACTTTTGACCAGTGACCAGCGACAGTGACCATTGACCAGCGATAGTGACCATTGACCAGTGACCAGTGACCAGTGACCGGTGGCCAGTGACCAGCGATAGTGACCATTGACCAGTGACCAGTGACCAGTGACCAGTGACCAGTGAACTTTGACCTGTGACCAGTGACCAGTGACCGGTGACCAGTGACTAGCGACCAGTGAACAGTGACCCGTGACCAGTGACCATTGACCTGTGACCAGTGACCAGTGACCAGTGACCAGTGACCAGTGACCTGTGACCAGTGACCAGTGACCATTGACCTGTGACCAGTGACCAGTGACCAGTGACCACTGACCAGTGATAAGTGACCAGCGACTTTTGACCAGTGACCAGTGTCCAGTGACCAGTGACCAGTGACCAGCGACAGTGACCATTGACCAGCGATAGTGACCATTGACCAGTGACCAGTGACCAGTGACCAGTGACCAGTGACCAGCGATAGTGAACACTGACCAGTGACAAGTGACCAGTGACTTGTGACCAGTGACCAGTGACCTGTGACTTGTGACCAGTGACCAGTGGCCAGTGACCACTGACCAGTGACCAGTGACCAGTGACCAGTGACCAGTGACCAGTGAATAGTGACCAGTGACCAGTGACCAGCGACAGTGACCATTGACCAGTGACCAGTGACCAGTGAACAGTGACCCGTGACCAATGACCATTGACCTGTGACCAGTGACCAGTGACCAGTGACCATTGACCTGTGACCAGTGACCAGTGACCAGAGACCACTGACCAGTGATAAGTGACCAGTGACTTTTGACCAGTGACCAGCGACCAGTGACCATTGACCAGTGACCAGTGACCAGTGACCAGTGACCAGTGACCAGTGTCCGGTGACCAATGACTTGCGACCAGTGAACAGTGACCCGTGACATGTGACGCGTGACCAGTGACCAGTGACCACTGACCAGTGACCAGTGACCAGTGTCCAATGACCAGTGACCAGTGACCATTGACCTGTGACTAGTGACCAGTGACCAGTGACCAGTGACCAGTTACCAGTGACCAGTGACCAGTGAATAGTGACCAGTGACCAGTGACCAGCGACAGTGACCATTGACCAGTGACCAGTACCAGTGACCAGTGACCAGCCGCAGTGACCAGTTACCAGTGACCAGTGACCGGTGACCAGTGACTAGCGACCAGTGAACAGTGACCCGTGACCAGTGACCATTGACCTGTGACCAGTGACCAGTGACCAGTGACCAGTGACCAGTGACCTGTGACCAGTGACCAGTGACAATTGACCTGTGACCAGTGACCAGTGACCAGTGACCAGTGACCAGTGACCACTGACCAGTGATAAGTGACCAGTGACTTTTGACCAGTGACCAGTGTCCAGTGACCAGTGACCAGTGACCAGCGACAGTGACCATTGACCAGTGACCAGTGACAAGTGACCATTGACCAGTGACCAGTGACCAGTGACCAGTGACCAGTGACCAGTGACCAGTGAACTTTGACCTGTGACCAGTGACCAGTGACCAGTGAATAGTGACCAGTGACCAGTGACCAGCGACAGTGACCATTGACCAGTGACCAGTGACCAGTGACCATTGACCAGTGACCAGTGACCAGTGACCAGTGACCAGTGACCAGCCACAGTGACCAGTTACCAGTGACCAGTGACCGGTGACCAGTGACTAGCGACCAGTGAACAGTGACCCGTGACCAGTGACCATTGACCTGTGACCAGTGACCAGTGACCAGTGACCAGTGACCTGTGACCAGTGACCAGTGACCATTGACCTGTGACCAGTGACCAGTGACCAGTGACCAGTGACCACTGACCAGTGATAAGTGACCAGCGACTTTTGACCAGTGACCAGTGTCCAGTGACCAGTGACCAGTGACCAGCGACAGTGACCATTGACCAGCGATAGTGACAATTGACCAGTGACCAGTGACCAGTGACCAGTGACCAGCGATAGTGAACACTGACCAGTGACAAGTGACCAGTGACTTGTGACCAGTGACCAGTGACCTGTGACTTGTGACCTGTGACCAGTGGCCAGTGACCAGTGACCAGTGACAAGTGACAAGTGACCAGTGAACAGTGACCAGTGACCAGTGACCAGTGACAAGTGACCAGTGACTTGTGACCAGTAACCAGTGACCAGTCACCAGTGACCAGTGACCAGCGACAGTGACCATTGACCCGTGACCAGTGACCAGTGACCAGTGACTTGTGACCAGTGACCAGTGACCAGTGACCAGTGACCAGTGACCAGTGACTAGTGACCAGCGACCAGTGAACAGTGACCCGTGACATGTGACGCGTGACCAGTGACCAGTGACCAGTGACCAATGACCAGTGACCAGTGACCAGTGTCCAGTGACCAGTGACCAGTGACCATTGACCTGTGACCAGTGACCAGTGACAAGTGACCAGTGACCTGTGAACATTGACCAGTGACCAGTGACCAGTCACCAGTGACCAGTGACCAGTGACCAGTGACGATTGACCTGTGACCAGTGACCTGTGACCAGTGACCAGTGACCAGTGAATAGTGACCAGTGACCAGTGACCAGCGACAGTGACCATTGACCATTGACCAGTGACCTGTGAACAGTGACCCGTGACCAGTGAATAGTGACCAGTGACCAGTGACCAGCGACAGTGACCATTGACCAGTGACCAGTGACCAGTGAACAGTGACCCGTGACCAGTGACCAGTGACCAGTGACCAGTGACCAGTGACCAGTGACCAGTGTCCGGTGACCAGTGACTTGCGACCAGTGAACAGTGACCCGTGACATGTGACGCGTGACCAGTGACCAGTGACCAGTGACCAGTGACCAGTGACCAGTGTCCAATGACCAGTGACCAGTGACCAATGACCTGTGACCAGTGACCAGTGACCAGTGACCAGTGACCAGTGACCAGTGACCAGTGACCAGTGAATAGTGACCAGTGACCAGTGACCAGCGACAGTGACCATTGACCAGTGACCAGTGACCAGTGACCAGTGACCAGCCACAGTGACCAGTTAGCAGCGACCAGTGACCGGTGACCAGTGACTAGCGACCAGTGAACAGTGACCCGTGACCAGTGACCATTGACCTGTGACCAGTGACCAGTGACCAGTGACCAGTGACCTGTGACCAGTGACCAGTGACAATTGACCTGTGACCAGTGACCAGTGACCAGTGACCAGTGAACAGTGACCACTGACCAGTGATAAGTGACCAGTGACTTTTGACCCGTGACCAGTGTCCAGTGACCAGTGACCAGTGACCAGCGACAGTGACCATTGACCAGTGACCAGTGACAAGTGACCATTGACCAGTGACCATTGACCAGTGACCAGTGACCAGTGACCAGTGACCAGTGACCAGTGAGCAGTGACCAGGGACCAGTGAACTTTGACCTGTGACCAGTGACCAGTGACCAGTGAATAGTGACCAGTGACCAGTGACCAGCGACAGTGACCATTGACCAGTGACCAGTGACCAGTGACCATTGACCAGTGACCAGTGACCAGTGACCAGTGACCAGTGACCAGCCACAGTGACCAGTTACCAGTGACCAGTGACCGGTGACCAGTGACTAGCGACCAGTGAACAGTGACCCGTGACCAGTGACCATTGACCTGTGACCAGTGACCAGTGACCAGTGACCAGTGACCTGTGACCTGTGACCAGTGACCATTGACCTGTGACCAGTGACCAGTGACCAGTGACCAGTGACCACTGACCAGTGATAAGTGACCAGCGACTTTTGACCAGTGACCAGTGTCCAGTGACCAGTGACCAGTGACCAGCGACAGTGACCATTGACCAGCGATAGTGACCATTGACCAGTGACCAGTGACCAGTGACCAGTGACCAGCGATAGTGAACACTGACCAGTGACAAGTGACCAGTGACTTGTGACCAGTGACCAGTGACCTGTGACTTGTGACCAGTGACCAGTGGCCAGTGACCAGTGACCAGTGACAAGTGACCAGTGACCAGTGAACAGTGACCAGTGACCAGTGACCAGTGACAAGTGACCAGTGACTTGTGACCAGTAACCAGTGACCAGTGACCAGTGACCACTGACCAGCGACAGTGACCATTGACCCGTGACCAGTGACCAGTGACCAGTGACCATTGACCTGTGACCAGTGACCAGTGACCAGCGACAGTGACCATTGACCCGTGACCTGTGACCAGTGACCAGTGACCAGTGACCAGTGTCCAGTGACCAGTGACCAGTGACCATTGACCTGTGACCAGTGACCAGTGACAAGTGACCAGTGACCAGTGAACATTGACCTGTGACCAGTGACCAGTGACCAGTGACCAGTGACCAGTGACCAGTGAATAGTGACCAGTGACCAGCGACAGTGACCATTGACCAGTGACCAGTGACCAGTGACCATTGACCAGTGACCAGTGACCAGTGACCAGTGACCAGTGACCAGTGACCAGTGACCATTGACCTGTGACCAGTGACCAGTGACCAGTGACCAGTGACCAGTGAATAGTGACCAGTGACCAGTGACCAGCGACAGTGACCATTGACCAGTGACCAGTGACCAGTGAACAGTGACCCGTGACCAGTGAATAGTGACCAGTGACCAGTGACCAGCGACAGTGACCATTGACCAGTGACCAGTGACCAGTGAACAGTGACCCGTGACCAGTGACCAGTGACCAGTGACCAGTGACCAGTGAATAGTGACCAGTGACCAGCGACAGTGACCATTGACCAGTGACCAGTGACCAGTGACCAGTGAGCAGTGACCAGTGACCAGTAACCAGTGACCAGTGACCAGTGACCAGTGACCAGCGACAGTGACCATTGACCAGCGATAGTGACCATTGACCAGTGACCAGTGACCAGTGACCAGTGTCCAGTGACCAGTGACCAGTGACCATTGACCTGTGACCAGTGACCAGTGACAAGTGACCAGTGACCAGTGAACATTGACCTGTGACCAGTGACCAGTGACCAGTGACCAGTGACCAGTGACCAGTGACCAGTGAATAGTGACCAGTGACCAGCGACAGTGACCATTGACCAGTGACCAGTGACCAGTGACCATTGACCAGTGACCAGTGACCAGTGACCAGTGACCAGTGACCAGTGACCAGTGACAAGTGACCAGTGACCAGTGACCATTGACCTGTGACCAGTGACCAGTGACCAGTGACCAGTGACCAGTGACCAGTGAATAGTGACCAGTGACCAGTGACCAGCGACAGTGACCATTGACCAGTGACCAGTGACCAGTGAACAGTGACCCGTGACCAGTGAATAGTGACCAGTGACCAGTGACCAGCGACAGTGACCATTGACCAGTGACCAGTGACCAGTGAACAGTGACCCGTGACCAGTGACCAGTGACCAGTGACCAGTGACCAGTGAATAGTGACCAGTGACCAGCGACAGTGACCATTGACCAGCGATAGTGACCATTGACCAGTGACCAGTGACCAGTGACCAGTGTCCAGTGACCAGTGACCAGTGACCATTGACCTGTGACCAGTGACCAGTGACAAGTGACCAGTGACCAGTGAACATTGACCTGTGACCAGTGACCAGTGACCAGTGACCAGTGACCAGTGACCATTGACCAGTGACCAGTGACCAGTGACCAGTGACCAGTGACCAGCGACAGTGACCATTGACCAGTGACCAGTGACCAGTGAACAGTGACCCGTGACCAGTGACCAGTGACCAGTGACCAGTGACCAGTGAATAGTGACCAGTGACCAGCGACAGTGACCATTGACCAGTGACCAGTGACCAGTGACCATTGACCAGTGACCAGTGACCAGTGACCAGTGAGCAGTGACCAGTGACCAGTAACCAGTGACCAGTGACCAGTGACCAGTGACCAGCGACAGTGACCATTGACCCGTGACCTGTGACCAGTGACCAGTGACCAGTGACCAGTGACCAGTGTCCAGTGACCAGTGACCAGTGACCATTGACCTGTGACCAGTGACCAGTGACAAGTGACCAGTGACCAGTGAACATTGACCTGTGACCAGTGACCAGTGACCAGTGACCAGTGACCAGTGACCAGTGAATAGTGACCAGTGACCAGCGACAGTGACCATTGACCAGTGACCAGTGACCAGTGACCATTGACCAGTGACCAGTGACCAGTGACCAGTGACCAGTGACCAGTGACCAGTGACCAGTGACCAGTGACCATTGACCTGTGACCAGTGACCAGTGACCAGTGACCAGTGACCAGTGAATAGTGACCAGTGACCAGTGACCAGCGACAGTGACCATTGACCAGTGACCAGTGACCAGTGAATAGTGACCAGTGACCAGCGACAGTGACCATTGACCAGTGACCAGTGACCAGTGACCATTGACCAGTGACCAGTGACCAGTGACCAGTGACCAGTGACCAGTGACCAGTGACCATTGACCTGTGACCAGTGACCAGTGACCAGTGACCAGTGACCAGTGAATAGTGACCAGTGACCAGTGACCAGCGACAGTGACCATTGACCAGTGACCAGTGACCAGTGAACAGTGACCCGTGACCAGTGAATAGTGACCAGTGACCAGTGACCAGCGACAGTGACCATTGACCAGTGACCAGTGACCAGTGAACAGTGACCCGTGACCAGTGACCAGTGACCAGTGACCAGTGACCAGTGAATAGTGACCAGTGACCAGCGACAGTGACCATTGACCAGTGACCAGTGACCAGTGACCATTGACCAGTGACCAGTGACCAGTGACCAGTGAGCAGTGACCAGTGACCAGTAACCAGTGACCAGTGACCAGTGACCAGTGACCAGCGACAGTGACCATTGACCCGTGACCTGTGACCAGTGACCAGTGACCAGTGACCAGTGACCAGTGTCCAGTGACCAGTGACCAGTGACCATTGACCTGTGACCAGTGACCAGTGACAAGTGACCAGTGACCAGTGAACATTGACCTGTGACCAGTGACCAGTGACCAGTGACCAGTGACCAGTGACCAGTGAATAGTGACCAGTGACCAGCGACAGTGACCATTGACCAGTGACCAGTGACCAGTGACCATTGACCAGTGACCAGTGACCAGTGACCAGTGACCAGTGACCAGTGACCAGTGACCAGTGACCAGTGACCATTGACCTGTGACCAGTGACCAGTGACCAGTGACCAGTGACCAGTGACCAGTGAATAGTGACCAGTGACCAGTGACCAGCGACAGTGACCATTGACCAGTGACCAGTGACCAGTGAACAGTGACCCGTGACCAGTGAATAGTGACCAGTGACCAGTGACCAGCGACAGTGACCATTGACCAGTGACCAGTGACCAGTGAACAGTGACCCGTGACCAGTGACCAGTGACCAGTGACCAGTGACCAGTGAATAGTGACCAGTGACCAGCGACAGTGACCATTGACCAGCGATAGTGACCATTGACCAGTGACCAGTGACCAGTGACCAGTGTCCAGTGACCAGTGACCAGTGACCATTGACCTGTGACCAGTGACCAGTGACAAGTGACCAGTGACCAGTGAACATTGACCTGTGACCAGTGACCAGTGACCAGTGACCAGTGACCAGTGACCATTGACCAGTGACCAGTGACCAGTGACCAGTGACCAGTGACCAGTGACCAGTGACCAGTGACCATTGACCTGTGACCAGTGACCAGTGACCAGTGACCAGTGACCAGTGACCAGTGACCAGTGACCAGTGACCAGTGAATAGTGACCAGTGACCAGTGACCAGCGACAGTGACCATTGACCAGTGACCAGTGACCAGTGAACAGTGACCCGTGACCAATGTCCATTGACCTGTGACCAGTGACCAGTGACCAGTGACCATTGACCTGTGACCAGTGACCAGTGACCAGAGACCACTGACCAGTGAATAGTGACCAGTGACCAGTGACCAGCGACAGTGACCATTGACCAGTGACCAGTGACCAGTGACCATTGACCAGTGACCAGTGACCAGTGACCAGTGACCAGCCACAGTGACCAGTTACCAGTGACCAATGACCGGTGTCCAGTGACTAGCGACCAGTGAACAGTGACCCGTGACCAGTGACCATTGACCTGTGACCAGTGACCAGTGACCAGTGACCAGTGACCAGTGACCAGTGACCAGTGACCAGTGATCTTTGACCTGTGACCAGTGACCAGTGACCAGTGAATAGTGACCAGTGATCAGTGACCAGCGACATTGACCATTGACCAGTGACCAGTGACCAGTGACCATTGACCAGTGACTAGTGACCAGTGACCAGTGGCCAGTGACCAGCCACAGTGACCAGTTACCAGTGACCAGTGACCGGTGACCAGTAACTAGCGACCAGTGAACAGTGACCCGAGACCAGTGACCATTGACCTGTGACCAGTGACCAGTGACCAGTGACCAGTGACCAGTGACCACTGACCAGTGATAAGTGACCAGCGACTTTTGACCAGTGACCAGTGACCAGTGACCAGTGACCAGCCACAGTGACCAGTTACCAGTGACCAGTGACCGGTGACCAGTGACTAGCGACCAGTGAACAGTGACCCGTGACCAGTGACCAGCCACAGTGACCAGTGACCAGTGACCAGTCACCATTGATCTGTGACCAGTGACCAGTGACCAGTGACCAGTGACCATTGACCTTTGACCAGTGACCAGTGACCAGTGACCAGTGACCAGTGACCTGTGACCAGCGACCAGTGACAATTGACCTGTGACCAGTGACCAGTGACCATTGACCAGTGACCAGTGACCACTGACCAGTGATAAGTGACCAGTGACTTTTGACCAGTGACTAGTGTCCAGTGACCAGTAACCAGTGACCAGCGACAGTGACCATTGACCAGCGATAAGGACCATTGACCAGTGACCAGTGACCAGTGACCAGTGACCAGTGACCAGCGATAGTGACCATTGACCAGTGACCAGCGACCAGTGACCATTGACCAGTGACCAGTGACCAGTGACCAGTGACCAGCCACAGTGACCAGTGACCAGTGACCAGTGACCGGTGACCAGTAACTAGCGACCAGTGAACAGTGACCCGTGACCAGTGACCATTGACCTGAGACCAGTGACCAGTGACCTGTGACCAGTGACCAGTGACCAGTGACCATTGACCTGTGACCAGTGACCAGTGACCATTGACCTGTGACCAGTGACCTGTGATCAATGACCAGTGACCAGCCACAGTGACCAGTTACCAGTGACCAGTGACCGGTGACCAGTGACTAGCGACCAGTGAACAGTGACCCGTGACCAGTGACCAGCCACAGTGACCAGTGACCAGTGACCAGTGACCAGTGACCATTGACCAGCCACAGTGACCAGTTACCAGTGACCAGTGACCGGTGACCAGTGACTAGCGACCAGTGAACAGTGACCCGTGACCAGTGACCATTGACCTGTGACCAGTGACCAGTGACCTGTGACCAGTGACCAGTGACCAGTGACCATTGACCTGTGACCAGTGACCAGTGACCATTGACCTGTGACCAGTGACCAGTGACCAGTGACCAGTGACCACTGACCAGTGATAAGTGACCAGTGACTTTTGACCAGTGACCAGTGTCCAGTGACCAGTGACCAGTGACCAGCGACAGTGACCATTGACCAGCGATAGTGACCATTGACCAGTGACCAGTGACCAGTGACCATTGACCTGTGACCAGTGACCAGTGACCAGTGAGCAGTGACCAGTGACCAGTGAACTTTGACCTGTGACCAGTGACCAGTGACCAGTGAATAGTGACCAGTGACCAGTGACCAGCGACAGTGACCATTGACCAGTGACCAGTGACCAGTGACCATTGACCAGTGACCAGTGACCAGTGACCAGTGACCAGTGACCAGCCACAGTGACCAGTTACCAGTGACCAGTGACCGGTGACCAGTGACTAGCGACCAGTGAACAGTGACCCGTGACCAGTGACCATTGACCTGTGACCAGTGACCAGTGACCAGTGACCAGTGACCTGTGACCAGTGACCAGTGACAATTGACCTGTGACCAGTGACCAGTGACCAGTGACCAGTGACCAGTGACCACTGACCAGTGATAAGTGACCAGTGACTTTTGACCAGTGACCAGTGTCCAGTGACCAGTGACCAGTGACCAGCGACAGTGACCATTGACCAGTGACCAGTGACAAGTGACCATTGACCAGTGACCATTGACCAGTGACCAGTGACCAGTGACCAGTGACCAGTGACCAGTGAGCAGTGACCAGGGACCAGTGAACTTTGACCTGTGACCAGTGACCAGTGACCAGTGAATAGTGACCAGTGACCAGTGACCAGCGACAGTGACCATTGACCAGTGACCAGTGACCAGTGACCATTGACCAGTGACCAGTGACCAGTGACCAGTGACCAGTGACCAGCCACAGTGACCAGTTACCAGTGACCAGTGACCGGTGACCAGTGACTAGCGACCAGTGAACAGTGACCCGTGACCAGTGACCATTGACCTGTGACCAGTGACCAGTGACCAGTGACCAGTGACCTGTGACCAGTGACCAGTGACCATTGACCTGTGACCAGTGACCAGTGACCAGTGACCACTGACCAGTGATAAGTGACCAGCGACTTTTGACCAGTGACCAGTGTCCAGTGACCAGTGACCAGTGACCAGCGACAGTGACCATTGACCAGCGATAGTGACCATTGACCAGTGACCAGTGACCAGTGACCAGTGACCAGCGATAGTGAACACTGACCAGTGACAAGTGACCAGTGACTTGTGACCAGTGACCAGTGACCTGTGACTTGTGACCAGTGACCAGTGGCCAGTGACCAGTGACCAGTGACAAGTGACCAGTGACCAGTGAACAGTGACCAGTGACCAGTGACCAGTGACAAGTGACCAGTGACTTGTGACCAGTAACCAGTGACCAGTGACCAGTGACCACTGACCAGCGACAGTGACCATTGACCCGTGACCAGTGACCAGTGACCAGTGACCATTGACCTGTGACCAGTGACCAGTGACCAGCGACAGTGACCATTGACCCGTGACCTGTGACCAGTGACCAGTGGCCAGTGACCAGTGACCAGTGACCAGTGTCCAGTGACCAGTGACCAGTGACCATTGACCTGTGACCAGTGACCAGTGACAAGTGACCAGTGACCAGTGAACATTGACCTGTGACCAGTGACCAGTGACCAGTGACCAGTGACCAGTGAATAGTGACCAGTGACCAGCGACAGTGACCATTGACCAGTGACCATTGACCAGTGACCATTGACCAGTGACCAGTGACCAGTGACCAGTGACCAGTGACCAGTGACCAGTGACCATTGACCTGTGACCAGTGACCAGTGACCAGTGACCAGTGACCAGTGAATAGTGACCAGTGACCAGTGACCAGCGACAGTGACCATTGACCAGTGACCAGTGACCAGTGAACAGTGACCCGTGACCAGTGAATAGTGACCAGTGACCAGTGACCAGCGACAGTGACCATTGACCAGTGACCAGTGACCAGTGAACAGTGACCCGTGACCAGTGACCAGTGACCAGTGACCAGTGACCAGTGAATAGTGACCAGTGACCAGCGACAGTGACCATTGACCAGTGACCAGTGACCAGTGACCATTGACCAGTGACCAGTGACCAGTGACCAGTGAGCAGTGACCAGTGACCAGTAACCAGTGACCAGTGACCAGTGACCAGTGACCAGCGACAGTGACCATTGACCCGTGACCTGTGACCAGTGACCAGTGACCAGTGACCAGTGACCAGTGTCCAGTGACCAGTGACCAGTGACCATTGACCTGTGACCAGTGACCAGTGACAAGTGACCAGTGACCAGTGAACATTGACCTGTGACCAGTGACCAGTGACCAGTGACCAGTGACCAGTGACCAGTGAATAGTGACCAGTGACCAGCGACAGTGACCATTGACCAGTGACCAGTGACCAGTGACCATTGACCAGTGACCAGTGACCAGTGACCAGTGACCAGTGACCAGTGACCAGTGACCAGTGACCAGTGACCATTGACCTGTGACCAGTGACCAGTGACCAGTGACCAGTGACCAGTGAATAGTGACCAGTGACCAGTGACCAGCGACAGTGACCATTGACCAGTGACCAGTGACCAGTGAATAGTGACCAGTGACCAGCGACAGTGACCATTGACCAGTGACCAGTGACCAGTGACCATTGACCAGTGACCAGTGACCAGTGACCAGTGACCAGTGACCAGTGACCAGTGACCATTGACCTGTGACCAGTGACCAGTGACCAGTGACCAGTGACCAGTGAATAGTGACCAGTGACCAGTGACCAGCGACAGTGACCATTGACCAGTGACCAGTGACCAGTGAACAGTGACCCGTGACCAGTGAATAGTGACCAGTGACCAGTGACCAGCGACAGTGACCATTGACCAGTGACCAGTGACCAGTGAACAGTGACCCGTGACCAGTGACCAGTGACCAGTGACCAGTGACCAGTGAATAGTGACCAGTGACCAGCGACAGTGACCATTGACCAGTGACCAGTGACCAGTGACCATTGACCAGTGACCAGTGACCAGTGACCAGTGAGCAGTGACCAGTGACCAGTAACCAGTGACCAGTGACCAGTGACCAGTGACCAGCGACAGTGACCATTGACCCGTGACCTGTGACCAGTGACCAGTGACCAGTGACCAGTGACCAGTGTCCAGTGACCAGTGACCAGTGACCATTGACCTGTGACCAGTGACCAGTGACAAGTGACCAGTGACCAGTGAACATTGACCTGTGACCAGTGACCAGTGACCAGTGACCAGTGACCAGTGACCAGTGAATAGTGACCAGTGACCAGCGACAGTGACCATTGACCAGTGACCAGTGACCAGTGACCATTGACCAGTGACCAGTGACCAGTGACCAGTGTCCAGTGACCAGTGACCAGTGACCAGCGACAGTGACCATTGACCAGCGATAGTGACCATTGACCAGTGACCAGTGACCAGTGACCAGTGTCCAGTGACCAGTGACCAGTGACCATTGACCTGTGACCAGTGACCAGTGACAAGTGACCAGTGACCAGTGAACATTGACCTGTGACCAGTGACCAGTGACCAGTGACCAGTGACCAGTGACCATTGACCAGTGACCAGTGACCAGTGACCAGTGACCAGTGACCAGTGACCAGTGACCAGTGACCAATGACCTGTGACCAGTGACCAGTGACCAGTGACCAGTGACCAGTGACCAGTGACCAGTGACCAGTGACCAGTGAATAGTGACCAGTGACCAGTGACCAGCGACAGTGACCATTGACCAGTGACCAGTGACCAGTGAACAGTGACCCGTGACCAATGTCCATTGACCTGTGACCAGTGACCAGTGACCAGTGACCATTGACCTGTGACCAGTGACCAGTGACCAGAGACCACTGACCAGTGAATAGTGACCAGTGACCAGTGACCAGCGACAGTGACCATTGACCAGTGACCAGTGACCAGTGACCATTGACCAGTGACCAGTGACCAGTGACCAGTGACCAGCCACAGTGACCAGTTACCAGTGACCAATGACCGGTGTCCAGTGACTAGCGACCAGTGAACAGTGACCCGTGACCAGTGACCATTGACCTGTGACCAGTGACCAGTGACCAGTGACCAGTGACCAGTGACCAGTGACCAGTGACCAGTGAACTTTGACCTGTGACCAGTGACCAGTGACCAGTGAATAGTGACCAGTGATCAGTGACCAGCGACATTGACCATTGACCAGTGACCAGTGACCAGTGACCATTGACCAGTGACTAGTGACCAGTGACCAGTGGCCAGTGACCAGCCACAGTGACCAGTTACCAGTGACCAGTGACCGGTGACCAGTAACTAGCGACCAGTGAACAGTGACCCGAGACCAGTGACCATTGACCTGTGACCAGTGACCAGTGACCAGTGACCAGTGACCAGTGACCAGTGACCACTGACCAGTGATAAGTGACCAGCGACTTTTGACCAGTGACCAGTGACCAGTGACCAGTGACCAGTCACCATTGATCTGTGACCAGTGACCAGTGACCAGTGACCAGTGACCAGTGACCAGTGAACTTTGACCTGTGACCAGTGACCAGTGACCAGTGAATAGTGACCAGTGATCAGTGACCAGCGACATTGACCATTGACCAGTGACCAGTGACCAGTGACCATTGACCAGTGACTAGTGACCAGTGACCAGTGGCCAGTGACCAGCCACAGTGACCAGTTACCAGTGACCAGTGACCGGTGACCAGTAACTAGCGACCAGTGAACAGTGACCCGAGACCAGTGACCATTGACCTGTGACCAGTGACCAGTAACTAGCGACCAGTGAACAGTGACCCGAGACCAGTGACCATTGACCTGTGACCAGTGACCAGTGACCAGTGACCAGTGACCAGTGACTAGCGACCAGTGAACAGTGACCCGTGACCAGTGACCAGCCACAGTGACCAGTGACCAGTGACCAGTCACCATTGATCTGTGACCAGTGACCAGTGACCAGTGACCAGTGACCATTGACCTTTGACCAGTGACCAGTGACCAGTGACCAGTGACCAGTGACCTGTGACCAGCGACCAGTGACAATTGACCTGTGACCAGTGACCAGTGACCATTGACCAGTGACCAGTGACCACTGACCAGTGATAAGTGACCAGTGACTTTTGACCAGTGACTAGTGTCCAGTGACCAGTAACCAGTGACCAGCGACAGTGACCATTGACCAGCGATAAGGACCATTGACCAGTGACCAGTGACCAGTGACCAGTGACCAGTGACCAGCGATAGTGACCATTGACCAGTGACCAGCGACCAGTGACCATTGACCAGTGACCAGTGACCAGTGACCAGTGACCAGCCACAGTGACCAGTGACCAGTGACCAGTGACCGGTGACCAGTAACTAGCGACCAGTGAACAGTGACCCGTGACCAGTGACCATTGACCTGAGACCAGTGACCAGTGACCTGTGACCAGTGACCAGTGACCAGTGACCATTGACCTGTGACCAGTGACCAGTGACCATTGACCTGTGACCAGTGACCTGTGATCAGTGACCAGTGACCAGCCACAGTGACCAGTTACCAGTGACCAGTGACCGGTGACCAGTGACTAGCGACCAGTGAACAGTGACCCGTGACCAGTGACCAGCCACAGTGACCAGTGACCAGTGACCAGTGACCAGTGACCATTGACCAGCCACAGTGACCAGTTACCAGTGACCAGTGACCGGTGACCAGTGACTAGCGACCAGTGAACAGTGACCCGTGACCAGTGACCATTGACCTGTGACCAGTGACCAGTGACCTGTGACCAGTGACCAGTGACCAGTGACCATTGACCTGTGACCAGTGACCAGTGACCATTGACCTGTGACCAGTGACCAGTGACCAGTGACCAGTGACCACTGACCAGTGATAAGTGACCAGTGACTTTTGACCAGTGACCAGTGTCCAGTGACCAGTGACCAGTGACCAGCGACAGTGACCATTGACCAGCGATAGTGACCATTGACCAGTGACAAGTGACCAGTGACCATTGACCTGTGACCAGTGACCAGTGACCAGTGACCAGTGACCTGTGACGAGTGACCAGTGACCAGTGACCAGTGACCACTGACCAGTGATAAGTGACCAGTGACTTTTGACCAGTGACCAGCGACAGTGACCATTGACCAGCGATAGTGACCATTGACCAGTGACCAGTGACCAGTGACCATTGACCAGTGACCAGCGATAGTGACCATTGACCAGTGACCAGTGACCAGTGACCAGTGACCAGTGAACTTTGACCTGTGACCAGTGACCAGTGACCAGTGAATAGTGACCAGTGACCAGTGACCAGCGACAGTGACCATTGACCAGTGACCAGTGACCAGTGACCATTGACCAGTGACCAGTGACCAGTGACCAGTGACCAGTGACCAGCCACAGTGACCAGTTACCAGTGACCAGTGGCCGGTGACCAGTGACTAGCGACCAGTGAACAGTGACCCGTGACCAGTGACCATTGACCTGTGACCAGTGACCAGTAAACAGTGACCAGTGACCAGTGACCTGTGACCAGTGACCAGTGACCATTGACCTGTGACCAGTGACCAGTGACCAGTGACCACTGACCAGTGATAAGTGACCAGCGACTTTTGACCAGTGACCAGTGTCCAGTGACCAGTGACCAGTGACCAGCGACAGTGACCATTGACCAGCGATAGTGACCATTGACTAGTGACCAGTGACCAGTGGCCAGTGACCAGTGACGAGCGATAGTGAACACTGACCAGTGACAAGTGACCAGTGACTTGTGACCAGTGACCAGTGACCTGTGACTTGTGACCAGTGACCAGTGGCCAGTGACCACTGACCAGTGACAAGTGACCAGTGACTTTTGACCAGTGACCAGTGACCAGTGGCCAGTCACCAGCGACAGTGACCATTGACCAGCGATAGTGACCATTGACCAGTGACCAGTGACCAGTGACCAGTGACCAGTGACCAGTGACCAGTGACCAGTGATCAGTGACCAGTAACCAGTGACCAGTGACAATTGACCTGTGACCAGTGACCAGTGACCAGTGACCAGTGACCAGTGACCAGTGACCAGTGTCCGGTGACCAGTGACTTGCGACCAGTGAACAGTGACCCGTGACATGTGACGCGTGACCAGTGACCAGTCACCAGTGAGCAGTGACCAGTGACCAGTGAACTTTGACCTGTGACCAGTGACCAGTGACCAGTGAATAGTGACCAGTGACCAGTGACCAGCGACAGTGACCATTGACCAGTGACCAGTGACCAGTGACCATTGACCAGTGACCAGTGACCAGTGACCAGCCACAGTGACCAGTTACCAGTGACCAGTGACCGGTGACCAGTGACTAGCGACCAGTGAACAGTGACCCGTGACCAGTGACCATTGACCTGTGACCAGTGACCAGTGACCAGTGACCAGTGACCTGTGACCAGTAACCAGTGACCATTGACCTGTGACCAGTGACCAGTGACCAGTGACCAGTGACCACTGACCAGTGATAAGTGACCAGCGACTTTTGACCAGTGACCAGTGTCCAGTGACCAGTGACCAGTGACCAGCGATAGTGACCATTGACCAGTGACCAGTGACCAGTGACCAGCGATAGTGAACACTGACCAGTGACAAGTGACCAGTGACTTGTGACCAGTGACCAGTGACCTGTGACTTGTGACCAGTGACCAGTGGCCAGTGACCAGTGACCAGTGACAAGTGACCAGTGACCAGTGAAAAGTGACCAGTGACCAGTGACCAGTGACAAGTGACCAGTGACTTGTGACCAGTAACCAGTGACCAGTGACCAGTGACCAGTGACCAGCGACAGTGACCATTGACACGTGACCAGTGACCAGTGACCATTGACCTGTGACCAGTGACCAGTGACCAGTGACCACTGACCAGTGATAAGTGACCAGCGACTTTTGACCAGTGACCAGTGTCCAGTGACCAGTGACCAGTGACCAGCGACAGTGACCATTGACCAGCGATAGTGACCATTGACTAGTGACCAGTGACCAGTGGCCAGTGACCAGTGACGAGCGATAGTGAACACTGACCAGTGACAAGTGACCAGTGACTTGTGACCAGTGACCAGTGACCTGTGACTTGTGACCAGTGACCAGTGGCCAGTGACCACTGACCAGTGACAAGTGACCAGTGACTTTTGACCAGTGACCAGTGACCAGTGGCCAGTCACCAGCGACAGTGACCATTGACCAGCGATAGTGACCATTGACCAGTGACCAGTGACCAGTGACCAGTGACCAGTGACCAGTGACCAGTGACCAGTGATCAGTGACCAGTAACCAGTGACCAGTGACAATTGACCTGTGACCAGTGACCAGTGACCAGTGACCAGTGACCAGTGACCAGTGACCAGTGTCCGGTGACCAGTGACTTGCGACCAGTGAACAGTGACCCGTGACATGTGACGCGTGACCAGTGACCAGTCACCAGTGAGCAGTGACCAGTGACCAGTGAACTTTGACCTGTGACCAGTGACCAGTGACCAGTGAATAGTGACCAGTGACCAGTGACCAGCGACAGTGACCATTGACCAGTGACCAGTGACCAGTGACCATTGACCAGTGACCAGTGACCAGTGACCAGCCACAGTGACCAGTTACCAGTGACCAGTGACCGGTGACCAGTGACTAGCGACCAGTGAACAGTGACCCGTGACCAGTGACCATTGACCTGTGACCAGTGACCAGTGACCAGTGACCAGTGACCTGTGACCAGTAACCAGTGACCATTGACCTGTGACCAGTGACCAGTGACCAGTGACCAGTGACCACTGACCAGTGATAAGTGACCAGCGACTTTTGACCAGTGACCAGTGTCCAGTGACCAGTGACCAGTGACCAGCGATAGTGACCATTGACCAGTGACCAGTGACCAGTGACCAGCGATAGTGAACACTGACCAGTGACAAGTGACCAGTGACTTGTGACCAGTGACCAGTGACCTGTGACTTGTGACCAGTGACCAGTGGCCAGTGACCAGTGACCAGTGACAAGTGACCAGTGACCAGTGAAAAGTGACCAGTGACCAGTGACCAGTGACAAGTGACCAGTGACTTGTGACCAGTAACCAGTGACCAGTGACCAGTGACCAGTGACCAGCGACAGTGACCATTGACACGTGACCAGTGACCAGTGACCAGTGACTTGTGACCAGTGACCAGTGACCAGTGACCAGTGACTAGTGACCAGCGACCAGTGAACAGTGACCCGTGACATGTGACGCGTGACCAGTGACCAGTGACCAGTGACCAGTGACCAGTGACCAGTGACCAGTGTCCAGTGACCAGTGACCAGTGACCATTGACCTGTGACCAGTGACCAGTGACAAGTGACCAGTGACCAGTGAACATTGACCTGTGACCAGTGACCAGTGACCAGTGACCAGTGACCAGTGAATAGTGACCAGTGACCAGCGACAGTGACCATTGACCAGTGACCAGTGACCAGTGACCATTGACCATTGACCAGTGACCAGTGACCAGTGACCAGTGACCAGTGACCATTGACCTGTGACCAGTGACCAGTGACCAGTGACCAGTGACCAGTGACCAGTGACCAGTGAATAGTGACCAGTGACCAGCGACAGTGACCATTGACCAGTGACCAGTGACCAGTGAACAGTGACCCGTGACCAGTGACCATTGACCTGTGACCAGTGACCAGTGACCAGTGACCATTGACCTGTGACCAGTGACCAGTGACCAGTGACCACTGACCAGTGTTAAGTGACCAGTGACATTTGACCAGTGACCAGTGACCAGTGACCAGTGACCAGTGACCAGTGACCAGTGACCAGTGACCAGTGTCCGGTGACCAGTGACTTGCGACCAGTGAACAGTGACCCGTGACATGTGACGCGTGACCAGTGACCAGTGACCAGTGACCAGTGACCAGTGACCAGTGACCAGTGTCCAGTGACCAGTGACCAGTGACCATTGACCTGTGACCAGTGACCAGTGACCAGTGACCAGTGACCAGTGACCAGTGACAAGTGAATAGTGACCAGTGACCAGTGACCAGCGACAGTGACCATTGACCAGTGACCAGTGACCAGTGACCATTGACCAGTGACCAGTGACCAGTGACCAGTGACCAGCCACAGTGACCAGTTACCAGTGACCAATGACCGGTGTCCAGTGACTAGCGACCAGTGAACAGTGACCCGTGACCAGTGACCATTGACCTGTGACCAGTGACCAGTGACCAGTGACCAGTGACCTGTGACCAGTGACCAGTGACAATTGACCTGTGACCAGTGACCAGTGACCAGTGACTAGTGACCAGTGACCACTGACCAGTGATAAGTGACCAGTGACTTTTGACCAGTGACCAGTGTCCAGTGACCAGTGACCAGTGACCAGCGACAGTGACCATTGACCAGCGGTAGTGACCATTGACCAGTGACCAGTGACCAGTGACCAGTGACCAGTGACCAGCGATAGTGACCATTGACCAGTGACCAGTGACCAGTGACCATTGACCAGTGACCAGTGACCAGTGACCAGTGACCAGCCACAGTGACCAGTGACCAGTGACCAGTGACCGATGACCAGTGACTAGCGACCAGTGAACAGTGACACGAGACATGTGACGCGTGACCAGTGACCAGTGACCAGTGACCAGTGACCAGTGACCAGTGTCCAGTGACCAGTGACCAGTGACTATTGACCTGTGACCAGTGACCAGTGACCAGTGACCAGTGACCAGTGACCAGTGACCAGTGAACTTTGACCTGTGACCAGTGACCAGTGACCAGTGAATAGTGACCAGTGATCAGTGACCAGCGACATTGACCATTGACCAGTGACCAGTGACCAGTGACCATTGACCAGTGACCAGTGACCAGTGACCAGTGACCAGTGACCAGCCACAGTGACCAGTTACCAGTGACCAGTGACCGTTGACCAGTGACTAGCGACCAGTGAACAGTGACGTGTGACCAGTGACCATTGACCTGTGACCAGTGACCAGTGACCAGTGACCAGTGACCAGTGACCTGTGACCAGTGACCAGTGAGCATTGACCTGTGACCAGTGACCAGTGACAAGTGACCACTGACCAGTGATAAGTGACCAGCGACTTTTGACCAGTGACCAGTGACCAGTGACCAGTGACCAGTGACCAGTGACCAGCCACAGTGACCAGTTACCAGTGACCAGTGACCGGTGACCAGTGACTAGCGACCAGTGAACAGTGACCCGTGACCAGTGACCAGCCACAGTGACCAGTGACCAGTGACCAGTGACCATTGATCTGTGACCAGTGACCAGTGACCAGTGACCAGTGACCAGTGACCATTGACCTGTGACCAGTGACCAGTGACCAGTGAACAGTGACCAGTGACCTGTGACCAGTGACCAGTGACAATTGACCTGTGACCAGTGACCAGTGACCATTGACCAGTGACCAGTGACCACTGACCAGTGATAAGTGACCAGAGACATTTGACCAGTGACCAGTGTCCAGTGACCAGTGACCAGTGACCAGCGACAGTGACCATTGACCAGCGGTAGTGACCATTGACCAGTGACCAGTGACCAGTGACCAGTGACCAGTGACCAGCGATAGTGACCTTTGACCAGTGACCAGCGACCAGTGACCATTGACCAGTGACCAGTGACCAGTGACCAGTGACCAGCCACAGTGACAAGTGACCAGTGACCAGTGACCAGTGACCAGTGACCAGTGACCAGTGTCCAGTGACCAGTGACCAGTGACCATTGACCTGTGACCAGTGACCAGTGAACTTTGACCTGTGACCAGTGACCAGTGACCAGTGACCAGTGACCAGTGACCAGTGAACTTTGACCTGTGACCAGTGACCAGTGACCAGTGAATAGTGACCAGTGACCAGTGACCAGCGACAGTGACCATTGACCAGTGACCAGTGACCAGTGACCATTGACCAGCCACAGTGACCAGTTACCAGTGACCAGTGACCGGTGACCAGTGACTAGCGACCAGTGAACAGTGACCCGTGACCAGTGACCATTGACCAGTGACCAGTGACCAGTGACCTGTGACCAGTGACCAGTGACCAGTGACCAGTGACCATTGACCTGTGACCAGTGACCAGTGACCATTGACCTGTGACCAGTGACCTGTGATCAGTGACCAGTGACCAGCCACAGTGACCAGTTACCAGTGACCAGTGACCGGTGACCAGTGACTAGCGACCAGTGAACAGTGACCCGTGACCAGTGACCAGCCACAGTGACCAGTGACCAGTGACCAGTGACCAGTGACCATTGACCAGCCACAATGACCAGTTACCAGTGACCAGTGACCGGTGACCAGTGACTAGCGACCAGTGAACAGTGACCCGTGACCAGTGACCATTGACCTGTGACCAGTGACCAGTGACCTGTGACCAGTGACCAGTGACCAGTGACCATTGACCTGTGACCAGTGACCAGTGACCATTGACCTGTGACCAGTGACCAGTGACCAGTGACCAGTGACCACTGACCAGTGATAAGTGACCAGTGACTTTTGACCAGTGACCAGTGTCCAGTGACCAGTGACCAGTGACCAGCGACAGTGACCATTGACCAGCGATAGTGACCATTGACCAGTGACCAGTGACCAGTGACCATTGACCTGTGACCAGTGACCAGTGACCAGTGACCAGTGACCTGTGACGAGTGACCAGTGACCAGTGACCAGTGACCACTGACCAGTGATAAGTGACCAGTGACTTTTGACCAGTGACCAGCGACAGTGACCATTGACCAGCGATAGTGACCATTGACCAGTGACCAGTGACCAGTGACCATTGACCAGTGACCAGCGATAGTGACCATTGACCAGTGACCAGTGACCAGTGACCAGTGACCAGTGAACTTTGACCTGTGACCAGTGACCAGTGACCAGTGAATAGTGACCAGTGACCAGTGACCAGCGACAGTGACCATTGACCAGTGACCAGTGACCAGTGACCATTGACCAGTGACCAGTGACCAGTGACCAGTGACCAGTGACCAGCCACAGTGACCAGTTACCAGTGACCAGTGGCCGGTGACCAGTGACTAGCGACCAGTGAACAGTGACCCGTGACCAGTGACCATTGACCTGTGACCAGTGACCAGTAAACAGTGACCAGTGACCAGTGACCTGTGACCAGTGACCAGTGACCATTGACCTGTGACCAGTGACCAGTGACCAGTGACCACTGACCAGTGATAAGTGACCAGCGACTTTTGACCAGTGACCAGTGTCCAGTGACCAGTGACCAGTGACCAGCGACAGTGACCATTGACCAGCGATAGTGACCATTGACTAGTGACCAGTGACCAGTGGCCAGTGACCAGTGACGAGCGATAGTGAACACTGACCAGTGACAAGTGACCAGTGACTTGTGACCAGTGACCAGTGACCTGTGACTTGTGACCAGTGACCAGTGGCCAGTGACCACTGACCAGTGACAAGTGACCAGTGACTTTTGACCAGTGACCAGTGACCAGTGGCCAGTCACCAGCGACAGTGACCATTGACCAGCGATAGTGACCATTGACCAGTGACCAGTGACCAGTGACCAGTGACCAGTGACCAGTGACCAGTGACCAGTAACCAGTGACCAGTGACAATTGACCTGTGACCAGTGACCAGTGACCAGTGACCAGTGACCAGTGACCAGTGACCAGTGTCCGGTGACCAGTGACTTGCGACCAGTGAACAGTGACCCGTGACATGTGACGCGTGACCAGTGACCAGTCACCAGTGAGCAGTGACCAGTGACCAGTGAACTTTGACCTGTGACCAGTGACCAGTGACCAGTGAATAGTGACCATTGACCAGTGACCAGCGACAGTGACCATTGACCAGTGACCAGTGACCAGTGACCATTGACCAGTGACCAGTGACCAGTGACCAGTGACCAGTGACCAGCCACAGTGACCAGTTACCAGTGACCAGTGACCGGTGACCAGTGACTAGCGACCAGTGAACAGTGACCCGTGACCAGTGACCATTGACCTGTGACCAGTGACCAGTGACCAGTGACCAGTGACCTGTGACCAGTAACCAGTGACCATTGACCTGTGACCAGTGACCAGTGACCAGTGACCAGTGACCACTGACCAGTGATAAGTGACCAGCGACTTTTGACCAGTGACCAGTGTCCAGTGACCAGTGACCAGTGACCAGCGATAGTGACCATTGACCAGTGACCAGTGACCAGTGACCAGCGATAGTGAACACTGACCAGTGACAAGTGACCAGTGACTTGTGACCAGTGACCAGTGACCTGTGACTTGTGACCAGTGACCAGTGGCCAGTGACCAGTGACCAGTGACAAGTGACCAGTGACCAGTGAAAAGTGACCAGTGACCAGTGACCAGTGACAAGTGACCAGTGACTTGTGACCAGTAACCAGTGACCAGTGACCAGTGACCAGTGACCAGCGACAGTGACCATTGACACGTGACCAGTGACCAGTGACCAGTGACTTGTGACCAGTGACCAGTGACCAGTGACCAGTGACTAGTGACCAGCGACCAGTGAACAGTGACCCGTGACATGTGACGCGTGACCAGTGACCAGTGACCAGTGACCAGTGACCAGTGACCAGTGACCAGTGTCCAGTGACCAGTGACCAGTGACCATTGACCTGTGACCAGTGACCAGTGACAAGTGACCAGTGACCAGTGAACATTGACCTGTGACCAGTGACCAGTGACCAGTGACCAGTGACCAGTGAATAGTGACCAGTGACCAGCGACAGTGACCATTGACCAGTGACCAGTGACCAGTGACCATTGACCATTGACCAGTGACCAGTGACCAGTGACCAGTGACCAGTGACCAGTGACCAGTGACCATTGACCTGTGACCAGTGACCAGTGACCAGTGACCAGTGACCAGTGACCAGTGACCAGTGAATAGTGACCAGTGACCAGCGACAGTGACCATTGACCAGTGACCAGTGACCAGTGAACAGTGACCCGTGACCAGTGACCATTGACCTGTGACCAGTGACCAGTGACCAGTGACCATTGACCTGTGACCAGTGACCAGTGACCAGTGACCACTGACCAGTGTTAAGTGACCAGTGACATTTGACCAGTGACCAGTGACCAGTGACCAGTGACCAGTGACCAGTGACCAGTGACCAGTGACCAGTGTCCGGTGACCAGTGACTTGCGACCAGTGAACAGTGACCCGTGACATGTGACGCGTGACCAGTGACCAGTGACCAGTGACCAGTGACCAGTGACCAGTGACCAGTGTCCAGTGACCAGTGACCAGTGACCATTGACCTGTGACCAGTGACCAGTGACCAGTGACCAGTGACCAGTGACCAGTGACCAGTGACAAGTGAATAGTGACCAGTGACCAGTGACCAGCGACAGTGACCATTGACCAGTGACCAGTGACCAGTGACCATTGACCAGTGACCAGTGACCAGTGACCAGTGACCAGCCACAGTGACCAGTTACCAGTGACCAATGACCGGTGTCCAGTGACTAGCGACCAGTGAACAGTGACCCGTGACCAGTGACCATTGACCTGTGACCAGTGACCAGTGACCAGTGACCAGTGACCTGTGACCAGTGACCAGTGACAATTGACCTGTGACCAGTGACCAGTGACCAGTGACTAGTGACCAGTGACCACTGACCAGTGATAAGTGACCAGTGACTTTTGACCAGTGACCAGTGTCCAGTGACCAGTGACCAGTGACCAGCGACAGTGACCATTGACCAGCGGTAGTGACCATTGACCAGTGACCAGTGACCAGTGACCAGTGACCAGTGACCAGCGATAGTGACCATTGACCAGTGACCAGTGACCAGTGACCATTGACCAGTGACCAGTGACCAGTGACCAGTGACCAGCCACAGTGACCAGTGACCAGTGACCAGTGACCGATGACCAGTGACTAGCGACCAGTGAACAGTGACACGAGACATGTGACGCGTGACCAGTGACCAGTGACCAGTGACCAGTGACCAGTGACCAGTGTCCAGTGACCAGTGACCAGTGACTATTGACCTGTGACCAGTGACCCGTGACCAGTGACCAGTGACCAGTGACCAGTGACCAGTGAACTTTGACCTGTGACCAGTGACCAGTGACCAGTGAATAGTGACCAGTGATCAGTGACCAGCGACATTGACCATTGACCAGTGACCAGTGACCAGTGACCATTGACCAGTGACCAGTGACCAGTGACCAGTGACCAGTGACCAGCCACAGTGACCAGTTACCAGTGACCAGTGACCGTTGACCAGTGACTAGCGACCAGTGAACAGTGACGTGTGACCAGTGACCATTGACCTGTGACCAGTGACCAGTGACCAGTGACCAGTGACCTGTGACCAGTGACCAGTGAGCATTGACCTGTGACCAGTGACCAGTGACAAGTGACCACTGACCAGTGATAAGTGACCAGCGACTTTTGACCAGTGACCAGTGACCAGTGACCAGTGACCAGTGACCAGTGACCAGCCACAGTGACCAGTTACCAGTGACCAGTGACCGGTGACCAGTGACTAGCGACCAGTGAACAGTGACCCGTGACCAGTGACCAGCCACAGTGACCAGTGACCAGTGACCAGTGACCATTGATCTGTGACCAGTGACCAGTGACCAGTGACCAGTGACCAGTGACCATTGACCTGTGACCAGTGACCAGTGACCAGTGACCAGTGACCAGTGACCTGTGACCAGTGACCAGTGACAATTGACCTGTGACCAGTGACCAGTGACCATTGACCAGTGACCAGTGACCACTGACCAGTGATAAGTGACCAGTGACATTTGACCAGTGACCAGTGTCCAGTGACCAGTAACCAGTGACCAGCGACAGTGACCATTGACCAGCGATAAGGACCATTGACCAGTGACCAGTGACCAGTGACCAGTGATCAGCGATAGTGACCTTTGACCAGTGACCAGCGACCAGTGACCATTGACCAGTGACCAGTGACCAGTGACCAGTGACCAGCCACAGTGACAAGTGACCAGTGACCAGTGACCAGTGACCAGTGACCAGTGACCAGTGTCCAGTGACCAGTGACCAGTGACCATTGACCTGTGACCAGTGACCAGTGAACTTTGACCTGTGACCAGTGACCAGTGACCAGTGACCAGTGACCAGTGACCAGTGAACTTTGACCTGTGACCAGTGACCAGTGACCAGTGAATAGTGACCAGTGACCAGTGACCAGCGACAGTGACCATTGACCAGTGACCAGTGACCAGTGACCATTGACCAGCCACAGTGACCAGTTACCAGTGACCAGTGACCGGTGACCAGTGACTAGCGACCAGTGAACAGTGACCCGTGACCAGTGACCATTGACCAGTGACCAGTGACCAGTGACCTGTGACCAGTGACCAGTGACCAGTGACCAGTGACCATTGACCTGTGACCAGTGACCAGTGACCATTGACCTGTGACCAGTGACCAGTGACCAGTGACCAGCGACCATTGTCCTGCGACCAGTGACCAGTGACCAGTGACCAGTGACCTGTGACCAGTGACCAGTGACAGTTGACCTGTGACCAGTGACCAGTGACCAGTGACCAGTGACCAGTGACCACTGACCAGTGATAAGTGACCAGTGACTTTTGACCATTGACCAGTGTCCAGTGACCAGTGACCAGTGACCAGCGACAGTGACCATTGACCAGCGATAGTGACCATTGACCAGCGATAGTGACCATTGACCAGTGACCAGTGACCAGTGACCAGTGACCAGTGACCAGCGATAGTGACCATTGACCAGTGACCAGTGACCATTGACCTGTGACCAGTGACCAGTGACCAGTGACCAGTGACCTGTGACGAGTGACCAGTGACCAGTGACCAGTGACCACTGACCAGTGATAAGTGACCAGTGACTTTTGACCAGTGACAAGCGACAGTGACCATTGACCAGCGATAGTGACCATTGACCAGTGACCAGTGACCAGTGACCGGTGGCCAGTGACCAGCGATAGTGACCATTGACCAGTGACCAGTGACCAGTGACCAGTGACCAGTGAACTTTGACCTGTGACCAGTGACCAGTGACCGGTGACCAGTGACTAGCGACCAGTGAACAGTGACCCGTGACCAGTGACCATTGACCTGTGACCAGTGACCAGTGACCAGTGACCAGTGACCAGTGACCTGTGACCAGTGACCAGTGACCATTGACCTGTGACCAGTGACCAGTGACCAGTGACCACTGACCAGTGATAAGTGACCAGCGACTTTTGACCAGTGACCAGTGTCCAGTGACCAGTGACCAGTGACCAGCGACAGTGACCATTGACCAGCGATAGTGACCATTGACCAGTGACCAGTGACCAGTGACCAGTGACCAGTGACCAGCGATAGTGAACACTGACCAGTGACAAGTGACCAGTGACTTGTGACCAGTGACCAGTGACCTGTGACTTGTGACCAGTGACCAGTGGCCAGTGACCACTGACCAGTGACAAGTGACCAGTGACTTTTGACCAGTGACCAGTGGCCAGTGACCAGCGACAGTGACCATTGACCAGCGATAGTGACCAATGACCAGTGACCAGTGACCAGTGACCAGTGACCAGTGACCAGTGACCAGTGAATAGTGACCAGTGACCAGTGACCAGCGACAGTGACCATTGACCAGTGACCAGTGACCAGTGAACAGTGACCCGTGACCAATGACCATTGACCTGTGACCAGTGACCAGTGACCAGTGACCATTGACCTGTGACCAGTGACCAGTGACCAGAGACCACTGACCAGTGATAAGTGACCAGTGACTTTTGACCAGTGACCAGCGACCAGTGACCATTGACCAGTGACCAGTGACCAGTGACCAGTGACCAGTGACCAGTGTCCGGTGACCAATGACTTGCGACCAGTGAACAGTGACCCGTGACATGTGACGCGTGACCAGTGACCAGTGACCAGTGACCAGTGACCAGTGACCAGTGTCCAATGACCAGTGACCAGTGACCATTGACCTGTGACTAGTGACCAGTGACCAGTGACCAGTGACCAGTGTCCAGTGACCAGTGACCAGTGACCAGCGACAGTGACCATTGACCAGCGATAGTGACCATTGACCAGTGACCAGTGACCAGTGACCAGTGACCAGCGATAGTGAACACTGACCAGTGACAAGTGACCAGTGACTTGTGACCAGTGACCAGTGACCTGTGACTTGTGACCAGTGACCAGTGGCCAGTGACCAGTGACCAGTGACAAGTGACCAGTGACCAGTGAACAGTGACCAGTGACCAGTGACCAGTGACAAGTGACCAGTGACTTGTGACCAGTAACCAGTGACCAGTGACCAGTGACCACTGACCAGCGACAGTGACCATTGACCCGTTACCAGTGACCAGTGACCAGTGACCATTGACCTGTGACCAGTGACCAGTGACCAGCGACAGTGACCATTGACCCGTGACCTGTGACCAGTGACCAGTGACCAGTGACCAGTGAATAGTGACCAGTGACCAGCGACAGTCACCATTGACCAGTGACCAGTGACCAGTGACCATTGACCAGTGACCAGTGACCAGTGACCTGTGACCAGTGACCAGTGACCAGTGACCATTGACCTGTGACCAGTGACCAGTGACCAGTGACCAGTGACCAGTGAATAGTGACCAGTGACCAGTGACCAGCGACAGTGACCATTGACCAGTGACCAGTGACCAGTGAACAGTGACCCGTGACCAGTGAATAGTGACCAGTGACCAGTGACCAGCGACAGTGACCATTGACCAGTGACCAGCGACAGTGACCATTGACCAGTGACCAGTGACCAGTGAACAGTGACCCGTGACCAGTGACCATTGACCTGTGACCAGTGACCAGTGACCAGTGACCATTGACCTGTGACCAGTGACCAGTGACCAGTGACCACTGACCAGTGTTAAGTGACCAGTGACATTTGACCAGTGACCAGTGACCAGTGACATTTGACCAGTGACCAGTGACCAGTGACCAGTGACCAGTGACCAGTGACCAGTGACCAGTGACCAGTGACCAGTGTCCGGTGACCAGTGACTTGCGACCAGTGAACAGTGACCCGTGACATGTGACGCGTGACCAGTGACCAGTGACCAGTGACCAGTGACCAGTGACCAGTGACCAGTGTCCAGTGACCAGTGACCAGTGACCATTGACCTGTGACCAGTGACCAGTGACCAGTGACCAGTGACCAGTGACCAGTGACCAGTGACAAGTGAATAGTGACCAGTGACCAGTGACCAGCGACAGTGACCATTGACCAGTGACCAGTGACCAGTGACCATTGACCAGTGACCAGTGACCAGTGACCAGTGACCAGCCACAGTGACCAGTTACCAGTGACCAATGACCGGTGTCCAGTGACTAGCGACCAGTGAACAGTGACCCGTGACCAGTGACCATTGACCTGTGACCAGTGACCAGTGACCAGTGACCAGTGACCTGTGACCAGTGACCAGTGACAATTGACCTGTGACCAGTGACCAGTGACCAGTGACTAGTGACCAGTGACCACTGACCAGTGATAAGTGACCAGTGACTTTTGACCAGTGACCAGTGTCCAGTGACCAGTGACCAGTGACCAGCGACAGTGACCATTGACCAGCGGTAGTGACCATTGACCAGTGACCAGTGACCAGTGACCAGTGACCAGTGACCAGCGATAGTGACCATTGACCAGTGACCAGTGACCAGTGACCATTGACCAGTGACCAGTGACCAGTGACCAGTGACCAGCCACAGTGACCAGTGACCAGTGACCAGTGACCGATGACCAGTGACTAGCGACCAGTGAACAGTGACACGAGACATGTGACGCGTGACCAGTGACCAGTGACCTGTGACCAGTGACCAGTGACCAGTGTCCAGTGACCAGTGACCAGTGACTATTGACCTGTGACCAGTGACCAGTGACCAGTGACCAGTGACCAGTGACCAGTGACCAGTGAACTTTGACCTGTGACCAGTGACCAGTGACCAGTGAATAGTGACCAGTGATCAGTGACCAGCGACATTGACCATTGACCAGTGACCAGTGACCAGTGACCATTGACCAGTGACCAGTGACCAGTGACCAGTGACCAGTGACCAGCCACAGTGACCAGTTACCAGTGACCAGTGACCGTTGACCAGTGACTAGCGACCAGTGAACAGTGACGTGTGACCAGTGACCATTGACCTGTGACCAGTGACCAGTGACCAGTGACCAGTGACCTGTGACCAGTGACCAGTGAGCATTGACCTGTGACCAGTGACCAGTGACAAGTGACCACTGACCAGTGATATGTGACCAGCGACTTTTGACCAGTGACCAGTGACCAGTGACCAGTGACCAGTGACCAGTGACCAGCCACAGTGACCAGTTACCAGTGACCAGTGACCGGTGACCAGTGACTAGCGACCAGTGAACAGTGACCCGTGACCAGTGACCAGCCACAGTGACCAGTGACCAGTGACCAGTGACCATTGATCTGTGACCAGTGACCAGTGACCAGTGACCAGTGACCAGTGACCATTGACCTGTGACCAGTGACCAGTGACCAGTGACCAGTGACCAGTGACCTGTGACCAGTGACCAGTGACAATTGACCTGTGACCAGTGACCAGTGACCATTGACCAGTGACCAGTGACCACTGACCAGTGATAAGTGACCAGTGACATTTGACCAGTGACCAGTGTCCAGTGACCAGTAACCAGTGACCAGCGACAGTGACCATTGACCAGCGATAAGGACCATTGACCAGTGACCAGTGACCAGTGACCAGTGATCAGCGATAGTGACCTTTGACCAGTGACCAGCGACCAGTGACCATTGACCAGTGACCAGTGACCAGTGACCAGTGACCAGCCACAGTGACAAGTGACCAGTGACCAGTGACCAGTGACCAGTGACCAGTGACCAGTGTCCAGTGACCAGTGACCAGTGACCATTGACCTGTGACCAGTGACCAGTGAACTTTGACCTGTGACCAGTGACCAGTGACCAGTGACCAGTGACCAGTGACCAGTGAACTTTGACCTGTGACCAGTGACCAGTGACCAGTGAATAGTGACCAGTGACCAGTGACCAGCGACAGTGACCATTGACCAGTGACCAGTGACCAGTGACCATTGACCAGCCACAGTGACCAGTTACCAGTGACCAGTGACCGGTGACCAGTGACTAGCGACCAGTGAACAGTGACCCGTGACCAGTGACCATTGACCAGTGACCAGTGACCAGTGACCTGTGACCAGTGACCAGTGACCAGTGACCAGTGACCACTGACCTGTGACCAGTGACCAGTGACCATTGACCTGTGACCAGTGACCAGTGACCAGTGACCAGCGACCATTGTCCTGCGACCAGTGACCAGTGACCAGTGACCAGTGACCTGTGACCAGTGACCAGTGACAGTTGACCTGTGACCAGTGACCAGTGACCAGTGACCAGTGACCAGTGACCACTGACCAGTGATAAGTGACCAGTGACTTTTGACCAGTGACCAGTGTCCAGTGACCAGTGACCAGTGACCAGCGACAGTGACCAGTGACCAGCGATAGTGACCATTGACCAGTGACCAGTGACCATTGACCTGTGACCAGTGACCAGTGACCAGTGACCAGTGACCTGTGACGAGTGACCAGTGACCAGTGACCAGTGACCACTGACCAGTGATAAGTGACCAGTGACTTTTGACCAGTGACCAGCGACAGTGACCATTGACCAGCGATAGTGACCATTGACCAGTGACCAGTGACCAGTGACCGGTGGCCAGTGACCAGCGATAGTGACCATTGACCAGTGACCAGTGACCAGTGACCAGTGACCAGTGAACTTTGACCTGTGACCAGTGACCAGTGACCGGTGACCAGTGACTAGCGACCAGTGAACAGTGACCCGTGACCAGTGACCATTGACCTGTGACCAGTGACCAGTGACCAGTGACCAGTGACCAGTGACCAGTGACCTGTGACCAGTGACCAGTGACCATTGACCTGTGACCAGTGACCAGTGACCAGTGACCACTGACCAGTGATAAGTGACCAGCGACTTTTGACCAGTGACCAGTGTCCAGTGACCAGTGACCAGTGACCAGCGACAGTGACCATTGACCAGCGATAGTGACCATTGACCAGTGACCAGTGACCAGTGACCAGTGACCAGTGACCAGCGATAGTGAACACTGACCAGTGACAAGTGACCAGTGACTTGTGACCAGTGACCAGTGACCTGTGACTTGTGACCAGTGACCAGTGGCCAGTGACCACTGACCAGTGACAAGTGACCAGTGACTTTTGACCAGTGACCAGTGGCCAGTGACCAGCGACAGTGACCATTGACCAGCGATAGTGACCAATGACCAGTGACCAGTGACCAGTGACCAGTGACCAGTGACCAGTGACCAGTGAATAGTGACCAGTGACCAGTGACCAGCGACAGTGACCATTGACCAGTGACCAGTGACCAGTGAACAGTGACCCGTGACCAATGACCATTGACCTGTGACCAGTGACCAGTGACCAGTGACCATTGACCTGTGACCAGTGACCAGTGACCAGAGACCACTGACCAGTGATAAGTGACCAGTGACTTTTGACCAGTGACCAGCGACCAGTGACCATTGACCAGTGACCAGTGACCAGTGACCAGTGACCAGTGACCAGTGTCCGGTGACCAATGACTTGCGACCAGTGAACAGTGACCCGTGACATGTGACGCGTGACCAGTGACCAGTGACCAGTGACCAGTGACCAGTGACCAGTGTCCAATGACCAGTGACCAGTGACCATTGACCTGTGACTAGTGACCAGTGACCAGTGACCAGTGACCAGTGTCCAGTGACCAGTGACCAGTGACCAGCGACAGTGACCATTGACCAGCGATAGTGACCATTGACCAGTGACCAGTGACCAGTGACCAGTGACCAGCGATAGTGAACACTGACCAGTGACAAGTGACCAGTGACTTGTGACCAGTGACCAGTGACCTGTGACTTGTGACCAGTGACCAGTGGCCAGTGACCAGTGACCAGTGACAAGTGACCAGTGACCAGTGAACAGTGACCAGTGACCAGTGACCAGTGACCAGTGACAAGTGACCAGTGACTTGTGACCAGTAACCAGTGACCAGTGACCTGTGACCACTGACCAGCGACAGTGACCATTGACCCGTGACCAGTGACCAGTGACCAGTGACCATTGACCTGTGACCAGTGACCAGTGACCAGCGACAGCGACCATTGACCCGTGACCTGTGACCAGTGACCAGTGACCAGTGACCAGTGACCAGTGTCCAGTGACCAGTGACCAGTGACCATTGACCTGTGACCAGTGACCAGTGAGAAGTGACCAGTGACCAGTGAACATTGACCTGTGACCAGTGACCAGTGACCAGTGACCAGTGACCAGTGACCAGTGAATAGTGACCAGTGACCAGCGACAGTGACCATTGACCAGTGACCAGTGACCAGTGACCATTGACCAGTGACCAGTGACCAGTGACCAGTGACCAGTGACCAGTGACCAGTGACCATTGACCTGTGACCAGTGACCAGTGACCAGTGACCAGTGACCAGTGAATAGTGACCAGTGACCAGTGACCAGCGACAGTGACCATTGACCAGTGACCAGTGACCAGTGAACAGTGACCCGTGACCAGTGAATAGTGACCAGTGACCAGTGACCAGCGACAGTGACCATTGACCAGTGACCAGTGACCAGTGAACAGTGACCCGTGACCAGTGACCAGTGACCAGTGACCAGTGACCAGTGAATAGTGACCAGTGACCAGCGACAGTGACCATTGACCAGTGACCAGTGACCAGTGACCATTGACCAGTGACCAGTGACCAGTGACCAGTGAGCAGTGACCAGTGACCAGTAACCAGTGACCAGTGACCAGTGACCAGTGACCAGCGACAGTGACCATTGACCCGTGACCTGTGACCAGTGACCAGTGACCAGTGACCAGTGACCAGTGTCCAGTGACCAGTGACCAGTGACCATTGACCTGTGACCAGTGACCAGTGACAAGTGACCAGTGACCAGTGAACATTGACCTGTGACCAGTGACCAGTGACCAGTGACCAGTGACCAGTGACCAGTGAATAGTGACCAGTGACCAGCGACAGTGACCATTGACCAGTGACCAGTGACCAGTGACCATTGACCAGTGACCAGTGACCAGTGACCAGTGACCAGTGACCAGTGACCAGTGACCAGTGACCAGTGACCATTGACCTGTGACCAGTGACCAGTGACCAGTGACCAGTGACCAGTGACCAGTGACCAGCGACAGTGACCATTGACCAGTGACCAGTGACCAGTGAACAGTGACCCGTGACCAGTGAATAGTGACCAGTGACCAGTGACCAGCGACAGTGACCATTGACCAGTGACCAGTGACCAGTGAACAGTGACCCGTGACCAGTGACCAGTGACCAGTGACCAGTGACCAGTGAATAGTGACCAGTGACCAGCGACAGTGACCATTGACCAGCGATAGTGACCATTGACCAGTGACTAGTGACCAGTGACCAGTGTCCAGTGACCACTGACCAGTGACCATTGACCTGTGACCAGTGACCAGTGACAAGTGACCAGTGACCAGTGAACATTGACCTGTGACCAGTGACCAGTGACCAGTGACCAGTGACCAGTGACCATTGACCAGTGACCAGTGACCAGTGACCAGTGACCAGTGACCAGTGACCAGTGACCAGTGACCATTGACCTGTGACCAGTGACCAGTGACCAGTGACCAGTGACCAGTGACCAGTGACCAGTGACCAGTGACCAGTGAATAGTGACCAGTGACCAGTGACCAGCGACAGTGACCATTGACCAGTGACCAGTGACCAGTGAACAGTGACCCGTGACCAATGTCCATTGACCTGTGACCAGTGACCAGTGACCAGTGACCATTGACCTGTGACCAGTGACCAGTGACCAGAGACCACTGACCAGTGATAAGTGACCAGTGACTTTTGACCAGTGACCAGCGACCAGTGACCATTGACCAGTGACCAGTGACCAGTGACCAGTGACCAGTGACCAGTGTCCGGTGACCAATGACTTGCGACCAGTGAACAGTGACCCGTGACATGTGACGCGTGACCAGTGACCAGTGACCAGTGACCAGTGACCAGTGACCAGTGACCAGTGTCCAATGACCAGTGACCAGTGACCATTGACCTGTGACTAGTGACCAGTGACCAGTGACCAGTGACCAGTGACCAGTTACCAGTGACCAGTGACCAGTGAATAGTGACCAGTGACCAGTGACCAGCGACAGTGACCATTGACCAGTGACCAGTACCAGTGACCAGTGACCAGCCGCAGTGACCAGTTACCAGTGACCAGTGACCGGTGACCAGTGACTAGCGACCAGTGAACAGTGACCCGTGACCAGTGACCATTGACCTGTGACCAGTGACCAGTGACCAGTGACCAGTGACCTGTGACCAGTGACCAGTGACAATTGACCTGTGACCAGTGACCAGTGACCAGTGACCAGTGACCAGTGACCACTGACCAGTGATAAGTGACCAGTGACTTTTGACCAGTGACCAGTGTCCAGTGACCAGTGACCAGTGACCAGCGACAGTGACCATTGACCAGTGACCAGTGACAAGTGACCATTGACCAGTGACCAGTGACCAGTGACCAGTGACCAGTGACCAGTGAGCAGTGACCAGTGACCAGTGAACTTTGACCTGTGACCAGTGACCAGTGACCAGTGAATAGTGACCAGTGACCAGTGACCAGCGACAGTGACCATTGACCAGTGACCAGTGACCAGTGACCATTGACCAGTGACCAGTGACCAGTGACCAGTGACCAGTGACCAGCCACAGTGACCAGTTACCAGTGACCAGTGACCGGTGACCAGTGACTAGCGACCAGTGAACAGTGACCCGTGACCAGTGACCATTGACCTGTGACCAGTGACCAGTGACCAGTGACCAGTGACCTGTGACCAGTGACCAGTGACCATTGACCTGTGACCAGTGACCAGTGACCAGTGACCAGTGACCACTGACCAGTGATAAGTGACCATCGACATTTGACCAGTGACCAGTGTCCAGTGACCAGTGACCAGTATCCAGCGACAGTGACCATTGACCAGCGATAGTGACCATTGACCAGTGACCAGTGACCAGTGACCAGTGACCAGCGATGGTGAACACTGACCAGTGACAAGTGACCAGTGACTTGTGACCAGTGACCAGTGACCTGTGACTTGTGACCAGTGACCAGTGGCCAGTGACCAGTGACCAGTGACAAGTGACAAGTGACCAGTGAACAGTGACCAGTGACCAGTGACCAGTGACAAGTGACCAGTGACTTGTGACCAGTAACCAGTGACCAGTGACCAGTGACCAGTGACCAGCTACAGTGACCATTGACCCGTGACCAGTGACCAGTGACCAGTGACTTGTGACCAGTGACCAGTGACCAGTGACCAGTGACCAGTGACCAGTGACTAGTGACCAGCGACCAGTGAACAGTGACCCGTGACATGTGACGCGTGACCAGTGACCAGTGACCAGTGACCAATGACCAGTGACCAGTGACCAGTGTCCAGTGACCAGTGACCAGTGACCATTGACCTGTGACCAGTGACCAGTGACAAGTGACCAGTGACCTGTGAACATTGACCTGTGACCAGTGACCAGTGACCAGTGACCAGTGACCAGTGACCAGTGACCAGTGACGATTGACCTGTGACCAGTGACCAGTGACCAGTGACCAGTGAGCAGTGACCAGTGACCAGTGAACTTTGACCTGTGACCAGTGACCAGTGACCAGTGAATAGTGACCAGTGACCAGTGACCAGCGACAGTGACCATTGACCAGTGACCAGTGACCAGTGACCATTGACCAGTGACCAGTGACCAGTGACCAGTGACCAGTGACCAGCCACAGTGACCAGTTACCAGTGACCAGTGACCGGTGACCAGTGACTAGCGACCAGTGACCAGTGACCCGTGACCAGTGACCATTGACCTGTGACCAGTGACCAGTGACCAGTGACCAGTGACCTGTGACCAGTGACCAGTGACCATTGACCTGTGACCAGTGACCAGTGACCAGTGACCAGTGACCACTGACCAGTGATAAGTGACCAGCGACATTTGACAAGTGACCAGTGTCCAGTGACCAGTGACCAGTGACCAGCGACAGTGACCATTGACCAGCGATAGTGACCATTGACCAGTGACCAGTGACCAGTGACCAGTGACCAGCGATAGTGAACACTGACCAGTGACAAGTGACCAGTGACTTGTGACCAGTGACCAGTGACCTGTGACTTGTGACCAGTGACCAGTGGCCAGTGACCAGTGACCAGTGACAAGTGACAAGTGACCAGTGAACAGTGACCAGTGACCAGTGACCAGTGACAAGTGACCAGTGACTTGTGACCAGTAACCAGTGACCAGTGACCAGTGACCAGTGACCAGCTACAGTGACCATTGACCCGTGACCAGTGACCAGTGACCAGTGACTTGTGACCAGTGACCAGTGACCAGTGACCAGTGACCAGTGACCAGTGACTAGTGACCAGCGACCAGTGAACAGTGACCCGTGACATGTGACGCGTGACCAGTGACCAGTGACCAGTGACCAATGACCAGTGACCAGTGACCAGTGTCCAGTGACCAGTGACCAGTGACCATTGACCTGTGACCAGTGACCACTGACAAGTGACCAGTGACCTGTGAACATTGACCTGTGACCAGTGACCAGTGACCAGTGACCAGTGACCAGTGACCAGTGACCAGTGACGATTGACCTGTGACCAGTGACCAGTGACCAGTGACCAGTGACCAGTGAATAGTGACCAGTGACCAGTGACCAGCGACAGTGACCATTGACCATTGACCAGTGACCTGTGAACAGTGACCCGTGACCAGTGAATAGTGACCAGTGACCAGTGACCAGCGACAGTGACCATTGACCAGTGACCAGTGACCAGTGAACAGTGACCCGTGACCAGTGACCAGTGACCAGTGACCAGTGACCAGTGAATAGTGACCAGTGACCAGCGACAGTGACCATCGACCAGTGACCAGTGACCAGTGACCATTGACCAGTGACCAGCGACCAGTGTCCAGTGAGCAGTGACCAGTGACCAGTAACCAGTGACCAGTGACCAGTGACCAGTGACCAGCGACAGTGACCATTGACCCGTGACCTGTGACCAGTGACCAGTGACCAGTGACCAGTGACCAGTGACCAGCGACAGTGACCTTTGACCAGCGATAGTGACCATTGACCAGTGACCAGTGACCAGTGACCAGTGACCAGCGATAGTGAACACTGACCAGTGACAAGTGACCAGTGACTTGTGACCAGTGACCAGTGACCTGTGACTTGTGACCAGTGACCAGTGACCAGTGACAAGTGACCAGTGACCCGTGACCAGTGAATAGTGACCAGTGACCAGTGACCAGCGACAGTGACCATTGACCAGTGACCAGTGACCAGTGAACAGTGACCCGTGACCAGTGACCAGTGACCAGTGACCAGTGACCAGTGAATAGTGACCAGTGACCAGCGACAGTGACCATCGACCAGTGACCAGTGACCAGTGACCATTGACCAGTGACCAGTGACCAGTGACCAGTGAGCAGTGACCAGTGACCAGTAACCAGTGACCAGTGACCAGTGACCAGTGACCAGTGACCAGCGACAGTGACCATTGACCCGTGACCTGTGACCAGTGACCAGTGACCAGTGACCAGTGACTAGTGTCCAGTGACCAGTGACCAGTGACCATTGACCTGTGACCAGTGACCAGTGACAAGTGACCAGTGACCAGTGAACATTTACCTGTGACCAGTGACCAGTGACCAGTGACCAGTGACCAGTGACCAGTGAATAGTGACCAGTGACCAGCGACAGTGACCATTAACCAGTGACCAGTGACCAGTGACCATTGACCAGTGACCAGTGACCAGTGACCAGTGACCAGTGACCAGTGACCAGTGACCAGTGACCATTGACCTGTGACCAGTGACCAGTGACCAGTGACCAGTGACCAGTGACCAGTGAATAGTGACCAGTGACCAGTGACCAGCGACAGTCACCATTGACCAGTGACCAGTGACCAGTGAACAGTGACCCGTGACCAGTGAATAGTGACCAGTGACCAGTGACCAGCGACAGTGACCATTGACCAGTGACCAGTGACCAGTGAACAGTGACCCGTGACCAGTGACCATTGACCTGTGACCAGTGACCAGTGACCAGTGACCAGTGACCTGTGACCAGTGACCAGTGACCATTGACCTGTGACCAGTGACCAGTGACCAGTGACCAGTGACCACTGACCAGTGATAAGTGACCAGCGACATTTGACAAGTGACCAGTGTCCAGTGACCAGTGACCAGTGACCAGCGACAGTGACCATTGACCAGCGATAGTGACCATTGACCAGTGACCAGTGACCAGTGACCAGTGACCAGCGATAGTGAACACTGACCAGTGACCAGTGACCAGTGACTTGTGACCAGTGACCAGTGACCTGTGACTTGTGACCAGTGACCAGTGGCCAGTGACCAGTGACCAGTGACAAGTGACAAGTGACCAGTGAACAGTGACCAGTGACCAGTGACCAGTGACAAGTGACCAGTGACTTGTGACCAGTAACCAGTGACCAGTGACCAGTGACCAGTGACCAGCTACAGTGACCATTGACCCGTGACCAGTGACCAGTGACCAGTGACTTGTGACCAGTGACCAGTGACCAGTGACCAGTGACCAGTGACCAGTGACTAGTGACCAGCGACCAGTGAACAGTGACCCGTGACATGTGACGCGTGACCAGTGACCAGTGACCAGTGACCAATGACCAGTGACCAGTGACCAGTGTCCAGTGACCAGTGACCAGTGACCATTGACCTGTGACCAGTGACCAGTGACAAGTGACCAGTGACCTGTGAACATTGACCTGTGACCAGTGACCAGTGACCAGTGACCAGTGACCAGTGACCAGTGACCAGTGACGATTGACCTGTGACCAGTGACCAGTGACCAGTGACCAGTGACCAGTGAATAGTGACCAGTGACCAGTGACCAGCGACAGTGACCATTGACCATTGACCAGTGACCTGTGAACAGTGACCCGTGACCAGTGAATAGTGACCAGTGACCAGTGACCAGCGACAGTGACCATTGACCAGTGACCAGTGACCAGTGAACAGTGACCCGTGACCAGTGACCAGTGACCAGTGACCAGTGACCAGTGAATAGTGACCAGTGACCAGCGACAGTGACCATCGACCAGTGACCAGTGACCAGTGACCATTGACCAGTGACCAGCGACCAGTGTCCAGTGAGCAGTGACCAGTGACCAGTAACCAGTGACCAGTGACCAGTGACCAGTGACCAGCGACAGTGACCATTGACCCGTGACCTGTGACCAGTGACCAGTGACCAGTGACCAGTGACCAGTGACCAGCGACAGTGACCTTTGACCAGCGATAGTGACCATTGACCAGTGACCAGTGACCAGTGACCAGTGACCAGCGATAGTGAACACTGACCAGTGACAAGTGACCAGTGACCAGTGACCAGTGACCATTGACCTGTGACCAGTGACCAGTGACCAGTGACCAGTGACCTGTGACGAGTGACCAGTGACCAGTGACCAGTGACCACTGACCAGTGATAAGTGACCAGTGACTTTTGACCAGTGACCAGCGACAGTGACCATTGACCAGCGATAGTGACCATTGACCAGTGACCAGTGACCAGTGACCATTGACCAGTGACCAGCGATAGTGACCATTGACCAGTGACCAGTGACCAGTGACCAGTGACCAGTGAACTTTGACCTGTGACCAGTGACCAGTGACCAGTGAATAGTGACCAGTGACCAGTGACCAGCCACAGTGACCATTGACCAGTGACCAGTGACCAGTGACCATTGACCAGTGACCAGTGACCAGTGACCAGTGACCAGTGACCAGCCACAGTGACCAGTTACCAGTGACCAGTGGCCGGTGACCAGTGACTAGCGACCAGTGAACAGTGACCCGTGACCAGTGACCATTGACCTGTGACCAGTGACCAGTAAACAGTGACCAGTGACCAGTGACCTGTGACCAGTGACCAGTGACCATTGACCTGTGACCAGTGACCAGTGACCAGTGACCACTGACCAGTGATAAGTGACCAGCGACTTTTGACCAGTGACCAGTGTCCAGTGACCAGTGACCAGTGACCAGCGACAGTGACCATTGACCAGCGATAGTGACCATTGACTAGTGACCAGTGACCAGTGGCCAGTGACCAGTGACGAGCGATAGTGAACACTGACCAGTGACAAGTGACCAGTGACTTGTGACCAGTGACCAGTGACCTGTGACTTGTGACCAGTGACCAGTGGCCAGTGACCACTGACCAGTGACAAGTGACCAGTGACTTTTGACCAGTGACCAGTGACCAGTGGCCAGTCACCAGCGACAGTGACCATTGACCAGCGATAGTGACCATTGACCAGTGACCAGTGACCAGTGACCAGTGACCAGTGACCAGTGACCAGTGACCAGTGATCAGTGACCAGTAACCAGTGACCAGTGACAATTGACCTGTGACCAGTGACCAGTGACCAGTGACCAGTGACCAGTGACCAGTGACCAGTGTCCGGTGACCAGTGACTTGCGACCAGTGAACAGTGACCCGTGACATGTGACGCGTGACCAGTGACCAGTCACCAGTGAGCAGTGACCAGTGACCAGTGAACTTTGACCTGTGACCAGTGACCAGTGACCAGTGAATAGTGACCATTGACCAGTGACCAGCGACAGTGACCATTGACCAGTGACCAGTGACCAGTGACCATTGACCAGTGACCAGTGACCAGTGACCAGTGACCAGTGACCAGCCACAGTGACCAGTTACCAGTGACCAGTGACCGGTGACCAGTGACTAGCGACCAGTGAACAGTGACCCGTGACCAGTGACCATTGACCTGTGACCAGTGACCAGTGACCAGTGACCAGTGACCTGTGACCAGTAACCAGTGACCATTGACCTGTGACCAGTGACCAGTGACCAGTGACCAGTGACCACTGACCAGTGATAAGTGACCAGCGACTTTTGACCAGTGACCAGTGTCCAGTGACCAGTGACCAGTGACCAGCGATAGTGACCATTGACCAGTGACCAGTGACCAGTGACCAGCGATAGTGAACACTGACCAGTGACAAGTGACCAGTGACCAGTGACAAGTGACCAGTGACTTGTGACCAGTAACCAGTGACCAGTGACCAGTGACCAGTGACCAGCGACAGTGACCATTGACACGTGACCAGTGACCAGTGACCAGTGACTTGTGACCAGTGACCAGTGACCAGTGACCAGTGACTAGTGACCAGCGACCAGTGAACAGTGACCCGTGACATGTGACGCGTGACCAGTGACCAGTGACCAGTGACCAGTGACCAGTGACCAGTGACCAGTGTCCAGTGACCAGTGACCAGTGACCATTGACCTGTGACCAGTGACCAGTGACAAGTGACCAGTGACCAGTGAACATTGACCTGTGACCAGTGACCAGTGACCAGTGACCAGTGACCAGTGAATAGTGACCAGTGACCAGCGACAGTGACCATTGACCAGTGACCAGTGACCAGTGACCATTGACCATTGACCAGTGACCAGTGACCAGTGACCAGTGACCAGTGACCAGTGACCAGTGACCATTGACCTGTGACCAGTGACCAGTGACCAGTGACCAGTGACCAGTGACCAGTGACCAGTGAATAGTGACCAGTGACCAGCGACAGTGACCATTGACCAGTGACCAGTGACCAGTGAACAGTGACCCGTGACCAGTGACCATTGACCTGTGACCAGTGACCAGTGACCAGTGACCATTGACCTGTGACCAGTGACCAGTGACCAGTGACCACTGACCAGTGTTAAGTGACCAGTGACATTTGACCAGTGACCAGTGACCAGTGACCAGTGACCAGTGACCAGTGACCAGTGACCAGTGACCAGTGTCCGGTGACCAGTGACTTGCGACCAGTGAACAGTGACCCGTGACATGTGACGCGTGACCAGTGACCAGTGACCAGTGACCAGTGACCAGTGACCAGTGACCAGTGTCCAGTGACCAGTGACCAGTGACCATTGACCTGTGACCAGTGACCAGTGACCAGTGACCAGTGACCAGTGACCAGTGACCAGTGACAAGTGAATAGTGACCAGTGACCAGTGACCAGCGACAGTGACCATTGACCAGTGACCAGTGACCAGTGACCATTGACCAGTGACCAGTGACCAGTGACCAGTGACCAGCCACAGTGACCAGTTACCAGTGACCAATGACCGGTGTCCAGTGACTAGCGACCAGTGAACAGTGACCCGTGACCAGTGACCATTGACCTGTGACCAGTGACCAGTGACCAGTGACCAGTGACCTGTGACCAGTGACCAGTGACAATTGACCTGTGACCAGTGACCAGTGACCAGTGACTAGTGACCAGTGACCACTGACCAGTGATAAGTGACCAGTGACTTTTGACCAGTGACCAGTGTCCAGTGACCAGTGACCAGTGACCAGCGACAGTGACCATTGACCAGCGGTAGTGACCATTGACCAGTGACCAGTGACCAGTGACCAGTGACCAGTGACCAGCGATAGTGACCATTGACCAGTGACCAGTGACCAGTGACCATTGACCAGTGACCAGTGACCAGTGACCAGTGACCAGCCACAGTGACCAGTGACCAGTGACCAGTGACCGATGACCAGTGACTAGCGACCAGTGAACAGTGACACGAGACATGTGACGCGTGACCAGTGACCAGTGACCAGTGACCAGTGACCAGTGACCAGTGTCCAGTGACCAGTGACCAGTGACTATTGACCTGTGACCAGTGACCCGTGACCAGTGACCAGTGACCAGTGACCAGTGACCAGTGAACTTTGACCTGTGACCAGTGACCAGTGACCAGTGAATAGTGACCAGTGATCAGTGACCAGCGACATTGACCATTGACCAGTGACCAGTGACCAGTGACCATTGACCAGTGACCAGTGACCAGTGACCAGTGACCAGTGACCAGCCACAGTGACCAGTTACCAGTGACCAGTGACCGTTGACCAGTGACTAGCGACCAGTGAACAGTGACGTGTGACCAGTGACCATTGACCTGTGACCAGTGACCAGTGACCAGTGACCAGTGACCTGTGACCAGTGACCAGTGAGCATTGACCTGTGACCAGTGACCAGTGACAAGTGACCACTGACCAGTGATAAGTGACCAGCGACTTTTGACCAGTGACCAGTGACCAGTGACCAGTGACCAGTGACCAGTGACCAGCCACAGTGACCAGTTACCAGTGACCAGTGACCGGTGACCAGTGACTAGCGACCAGTGAACAGTGACCCGTGACCAGTGACCAGCCACAGTGACCAGTGACCAGTGACCAGTGACCATTGATCTGTGACCAGTGACCAGTGACCAGTGACCAGTGACCAGTGACCATTGACCTGTGACCAGTGACCAGTGACCAGTGACCAGTGACCAGTGACCTGTGACCAGTGACCAGTGACAATTGACCTGTGACCAGTGACCAGTGACCATTGACCAGTGACCAGTGACCACTGACCAGTGATAAGTGACCAGTGACATTTGACCAGTGACCAGTGTCCAGTGACCAGTAACCAGTGACCAGCGACAGTGACCATTGACCAGCGATAAGGACCATTGACCAGTGACCAGTGACCAGTGACCAGTGATCAGCGATAGTGACCTTTGACCAGTGACCAGCGACCAGTGACCATTGACCAGTGACCAGTGACCAGTGACCAGTGACCAGCCACAGTGACAAGTGACCAGTGACCAGTGACCAGTGACCAGTGACCAGTGACCAGTGTCCAGTGACCAGTGACCAGTGACCATTGACCTGTGACCAGTGACCAGTGAACTTTGACCTGTGACCAGTGACCAGTGACCAGTGACCAGTGACCAGTGACCAGTGAACTTTGACCTGTGACCAGTGACCAGTGACCAGTGAATAGTGACCAGTGACCAGTGACCAGCGACAGTGACCATTGACCAGTGACCAGTGACCAGTGACCATTGACCAGCCACAGTGACCAGTTACCAGTGACCAGTGACCGGTGACCAGTGACTAGCGACCAGTGAACAGTGACCCGTGACCAGTGACCATTGACCAGTGACCAGTGACCAGTGACCTGTGACCAGTGACCAGTGACCAGTGACCAGTGACCATTGACCTGTGACCAGTGACCAGTGACCATTGACCTGTGACCAGTGACCAGTGACCAGTGACCAGCGACCATTGTCCTGCGACCAGTGACCAGTGACCAGTGACCAGTGACCTGTGACCAGTGACCAGTGACAGTTGACCTGTGACCAGTGACCAGTGACCAGTGACCAGTGACCAGTGACCACTGACCAGTGATAAGTGACCAGTGACTTTTGACCAGTGACCAGTGTCCAGTGACCAGTGACCAGTGACCAGCGACAGTGACCATTGACCAGCGATAGTGACCATTGACCAGCGATAGTGACCATTGACCAGTGACCAGTGACCAGTGACCAGTGACCAGTGACCAGCGATAGTGACCATTGACCAGTGACCAGTGACCATTGACCTGTGACCAGTGACCAGTGACCAGTGACCAGTGACCTGTGACGAGTGACCAGTGACCAGTGACCAGTGACCACTGACCAGTGATAAGTGACCAGTGACTTTTGACCAGTGACCAGCGACAGTGACCATTGACCAGCGATAGTGACCATTGACCAGTGACCAGTGACCAGTGACCGGTGGCCAGTGACCAGCGATAGTGACCATTGACCAGTGACCAGTGACCAGTGACCAGTGACCAGTGAACTTTGACCTGTGACCAGTGACCAGTGACCGGTGACCAGTGACTAGCGACCAGTGAACAGTGACCCGTGACCAGTGACCATTGACCTGTGACCAGTGACCAGTGACCAGTGACCAGTGACCAGTGACCTGTGACCAGTGACCAGTGACCATTGACCTGTGACCAGTGACCAGTGACCAGTGACCACTGACCAGTGATAAGTGACCAGCGACTTTTGACCAGTGACCAGTGTCCAGTGACCAGTGACCAGTGACCAGCGACAGTGACCATTGACCAGCGATAGTGACCATTGACCAGTGACCAGTGACCAGTGACCAGTGACCAGTGACCAGCGATAGTGAACACTGACCAGTGACAAGTGACCAGTGACTTGTGACCAGTGACCAGTGACCTGTGACTTGTGACCAGTGACCAGTGGCCAGTGACCACTGACCAGTGACAAGTGACCAGTGACTTTTGACCAGTGACCAGTGGCCAGTGACCAGCGACAGTGACCATTGACCAGCGATAGTGACCAATGACCAGTGACCAGTGACCAGTGACCAGTGACCAGTGAATAGTGACCAGTGACCAGTGACCAGCGACAGTGACCATTGACCAGTGACCAGTGACCAGTGAACAGTGACCCGTGACCAATGACCATTGACCTGTGACCAGTGACCAGTGACCAGTGACCATTGACCTGTGACCAGTGACCAGTGACCAGAGACCACTGACCAGTGATAAGTGACCAGTGACTTTTGACCAGTGACCAGCGACCAGTGACCATTGACCAGTGACCAGTGACCAGTGACCAGTGACCAGTGACCAGTGTCCGGTGACCAATGACTTGCGACCAGTGAACAGTGACCCGTGACATGTGACGCGTGACCAGTGACCAGTGACCAGTGACCAGTGACCAGTGACCAGTGTCCAATGACCAGTGACCAGTGACCATTGACCTGTGACTAGTGACCAGTGACCAGTGACCATTGACCTGTGACTAGTGACCAGTGACCAGTGACCAGTGACCAGTGTCCAGTGACCAGCGACAGTGACCATTGACCAGCGATAGTGACCATTGACCAGTGACCAGTGACCAGTGACCAGTGACCAGCGATAGTGAACACTGACCAGTGACAAGTGACCAGTGACTTGTGACCAGTGACCAGTGACCTGTGACTTGTGACCAGTGACCAGTGGCCAGTGACCAGTGACCAGTGACAAGTGACCAGTGACCAGTGAACAGTGACCAGTGACCAGTGACCAGTGACAAGTGACCAGTGACTTGTGACCAGTAACCAGTGACCAGTGACCAGTGACCACTGACCAGCGACAGTGACCATTGACCCGTGACCAGTGACCAGTGACCAGTGACCATTGACCTGTGACCAGTGACCAGTGACCAGCGACAGTGACCATTGACCCGTGACCTGTGACCAGTGACCAGTGACCAGTGACCAGTGAATAGTGACCAGTGACCAGCGACAGTGACCATTGACCAGTGACCAGTGACCAGTGACCATTGACCAGTGACCAGTGACCAGTGACCAGTGACCTGTGACCAGTGACCAGTGACCAGTGACCATTGACCTGTGACCAGTGACCAGTGACCAGTGACCAGTGACCAGTGAATAGTGACCAGTGACCAGTGACCAGCGACAGTGACCATTGACCAGTGACCAGTGACCAGTGAACAGTGACCCGTGACCAGTGAATAGTGACCAGTGACCAGTGACCAGCGACAGTGACCATTGACCAGTGACCAGCGACAGTGACCATTGACCAGTGACCAGTGACCAGTGAACAGTGACCCGTGACCAGTGACCATTGACCTGTGACCAGTGACCAGTGACCAGTGACCATTGACCTGTGACCAGTGACCAGTGACCAGTGACCACTGACCAGTGTTAAGTGACCAGTGACATTTGAACAGTGACCAGTGACCAGTGACCAGTGACCAGTGACCAGTGACCAGTGACCAGTGACCAGTGACCAGTGTCCGGTGACCAGTGACTTGCGACCAGTGAACAGTGACCCGTGACATGTGACGCGTGACCAGTGACCAGTGACCAGTGACCAGTGACCAGTGACCAGTGACCAGTGTCCAGTGACCAGTGACCAGTGACCATTGACCTGTGACCAGTGACCAGTGACCAGTGACCAGTGACCAGTGACCAGTGACCAGTGACAAGTGAATAGTGACCAGTGACCAGTGACCAGCGACAGTGACCATTGACCAGTGACCAGTGACCAGTGACCATTGACCAGTGACCAGTGACCAGTGACCAGTGACCAGCCACAGTGACCAGTTACCAGTGACCAATGACCGGTGTCCAGTGACTAGCGACCAGTGAACAGTGACCCGTGACCAGTGACCATTGACCTGTGACCAGTGACCAGTGACCAGTGACCAGTGACCTGTGACCAGTGACCAGTGACAATTGACCTGTGACCAGTGACCAGTGACCAGTGACTAGTGACCAGTGACCACTGACCAGTGATAAGTGACCAGTGACTTTTGACCAGTGACCAGTGTCCAGTGACCAGTGACCAGTGACCAGCGACAGTGACCATTGACCAGCGGTAGTGACCATTGACCAGTGACCAGTGACCAGTGACCATTGACCAGTGACCAGTGACCAGTGACCAGTGACCAGTGACCAGTGACCAGTGACCATTGACCTGTGACCAGTGACCAGTGACCAGTGACCAGTGACCAGTGAATAGTGACCAGTGACCAGTGACCAGCGACAGTGACCATTGACCAGTGACCAGTGACCAGTGAACAGTGACCCGTGACCAGTGAATAGTGACCAGTGACCAGTGACCAGCGACAGTGACCATTGACCAGTGACCAGTGACCAGTGAACAGTGACCCGTGACCAGTGACCAGTGACCAGTGACCAGTGACCAGTGAATAGTGACCAGTGACCAGCGACAGTGACCATTGACCAGTGACCAGTGACCAGTGACCATTGACCAGTGACCAGTGACCAGTGACCAGTGAGCAGTGACCAGTGACCAGTAACCAGTGACCAGTGACCAGTGACCAGTGACCAGCGACAGTGACCATTGACCCGTGACCTGTGACCAGTGACCAGTGACCAGTGACCAGTGACCAGTGTCCAGTGACCAGTGACCAGTGACCATTGACCTGTGACCAGTGACCAGTGACAAGTGACCAGTGACCAGTGAACATTGACCTGTGACCAGTGACCAGTGACCAGTGACCAGTGACCAGTGACCAGTGAATAGTGACCAGTGACCAGCGACAGTGACCATTGACCAGTGACCAGTGACCAGTGACCATTGACCAGTGACCAGTGACCAGTGACCAGTGACCAGTGACCAGTGACCAGTGACCAGTGACCAGTGACCATTGACCTGTGACCAGTGACCAGTGACCAGTGACCAGTGACCAGTGACCAGTGACCAGCGACAGTGACCATTGACCAGTGACCAGTGACCAGTGAACAGTGACCCGTGACCAGTGAATAGTGACCAGTGACCAGTGACCAGCGACAGTGACCATTGACCAGTGACCAGTGACCAGTGAACAGTGACCCGTGACCAGTGACCAGTGACCAGTGACCAGTGACCAGTGAATAGTGACCAGTGACCAGCGACAGTGACCATTGACCAGCGATAGTGACCATTGTCCAGTGACTAGTGACCAGTGACCAGTGTCCAGTGACCACTGACCAGTGACCATTGACCTGTGACCAGTGACCAGTGACAAGTGACCAGTGACCAGTGAACATTGACCTGTGACCAGTGACCAGTGACCAGTGACCAGTGACCAGTGACCATTGACCAGTGACCAGTGACCAGTGACCAGTGACCAGTGACCAGTGACCAGTGACCAGTGACCATTGACCTGTGACCAGTGACCAGTGACCAGTGACCAGTGACCAGTGACCAGTGACCAGTGACCAGTGACCAGTGAATAGTGACCAGTGACCAGTGACCAGCGACAGTGACCATTGACCAGTGACCAGTGACCAGTGAACAGTGACCCGTGACCAATGTCCATTGACCTGTGACCAGTGACCAGTGACCAGTGACCATTGACCTGTGACCAGTGACCAGTGACCAGAGACCACTGACCAGTGATAAGTGACCAGTGACTTTTGACCAGTGACCAGCGACCAGTGACCATTGACCAGTGACCAGTGACCAGTGACCAGTGACCAGTGACCAGTGTCCGGTGACCAATGACTTGCGACCAGTGAACAGTGACCCGTGACATGTGACGCGTGACCCGTGACCAGTGACCATTGACCTGTGACCAGTGACCAGTGACCAGTGACCAGTGACCTGTGACCAGTGACCAGTGACCATTGACCTGTGACCAGTGACCAGTGACCAGTGACCAGTGACCACTGACCAGTGATAAGTGACCAGCGACATTTGACAAGTGACCAGTGTCCAGTGACCAGTGACCAGTGACCAGCGACAGTGACCATTGACCAGCGATAGTGACCATTGACCAGTGACCAGTGACCAGTGTCCAGTGACCAGCGATAGTGAACACTGACCAGTGACAAGTGACCAGTGACTTGTGACCAGTGACCAGTGACCTGTGACTTGTGACCAGTGACCAGTGGCCAGTGACCAGTGACCAGTGACAAGTGACAAGTGACCAGTGAACAGTGACCAGTGACCAGTGACCAGTGACAAGTGACCAGTGACTTGTGACCAGTAACCAGTGACCAGTGACCAGTGACCAGTGACCAGCTACAGTGACCATTGACCCGTGACCAGTGACCAGTGACCAGTGACTTGTGACCAGTGACCAGTGACCAGTGACCAGTGACCAGTGACCAGTGACTAGTGACCAGCGACCAGTGAACAGTGACCCGTGACATGTGACGCGTGACCAGTGACCAGTGACCAGTGACCAATGACCAGTGACCAGTGACCAGTGTCCAGTGACCAGTGACCAGTGACCATTGACCTGTGACCAGTGACCACTGACAAGTGACCAGTGACCTGTGAACATTGACCTGTGACCAGTGACCAGTGACCAGTGACCAGTGACCAGTGACCAGTGACCAGTGACGATTGACCTGTGACCAGTGACCAGTGACCAGTGACCAGTGACCAGTGAATAGTGACCAGTGACCAGTGACCAGCGACAGTGACCATTGACCATTGACCAGTGACCTGTGAACAGTGACCCGTGACCAGTGAATAGTGACCAGTGACCAGTGACCAGCGACAGTGACCATTGACCAGTGACCAGTGACCAGTGAACAGTGACCCGTGACCAGTGACCAGTGACCAGTGACCAGTGACCAGTGAATAGTGACCAGTGACCAGCGACAGTGACCATCGACCAGTGACCAGTGACCAGTGACCATTGACCAGTGACCAGCGACCAGTGTCCAGTGAGCAGTGACCAGTGACCAGTAACCAGTGACCAGTGACCAGTGACCAGTGACCAGCGACAGTGACCATTGACCCGTGACCTGTGACCGGTGACCAGTGACCAGTGACCAGTGACCAGTGACCAGCGACAGTGACCTTTGACCAGCGATAGTGACCATTGACCAGTGACCAGTGACCAGTGACCAGTGACCAGCGATAGTGAACACTGACCAGTGACAAGTGACCAGTGACTTGTGACCAGTGACCAGTGACCTGTGACTTGTGACCAGTGACCAGTGACCAGTGACAAGTGACCAGTGACCCGTGACCAGTGAATAGTGACCAGTGACCAGTGACCAGCGACAGTGACCATTGACCAGTGACCAGTGACCAGTGAACAGTGACCCGTGACCAGTGACCAGTGACCAGTGACCAGTGACCAGTGAATAGTGACCAGTGACCAGCGACAGTGACCATCGACCAGTGACCAGTGACCAGTGACCATTGAACAGTGACCCGTGACCAGTGACCAGCCACAGTGACCAGTGACCAGTGACCAGTGACCATTGATCTGTGACCAGTGACCAGTGACCAGTGACCAGTGACCAGTGACCATTGACCTGTGACCAGTGACCAGTGACCAGTGACCAGTGACCAGTGACCTGTGACCAGTGACCAGTGACAATTGACCTGTGACCAGTGACCAGTGACCATTGACCAGTGACCAGTGACCACTGACCAGTGATAAGTGACCAGTGACATTTGACCAGTGACCAGTGTCCAGTGACCAGTAACCAGTGACCAGCGACAGTGACCATTGACCAGCGATAAGGACCATTGACCAGTGACCAGTGACCAGTGACCAGTGATCAGCGATAGTGACCTTTGACCAGTGACCAGCGACCAGTGACCATTGACCAGTGACCAGTGACCAGTGACCAGTGACCAGCCACAGTGACAAGTGACCAGTGACCAGTGACCAGTGACCAGTGACCAGTGACCAGTGTCCAGTGACCAGTGACCAGTGACCATTGACCTGTGACCAGTGACCAGTGAACTTTGACCTGTGACCAGTGACCAGTGACCAGTGACCAGTGACCAGTGACCAGTGAACTTTGACCTGTGACCAGTGACCAGTGACCAGTGAATAGTGACCAGTGACCAGTGACCAGCGACAGTGACCATTGACCAGTGACCAGTGACCAGTGACCATTGACCAGCCACAGTGACCAGTTACCAGTGACCAGTGACCGGTGACCAGTGACCACTGACCTGTGACCAGTGACCAGTGACCATTGACCTGTGACCAGTGACCAGTGACCAGTGACCAGCGACCATTGTCCTGCGACCAGTGACCAGTGACCAGTGACCAGTGACCAGTGACCTGTGACCAGTGACCAGTGACAGTTGACCTGTGACCAGTGACCAGTGACCAGTGACCAGTGACCACTGACCAGTGATAAGTGACCAGTGACTTTTGACCAGTGACCAGTGTCCAGTGACCAGTGACCAGTGACCAGCGACAGTGACCATTGACCAGCGATAGTGACCATTGACCAGCGATAGTGACCATTGACCAGTGACCAGTGACCAGTGACCAGTGACCAGTGACCAGTGACCAGCGATAGTGACCATTGACCAGTGACCAGTGACCATTGACCTGTGACCAGTGACCAGTGACCAGTGACCAGTGACCTGTGACGAGTGACCAGTGACCAGTGACCAGTGACCACTGACCAGTGATAAGTGACCAGTGACTTTTGACCAGTGACCAGCGACAGTGACCATTGACCAGCGATAGTGACCATTGACCAGTGACCAGTGACCAGTGACCGGTGGCCAGTGACCAGCGATAGTGACCATTGACCAGTGACCAGTGACCAGTGACCAGTGACCAGTGAACTTTGACCTGTGACCAGTGACCAGTGACCGGTGACCAGTGACTAGCGACCAGTGAACAGTGACCCGTGACCAGTGACCATTGACCTGTGACCAGTGACCAGTGACCAGTGACCAGTGACCAGTGACCTGTGACCAGTGACCAGTGACCAGTGACCAGTGACCACTGACCAGTGATAAGTGACCAGCGACTTTTGACCAGTGACCAGTGTCCAGTGACCAGTGACCAGTGACCAGCGACAGTGACCATTGACCAGCGATAGTGACCATTGACCAGTGACCAGTGACCAGTGACCAGTGACCAGTGACCAGCGATAGTGAACACTGACCAGTGACAAGTGACCAGTGACTTGTGACCAGTGACCAGTGACCTGTGACTTGTGACCAGTGACCAGTGGCCAGTGACCACTGACCAGTGACAAGTGACCAGTGACTTTTGACCAGTGACCAGTGGCCAGTGACCAGCGACAGTGACCATTGACCAGCGATAGTGACCAATGACCAGTGACCAGTGACCAGTGACCAGTGACCAGTGACCAGTGACCAGTGAATAGTGACCAGTGACCAGTGACCAGCGACAGTGACCATTGACCAGTGACCAGTGACCAGTGAACAGTGACCCGTGACCAATGACCATTGACCTGTGACCAGTGACCAGTGACCAGTGACCATTGACCTGTGACCAGTGACCAGTGACCAGAGACCACTGACCAGTGATAAGTGACCAGTGACTTTTGACCAGTGACCAGCGACCAGTGACCATTGACCAGTGACCAGTGACCAGTGACCAGTGACCAGTGACCAGTGACCAGTGTCCGGTGACCAATGACTTGCGACCAGTGAACAGTGACCCGTGACATGTGACGCGTGACCAGTGACCAGTGACCAGTGACCAGTGACCAGTGACCAGTGTCCAATGACCAGTGACCAGTGACCATTGACCTGTGACTAGTGACCAGTGACCAGTGACCAGTGACCAGTGTCCAGTGACCAGTGACCAGTGACCAGCGACAGTGACCATTGACCAGCGATAGTGACCATTGACCAGTGACCAGTGACCAGTGACCAGTGACCAGCGATAGTGAACACTGACCAGTGACAAGTGACCAGTGACTTGTGACCAGTGACCAGTGACCTGTGACTTGTGACCAGTGACCAGTGGCCAGTGACCAGTGACCAGTGACAAGTGACCAGTGACCAGTGAACAGTGACCAGTGACCAGTGACCAGTGACCAGTGACAAGTGACCAGTGACTTGTGACCAGTAACCAGTGACCAGTGACCTGTGACCACTGACCAGCGACAGTGACCATTGACCCGTGACCAGTGACCAGTGACCAGTGACCATTGACCTGTGACCAGTGACCAGTGACCAGCGACAGCGACCATTGACCCGTGACCTGTGACCAGTGACCAGTGACCAGTGACCAGTGACCAGTGTCCAGTGACCAGTGACCAGTGACCATTGACCTGTGACCAGTGACCAGTGACCAGTGACCAGTGACCAGTGACCAGTGAATAGTGACCAGTGACCAGCGACAGTGACCATTGACCAGTGACCAGTGACCAGTGACCATTGACCAGTGACCAGTGACCAGTGACCAGTGACCAGTGACCAGTGACCAGTGACCATTGACCTGTGACCAGTGACCAGTGACCAGTGACCAGTGACCAGTGAATAGTGACCAGTGACCAGTGACCAGCGACAGTGACCATTGACCAGTGACCAGTGACCAGTGAACAGTGACCCGTGACCAGTGAATAGTGACCAGTGACCAGTGACCAGCGACAGTGACCATTGACCAGTGACCAGTGACCAGTGAACAGTGACCCGTGACCAGTGACCAGTGACCAGTGACCAGTGACCAGTGAATAGTGACCAGTGACCAGCGACAGTGACCATTGACCAGTGACCAGTGACCAGTGACCATTGACCAGTGACCAGTGACCAGTGACCAGTGAGCAGTGACCAGTGACCAGTAACCAGTGACCAGTGACCAGTGACCAGTGACCAGCGACAGTGACCATTGACCCGTGACCTGTGACCAGTGACCAGTGACCAGTGACCAGTGACCAGTGTCCAGTGACCAGTGACCAGTGACCATTGACCTGTGACCAGTGACCAGTGACAAGTGACCAGTGACCAGTGAACATTGACCTGTGACCAGTGACCAGTGACCAGTGACCAGTGACCAGTGACCAGTGAATAGTGACCAGTGACCAGCGACAGTGACCATTGACCAGTGACCAGTGACCAGTGACCATTGACCAGTGACCAGTGACCAGTGACCAGTGACCAGTGACCAGTGACCAGTGACCAGTGACCAGTGACCATTGACCTGTGACCAGTGACCAGTGACCAGTGACCAGTGACCAGTGACCAGTGACCAGCGACAGTGACCATTGACCAGTGACCAGTGACCAGTGAACAGTGACCCGTGACCAGTGAATAGTGACCAGTGACCAGTGACCAGCGACAGTGACCATTGACCAGTGACCAGTGACCAGTGAACAGTGACCCGTGACCAGTGACCAGTGACCAGTGACCAGTGACCAGTGAATAGTGACCAGTGACCAGCGACAGTGACCATTGACCAGCGATAGTGACCATTGACCAGTGACTAGTGACCAGTGACCAGTGTCCAGTGACCACTGACCAGTGACCATTGACCTGTGACCAGTGACCAGTGACAAGTGACCAGTGACCAGTGAACATTGACCTGTGACCAGTGACCAGTGACCAGTGACCAGTGACCAGTGACCATTGACCAGTGACCAGTGACCAGTGACCAGTGACCAGTGACCAGTGACCAGTGACCAGTGACCATTGACCTGTGACCAGTGACCAGTGACCAGTGACCAGTGACCAGTGACCAGTGACCAGTGACCAGTGACCAGTGAATAGTGACCAGTGACCAGTGACCAGCGACAGTGACCATTGACCAGTGACCAGTGACCAGTGAACAGTGACCCGTGACCAATGTCCATTGACCTGTGACCAGTGACCAGTGACCAGTGACCATTGACCTGTGACCAGTGACCAGTGACCAGAGACCACTGACCAGTGATAAGTGACCAGTGACTTTTGACCAGTGACCAGCGACCAGTGACCATTGACCAGTGACCAGTGACCAGTGACCAGTGACCAGTGACCAGTGTCCGGTGACCAATGACTTGCGACCAGTGAACAGTGACCCGTGACATGTGACGCGTGACCAGTGACCAGTGACCAGTGACCAGTGACCAGTGACCAGTGACCAGTGTCCAATGACCAGTGACCAGTGACCATTGACCTGTGACTAGTGACCAGTGACCAGTGACCAGTGACCAGTGACCAGTTACCAGTGACCAGTGACCAGTGAATAGTGACCAGTGACCAGTGACCAGCGACAGTGACCATTGACCAGTGACCAGTACCAGTGACCAGTGACCAGCCGCAGTGACCAGTTACCAGTGACCAGTGACCGGTGACCAGTGACTAGCGACCAGTGAACAGTGACCCGTGACCAGTGACCATTGACCTGTGACCAGTGACCAGTGACCAGTGACCAGTGACCTGTGACCAGTGACCAGTGACAATTGACCTGTGACCAGTGACCAGTGACCAGTGACCAGTGACCAGTGACCACTGACCAGTGATAAGTGACCAGTGACTTTTGACCAGTGACCAGTGTCCAGTGACCAGTGACCAGTGACCAGCGACAGTGACCATTGACCAGTGACCAGTGACAAGTGACCATTGACCAGTGACCAGTGACCAGTGACCAGTGACCAGTGACCAGTTAGCAGTGACCAGTGACCAGTGAACTTTGACCTGTGACCAGTGACCAGTGACCAGTGAATAGTGACCAGTGACCAGTGACCAGCGACAGTGACCATTGACCAGTGACCAGTGACCAGTGACCATTGACCAGTGACCAGTGACCAGTGACCAGTGACCAGTGACCAGCCACAGTGACCAGTTACCAGTGACCAGTGACCGGTGACCAGTGACTAGCGACCAGTGAACAGTGACCCGTGACCAGTGACCATTGACCTGTGACCAGTGACCAGTGACCAGTGACCAGTGACCTGTGACCAGTGACCAGTGACCATTGACCTGTGACCAGTGACCAGTGACCAGTGACCAGTGACCACTGACCAGTGATAAGTGACCATCGACATTTGACCAGTGACCAGTGTCCAGTGACCAGTGACCAGTATCCAGCGACAGTGACCATTGACCAGCGATAGTGACCATTGACCAGTGACCAGTGACCAGTGACCAGTGACCAGCGATGGTGAACACTGACCAGTGACAAGTGACCAGTGACTTGTGACCAGTGACCAGTGACCTGTGACTTGTGACCAGTGACCAGTGGCCAGTGACCAGTGACCAGTGACAAGTGACAAGTGACCAGTGAACAGTGACCAGTGACCAGTGACCAGTGACAAGTGACCAGTGACTTGTGACCAGTAACCAGTGACCAGTGACCAGTGACCAGTGACCAGCTACAGTGACCATTGACCCGTGACCAGTGACCAGTGACCAGTGACTTGTGACCAGTGACCAGTGACCAGTGACCAGTGACCAGTGACCAGTGACTAGTGACCAGCGACCAGTGAACAGTGACCCGTGACATGTGACGCGTGACCAGTGACCAGTGACCAGTGACCAATGACCAGTGACCAGTGACCAGTGTCCAGTGACCAGTGACCAGTGACCATTGACCTGTGACCAGTGACCAGTGACAAGTGACCAGTGACCTGTGAACATTGACCTGTGACCAGTGACCAGTGACCAGTGACCAGTGACCAGTGACCAGTGACCAGTGACGATTGACCTGTGACCAGTGACCAGTGACCAGTGACCAGTGAGCAGTGACCAGTGACCAGTGAACTTTGACCTGTGACCAGTGACCAGTGACCAGTGAATAGTGACCAGTGACCAGTGACCAGCGACAGTGACCATTGACCAGTGACCAGTGACCAGTGACCATTGACCAGTGACCAGTGACCAGTGACCAGTGACCAGTGACCAGCCACAGTGACCAGTTACCAGTGACCAGTGACCGGTGACCAGTGACTAGCGACCAGTGAACAGTGACCCGTGACCAGTGACCATTGACCTGTGACCAGTGACCAGTGACCAGTGACCAGTGACCTGTGACCAGTGACCAGTGACCATTGACCTGTGACCAGTGACCAGTGACCAGTGACCAGTGACCACTGACCAGTGATAAGTGACCAGCGACATTTGACAAGTGACCAGTGTCCAGTGACCAGTGACCAGTGACCAGCGACAGTGACCATTGACCAGCGATAGTGACCATTGACCAGTGACCAGTGACCAGTGACCAGTGACCAGCGATAGTGAACACTGACCAGTGACAAGTGACCAGTGACTTGTGACCAGTGACCAGTGACCTGTGACTTGTGACCAGTGACCAGTGGCCAGTGACCAGTGACCAGTGACAAGTGACAAGTGACCAGTGAACAGTGACCAGTGACCAGTGACCAGTGACAAGTGACCAGTGACTTGTGACCAGTAACCAGTGACCAGTGACCAGTGACCAGTGACCAGCTACAGTGACCATTGACCCGTGACCAGTGACCAGTGACCAGTGACTTGTGACCAGTGACCAGTGACCAGTGACCAGTGACCAGTGACCAGTGACTAGTGACCAGCGACCAGTGAACAGTGACCCGTGACATGTGACGCGTGACCAGTGACCAGTGACCAGTGACCAATGACCAGTGACCAGTGACCAGTGTCCAGTGACCAGTGACCAGTGACCATTGACCTGTGACCAGTGACCACTGACAAGTGACCAGTGACCTGTGAACATTGACCTGTGACCAGTGACCAGTGACCAGTGACCAGTGACCAGTGACCAGTGACCAGTGACGATTGACCTGTGACCAGTGACCAGTGACCAGTGACCAGTGACCAGTGAATAGTGACCAGTGACCAGTGACCAGCGACAGTGACCATTGACCATTGACCAGTGACCTGTGAACAGTGACCCGTGACCAGTGAATAGTGACCAGTGACCAGTGACCAGCGACAGTGACCATTGACCAGTGACCAGTGACCAGTGAACAGTGACCCGTGACCAGTGACCAGTGACCAGTGACCAGTGACCAGTGAATAGTGACCAGTGACCAGCGACAGTGACCATCGACCAGTGACCAGTGACCAGTGACCATTGACCAGTGACCAGCGACCAGTGTCCAGTGAGCAGTGACCAGTGACCAGTAACCTGTGACCAGTGACCAGTGACCAGTGACCAGCGACAGTGACCATTGACCCGTGACCTGTGACCAGTGACCAGTGACCAGTGACCAGTGACCAGTGACCAGCGACAGTGACCTTTGACCAGCGATAGTGACCATTGACCAGTGACCAGTGACCAGTGACCAGTGACCAGCGATAGTGAACACTGACCAGTGACATGTGACCAGTGACTTGTGACCAGTGACCAGTGACCTGTGACTTGTGACCAGTGACCAGTGACCAGTGACAAGTGACCAGTGACCCGTGACCAGTGAATAGTGACCAGTGACCAGTGACCAGCGACAGTGACCATTGACCAGTGACCAGTGACCAGTGAACAGTGACCCGTGACCAGTGACCAGTGACCAGTGACCAGTGACCAGTGAATAGTGACCAGTGACCAGCGACAGTGACCATCGACCAGTGACCAGTGACCAGTGACCATTGACCAGTGACCAGTGACCAGTGACCAGTGAGCAGTGACCAGTGACCAGTAACCAGTGACCAGTGACCAGTGACCAGTGACCAGTGACCAGCGACAGTGACCATTGACCCGTGACCTGTGACCAGTGACCAGTGACCAGTGACCAGTGACTAGTGTCCAGTGACCAGTGACCAGTGACCATTGACCTGTGACCAGTGACCAGTGACAAGTGACCAGTGACCAGTGAACATTTACCTGTGACCAGTGACCAGTGACCAGTGACCAGTGACCAGTGACCAGTGAATAGTGACCAGTGACCAGCGACAGTGACCATTAACCAGTGACCAGTGACCAGTGACCATTGACCAGTGACCAGTGACCAGTGACCAGTGACCAGTGACCAGTGACCAGTGACCAGTGACCATTGACCTGTGACCAGTGACCAGTGACCAGTGACCAGTGACCAGTGACCAGTGAATAGTGACCAGTGACCAGTGACCAGCGACAGTCACCATTGACCAGTGACCAGTGACCAGTGAACAGTGACCCGTGACCAGTGAATAGTGACCAGTGACCAGTGACCAGCGACAGTGACCATTGACCAGTGACCAGTGACCAGTGAACAGTGACCCGTGACCAGTGACCATTGACCTGTGACCAGTGACCAGTGACCAGTGACCAGTGACCTGTGACCAGTGACCAGTGACCATTGACCTGTGACCAGTGACCAGTGACCAGTGACCAGTGACCACTGACCAGTGATAAGTGACCAGCGACATTTGACAAGTGACCAGTGTCCAGTGACCAGTGACCAGTGACCAGCGACAGTGACCATTGACCAGCGATAGTGACCATTGACCAGTGACCAGTGACCAGTGACCAGTGACCAGCGATAGTGAACACTGACCAGTGACCAGTGACCAGTGACTTGTGACCAGTGACCAGTGACCTGTGACTTGTGACCAGTGACCAGTGGCCAGTGACCAGTGACCAGTGACAAGTGACAAGTGACCAGTGAACAGTGACCAGTGACCAGTGACCAGTGACAAGTGACCAGTGACTTGTGACCAGTAACCAGTGACCAGTGACCAGTGACCAGTGACCAGCTACAGTGACCATTGACCCGTGACCAGTGACCAGTGACCAGTGACTTGTGACCAGTGACCAGTGACCAGTGACCAGTGACCAGTGACCAGTGACTAGTGACCAGCGACCAGTGAACAGTGACCCGTGACATGTGACGCGTGACCAGTGACCAGTGACCAGTGACCAATGACCAGTGACCAGTGACCAGTGTCCAGTGACCAGTGACCAGTGACCATTGACCTGTGACCAGTGACCAGTGACAAGTGACCAGTGACCTGTGAACATTGACCTGTGACCAGTGACCAGTGACCAGTGACCAGTGACCAGTGACCAGTGACCAGTGACGATTGACCTGTGACCAGTGACCAGTGACCAGTGACCAGTGACCAGTGAATAGTGACCAGTGACCAGTGACCAGCGACAGTGACCATTGACCATTGACCAGTGACCTGTGAACAGTGACCCGTGACCAGTGAATAGTGACCAGTGACCAGTGACCAGCGACAGTGACCATTGACCAGTGACCAGTGACCAGTGAACAGTGACCCGTGACCAGTGACCAGTGACCAGTGACCAGTGACCAGTGAATAGTGACCAGTGACCAGCGACAGTGACCATCGACCAGTGACCAGTGACCAGTGACCATTGACCAGTGACCAGCGACCAGTGTCCAGTGAGCAGTGACCAGTGACCAGTAACCAGTGACCAGTGACCAGTGACCAGTGACCAGCGACAGTGACCATTGACCCGTGACCTGTGACCAGTGACCAGTGACCAGTGACCAGTGACCAGTGACCAGCGACAGTGACCTTTGACCAGCGATAGTGACCATTGACCAGTGACCAGTGACCAGTGACCAGTGACCAGCGATAGTGAACACTGACCAGTGACAAGTGACCAGTGACTTGTGACCAGTGACCAGTGACCTGTGACTTGTGACCAGTGACCAGTGGCCAGTGACCAGTGACCAGTGACAAGTGACCAGTGACCCGTGACCAGTGAATAGTGACCAGTGACCAGTGACCAGCGACAGTGACCATTGACCAGTGACCAGTGACCAGTGAACAGTGACCCGTGACCAGTGACCAGTGACCAGTGACCAGTGACCAGTGAATAGTGACCAGTGACCAGCGACAGTGACCATCGACCAGTGACCAGTGACCAGTGACCATTGACCAGTGACCAGTGACCAGTGACCAGTGAGCAGTGACCAGTGACCAGTAACCAGTGACCAGTGACCAGTGACCAGTGACCAGTGACCAGCGACAGTGACCATTGACCCGTGACCTGTGACCAGTGACCAGTGACCAGTGACCAGTGACTAGTGTCCAGTGACCAGTGACCAGTGACCATTGACCTGTGACCAGTGACCAGTGACAAGTGACCAGTGACCAGTGAACATTTACCTGTGACCAGTGACCAGTGACCAGTGACCAGTGACCAGTGACCAGTGAATAGTGACCAGTGACCAGCGACAGTGACCATTAACCAGTGACCAGTGACCAGTGACCATTGACCAGTGACCAGTGACCAGTGACCAGTGACCAGTGACCAGTGACCATTGACCTGTGACCAGTGACCAGTGACCAGTGACCAGTGACCAGTGACCAGTGAATAGTGACCAGTGACCAGTGACCAGCGACAGTCACCATTGACCAGTGACCAGTGACCAGTGAACAGTGACCCGTGACCAGTGAATAGTGACCAGTGACCAGTGACCAGCGACAGTGACCATTGACCAGTGACCAGTGACCAGTGAACAGTGACCCGTGACCAGTGACCAGTGACCAGTGACCAGTGACCAGTGAATAGTGACCAGTGACCAGCGACAGTGACCATTGACCAGCGATAGTGACCATTGACCAGTGACCAGTGACCAGTGACCAGTGTCCAGTGACCAGTGACCAGTGACCATTGACCTGTGACCAGTGACCAGTGACAAGTGACCAGTGACCAGTGAACATTGACCTGTGACCAGTGACCAGTGACCAGTGACCAGTGACCAGTGACCAGTGAATAGTGACCAGTGACCAGCGACAGTGACCATTGACCAGAGACCATTGACCAGTGAATAGTGACCAGTGACCAGTGACCAGCGACAGTGACCATTGACCAGTGACCAGTGACCAGTGAACAGTGACCCGTGACCAGTGACCATTGACCAGTGACCAGTGACCATTGACCTGTGACCAGTGACCAGTGACCAGAGACCACTGACCAGTGATAAGTGACCAGTGACTTTTGACCAGTGACCAGCGACCAGTGACCATTGACCAGTGACCAGTGACCTGTGACCAGTGACCAGTGTCCGGTGACCAGTGACTTGCGACCAGTGAACAGTGACCCGTGACATGTGACGCGTGACCAGTGACCAGTGACCAGTGACCAGTGACCAGTGACCAGTGTCCAATGACCAGTGACCAGTGACCAATGACCTGTGACCAGTGACCAGTGACCAGTGACCAGTGACCAGTGACCAGTGACCAGTGACCAGTGAATAGTGACCAGCCACAGTGACCAGTTACCAGTGACCAGTGACCGGTGACCAGTGACTAGCGACCAGTGAACAGTGACCCGTGACCAGTGACCATTGACCTGTGACCAGTGACCAGTGACCAGTGACCAGTGACCTGTGACCAGTAACCATTGACCATTGACCTGTGACCAGTGACCAGTGACCAGTGACCAGTGACCAGTGACCAGTGACAAGTGAATAGTGACCAGTGACCAGTGACCAGCGACAGTGACCATTGACCAGTGACCAGTGACCAGTGACCATTGACCAGTGACCAGTGACCAGTGACCAGTGACCAGCCACAGTGACCAGTTACCAGTGACCAATGACCGGTGTCCAGTGACTAGCGACCAGTGAACAGTGACCCGTGACCAGTGACCATTGACCTGTGACCAGTGACCAGTGACCAGTGACCAGTGACCAGTGACCAGTGACCAGTGACCAGTGAACTTTGACCTGTGACCAGTGACCAGTGACCAGTGAATAGTGACCAGTGATCAGTGACCAGCGACATTGACCATTGACCAGTGACCAGTGACCAGTGACCATTGACCAGTGACTAGTGACCAGTGACCAGTGACCAGTGACCAGCCACAGTGACCAGTTACCAGTGACCAGTGACCGGTGACCAGTAACTAGCGACCAGTGAACAGTGACCCGAGACCAGTGACCATTGACCTGTGACCAGTGACCAGTGACCAGTGACCACTGACGGGTGATAAGTGACCAGCGACTTTTGACCAGTGACCAGTGACCAGTGACCAGTGACCAGCCACAGTGACCAGTTACCAGTGACCAGTGACCGGTGACCAGTGACTAGCGACCAGTGAACAGTGACCCGTGACCAGTGACCAGCCACAGTGACCAGTGACCAGTGACCAGTGACCATTGATCTGTGACCAGTGACCAGTGACCAGTGACCAGTGACCATTGACCTTTGACCAGTGACCAGTGACCAGTGACCAGTGACCAGTGACCTGTGACCAGTGACCAGTGACAATTGACCTGTGACCAGTGACCAGTGACCATTGACCAGTGACCAGTGACCACTGACCAGTGATAAGTGACCAGTGACTTTTGACCAGTGACCAGTGTCCAGTGACCAGTAACCAGTGACCAGCGACAGTGACCATTGACCAGCGACAGTGACCATTGACCAGTTACTAGTGACCAGTGACCAGTGACAAGTGACCAGTGACTTGTGACCAGTGACTTTTGACCAGTGACCAGTGTCCAGTGACCAGTGACCAGTGACCAGCGACAGTGACCATTGACCAGCGATAGTGACCATTGACCAGCGATAGTGACCATTGACCAGTGACCAGTGACCAGTGACCAGCGATAGTGACCATTGACCAGTGACCAGTGACCATTGACCTGTGACCAGTGACCAGTGACCAGTGACCAGTGACCTGTGACGAGTGACCAGTGACCAGTGACCAGTGACCACTGACCAGTGATAAGTGACCAGTGACTTTTGACCAGTGACCAGCGACAGTGACCATTGACCAGCGATAGTGACCATTGACCAGTGACCAGTGACCAGTGACCGGTGGCCAGTGACCAGCGATAGTGACCATTGACCAGTGACCAGTGACCAGTGACCAGTGACCAGTGACCAGTGAACTTTGACCTGTGACCAGTGACCAGTGACCGGTGACCAGTGACTAGCGACCAGTGAACAGTGACCCGTGACCAGTGACCAGTGACCAGTGACCAGCGACAGTGACCATTGACCAGCGATAGTGACCATTGACCAGTGACCAGTGACCAGTGACCAGTGACCAGTGACCAGCGATAGTGAACACTGACCAGTGACAAGTGACCAGTGACTTGTGACCAGTGACCAGTGACCTGTGACTTGTGACCAGTGACCAGTGGCCAGTGACCACTGACCAGTGACAAGTGACCAGTGACTTTTGACCAGTGACCAGTGGCCAGTGACCAGCGACAGTGACCATTGACCAGCGATAGTGACCAATGACCAGTGACCAGTGACCAGTGACCAGTGACCAGTGACCAGTGACCAGTGACCAGTGACCAGTGACCAGTGACCAGTGACCAGTGACCAGCGACCAGTGACAGTGACCATTGACCCGTGACCAGTGACCAGTGACCAGTGACTTGTGACCAGTGACCAGTGACCAGTGACCAGTAACCAGTGACCAGTGACAATTGACCTGTGACCAGTGACCAGTGACCAGTGACCAGTGACCAGTGACCAGCGACAAAGACCATTGTCCAGTGGCCAGTGACCAGTGACCAGTGACCAGTGACCAGTGACCAGTGACCAGTGACCAGTGAGCAGTGACCAGCGACAGTGACCATTGACCAGTGACCAGTGACCAGTGACCAGTGACAAGTGACCAGCGACCAGTGACCAGTGACCTGTGTCCAGTGACCAGTGACCATTGACCTGTGACCAGTGACCAGTGGCAAGTGACCAGCGACCAGTGGCCACTGACCAGTGACAAGTGACCAGTGACTTGTGACCAGTGACCAGTGACCTGTGACTTGTGACCAGTGACCAGTGGCCAGTGACCAGTGACCAGTGACAAGTGACCACTGACCAGTGACCAGTGACCAGTGGCCAGTGACAAGTGACCAGTGACTTGTGACCAGTAACCAGTGACCAGTGCCCAGTGACCAGTGACCAGCGTCAATGACCATTGACCAGTGTCCAGTGACCAGTGACCAGTGACCATTGACCTGTGACCAGTGACCAGTGAACTTTGACCTGTGACCAGTGACCAGTGACCAGTGACCAGTGACCAGTGACCAGTGAACTTTGACCTGTGACCAGTGACCAGTGACCAGTGAATAGTGACCAGTGACCAGTGACCAGCGACAGTGACCATTGACCAGTGACCAGTGACCAGTGACCATTGACCAGCCACAGTGACCAGTTACCAGTGACCAGTGACCGGTGACCAGTGACTAGCGACCAGTGAACAGTGACACGTGACCAGTGACCATTGACCAGTGACCAGTGACCAGTGACCTGTGACCAGTGACTAGTGACCAGTGACCAGTGACCAGTGACCATTGACCTGTGACCAGTGACCAGTGACCATTGACCTGTGACCAGTGACCAGTGACCAGTGACCAGCGACCATTGTCCTGCGACCAGTGACCAGTGACCAGTGACCAGTGACCTGTGACCAGTGACCAGTGACAGTTGACCTGTGACCAGTGACCAGTGACCAGTGACCACTGACCAGTGATAAGTGACCAGTGACTTTTGACCAGTGACCAGTGTCCAGTGACCAGTGACCAGTGACCAGCGACAGTGACCATTGACCAGCGATAGTGACCATTGACCAGCGATAGTGACCATTGACCAGTGACCAGTGACCAGTGACCAGCGATAGTGACCATTGACCAGTGACCAGTGACCATTGACCTGTGACCAGTGACCAGTGACCAGTGACCAGTGACCTGTGACGAGTGACCAGTGACCAGTGACCAGTGACCACTGACCAGTGATAAGTGACCAGTGACTTTTGACCAGTGACCAGCGACAGTGACCATTGACCAGCGATAGTGACCATTGACCAGTGACCAGTGACCAGTGACCGGTGGCCAGTGACCAGCGATAGTGACCATTGACCAGTGACCAGTGACCAGTGACCAGTGACCAGTGACCAGTGAACTTTGACCTGTGACCAGTGACCAGTGACCGGTGACCAGTGACTAGCGACCAGTGAACAGTGACCCGTGACCAGTGACCAGTGACCAGTGACCAGCGACAGTGACCATTGACCAGCGATAGTGACCATTGACCAGTGACCAGTGACCAGTGACCAGTGACCAGTGACCAGCGATAGTGAACACTGACCAGTGACAAGTGACCAGTGACTTGTGACCAGTGACCAGTGACCTGTGACTTGTGACCAGTGACCAGTGGCCAGTGACCACTGACCAGTGACAAGTGACCAGTGACTTTTGACCAGTGACCAGTGGCCAGTGACCAGCGACAGTGACCATTGACCAGCGATAGTGACCAATGACCAGTGACCAGTGACCAGTGACCAGTGACCAGTGACCAGTGACCAGTGACCAGTGACCAGTGACCAGTGACCAGTGACCAGTGACCAGCGACCAGTGACAGTGACCATTGACCCGTGACCAGTGACCAGTGACCAGTGACTTGTGACCAGTGACCAGTGACCAGTGACCAGTAACTAGTGACCAGTGACAATTGACCTGTGACCAGTGACCAGTGACCAGTGACCAGTGACCAGTGACCAGCGACAAAGACCATTGTCCAGTGGCCAGTGACCAGTGACCAGTGACCAGTGACCAGTGACCAGTGACCAGTGACCAGTGAGCAGTGACCAGCGACAGTGACCATTGACCAGTGACCAGTGACCAGTGACCAGTGACAAGTGACCAGCGACCAGTGACCAGTGACCTGTGTCCAGTGACCAGTGACCATTGACCTGTGACCAGTGACCAGTGGCAAGTGACCAGCGACCAGTGGCCACTGACCAGTGACAAGTGACCAGTGACTTGTGACCAGTGACCAGTGACCTGTGACTTGTGACCAGTGACCAGTGGCCAGTGACCAGTGACCAGTGACAAGTGACCACTGACCAGTGACCAGTGACCAGTGGCCAGTGACAAGTGACCAGTGACTTGTGACCAGTAACCAGTGACCAGTGACCAGTGACCAGTGACCAGCGTCAATGACCATTGACCAGTGTCCAGTGACCAGTGACCAGTGACTTGTGACCAGTGACCAGTGACCAGTGACCAGTGACCAGTGACCAGTGAATAGTGACCAGTGACCAGTGACCAGCGACAGTGACCATTGACCAGTGACCAGTGACCAGTGACCATTGACCAGTGACCAGTGACCAGTGACCAGTGACCAGCCACAGTGACCAGTTACCAGTGACCAGTGACCGGTGTCCAGTGACTAGCGACCAGTGAACAGTGACCCGTGACCAGTGACCATTGACCTGTGACCAGTGACCAGTGACCAGTGACCAGTGACCTGTGACCAGTGACCAGTGACAATTGACCTGTGACCAGTGACCAGTGACCAGTGACTAGTGACCAGTGACCACTGACCAGTGATAAGTGACCAGTGACTTTTGACCAGTGACCAGTGTCCAGTGACCAGTGACCAGTGACCAGCGACAGTGACCATTGACCAGCGATAGTGACCATTGACCAGTGACCAGTGACCAGTGACCAGTGACCAGTGACCAGCGATAGTGACCATTGACCAGTGACCAGTGACCAGTGACCATTGACCAGTGACCAGTGACCAGTGACCAGTGACCAGCCACAGTGACCAGTGACCAGTGACCAGTGACCGATGACCAGTGACTAGCGACCAGTGAACAGTGACACGTGACATGTGACGCGTGACCAGTGACCAGTGACCAGTCACCAGTGACCAGTGACCAGTGACCAGTGACCAGTGTCCAGTGACCAGTGACCAGTGACCATTGACCTGTGACCAGTGACCAGTGACCAGTGACCAGTGACCAGTGACCAGTGACCAGTGAACTTTGACCTGTGACCAGTGACCAGTGACCAGTGAATAGTGACCAGTGATCAGTGACCAGCGACATTGACCATTGACCAGTGACCAGTGACAAGTGACCATTGACCAGTGACCAGTGACCAGTGACCAGTGACAAGTGACCAGCCACAGTGACCAGTTACCAGTGACCAGTGACCGGTGACCAGTGACTAGCGACCAGTGAACAGTGACCCGTGACCAGTGACCATTGACCTGTGACCAGTGACCAGTGACCAGTGACCAGTGACCTGTGACCAGTGACCAGTGACCATTGACCTGTGACCAGTGACCAGTGACCAGTGACCAGTGACCAGTGACCACTGACCAGTGATAAGTGACCAGCGACTTTTGACCAGTGACCAGTGACCAGTGACCAGTGACCAGTGACCAGCCACAGTGACCAGTTACCAGTGACCAGTGACCGGTGACCAGTGACTAGCGACCAGTGAACAGTGAACCGTGACCAGTGACCAGCCACAGTGACCAGTGACCAGTGACCAGTGACCATTGATCTGTGACCAGTGACCAGTGACCAGTGACCAGTGACCAGGACCATTGACCTGTGACCAGTGACCAGTGACCAGTGACCAGTGACCAGTGACCTGTGACCAGTGACCAGTGACAATTGACCTGTGACCAGTGACCAGTGACCATTGACCAGTGACCAGTGACCACTGACCAGTGATAAGTGACCAGTGACTTTTGACCAGTGACCAGTGTCCAGTGACCAGTAACCAGTGACCAGCGACAGTGACCATTGACCAGCGATAAGGACCATTGACCAGTGACCAGTGACCAGTGACCAGTGACCAGCGATAGTGACCATTGACCAGTGACCAGCGACCAGTGACCATTGACCAGAGACCAGTGACCAGTGACCAGTGACCAGCCACAGTGACCAGTGACCAGTGACCAGTGACCGGTGACCAGTGACTAGCGACCAGTGAACAGTGACACGTGACATGTGACGCGTGACCAGTGACCAGTGACCAGTGACCAGTGACCAGTGACCAGTGACTTGTGACTAGTGACCAGTGACCAGTGACCAGTAACCAGTGACCAGTTACATTTGACCTGTGACCAGTGACCATTGACAATTGACCTGTGACCAGTGACCAGTGACCAGTGACCAGCGACAGTGACCATTGTCCAGTGGCCAGTGACCAGTGACAAGTGACCAGTGACCAGTGACCAGTGACCAGTGAGCAGTGACCAGCGACAGTGACCATTGACCAGTGACCAGTGACCAGTGACAAGTGAAAAGTGACCAGCGACCAGTGACCAGTGACAAGCCACAGTGACCAGTTACCAGTGACCAGTGACCGGTGACCAGTGACTAGCGACCAGTGAACAGTGACCCGTGACCAGTGACTTGTGACCAGTGACCAGTGACCAGTGACCAGTAACCAGTGACCAGTGACAATTGACCTGTGACCAGTGACCAGTGACCAGTGACCAGTGACCAGTGACCAGTGACCAGTGACCAGCGACAAAGACCATTGTCCAGTGGCCAGTGACCAGTGACCAGTGACCAGTGACCAGTGAGCAGTGACCAGCGACAGTGACCATTGACCAGTGACCAGTGACCAGTGACCAGTGACAAGTGACCAGCGACCAGTGACCAGTGACCTGTGTCCAGTGATCAGTGACCATTGACCTGTGACCAGTGACCATTGACAATTGACCTGTGACCAGTGACCAGTGACCAGTGACCAGCGACAGTGACCATTGTCCAGTGGCCAGTGACCAGTGACAAGTGACCAGTGACCAGTGACCAGTTACCAGTGAGCAGTGACCAGCGACAGTGACCATTGACCAGTGACCAGTGACCAGTGACAAGTGAAAAGTGACCAGCGACCAGTGACCAGTGACCAGTGACCAGTGACAAGCCACAGTGACCAGTTACCAGTGACCAGTGACCGGTGACCAGTGACTAGCGACCAGTGAACAGTGACCCGTGACCAGTGACTTGTGACCAGTGACCAGTGACCAGTGACCAGTAACCAGTGACCAGTGACAATTGACCTGTGACCAGTGACCAGTGACCAGTGACCAGTGACCAGTGACCAGTGACCAGTGACCTGCGACAAAGACCATTGTCCAGTGGCCAGTGACCAGTGACCAGTGACCAGTGACCAGTGACCAGTGACCAGTGAGCAGTGACCAGCGACAGTGACCATTGACCAGTGACCAGTGACCAGTGACCAGTGACAAGTGACCAGCGACCAGTGACCAGTGACCTGTGTCCAGTGATCAGTGACCATTGACCTGTGACCAGTGACCAGTATCAAGTGACCAGCGACCAGTGGCCACTGACCAGTGACAAGTGACCAGTGACTTGTGACCAGTGACCAGTGACCTGTGACTTGTGACCAGTGACCAGTGGCCAGTGACCAGTGACCAGTGACAAGTGACCACTGACCAGTGACCAGTGACCAGTGGCCAGTGACAAGTGACCAGTGACTTGTGACCAGTAACCAGTGACCAGTGACCAGTGACCAGTGACCAGTGACCAGCGACAATGACCATTGACCAGTGTCCAGTGACCAGTGACCAGTGACTTGTGACCAGTGACCAGTGACCAGTGACCAGTGACCAGTGACCAGTGAATAGTGACCAGTGACCAGTGACCAGCGACAGTGACCATTGACCAGTGACCAGTGACCAGTGACCATTGACCAGTGACCAGTGACCAGTGACCAGTGACCAGCCACAGTGACCAGTTACCAGTGACCAGTGACCGGTGTCCAGTGACTAGCGACCAGTGAACAGTGACCCGCGACCAGTGACCATTGACCTGTGACCAGTGACCAGTGACCAGTGACCAGTGACCTGTGACCAGTGACCAGTGACAATTGACCTGTGACCAGTGACCTGTGACCAGTGACCAGTGACCATTGACCTGTGACCAGTGACCAGTGACCAGTGACCAGTGACCAGTGACCACTGACCAGTGATAAGTGACCAGCGACTTTTGACCAGTGACCAGTGACCAGTGACCAGTGACCAGCCACAGTGACCAGTTACCAGTGACCAGTGACCGGTGACCAGTGACTAGCGACCAGTGAACAGTGACCCGTGACCAGTGACCAGCCACAGTGACCAGTGACCAGTGACCAGTGACCATTGATCTGTGACCAGTGACCAGTGACCAGTGACCAGTGACCAGTGACCATTGACCTGTGACCAGTGACCAGTGACCAGTGACCAGTGACCAGTGACCTGTGACCAGTGACCAGTGACAATTGACCTGTGACCAGTGACCAGTGACCATTGACCAGTGACCAGTGACCACTGACCAGTGATAAGTGACCAGTGACTTTTGACCAGTGACCAGTGTCCAGTGACCAGTAACCAGTGACCAGCGACAGTGACCATTGACCAGCGATAAGGACCATTGACCAGTGACCAGTGACCACTGACCAGTGACCAGCGATAGTGACCATTGACCAGTGACCAGCGACCAGTGACCATTGACCAGTGACCAGTGACCAGTGACCAGTGACCAGCCACAGTGACCAGTGACCAGTGACCAGTGACCGGTGACCAGTGACTAGCGACCAGTGAACAGTGACACGTGACATGTGACGCGTGACCAGTGACCAGTGACCAGTGACCAGTGACCAGTGACCAGTGACTTGTGACTAGTGACCAGTGACCAGTGACCAGTAACCAGTGACCAGTTACATTTGACCTGTGACCAGTGACCATTGACAATTGACCTGTGACCAGTGACCAGTGACCAGTGACCAGCGACAGTGACCATTGTCCAGTGGCCAGTGACCAGTGACAAGTGACCAGTGACCAGTGACCAGTGACCAGTGAGCAGTGACCAGCGACAGTGACCATTGACCAGTGACCAGTGACCAGTGACAAGTGAAAAGTGACCAGCGACCAGTGACCAGTGACCAGTGACCAGTGACAAGCCACAGTGACCAGTTACCAGTGACCAGTGACCGGTGACCAGTGACTAGCGACCAGTGAACAGTGACCCGTGACCAGTGACCATTGACCTGTGACCAGTGACCATTGACCAGTGACCAGTGACCAGTGACCATTGACCTGTGACCAGTGACCAGTGACCAGTGACCAGTGACCAGTGACCTGTGACCAGTGACCAGTGACAATTGACCTGTGACCAGTGACCAGTGACCAGTGACCATTGACCAGTGACCAGTGACCACTGACCAGTGATAAGTGACCAGTGACTTTTGACCAGTGACCAGTGTCCAGTGACCAGTAACCAGTGACCAGCGACAGTGACCATTGACCAGCGATAAGGACCATTGACCAGTGACCAGTGACCAGTGACCAGTGATCAGCGATAGTGACCTTTGACCAGTGACCAGCGACCAGTGACCATTGACCAGTGACCAGTGACCAGTGACCAGTGACCAGTGACCAGCCACAGTGACCAGTGACCAGTGACCAGTGACCAGTGACCAGTGACCAGTGTCCAGTGACCAGTGACCAGTGACCATTGACCTGTGACCAGTGACCAGTGAACTTTGACCTGTGACCAGTGACCAGTGACCAGTGACCAGTGACCAGTGACCAGTGAACTTTGACCTGTGACCAGTGACCAGTGACCAGTGAATAGTGACCCGTGACCAGTGACCAGTGACAGTGACCATTGACCAGTGACCAGTGACCAGTGACCATTGACCAGCCACAGTGACCAGTTACCAGTGACCAGTGACCGGTGACCAGTGACTAGCGACCAGTGAACAGTGACCCGTGACCAGTGACCATTGACCTGTGACCAGTGACCAGTGACCTGTGACCAGTGACCAGTGACCAGTGACCAGTAACCATTGACCTGTGACCAGTGACCAGTGACCATTGACCTGTGACCAGTGACCAGTGACCAGTGACCAGCGACCATTGACCTGTGACCAGTGACCAGTGACCAGTGACCTGTGACCAGTGACCAGTGACAGTTGACCTGTGACCAGTGACCAGTGACCAGTGACCAGTGACCAGTGACAAGTGACCAGCGACCAGTGACCAGTGACCTGTGTCCAGTGACCAGTGACCATTGACCTGTGACCAGTGACCAGTGGCAAGTGACCAGCGACCAGTGGCCACTGACCAGTGACAAGTGACCAGTGACTTGTGACCAGTAACCAGTGACCAGTGACCATTGACCAGTGACCAGCGACAATGACCATTGACCAGTGTCCAGTGACCAGTGACCAGTGACCAGCGACCAGTGACAGTGACCATTGACCCGTGACCAGTGACCAGTGACCACTGACCAGTGATAAGTGACCAGTGACTTTTGACCAGTGACCAGCGACAGTGACCATTGACCAGCGATAGTGACCATTGACCAGTGACAAGTGACCAGTGACCGGTGGCCAGTGACCAGCGATAGTGACCATTGACCAGTGACCAGTGACCAGTGACCAGTGACCAGTGAACTTTGACCTGTGACCAGTGACCAGTGACCGGTGACCAGTGACTAGCGACCAGTGAACAGTGACCCGTGACCAGTGACCATTGACCTGTGACCAGTGACCAGTGACCAGTGACCAGTGACCAGTGACCTGTGACCAGTGACCAGTGACCATTGACCTGTGACCAGTGACCAGTGACCAGTGACCACTGACCAGTGATAAGTGACAAGCGACTTTTGACCAGTGACCAGTGTCCAGTGACCAGTGACCAGTGACCAGCGACAGTGACCATTGACCAGCGATAGTGACCATTGACCAGTGACCAGTGACCAGTGACTTGTGACCAGTGACCAGTGACCTGTGACTTGTGACCAGTGACCAGTGGCCAGTGACCACTGACCAGTGACAAGTGACCAGTGACTTTTGACCAGTGACCAGTGACCAGTGGCCAGTGACCAGCGACAGTGACCATTGACCAGCGATAGTGACCAATGACCAGTGACCAGTGACCAGTGACCAGTGACCAGTGACCAGTGACCAGTGACCAGTGACCAGTGACCAGTGACCAGTGACCAGTGACCATTGACCGGTGACCAGTGACCAGTGACCAGCGACCAGTGACAGTGACCATTGACCCGTGACCAGTGACCAGTGACCAGTGACTTGTGACCAGTGACCAGTGACCAGTGACCAGTAACCAGTGACCAGTGACAATTGACCTGTGACCAGTGACCAGTGACCAGTGACCAGTGACCAGTGACCAGTGACCAGTGACCAGTGACCAGCGACAAAGACCATTGTCCAGTGGCCAGTGACCAGTGACCAGTGACCAGTGACCAGTGACCAGTGACCAGTGACCAGTGAGCAGTGACCAGCGACAGTGACCATTGACCAGTGACCAGTGACCAGTGACCAGTGACAAGTGACCACCGACCAGTGACCAGTGACCTGTGTCCAGTGATCAGTGACCATTGACCTGTGACCAGTGACCAGTGGCAAGTGACCAGCGACCAGTGGCCACTGACCAGTGACAAGTGACCAGTGACTTGTGACCAGTGACCAGTGACCTGTGACTTGTGACCAGTGACCAGTGGCCAGTGACCAGTGACCAGCGATAGTGACCAATGACCAGTGACCAGTGACCAGTGACCATTGACCAGTGACCAGTGACCAGTGACCAGTGACCAGTGACCAGTGACCAGTGACCAGCGACCAGTGACAGTGACCATTGACCCGTGACCAGTGACCAGTGACCAGTGACTTGTGACCAGTGACCAGTGACCAGTGACCAGTAACCAGTGACCAGTGACAATTGACCTGTGACCAGTGACCAGTGACCAGTGACCAGTGACCAGTGACCAGCGACAAAGACCATTGTCCAGTGGCCAGTGACCAGTGACCAGTGACCAGTGACCAGTGACCAGTGACCAGTGACCAGTGAGCAGTGACCAGCGACAGTGACCATTGACCAGTGACCAGTGACCAGTGACCAGTGACAAGTGACCAGCGACCAGTGACCAGTGACCTGTGTCCAGTGACCAGTGACCATTGACCTGTGACCAGTGACCAGTGGCAAGTGACCAGCGACCAGTGGCCACTGACCAGTGACAAGTGACCAGTGACTTGTGACCAGTGACCAGTGACCTGTGACTTGTGACCAGTGACCAGTGGCCAGTGACCAGTGACCAGTGACAAGTGACCACTGACCAGTGACCAGTGACCAGTGGCCAGTGACAAGTGACCAGTGACTTGTGACCAGTAACCAGTGACCAGTGACCAGTGACCAGTGACCAGCGTCAATGACCATTGACCAGTGTCCAGTGACCAGTGACCAGTGACCAGTGACCAGTGACCAGTGACCAGTGAATAGTGACCAGTGACCAGTGACCAGCGACAGTGACCATTGACCAGTGACCAGTGACCAGTGACCATTGACCAGTGACCAGTGACCAGTGACCAGTGACCAGCCACAGTGACCAGTTACCAGTGACCAGTGACCGGTGTCCAGTGACTAGCGACCAGTGAACAGTGACCCGTGACCAGTGACCATTGACCTGTGACCAGTGACCAGTGACCAGTGACCAGTGACCTGTGACCAGTGACCAGTGACAATTGACCTGTGACCAGTGACCAGTGACCAGTGACTAGTGACCAGTGACCACTGACCAGTGATAAGTGACCAGTGACTTTTGACCAGTGACCAGTGTCCAGTGACCAGTGACCAGTGACCAGCGACAGTGACCATTGACCAGCGATAGTGACCATTGACCAGTGACCAGTGACCAGTGACCAGTGACCAGTGACCAGCGATAGTGACCATTGACCAGTGACCAGTGACCAGTGACCATTGACCAGTGACCAGTGACCAGTGACCAGTGACCAGCCACAGTGACCAGTGACCAGTGACCAGTGACCGATGACCAGTGACTAGCGACCAGTGAACAGTGACACGTGACATGTGACGCGTGACCAGTGACCAGTGACCAGTCACCAGTGACCAGTGACCAGTGACCAGTGACCAGTGTCCAGTGACCAGTGACCAGTGACCATTGACCTGTGACCAGTGACCAGTGACCAGTGACCAGTGACCAGTGACCAGTGACCAGTGAACTTTGACCTGTGACCAGTGACCAGTGACCAGTGAATAGTGACCAGTGATCAGTGACCAGCGACATTGACCATTGACCAGTGACCAGTGACAAGTGACCATTGACCAGTGACCAGTGACCAGTGACCAATGACCAGTGACCAGTGACAAGTGACCAGCCACAGTGACCAGTTACCAGTGACCAGTGACCGGTGACCAGTGACTAGCGACCAGTGAACAGTGACCCGTGACCAGTGACCATTGACCTGTGACCAGTGACCAGTGACCAGTGACCAGTGACCTGTGACCAGTGACCAGTGACCATTGACCTGTGACCAGTGACCAGTGACCAGTGACCAGTGACCAGTGACCACTGACCAGTGATAAGTGACCAGCGACTTTTGACCAGTGACCAGTGACCAGTGACCAGTGACCAGTGACCAGCCACAGTGACCAGTTACCAGTGACCAGTGACCGGTGACCAGTGACTAGCGACCAGTGAACAGTGAACCGTGACCAGTGACCAGCCACAGTGACCAGTGACCAGTGACCAGTGACCATTGATCTGTGACCAGTGACCAGTGACCAGTGACCAGTGACCAGTGACCATTGACCTGTGACCAGTGACCAGTGACCAGTGACCAGTGACCAGTGACCTGTGACCAGTGACCAGTGACAATTGACCTGTGACCAGTGACCAGTGACCATTGACCAGTGACCAGTGACCACTGACCAGTGATAAGTGACCAGTGACTTTTGACCAGTGACCAGTGTCCAGTGACCAGTAACCAGTGACCAGCGACAGTGACCATTGACCAGCGATAAGGACCATTGACCAGTGACCAGTGACCAGTGACCAGTGACCAGCGATAGTGACCATTGACCAGTGACCAGCGACCAGTGACCATTGACCAGAGACCAGTGACCAGTGACCAGTGACCAGCCACAGTGACCAGTGACCAGTGACCAGTGACCGGTGACCAGTGACTAGCGACCAGTGAACAGTGACACGTGACATGTGACGCGTGACCAGTGACCAGTGACCAGTGACCAGTGACCAGTGACCAGTGACTTGTGACTAGTGACCAGTGACCAGTGACCAGTAACCAGTGACCAGTTACATTTGACCTGTGACCAGTGACCATTGACAATTGACCTGTGACCAGTGACCAGTGACCAGTGACCAGCGACAGTGACCATTGTCCAGTGGCCAGTGACCAGTGACAAGTGACCAGTGACCAGTGACCAGTGACCAGTGAGCAGTGACCAGCGACAGTGACCATTGACCAGTGACCAGTGACCAGTGACAAGTGAAAAGTGACCAGCGACCAGTGACCAGTGACAAGCCACAGTGACCAGTTACCAGTGACCAGTGACCGGTGACCAGTGACTAGCGACCAGTGAACAGTGACCCGTGACCAGTGACTTGTGACCAGTGACCAGTGACCAGTGACCAGTAACCAGTGACCAGTGACAATTGACCTGTGACCAGTGACCAGTGACCAGTGACCAGTGACCAGTGACCAGTGACCAGTGACCAGCGACAAAGACCATTGTCCAGTGGCCAGTGACCAGTGACCAGTGACCAGTGACCAGTGACCAGTGACCAGTGACCAGTGACCAGTGACCAGCGATAGTGAACACTGACCAGTGACAAGTGACCAGTGACTTGTGACCAGTGACCAGTGACCTGTGACTTGTGACCAGTGACCAGTGGCCAGTGACCACTGACCAGTGACAAGTGACCAGTGACTTTTGACCAGTGACCAGTGGCCAGTGACCAGCGACAGTGACCATTGACCAGCGATAGTGACCAATGACCAGTGACCAGTGACCAGTGACCAGTGACCAGTGACCAGTGACCAGTGAATAGTGACCAGTGACCAGTGACCAGCGACAGTGACCATTGACCAGTGACCAGTGACCAGTGAACAGTGACCCGTGACCAATGACCATTGACCTGTGACCAGTGACCAGTGACCAGTGACCATTGACCTGTGACCAGTGACCAGTGACCAGAGACCACTGACCAGTGATAAGTGACCAGTGACTTTTGACCAGTGACCAGCGACCAGTGACCATTGACCAGTGACCAGTGACCAGTGACCAGTGACCAGTGACCAGTGTCCGGTGACCAATGACTTGCGACCAGTGAACAGTGACCCGTGACATGTGACGCGTGACCAGTGACCAGTGACCAGTGACCAGTGACCAGTGACCAGTGTCCAATGACCAGTGACCAGTGACCATTGACCTGTGACTAGTGACCAGTGACCAGTGACCAGTGACCAGTGTCCAGTGACCAGTGACCAGTGACCAGCGACAGTGACCATTGACCAGCGATAGTGACCATTGACCAGTGACCAGTGACCAGTGACCAGTGACCAGCGATAGTGAACACTGACCAGTGACAAGTGACCAGTGACTTGTGACCAGTGACCAGTGACCTGTGACTTGTGACCAGTGACCAGTGGCCAGTGACCAGTGACCAGTGACAAGTGACCAGTGACCAGTGAACAGTGACCAGTGACCAGTGACCAGTGACCAGTGACAAGTGACCAGTGACTTGTGACCAGTAACCAGTGACCAGTGACCTGTGACCACTGACCAGCGACAGTGACCATTGACCCGTGACCAGTGACCAGTGACCAGTGACCATTGACCTGTGACCAGTGACCAGTGATCAGCGACAGCGACCATTGACCCGTGACCTGTGACCAGTGACCAGTGACCAGTGACCAGTGACCAGTGTCCAGTGACCAGTGACCAGTGACCATTGACCTGTGACCAGTGACCAGTGAGAAGTGACCAGTGACCAGTGAACATTGACCTGTGACCAGTGACCAGTGACCAGTGACCAGTGACCAGTGACCAGTGAATAGTGACCAGTGACCAGCGACAGTGACCATTGACCAGTGACCAGTGACCAGTGACCATTGACCAGTGACCAGTGACCAGTGACCAGTGACCAGTGAATAGTGACCAGTGACCAGTGACCAGCGACAGTGACCATTGACCAGTGACCAGTGACCAGTGAACAGTGACCCGTGACCAGTGAATAGTGACCAGTGACCAGTGACCAGCGACAGTGACCATTGACCAGTGACCAGTGACCAGTGAACAGTGACCCGTGACCAGTGACCAGTGACCAGTGACCAGTGACCAGTGAATAGTGACCAGTGACCAGCGACAGTGACCATTGACCAGTGACCAGTGACCAGTGACCATTGACCAGTGACCAGTGACCAGTGACCAGTGAGCAGTGACCAGTGACCAGTAACCAGTGACCAGTGACCAGTGACCAGTGACCAGCGACAGTGACCATTGACCCGTGACCTGTGACCAGTGACCAGTGACCAGTGACCAGTGACCAGTGTCCAGTGACCAGTGACCAGTGACCATTGACCTGTGACCAGTGACCAGTGACAAGTGACCAGTGACCAGTGAACATTGACCTGTGACCAGTGACCAGTGACCAGTGACCAGTGACCAGTGACCAGTGAATAGTGACCAGTGACCAGCGACAGTGACCATTGACCAGTGACCAGTGACCAGTGACCATTGACCAGTGACCAGTGACCAGTGACCAGTGACCAGTGACCAGTGACCAGTGACCAGTGACCAGTGACCATTGACCTGTGACCAGTGACCAGTGACCAGTGACCAGTGACCAGTGACCAGTGACCAGCGACAGTGACCATTGACCAGTGACCAGTGACCAGTGAACAGTGACCCGTGACCAGTGAATAGTGACCAGTGACCAGTGACCAGCGACAGTGACCATTGACCAGTGACCAGTGACCAGTGAACAGTGACCCGTGACCAGTGACCAGTGACCAGTGACCAGTGACCAGTGAATAGTGACCAGTGACCAGCGACAGTGACCATTGACCAGCGATAGTGACCATTGACCAGTGACTAGTGACCAGTGACCAGTGTCCAGTGACCACTGACCAGTGACCTTTGACCTGTGACCAGTGACCAGTGACAAGTGACCAGTGACCAGTGAACATTGACCTGTGACCAGTGACCAGTGACCAGTGACCAGTGACCAGTGACCATTGACCAGTGACCAGTGACCAGTGACCAGTGACCAGTGACCAGTGACCAGTGACCAGTGACCATTGACCTGTGACCAGTGACCAGTGACCAGTGACCAGTGACCAGTGACCAGTGACCAGTGACCAGTGACCAGTGAATAGTGACCAGTGACCAGTGACCAGCGACAGTGACCATTGACCAGTGACCAGTGACCAGTGAACAGTGACCCGTGACCAATGTCCATTGACCTGTGACCAGTGACCAGTGACCAGTGAGCATTGACCTGTGACCAGTGACCAGTGACCAGAGACCACTGACCAGTGATAAGTGACCAGTGACTTTTGACCAGTGACCAGCGACCAGTGACCATTGACCAGTGACCAGTGACCAGTGACCAGTGACCAGTGACCAGTGTCCGGTGACCAATGACTTGCGACCAGTGAACAGTGACCCGTGACATGTGACGCGTGACCAGTGACCAGTGACCAGTGACCAGTGACCAGTGACCAGTGACCAGTGTCCAATGACCAGTGACCAGTGACCATTGACCTGTGACTAGTGACCAGTGACCAGTGACCAGTGACCAGTGACCAGTTACCAGTGACCAGTGACCAGTGAATAGTGACCAGTGACCAGTGACCAGCGACAGTGACCATTGACCAGTGACCAGTACCAGTGACCAGTGACCAGCCGCAGTGACCAGTTACCAGTGACCAGTGACCGGTGACCAGTGACTAGCGACCAGTGAACAGTGACCCGTGACCAGTGACCATTGACCTGTGACCAGTGACCAGTGACCAGTGACCAGTGACCTGTGACCAGTGACCAGTGACAATTGACCTGTGACCAGTGACCAGTGACCAGTGACCAGTGACCAGTGACCACTGACCAGTGATAAGTGACCAGTGACTTTTGACCAGTGACCAGTGTCCAGTGACCAGTGACCAGTGACCAGCGACAGTGACCATTGACCAGTGACCAGTGACAAGTGACCATTGACCAGTGACCAGTGACCAGTGACCAGTGACCAGTGACCAGTGAGCAGTGACCAGTGACCAGTGAACTTTGACCTGTGACCAGTGACCAGTGACCAGTGAATAGTGACCAGTGACCAGTGACCAGCGACAGTGACCATTGACCAGTGACCAGTGACCAGTGACCATTGACCAGTGACCAGTGACCAGTGACCAGTGACCAGTGACCAGCCACAGTGACCAGTTACCAGTGACCAGTGACCGGTGACCAGTGACTAGCGACCAGTGAACAGTGACCCGTGACCAGTGACCATTGACCTGTGACCAGTGACCAGTGACCAGTGACCAGTGACCTGTGACCAGTGACCAGTGACCATTGACCTGTGACCAGTGACCAGTGACCAGTGACCAGTGACCACTGACCAGTGATAAGTGACCATCGACATTTGACCAGTGACCAGTGTCCAGTGACCAGTGACCAGTATCCAGCGACAGTGACCATTGACCAGCGATAGTGACCATTGACCAGTGACCAGTGACCAGTGACCAGTGACCAGCGATGGTGAACACTGACCAGTGACAAGTGACCAGTGACTTGTGACCAGTGACCAGTGACCTGTGACTTGTGACCAGTGACCAGTGGCCAGTGACCAGTGACCAGTGACAAGTGACAAGTGACCAGTGAACAGTGACCAGTGACCAGTGACCAGTGACAAGTGACCAGTGACTTGTGACCAGTAACCAGTGACCAGTGACCAGTGACCAGTGACCAGCTACAGTGACCATTGACCCGTGACCAGTGACCAGTGACCAGTGACTTGTGACCAGTGACCAGTGACCAGTGACCAGTGACCAGTGACCAGTGACTAGTGACCAGCGACCAGTGAACAGTGACCCGTGACATGTGACGCGTGACCAGTGACCAGTGACCAGTGACCAATGACCAGTGACCAGTGACCAGTGTCCAGTGACCAGTGACCAGTGACCATTGACCTGTGACCAGTGACCAGTGACAAGTGACCAGTGACCTGTGAACATTGACCTGTGACCAGTGACCAGTGACCAGTGACCAGTGACCAGTGACCAGTGACCAGTGACGATTGACCTGTGACCAGTGACCAGTGACCAGTGACCAGTGAGCAGTGACCAGTGACCAGTGAAATTTGACCTGTGACCAGTGACCAGTGACCAGTGAATAGTGACCAGTGACCAGTGACCAGCGACAGTGACCATTGACCAGTGACCAGTGACCAGTGACCATTGACCAGTGACCAGTGACCAGTGACCAGTGACCAGTGACCAGCCACAGTGACCAGTTACCAGTGACCAGTGACCGGTGACCAGTGACTAGCGACCAGTGAACAGTGACCCGTGACCAGTGACCATTGACCTGTGACCAGTGACCAGTGACCAGTGACCAGTGACCTGTGACCAGTGACCAGTGACCATTGACCTGTGACCAGTGACCAGTGACCAGTGACCAGTGACCACTGACCAGTGATAAGTGACCAGCGACATTTGACAAGTGACCAGTGTCCAGTGACCAGTGACCAGTGACCAGCGACAGTGACCATTGACCAGCGATAGTGACCATTGACCAGTGACCAGTGACCAGTGACCAGTGACCAGCGATAGTGAACACTGACCAGTGACAAGTGACCAGTGACTTGTGACCAGTGACCAGTGACCTGTGACTTGTGACCAGTGACCAGTGGCCAGTGACCAGTGACCAGTGACAAGTGACAAGTGACCAGTGAACAGTGACCAGTGACCAGTGACCAGTGACAAGTGACCAGTGACTTGTGACCAGTAACCAGTGACCAGTGACCAGTGACCAGTGACCAGCTACAGTGACCATTGACCCGTGACCAGTGACCAGTGACCAGTGACTTGTGACCAGTGACCAGTGACCAGTGACCAGTGACCAGTGACCAGTGACTAGTGACCAGCGACCAGTGAACAGTGACCCGTGACATGTGACGCGTGACCAGTGACCAGTGACCAGTGACCAATGACCAGTGACCAGTGACCAGTGTCCAGTGACCAGTGACCAGTGACCATTGACCTGTGACCAGTGACCACTGACAAGTGACCAGTGACCTGTGAACATTGACCTGTGACCAGTGACCAGTGACCAGTGACCAGTGACCAGTGACCAGTGACCAGTGACGATTGACCTGTGACCAGTGACCAGTGACCAGTGACCAGTGACCAGTGAATAGTGACCAGTGACCAGTGACCAGCGACAGTGACCATTGACCATTGACCAGTGACCTGTGAACAGTGACCCGTGACCAGTGAATAGTGACCAGTGACCAGTGACCAGCGACAGTGACCATTGGCCAGTGACCAGTGACCAGTGAACAGTGACCCGTGACCAGTGACCAGTGACCAGTGACCAGTGACCAGTGAATAGTGACCAGTGACCAGCGACAGTGACCATCGACCAGTGACCAGTGACCAGTGACCATTGACCAGTGACCAGCGACCAGTGTCCAGTGAGCAGTGACCAGTGACCAGTAACCAGTGACCAGTGACCAGTGACCAGTGACCAGCGACAGTGACCATTGACCCGTGACCTGTGACCAGTGACCAGTGACCAGTGACCAGTGACCAGTGACCAGCGACAGTGACCTTTGACCAGCGATAGTGACCATTGACCAGTGACCAGTGACCAGTGACCAGTGACCAGCGATAGTGAACACTGACCAGTGACAAGTGACCAGTGACTTGTGACCAGTGACCAGTGACCTGTGACTTGTGACCAGTGACCAGTGACCAGTGACAAGTGACCAGTGACCCGTGACCAGTGAATAGTGACCAGTGACCAGTGACCAGCGACAGTGACCATTGACCAGTGACCAGTGACCAGTGAACAGTGACCCGTGACCAGTGACCAGTGACCAGTGACCAGTGACCAGTGAATAGTGACCAGTGACCAGCGACAGTGACCATCGACCAGTGACCAGTGACCAGTGACCATTGACCAGTGACCAGTGACCAGTGACCAGTGAGCAGTGACCAGTGACCAGTAACCAGTGACCAGTGACCAGTGACCAGTGACCAGTGACCAGCGACAGTGACCATTGACCCGTGACCTGTGACCAGTGACCAGTGACCAGTGACCAGTGACTAGTGTCCAGTGACCAGTGACCAGTGACCATTGACCTGTGACCAGTGACCAGTGACAAGTGACCAGTGACCAGTGAACATTTACCTGTGACCAGTGACCAGTGACCAGTGACCAGTGACCAGTGACCAGTGAATAGTGACCAGTGAACAGCGACAGTGACCATTAACCAGTGACCAGTGACCAGTGACCATTGACCAGTGACCAGTGACCAGTGACCAGTGACCAGTGACCAGTGACCAGTGACCAGTGACCATTGACCTGTGACCAGTGACCAGTGACCAGTGACCAGTGACCAGTGACCAGTGAATAGTGACCAGTGACCAGTGACCAGCGACAGTCACCATTGACCAGTGACCAGTGACCAGTGAACAGTGACCCGTGACCAGTGAATAGTGACCAGTGACCAGTGACCAGCGACAGTGACCATTGACCAGTGACCAGTGACCAGTGAACAGTGACCCGTGACCAGTGACCATTGACCTGTGACCAGTGACCAGTGACCAGTGACCAGTGACCTGTGACCAGTGACCAGTGACCATTGACCTGTGACCAGTGACCAGTGACCAGTGACCAGTGACCACTGACCAGTGATAAGTGACCAGCGACATTTGACAAGTGACCAGTGTCCAGTGACCAGTGACCAGTGACCAGCGACAGTGACCATTGACCAGCGATAGTGACCATTGACCAGTGACCAGTGACCAGTGACCAGTGACCAGCGATAGTGAACACTGACCAGTGACCAGTGACCAGTGACTTGTGACCAGTGACCAGTGACCTGTGACTTGTGACCAGTGACCAGTGGCCAGTGACCAGTGACCAGTGACAAGTGACAAGTGACCAGTGAACAGTGACCAGTGACCAGTGACCAGTGACAAGTGACCAGTGACTTGTGACCAGTAACCAGTGACCAGTGACCAGTGACCAGTGACCAGCTACAGTGACCATTGACCCGTGACCAGTGACCAGTGACCAGTGACTTGTGACCAGTGACCAGTGACCAGTGACCAGTGACCAGTGACCAGTGACTAGTGACCAGCGACCAGTGAACAGTGACCCGTGACATGTGACGCGTGACCAGTGACCAGTGACCAGTGACCAATGACCAGTGACCAGTGACCAGTGTCCAGTGACCAGTGACCAGTGACCATTGACCTGTGACCAGTGACCAGTGACAAGTGACCAGTGACCTGTGAACATTGACCTGTGACCAGTGACCAGTGACCAGTGACCAGTGACCAGTGACCAGTGACCAGTGACGATTGACCTGTGACCAGTGACCAGTGACCAGTGACCAGTGACCAGTGAATAGTGACCAGTGACCAGTGACCAGCGACAGTGACCATTGACCATTGACCAGTGACCTGTGAACAGTGACCCGTGACCAGTGAATAGTGACCAGTGACCAGTGACCAGCGACAGTGACCATTGACCAGTGACCAGTGACCAGTGAACAGTGACCCGTGACCAGTGACCAGTGACCAGTGACCAGTGACCAGTGAATAGTGACCAGTGACCAGCGACAGTGACCATCGACCAGTGACCAGTGACCAGTGACCATTGACCAGTGACCAGCGACCAGTGTCCAGTGAGCAGTGACCAGTGACCAGTAACCAGTGACCAGTGACCAGTGACCAGTGACCAGCGACAGTGACCATTGACCCGTGACCTGTGACCAGTGACCTGTGACCAGTGACCAGTGACCAGTGACCAGCGACAGTGACCTTTGACCAGCGATAGTGACCATTGACCAGTGACCAGTGACCAGTGACCAGTGACCAGCGATAGTGAACACTGACCAGTGACAAGTGACCAGTGACTTGTGACCAGTGACCAGTGACCTGTGACTTGTGACCAGTGACCAGTGGCCAGTGACCAGTGACCAGTGACAAGTGACCAGTGACCCGTGACCAGTGAATAGTGACCAGTGACCAGTGACCAGCGACAGTGACCATTGACCAGTGACCAGTGACCAGTGAACAGTGACCCGTGACCAGTGACCAGTGACCAGTGACCAGTGACCAGTGAATAGTGACCAGTGACCAGCGACAGTGACCATCGACCAGTGACCAGTGACCAGTGACCATTGACCAGTGACCAGTGACCAGTGACCAGTGAGCAGTGACCAGTGACCAGTAACCAGTGACCAGTGACCAGTGACCAGTGACCAGTGACCAGCGACAGTGACCATTGACCCGTGACCTGTGACCAGTGACCAGTGACCAGTGACCAGTGACTAGTGTCCAGTGACCAGTGACCAGTGACCATTGACCTGTGACCAGTGACCAGTGACAAGTGACCAGTGACCAGTGAACATTTACCTGTGACCAGTGACCAGTGACCAGTGACCAGTGACCAGTGACCAGTGAATAGTGACCAGTGACCAGCGACAGTGACCATTAACCAGTGACCAGTGACCAGTGACCATTGACCAGTGACCAGTGACCAGTGACCAGTGACCAGTGACCAGTGACCATTGACCTGTGACCAGTGACCAGTGACCAGTGACCAGTGACCAGTGACCAGTGAATAGTGACCAGTGACCAGTGACCAGCGACAGTCACCATTGACCAGTGACCAGTGACCAGTGAACAGTGACCCGTGACCAGTGAATAGTGACCAGTGACCAGTGACCAGCGACAGTGACCATTGACCAGTGACCAGTGACCAGTGAACAGTGACCCGTGACCAGTGACCAGTGACCAGTGACCAGTGACCAGTGAATAGTGACCAGTGACCAGCGACAGTGACCATTGACCAGCGATAGTGACCATTGACCAGTGACCAGTGACCAGTGACCAGTGTCCAGTGACCAGTGACCAGTGACCATTGACCTGTGACCAGTGACCAGTGACAAGTGACCAGTGACCAGTGAACATTGACCTGTGACCAGTGACCAGTGACCAGTGACCAGTGACCAGTGACCAGTGAATAGTGACCAGTGACCAGCGACAGTGACCATTGACCAGAGACCATTGACCAGTGAATAGTGACCAGTGACCAGTGACCAGCGACAGTGACCATTGACCAGTGACCAGTGACCAGTGAACAGTGACCCGTGACCAGTGACCATTGACCAGTGACCAGTGACCATTGACCTGTGACCAGTGACCAGTGACCAGAGACCACTGACCAGTGATAAGTGACCAGTGACTTTTGACCAGTGACCAGCGACCAGTGACCATTGACCAGTGACCAGTGACCTGTGACCAGTGACCAGTGTCCGGTGACCAGTGACTTGCGACCAGTGAACAGTGACCCGTGACATGTGACGCGTGACCAGTGACCAGTGACCAGTGACCAGTGACCAGTGACCAGTGTCCAATGACCAGTGACCAGTGACCAATGACCTGTGACCAGTGACCAGTGACCAGTGACCAGTGACCAGTGACCAGTGACCAGTGACCAGTGAATAGTGACCAGCCACAGTGACCAGTTACCAGTGACCAGTGACCGGTGACCAGTGACTAGCGACCAGTGAACAGTGACCCGTGACCAGTGACCATTGACCTGTGACCAGTGACCAGTGACCAGTGACCAGTGACCTGTGACCAGTAACCATTGACCATTGACCTGTGACCAGTGACCAGTGACCAGTGACCAGTGACCAGTGACCAGTGACAAGTGAATAGTGACCAGTGACCAGTGACCAGCGACAGTGACCATTGACCAGTGACCAGTGACCAGTGACCATTGACCAGTGACCAGTGACCAGTGACCAGTGACCAGCCACAGTGACCAGTTACCAGTGACCAATGACCGGTGTCCAGTGACTAGCGACCAGTGAACAGTGACCCGTGACCAGTGACCATTGACCTGTGACCAGTGACCAGTGACCAGTGACCAGTGACCAGTGACCAGTGACCAGTGACCAGTGAACTTTGACCTGTGACCAGTGACCAGTGACCAGTGAATAGTGACCAGTGATCAGTGACCAGCGACATTGACCATTGACCAGTGACCAGTGACCAGTGACCATTGACCAGTGACTAGTGACCAGTGACCAGTGACCAGTGACCAGCCACAGTGACCAGTTACCAGTGACCAGTGACCGGTGACCAGTAACTAGCGACCAGTGAACAGTGACCCGAGACCAGTGACCATTGACCTGTGACCAGTGACCAGTGACCAGTGACCACTGACGGGTGATAAGTGACCAGCGACTTTTGACCAGTGACCAGTGACCAGTGACCAGTGACCAGCCACAGTGACCAGTTACCAGTGACCAGTGACCGGTGACCAGTGACTAGCGACCAGTGAACAGTGACCCGTGACCAGTGACCAGCCACAGTGACCAGTGACCAGTGACCAGTGACCATTGATCTGTGACCAGTGACCAGTGACCAGTGACCAGTGACCATTGACCTTTGACCAGTGACCAGTGACCAGTGACCAGTGACCAGTGACCTGTGACCAGTGACCAGTGACAATTGACCTGTGACCAGTGACCAGTGACCATTGACCAGTGACCAGTGACCACTGACCAGTGATAAGTGACCAGTGACTTTTGACCAGTGACCAGTGTCCAGTGACCAGTAACCAGTGACCAGCGACAGTGACCATTGACCAGCGACAGTGACCATTGACCAGTTACTAGTGACCAGTGACCAGTGACAAGTGACCAGTGACTTGTGACCAGTGACTTTTGACCAGTGACCAGTGTCCAGTGACCAGTGACCAGTGACCAGCGACAGTGACCATTGACCAGCGATAGTGACCATTGACCAGCGATAGTGACCATTGACCAGTGACCAGTGACCAGTGACCAGCGATAGTGACCATTGACCAGTGACCAGTGACCATTGACCTGTGACCAGTGACCAGTGACCAGTGACCAGTGACCTGTGACGAGTGACCAGTGACCAGTGACCAGTGACCACTGACCAGTGATAAGTGACCAGTGACTTTTGACCAGTGACCAGCGACAGTGACCATTGACCAGCGATAGTGACCATTGACCAGTGACCAGTGACCAGTGACCGGTGGCCAGTGACCAGCGATAGTGACCATTGACCAGTGACCAGTGACCAGTGACCAGTGACCAGTGACCAGTGAACTTTGACCTGTGACCAGTGACCAGTGACCGGTGACCAGTGACTAGCGACCAGTGAACAGTGACCCGTGACCAGTGACCAGTGACCAGTGACCAGCGACAGTGACCATTGACCAGCGATAGTGACCATTGACCAGTGACCAGTGACCAGTGACCAGTGACCAGTGACCAGCGATAGTGAACACTGACCAGTGACAAGTGACCAGTGACTTGTGACCAGTGACCAGTGACCTGTGACTTGTGACCAGTGACCAGTGGCCAGTGACCACTGACCAGTGACAAGTGACCAGTGACTTTTGACCAGTGACCAGTGGCCAGTGACCAGCGACAGTGACCATTGACCAGCGATAGTGACCAATGACCAGTGACCAGTGACCAGTGACCAGTGACCAGTGACCAGTGACCAGTGACCAGTGACCAGTGACCAGTGACCAGTGACCAGTGACCAGCGACCAGTGACAGTGACCATTGACCCGTGACCAGTGACCAGTGACCAGTGACTTGTGACCAGTGACCAGTGACCAGTGACCAGTAACCAGTGACCAGTGACAATTGACCTGTGACCAGTGACCAGTGACCAGTGACCAGTGACCAGTGACCAGCGACAAAGACCATTGTCCAGTGGCCAGTGACCAGTGACCAGTGACCAGTGACCAGTGACCAGTGACCAGTGACCAGTGAGCAGTGACCAGCGACAGTGACCATTGACCAGTGACCAGTGACCAGTGACCAGTGACAAGTGACCAGCGACCAGTGACCAGTGACCTGTGTCCAGTGACCAGTGACCATTGACCTGTGACCAGTGACCAGTGGCAAGTGACCAGCGACCAGTGGCCACTGACCAGTGACAAGTGACCAGTGACTTGTGACCAGTGACCAGTGACCTGTGACTTGTGACCAGTGACCAGTGGCCAGTGACCAGTGACCAGTGACAAGTGACCACTGACCAGTGACCAGTGACCAGTGGCCAGTGACAAGTGACCAGTGACTTGTGACCAGTAACCAGTGACCAGTGCCCAGTGACCAGTGACCAGCGTCAATGACCATTGACCAGTGTCCAGTGACCAGTGACCAGTGACCATTGACCTGTGACCAGTGACCAGTGAACTTTGACCTGTGACCAGTGACCAGTGACCAGTGACCAGTGACCAGTGACCAGTGAACTTTGACCTGTGACCAGTGACCAGTGACCAGTGAATAGTGACCAGTGACCAGTGACCAGCGACAGTGACCATTGACCAGTGACCAGTGACCAGTGACCATTGACCAGCCACAGTGACCAGTTACCAGTGACCAGTGACCGGTGACCAGTGACTAGCGACCAGTGAACAGTGACACGTGACCAGTGACCATTGACCAGTGACCAGTGACCAGTGACCTGTGACCAGTGACTAGTGACCAGTGACCAGTGACCAGTGACCATTGACCTGTGACCAGTGACCAGTGACCATTGACCTGTGACCAGTGACCAGTGACCAGTGACCAGCGACCATTGTCCTGCGACCAGTGACCAGTGACCAGTGACCAGTGACCTGTGACCAGTGACCAGTGACAGTTGACCTGTGACCAGTGACCAGTGACCAGTGACCACTGACCAGTGACCACTGACCAGTGATAAGTGACCAGTGACTTTTGACCAGTGACCAGTGTCCAGTGACCAGTGACCAGTGACCAGCGACAGTGACCATTGACCAGCGATAGTGACCATTGACCAGCGATAGTGACCATTGACCAGTGACCAGTGACCAGTGACCAGCGATAGTGACCATTGACCAGTGACCAGTGACCATTGACCTGTGACCAGTGACCAGTGACCAGTGACCAGTGACCTGTGACGAGTGACCAGTGACCAGTGACCAGTGACCACTGACCAGTGATAAGTGACCAGTGACTTTTGACCAGTGACCAGCGACAGTGACCATTGACCAGCGATAGTGACCATTGACCAGTGACCAGTGACCAGTGACCGGTGGCCAGTGACCAGCGATAGTGACCATTGACCAGTGACCAGTGACCAGTGACCAGTGACCAGTGACCAGTGAACTTTGACCTGTGACCAGTGACCAGTGACCGGTGACCAGTGACTAGCGACCAGTGAACAGTGACCCGTGACCAGTGACCAGTGACCAGTGACCAGCGACAGTGACCATTGACCAGCGATAGTGACCATTGACCAGTGACCAGTGACCAGTGACCAGTGACCAGTGACCAGCGATAGTGAACACTGACCAGTGACAAGTGACCAGTGACTTGTGACCAGTGACCAGTGACCTGTGACTTGTGACCAGTGACCAGTGGCCAGTGACCACTGACCAGTGACAAGTGACCAGTGACTTTTGACCAGTGACCAGTGGCCAGTGACCAGCGACAGTGACCATTGACCAGCGATAGTGACCAATGACCAGTGACCAGTGACCAGTGACCAGTGACCAGTGACCAGTGACCAGTGACCAGTGACCAGTGACCAGTGACCAGTGACCAGTGACCAGCGACCAGTGACAGTGACCATTGACCCGTGACCAGTGACCAGTGACCAGTGACTTGTGACCAGTGACCAGTGACCAGTGACCAGTAACCAGTGACCAGTGACAATTGACCTGTGACCAGTGACCAGTGACCAGTGACCAGTGACCAGTGACCAGCGACAAAGACCATTGTCCAGTGGCCAGTGACCAGTGACCAGTGACCAGTGACCAGTGACCAGTGACCAGTGACCAGTGAGCAGTGACCAGCGACAGTGACCATTGACCAGTGACCAGTGACCAGTGACCAGTGACAAGTGACCAGCGACCAGTGACCAGTGACCTGTGTCCAGTGACCAGTGACCATTGACCTGTGACCAGTGACCAGTGGCAAGTGACCAGCGACCAGTGGCCACTGACCAGTGACAAGTGACCAGTGACTTGTGACCAGTGACCAGTGACCTGTGACTTGTGACCAGTGACCAGTGGCCAGTGACCAGTGACCAGTGACAAGTGACCACTGACCAGTGACCAGTGACCAGTGGCCAGTGACAAGTGACCAGTGACTTGTGACCAGTAACCAGTGACCAGTGACCAGTGACCAGTGACCAGCGTCAATGACCATTGACCAGTGTCCAGTGACCAGTGACCAGTGACTTGTGACCAGTGACCAGTGACCAGTGACCAGTGACCAGTGACCAGTGAATAGTGACCAGTGACCAGTGACCAGCGACAGTGACCATTGACCAGTGACCAGTGACCAGTGACCATTGACCAGTGACCAGTGACCAGTGACCAGTGCCAGCCACAGTGACCAGTTACCAGTGACCAGTGACCGGTGTCCAGTGACTAGCGACCAGTGAACAGTGACCCGTGACCAGTGACCATTGACCTGTGACCAGTGACCAGTGACCAGTGACCAGTGACCTGTGACCAGTGACCAGTGACAATTGACCTGTGACCAGTGACCAGTGACCAGTGACTAGTGACCAGTGACCACTGACCAGTGATAAGTGACCAGTGACTTTTGACCAGTGACCAGTGTCCAGTGACCAGTGACCAGTGACCAGCGACAGTGACCATTGACCAGCGATAGTGACCATTGACCAGTGACCAGTGACCAGTGACCAGTGACCAGTGACCAGCGATAGTGACCATTGACCAGTGACCAGTGACCAGTGACCATTGACCAGTGACCAGTGACCAGTGACCAGTGACCAGCCACAGTGACCAGTGACCAGTGACCAGTGACCGATGACCAGTGACTAGCGACCAGTGAACAGTGACACGTGACATGTGACGCGTGACCAGTGACCAGTGACCAGTCACCAGTGACCAGTGACCAGTGACCAGTGACCAGTGTCCAGTGACCAGTGACCAGTGACCATTGACCTGTGACCAGTGACCAGTGACCAGTGACCAGTGACCAGTGACCAGTGACCAGTGAACTTTGACCTGTGACCAGTGACCAGTGACCAGTGAATAGTGACCAGTGATCAGTGACCAGCGACATTGACCATTGACCAGTGACCAGTGACAAGTGACCATTGACCAGTGACCAGTGACCAGTGACCAGTGACAAGTGACCAGCCACAGTGACCAGTTACCAGTGACCAGTGACCGGTGACCAGTGACTAGCGACCAGTGAACAGTGACCCGTGACCAGTGACCATTGACCTGTGACCAGTGACCAGTGACCAGTGACCAGTGACCTGTGACCAGTGACCAGTGACCATTGACCTGTGACCAGTGACCAGTGACCAGTGACCAGTGACCAGTGACCACTGACCAGTGATAAGTGACCAGCGACTTTTGACCAGTGACCAGTGACCAGTGACCAGTGACCAGTGACCAGCCACAGTGACCAGTTACCAGTGACCAGTGACCGGTGACCAGTGACTAGCGACCAGTGAACAGTGAACCGTGACCAGTGACCAGCCACAGTGACCAGTGACCAGTGACCAGTGACCATTGATCTGTGACCAGTGACCAGTGACCAGTGACCAGTGACCAGTGACCATTGACCTGTGACCAGTGACCAGTGACCAGTGACCAGTGACCAGTGACCTGTGACCAGTGACCAGTGACAATTGACCTGTGACCAGTGACCAGTGACCATTGACCAGTGACCAGTGACCACTGACCAGTGATAAGTGACCAGTGACTTTTGACCAGTGACCAGTGTCCAGTGACCAGTAACCAGTGACCAGCGACAGTGACCATTGACCAGCGATAAGGACCATTGACCAGTGACCAGTGACCAGTGACCAGTGACCAGCGATAGTGACCATTGACCAGTGACCAGCGACCAGTGACCATTGACCAGAGACCAGTGACCAGTGACCAGTGACCAGCCACAGTGACCAGTGACCAGTGACCAGTGACCGGTGACCAGTGACTAGCGACCAGTGAACAGTGACACGTGACATGTGACGCGTGACCAGTGACCAGTGACCAGTGACCAGTGACCAGTGACCAGTGACTTGTGACTAGTGACCAGTGACCAGTGACCAGTAACCAGTGACCAGTTACATTTGACCTGTGACCAGTGACCATTGACAATTGACCTGTGACCAGTGACCAGTGACCAGTGACCAGCGACAGTGACCATTGTCCAGTGGCCAGTGACCAGTGACAAGTGACCAGTGACCAGTGACCAGTGACCAGTGAGCAGTGACCAGCGACAGTGACCATTGACCAGTGACCAGTGACCAGTGACAAGTGAAAAGTGACCAGCGACCAGTGACCAGTGACAAGCCACAGTGACCAGTTACCAGTGACCAGTGACCGGTGACCAGTGACTAGCGACCAGTGAACAGTGACCCGTGACCAGTGACTTGTGACCAGTGACCAGTGACCAGTGACCAGTAACCAGTGACCAGTGACAATTGACCTGTGACCAGTGACCAGTGACCAGTGACCAGTGACCAGTGACCAGTGACCAGTGACCAGCGACAAAGACCATTGTCCAGTGGCCAGTGACCAGTGACCAGTGACCAGTGACCAGTGAGCAGTGACCAGCGACAGTGACCATTGACCAGTGACCAGTGACCAGTGATCAGTGACCAGTGACCAGTGACCAGCGACAGTGACCATTGACCTGTGACCAGTGACCAGTGACCAGCGACAGTGACCATTGACCAGTGACCAGTGACCAGTGACCAGTGACCAGTGACCAGTGACCAGTGACCAGTGACCACTGACCAGTGATAAGTGACCAGCGACTTTTGACCAGTGACCAGTGACCAGTGACCAGTGACCAGTGACCAGCCACAGTGACCAGTTACCAGTGACCAGTGACCGGTGACCAGTGACTAGCGACCAGTGAACAGTGAACCGTGACCAGTGACCAGCCACAGTGACCAGTGACCAGTGACCAGTGACCATTGATCTGTGACCAGTGACCAGTGACCAGTGACCAGTGACCAGTGACCATTGACCTGTGACCAGTGACCAGTGACCAGTGACCAGTGACCAGTGACCTGTGACCAGTGACCAGTGACAATTGACCTGTGACCAGTGACCAGTGACCATTGACCAGTGACCAGTGACCACTGACCAGTGATAAGTGACCAGTGACTTTTGACCAGTGACCAGTGTCCAGTGACCAGTAACCAGTGACCAGCGACAGTGACCATTGACCAGCGATAAGGACCATTGACCAGTGACCAGTGACCAGTGACCAGTGACCAGCGATAGTGACCATTGACCAGTGACCAGCGACCAGTGACCATTGACCAGAGACCAGTGACCAGTGACCAGTGACCAGCCACAGTGACCAGTGACCAGTGACCAGTGACCGGTGACCAGTGACTAGCGACCAGTGAACAGTGACACGTGACATGTGACGCGTGACCAGTGACCAGTGACCAGTGACCAGTGACCAGTGACCAGTGACTTGTGACTAGTGACCAGTGACCAGTGACCAGTAACCAGTGACCAGTTACATTTGACCTGTGACCAGTGACCATTGACAATTGACCTGTGACCAGTGACCAGTGACCAGTGACCAGCGACAGTGACCATTGTCCAGTGGCCAGTGACCAGTGACAAGTGACCAGTGACCAGTGACCAGTGACCAGTGAGCAGTGACCAGCGACAGTGACCATTGACCAGTGACCAGTGACCAGTGACAAGTGAAAAGTGACCAGCGACCAGTGACCAGTGACAAGCCACAGTGACCAGTTACCAGTGACCAGTGACCGGTGACCAGTGACTAGCGACCAGTGAACAGTGACCCGTGACCAGTGACTTGTGACCAGTGACCAGTGACCAGTGACCAGTAACCAGTGACCAGTGACAATTGACCTGTGACCAGTGACCAGTGACCAGTGACCAGTGACCAGTGACCAGTGACCAGTGACCAGCGACAAAGACCATTGTCCAGTGGCCAGTGACCAGTGACCAGTGACCAGTGACCAGTGAGCAGTGACCAGCGACAGTGACCATTGACCAGTGACCAGTGACCAGTGACCAGTGACAAGTGACCAGCGACCAGTGACCAGTGACCTGTGTCCAGTGATCAGTGACCATTGACCCGTGACCAGTGACCATTGACAATTGACCTGTGACCAGTGACCAGTGACCAGTGACCAGCGACAGTGACCATTGTCCAGTGGCCAGTGACCAGTGACAAGTGACCAGTGACCAGTGACCAGTGACCAGTGAGCAGTGACCAGCGACAGTGACCATTGACCAGTGACCAGTGACCAGTGACAAGTGAAAAGTGACCAGCGACCAGTGACCAGTGACCAGTGACCAGTGACAAGCCACAGTGACCAGTTACCAGTGACCAGTGACCGGTGACCAGTGACTAGCGACCAGTGAACAGTGACCCGTGACCAGTGACTTGTGACCAGTGACCAGTGACCAGTGACCAGTAACCAGTGACCAGTGACAATTGACCTGTGACCAGTGACCAGTGACCAGTGACCAGTGACCAGTGACCAGTGACCAGTGACCTGCGACAAAGACCATTGTCCAGTGGCCAGTGACCAGTGACCAGTGACCAGTGACCAGTGACCAGTGACCAGTGACCAGTGACCAGCGACAGTGACCATTGACCAGTGACCAGTGACCAGTGACCAGTGACAAGTGACCAGCGACCAGTGACCAGTGACCTGTGTCCAGTGATCAGTGACCATTGACCTGTGACCAGTGACCAGTATCAAGTGACCAGCGACCAGTGGCCACTGACCAGTGACAAGTGACCAGTGACTTGTGACCAGTGACCAGTGACCTGTGACTTGTGACCAGTGACCAGTGGCCAGTGACCAGTGACCAGTGACAAGTGACCACTGACCAGTGACCAGTGACCAGTGGCCAGTGACAAGTGACCAGTGACTTGTGACCAGTAACCAGTGACCAGTGACCAGTGACCAGTGACCAGTGACCAGCGACAATGACCATTGACCAGTGTCCAGTGACCAGTGACCAGTGACTTGTGACCAGTGACCAGTGACCAGTGACCAGTGACCAGTGACCAGTGAATAGTGACCAGTGACCAGTGACCAGCGACAGTGACCATTGACCAGTGACCAGTGACCAGTGACCATTGACCAGTGACCAGTGACCAGTGACCAGTGACCAGCCACAGTGACCAGTTACCAGTGACCAGTGACCGGTGTCCAGTGACTAGCGACCAGTGAACAGTGACCCGCGACCAGTGACCATTGACCTGTGACCAGTGACCAGTGACCAGTGACCAGTGACCTGTGACCAGTGACCAGTGACAATTGACCTGTGACCAGTGACCTGTGACCAGTGACCAGTGACCATTGACCTGTGACCAGTGACCAGTGACCAGTGACCAGTGACCAGTGACCACTGACCAGTGATAAGTGACCAGCGACTTTTGACCAGTGACCAGTGACCAGTGACCAGTGACCAGCCACAGTGACCAGTTACCAGTGACCAGTGACCGGTGACCAGTGACTAGCGACCAGTGAACAGTGACCCGTGACCAGTGACCAGCCACAGTGACCAGTGACCAGTGACCAGTGACCATTGATCTGTGACCAGTGACCAGTGACCAGTGACCAGTGACCAGTGACCATTGACCTGTGACCAGTGACCAGTGACCAGTGACCTGTGACCAGTGACCAGTGACAATTGACCTGTGACCAGTGACCAGTGACCATTGACCAGTGACCAGTGACCACTGACCAGTGATAAGTGACCAGTGACTTTTGACCAGTGACCAGTGTCCAGTGACCAGTAACCAGTGACCAGCGACAGTGACCATTGACCAGCGATAAGGACCATTGACCAGTGACCAGTGACCACTGACCAGTGACCAGCGATAGTGACCATTGACCAGTGACCAGCGACCAGTGACCATTGACCAGTGACCAGTGACCAGTGACCAGTGACCAGCCACAGTGACCAGTGACCAGTGACCAGTGACCGGTGACCAGTGACTAGCGACCAGTGAACAGTGACACGTGACATGTGACGCGTGACCAGTGACCAGTGACCAGTGACCAGTGACCAGTGACCAGTGACTTGTGACTAGTGACCAGTGACCAGTGACCAGTAACCAGTGACCAGTTACATTTGACCTGTGACCAGTGACCATTGACAATTGACCTGTGACCAGTGACCAGTGACCAGTGACCAGCGACAGTGACCATTGTCCAGTGGCCAGTGACCAGTGACAAGTGACCAGTGACCAGTGACCAGTGACCAGTGAGCAGTGACCAGCGACAGTGACCATTGACCAGTGACCAGTGACCAGTGACAAGTGAAAAGTGACCAGCGACCAGTGACCAGTGACCAGTGACCAGTGACAAGCCACAGTGACCAGTTACCAGTGACCAGTGACCGGTGACCAGTGACTAGCGACCAGTGAACAGTGACCCGTGACCAGTGACCATTGACCTGTGACCAGTGACCATTGACCAGTGACCAGTGACCAGTGACCATTGACCTGTGACCAGTGACCAGTGACCAGTGACCAGTGACCAGTGACCAGTGACCATTGACCAGTGACCAGTGACCACTGACCAGTGATAAGTGACCAGTGACTTTTGACCAGTGACCAGTGTCCAGTGACCAGTAACCAGTGACCAGCGACAGTGACCATTGACCAGCGATAAGGACCATTGACCAGTGACCAGTGACCAGTGACCAGTGATCAGCGATAGTGACCTTTGACCAGTGACCAGCGACCAGTGACCATTGACCAGTGACCAGTGACCAGTGACCAGTGACCAGTGACCAGCCACAGTGACCAGTGACCAGTGACCAGTGACCAGTGACCAGTGACCAGTGTCCAGTGACCAGTGACCAGTGACCATTGACCTGTGACCAGTGACCAGTGAACTTTGACCTGTGACCAGTGACCAGTGACCAGTGACCAGTGACCAGTGACCAGTGAACTTTGACCTGTGACCAGTGACCAGTGACCAGTGAATAGTGACCCGTGACCAGTGACCAGTGACAGTGACCATTGACCAGTGACCAGTGACCAGTGACCATTGACCAGCCACAGTGACCAGTTACCAGTGACCAGTGACCGGTGACCAGTGACTAGCGACCAGTGAACAGTGACCCGTGACCAGTGACCATTGACCTGTGACCAGTGACCAGTGACCTGTGACCAGTGACCAGTGACCAGTGACCAGTAACCATTGACCTGTGACCAGTGACCAGTGACCATTGACCTGTGACCAGTGACCAGTGACCAGTGACCAGCGACCATTGACCTGTGACCAGTGACCAGTGACCAGTGACCTGTGACCAGTGACCAGTGACAGTTGACCTGTGACCAGTGACCAGTGACCAGTGACCAGTGACCAGTGACAAGTGACCAGCGACCAGTGACCAGTGACCTGTGTCCAGTGACCAGTGACCATTGACCTGTGACCAGTGACCAGTGGCAAGTGACCAGCGACCAGTGGCCACTGACCAGTGACAAGTGACCAGTGACTTGTGACCAGTAACCAGTGACCAGTGACCATTGACCAGTGACCAGCGACAATGACCATTGACCAGTGTCCAGTGACCAGTGACCAGTGACCAGCGACCAGTGACAGTGACCATTGACCCGTGACCAGTGACCAGTGACCACTGACCAGTGATAAGTGACCAGTGACTTTTGACCAGTGACCAGCGACAGTGACCATTGACCAGCGATAGTGACCATTGACCAGTGACAAGTGACCAGTGACCGGTGGCCAGTGACCAGCGATAGTGACCATTGACCAGTGACCAGTGACCAGTGACCAGTGACCAGTGAACTTTGACCTGTGACCAGTGACCAGTGACCGGTGACCAGTGACTAGCGACCAGTGAACAGTGACCCGTGACCAGTGACCATTGACCTGTGACCAGTGACCAGTGACCAGTGACCAGTGACCAGTGACCTGTGACCAGTGACCAGTGACCATTGACCTGTGACCAGTGACCAGTGACCAGTGACCACTGACCAGTGATAAGTGACAAGCGACTTTTGACCAGTGACCAGTGTCCAGTGACCAGTGACCAGTGACCAGCGACAGTGACCATTGACCAGCGATAGTGACCATTGACCAGTGACCAGTGACCAGTGACTTGTGACCAGTGACCAGTGACCTGTGACTTGTGACCAGTGACCAGTGGCCAGTGACCACTGACCAGTGACAAGTGACCAGTGACTTTTGACCAGTGACCAGTGACCAGTGGCCAGTGACCAGCGACAGTGACCATTGACCAGCGATAGTGACCAATGACCAGTGACCAGTGACCAGTGACCAGTGACCAGTGACCAGTGACCAGTGACCAGTGACCAGTGACCAGTGACCAGTGACCAGTGACCATTGACCGGTGACCAGTGACCAGTGACCAGCGACCAGTGACAGTGACCATTGACCCGTGACCAGTGACCAGTGACCAGTGACTTGTGACCAGTGACCAGTGACCAGTGACCAGTAACCAGTGACCAGTGACAATTGACCTGTGACCAGTGACCAGTGACCAGTGACCAGTGACCAGTGACCAGTGACCAGTGACCAGTGACCAGCGACAAAGACCATTGTCCAGTGGCCAGTGACCAGTGACCAGTGACCAGTGACCAGTGACCAGTGACCAGTGACCAGTGAGCAGTGACCAGCGACAGTGACCATTGACCAGTGACCAGTGACCAGTGACCAGTGACAAGTGACCAGCGACCAGTGACCAGTGACCTGTGTCCAGTGATCAGTGACCATTGACCTGTGACCAGTGACCAGTGGCAAGTGACCAGCGACCAGTGGCCACTGACCAGTGACAAGTGACCAGTGACTTGTGACCAGTGACCAGTGACCTGTGACTTGTGACCAGTGACCAGTGGCCAGTGACCAGTGACCAGCGATAGTGACCAATGACCAGTGACCAGTGACCAGTGACCATTGACCAGTGACCAGTGACCAGTGACCAGTGACCAGTGACCAGTGACCAGTGACCAGCGACCAGTGACAGTGACCATTGACCCGTGACCAGTGACCAGTGACCAGTGACTTGTGACCAGTGACCAGTGACCAGTGACCAGTAACCAGTGACCAGTGACAATTGACCTGTGACCAGTGACCAGTGACCAGTGACCAGTGACCAGTGACCAGCGACAAAGACCATTGTCCAGTGGCCAGTGACCAGTGACCAGTGACCAGTGACCAGTGACCAGTGACCAGTGACCAGTGAGCAGTGACCAGCGACAGTGACCATTGACCAGTGACCAGTGACCAGTGACCAGTGACAAGTGACCAGCGACCAGTGACCAGTGACCTGTGTCCAGTGACCAGTGACCATTGACCTGTGACCAGTGACCAGTGGCAAGTGACCAGCGACCAGTGGCCACTGACCAGTGACAAGTGACCAGTGACTTGTGACCAGTGACCAGTGACCTGTGACTTGTGACCAGTGACCAGTGGCCAGTGACCAGTGACCAGTGACAAGTGACCACTGACCAGTGACCAGTGACCAGTGGCCAGTGACAAGTGACCAGTGACTTGTGACCAGTAACCAGTGACCAGTGACCAGTGACCAGTGACCAGCGTCAATGACCATTGACCAGTGTCCAGTGACCAGTGACCAGTGACTTGTGACCAGTGACCAGTGACCAGTGACCAGTGACCAGTGACCAGTGAATAGTGACCAGTGACCAGTGACCAGCGACAGTGACCATTGACCAGTGACCAGTGACCAGTGACCATTGACCAGTGACCAGTGACCAGTGACCAGTGACCAGCCACAGTGACCAGTTACCAGTGACCAGTGACCGGTGTCCAGTGACTAGCGACCAGTGAACAGTGACCCGTGACCAGTGACCATTGACCTGTGACCAGTGACCAGTGACCAGTGACCAGTGACCTGTGACCAGTGACCAGTGACAATTGACCTGTGACCAGTGACCAGTGACCAGTGACTAGTGACCAGTGACCACTGACCAGTGATAAGTGACCAGTGACTTTTGACCAGTGACCAGTGTCCAGTGACCAGTGACCAGTGACCAGCGACAGTGACCATTGACCAGCGATAGTGACCATTGACCAGTGACCAGTGACCAGTGACCAGTGACCAGTGACCAGCGATAGTGACCATTGACCAGTGACCAGTGACCAGTGACCATTGACCAGTGACCAGTGACCAGTGACCAGTGACCAGCCACAGTGACCAGTGACCAGTGACCAGTGACCGATGACCAGTGACTAGCGACCAGTGAACAGTGACACGTGACATGTGACGCGTGACCAGTGACCAGTGACCAGTCACCAGTGACCAGTGACCAGTGACCAGTGACCAGTGTCCAGTGACCAGTGACCAGTGACCATTGACCTGTGACCAGTGACCAGTGACCAGTGACCAGTGACCAGTGACCAGTGACCAGTGAACTTTGACCTGTGACCAGTGACCAGTGACCAGTGAATAGTGACCAGTGATCAGTGACCAGCGACATTGACCATTGACCAGTGACCAGTGACAAGTGACCATTGACCAGTGACCAGTGACCAGTGACCAGTGACCAGTGACAAGTGACCAGCCACAGTGACCAGTTACCAGTGACCAGTGACCGGTGACCAGTGACTAGCGACCAGTGAACAGTGACCCGTGACCAGTGACCATTGACCTGTGACCAGTGACCAGTGACCAGTGACCAGTGACCTGTGACCAGTGACCAGTGACCATTGACCTGTGACCAGTGACCAGTGACCAGTGACCAGTGACCAGTGACCACTGACCAGTGATAAGTGACCAGCGACTTTTGACCAGTGACCAGTGACCAGTGACCAGTGACCAGTGACCAGCCACAGTGACCAGTTACCAGTGACCAGTGACCGGTGACCAGTGACTAGCGACCAGTGAACAGTGAACCGTGACCAGTGACCAGCCACAGTGACCAGTGACCAGTGACCAGTGACCATTGATCTGTGACCAGTGACCAGTGACCAGTGACCAGTGACCAGTGACCATTGACCTGTGACCAGTGACCAGTGACCAGTGACCAGTGACCAGTGACCTGTGACCAGTGACCAGTGACAATTGACCTGTGACCAGTGACCAGTGACCATTGACCAGTGACCAGTGACCACTGACCAGTGATAAGTGACCAGTGACTTTTGACCAGTGACCAGTGTCCAGTGACCAGTAACCAGTGACCAGCGACAGTGACCATTGACCAGCGATAAGGACCATTGACCAGTGACCAGTGACCAGTGACCAGTGACCAGCGATAGTGACCATTGACCAGTGACCAGCGACCAGTGACCATTGACCAGAGACCAGTGACCAGTGACCAGTGACCAGCCACAGTGACCAGTGACCAGTGACCAGTGACCGGTGACCAGTGACTAGCGACCAGTGAACAGTGACACGTGACATGTGACGCGTGACCAGTGACCAGTGACCAGTGACCAGTGACCAGTGACCAGTGACTTGTGACTAGTGACCAGTGACCAGTGACCAGTAACCAGTGACCAGTTACATTTGACCTGTGACCAGTGACCATTGACAATTGACCTGTGACCAGTGACCAGTGACCAGTGACCAGCGACAGTGACCATTGTCCAGTGGCCAGTGACCAGTGACAAGTGACCAGTGACCAGTGACCAGTGACCAGTGAGCAGTGACCAGCGACAGTGACCATTGACCAGTGACCAGTGACCAGTGACAAGTGAAAAGTGACCAGCGACCAGTGACCAGTGACAAGCCACAGTGACCAGTTACCAGTGACCAGTGACCGGTGACCAGTGACTAGCGACCAGTGAACAGTGACCCGTGACCAGTGACTTGTGACCAGTGACCAGTGACCAGTGACCAGTAACCAGTGACCAGTGACAATTGACCTGTGACCAGTGACCAGTGACCAGTGACCAGTGACCAGTGACCAGTGACCAGTGACCAGCGACAAAGACCATTGTCCAGTGGCCAGTGACCAGTGACCAGTGACCAGTGACCAGTGACCAGTGACCAGTGAGCAGTGACCAGCGACAGTGACCATTGACCAGTGACCAGTGACCAGTGACCAGTGACAAGTGACCAGCGACCAGTGACCAGTGACCTGTGTCCAGTGATCAGTGACCATTGACCTGTGACCAGTGACCATTGACAATTGACCTGTGACCAGTGACCAGTGACCAGTGACCAGCGACAGTGACCATTGTCCAGTGGCCAGTGACCAGTGACAAGTGACCAGTGACCAGTGACCAGTGACCAGTGAGCAGTGACCAGCGACAGTGACCATTGACCAGTGACCAGTGACCAGTGACAAGTGAAAAGTGACCAGCGACCAGTGACCAGTGACCAGTGACCAGTGACAAGCCACAGTGACCAGTTACCAGTGACCAGTGACCGGTGACCAGTGACCAGCGACAAAGACCATTGTCCAGTGGCCAGTGACCAGTGACCAGTGACCAGTGACCAGTGACCAGTGACCAGTGAGCAGTGACCAGCGACAGTGACCATTGACCAGTGACCAGTGACCAGTGACTAGCGACCAGTGAACAGTGACCCGTGACCAGTGACTTGTGACCAGTGACCAGTGACCAGTGACCAGTAACCAGTGACCAGTGACAATTGACCTGTGACCAGTGACCAGTGACCAGTGACCAGTGACCAGTGACCAGTGACCAGTGACCAGCGACAAAGACCATTGTCCAGTGGCCAGTGACCAGTGACCAGTGACCAGTGACCAGTGACCAGTGACCAGTGAGCAGTGACCAGCGACAGTGACCATTGACCAGTGACCAGTGACCAGTGACCAGTGACAAGTGACCAGCGACCAGTGACCAGTGACCTGTGTCCAGTGATCAGTGACCATTGACCTGTGACCAGTGACCAGTATCAAGTGACCAGCGACCAGTGGCCACTGACCAGTGACAAGTGACCAGTGACTTGTGACCAGTGACCAGTGACCTGTGACTTGTGACCAGTGACCAGTGGCCAGTGACCAGTGACCAGTGACAAGTGACCACTGACCAGTGACCAGTGACCAGTGGCCAGTGACAAGTGACCAGTGACTTGTGACCAGTAACCAGTGACCAGTGACCAGTGACCAGTGACCAGTGACCAGCGACAATGACCATTGACCAGTGTCCAGTGACCAGTGACCAGTGACTTGTGACCAGTGACCAGTGACCAGTGACCAGTGACCAGTGACCAGTGAATAGTGACCAGTGACCAGTGACCAGCGACAGTGACCATTGACCAGTGACCAGTGACCAGTGACCATTGACCAGTGACCAGTGACCAGTGACCAGTGACCAGCCACAGTGACCAGTTACCAGTGACCAGTGACCGGTGTCCAGTGACTAGCGACCAGTGAACAGTGACCCGCGACCAGTGACCATTGACCTGTGACCAGTGACCAGTGACCAGTGACCAGTGACCTGTGACCAGTGACCAGTGACAATTGACCTGTGACCAGTGACCTGTGACCAGTGACCAGTGACCATTGACCTGTGACCAGTGACCAGTGACCAGTGACCAGTGACCAGTGACCACTGACCAGTGATAAGTGACCAGCGACTTTTGACCAGTGACCAGTGACCAGTGACCAGTGACCAGTGACCAGCCACAGTGACCAGTTACCAGTGACCAGTGACCGGTGACCAGTGACTAGCGACCAGTGAACAGTGACCCGTGACCAGAGACCAGCCACAGTGACCAGTGACCAGTGACCAGTGACCATTGATCTGTGACCAGTGACCAGTGACCAGTGACCAGTGACCAGTGACCATTGACCTGTGACCAGTGACCAGTGACCAGTGACCAGTGACCAGTGACCTGTGACCAGTGACCAGTGACAATTGACCTGTGACCAGTGACCAGTGACCATTGACCAGTGACCAGTGACCACTGACCAGTGATAAGTGACCAGTGACTTTTGACCAGTGACCAGTGTCCAGTGACCAGTAACCAGTGACCAGCGACAGTGACCATTGACCAGCGATAAGGACCATTGACCAGTGACCAGTGACCAGTGACCAGTGACCAGCGATAGTGACCATTGACCAGTGACCAGCGACCAGTGACCATTGACCAGTGACCAGTGACCAGTGACCAGTGACCAGCCACAGTGACCAGTGACCAGTGACCAGTGACCGGTGACCAGTGACTAGCGACCAGTGAACAGTGACACGTGACATGTGACGCGTGACCAGTGACCAGTGACCAGTGACCAGTGACCAGTGACCAGTGACTTGTGACTAGTGACCAGTGACCAGTGACCAGTAACCAGTGACCAGTTACATTTGACCTGTGACCAGTGACCATTGACAATTGACCTGTGACCAGTGACCAGTGACCAGTGACCAGCGACAGTGACCATTGTCCAGTGGCCAGTGACCAGTGACAAGTGACCAGTGACCAGTGACCAGTGACCAGTGAGCAGTGACCAGCGACAGTGACCATTGACCAGTGACCAGTGACCAGTGACAAGTGAAAAGTGACCAGCGACCAGTGACCAGTGACCAGTGACCAGTGACAAGCCACAGTGACCAGTTACCAGTGACCAGTGACCGGTGACCAGTGACTAGCGACCAGTGAACAGTGACCCGTGACCAGTGACCATTGACCTGTGACCAGTGACCATTGACCAGTGACCAGTGACCAGTGACCATTGACCTGTGACCAGTGACCAGTGACCAGTGACCAGTGACCAGTGACCTGTGACCAGTGACCAGTGACAATTGACCTGTGACCAGTGACCAGTGACCAGTGACCATTGACCAGTGACCAGTGACCACTGACCAGTGATAAGTGACCAGTGACTTTTGACCAGTGACCAGTGTCCAGTGACCAGTAACCAGTGACCAGCGACAGTGACCATTGACCAGCGATAAGGACCATTGACCAGTGACCAGTGACCAGTGACCAGTGATCAGCGATAGTGACCTTTGACCAGTGACCAGCGACCAGTGACCATTGACCAGTGACCAGTGACCAGTGACCAGTGACCAGTGACCAGCCACAGTGACAAGTGACCAGTGACCAGTGACCAGTGACCAGTGACCAGTGACCAGTGTCCAGTGACCAGTGACCAGTGACCATTGACCTGTGACCAGTGACCAGTGAACTTTGACCTGTGACCAGTGACCAGTGACCAGTGACCAGTGACCAGTGACCAGTGAACTTTGACCTGTGACCAGTGACCAGTGACCAGTGAATAGTGACCCGTGACCAGTGACCAGTGACAGTGACCATTGACCAGTGACCAGTGACCAGTGACCATTGACCAGCCACAGTGACCAGTTACCAGTGACCAGTGACCGGTGACCAGTGACTAGCGACCAGTGAACAGTGACCCGTGACCAGTGACCATTGACCTGTGACCAGTGACCAGTGACCTGTGACCAGTGACCAGTGACCAGTGACCAGTAACCATTGACCTGTGACCAGTGACCAGTGACCATTGACCTGTGACCAGTGACCAGTGACCAGTGACCAGCGACCATTGACCTGTGACCAGTGACCAGTGACCAGTGACCTGTGACCAGTGACCAGTGACAGTTGACCTGTGACCAGTGACCAGTGACCAGTGACCAGTGACCAGTGACAAGTGACCAGCGACCAGTGACCAGTGACCTGTGTCCAGTGACCAGTGACCATTGACCTGTGACCAGTGACCAGTGGCAAGTGACCAGCGACCAGTGGCCACTGACCAGTGACAAGTGACCAGTGACTTGTGACCAGTAACCAGTGACCAGTGACCAGTGACCAGTGACCAGCGACAATGACCATTGACCAGTGTCCAGTGACCAGTGACCAGTGACCAGCGACCAGTGACAGTGACCATTGACCCGTGACCAGTGACCAGTGACCACTGACCAGTGATAAGTGACCAGTGACTTTTGACCAGTGACCAGCGACAGTGACCATTGACCAGCGATAGTGACCATTGACCAGTGACCAGTGACCAGTGACCGGTGGCCAGTGACCAGCGATAGTGACCATTGACCAGTGACCAGTGACCAGTGACCAGTGACCAGTGAACTTTGACCTGTGACCAGTGACCAGTGACCGGTGACCAGTGACTAGCGACCAGTGAACAGTGACCCGTGACCAGTGACCATTGACCTGTGACCAGTGACCAGTGACCAGTGACCAGTGACCAGTGACCTGTGACCAGTGACCAGTGACCATTGACCTGTGACCAGTGACCAGTGACCAGTGACCACTGACCAGTGATAAGTGACAAGCGACTTTTGACCAGTGACCAGTGTCCAGTGACCAGTGACCAGTGACCAGCGACAGTGACCATTGACCAGCGATAGTGACCATTGACCAGTGACCAGTGACCAGTGACTTGTGACCAGTGACCAGTGACCTGTGACTTGTGACCAGTGACCAGTGGCCAGTGACCACTGACCAGTGACAAGTGACCAGTGACTTTTGACCAGTGACCAGTGACCAGTGGCCAGTGACCAGCGACAGTGACCATTGACCAGCGATAGTGACCAATGACCAGTGACCAGTGACCAGTGACCAGTGACCAGTGACCAGTGACCAGTGACCAGTGACCAGTGACCAGTGACCAGTGACCATTGACCGGTGACCAGTGACCAGTGACCAGCGACCAGTGACAGTGACCATTGACCCGTGACCAGTGACCAGTGACCAGTGACTTGTGACCAGTGACCAGTGACCAGTGACCAGTAACCAGTGACCAGTGACAATTGACCTGTGACCAGTGACCAGTGACCAGTGACCAGTGACCAGTGACCAGTGACCAGTGACCAGTGACCAGTGACCAGCGACAAAGACCATTGTCCAGTGGCCAGTGACCAGTGACCAGTGACCAGTGACCAGTGACCAGTGACCAGTGACCAGTGAGCAGTGACCAGCGACAGTGACCATTGACCAGTGACCAGTGACCAGTGACCAGTGACAAGTGACCAGCGAGCAGTGACCAGCGACAGTGACCATTGACCAGTGACCAGTGACCAGTGACCAGTGACAAGTGACCAGCGACCAGTGACCAGTGACCTGTGTCCAGTGATCAGTGACCATTGACCTGTGACCAGTGACCAGTGGCAAGTGACCAGCGACCAGTGGCCACTGACCAGTGACAAGTGACCAGTGACTTGTGACCAGTGACCAGTGACCTGTGACTTGTGACCAGTGACCAGTGGCCAGTGACCAGTGACCAGTGACAAGTGACCACTGACCAGTGACCAGTGACCAGTGGCCAGTGACAAGTGACCAGTGACTTGTGACCAGTAACCAGTGACCAGTGACCAGTGACCAGTGACCAGCGACAATGACCATTGACCAGTGTCCAGTGACCAGTGACCAGTGACTTGTGACCAGTGACCAGTGACCAGTGACCAGTGACCAGTGACCAGTGAATAGTGACCAGTGACCAGTGACCAGCGACAGTGACCATTGACCAGTGACCAGTGACCAGTGACCATTGACCAGTGACCAGTGACCAGTGACCAGTGACCAGCCACAGTGACCAGTTACCAGTGACCAGTGACCGGTGTCCAGTGACTAGCGACCAGTGAACAGTGACCCGTGACCAGTGACCATTGACCTGTGACCAGTGACCAGTGACCAGTGACCAGTGACCTGTGACCAGTGACCAGTGACAATTGACCTGTGACCAGTGACCAGTGACCAGTGACTAGTAACCAGTGACCACTGACCAGTGATAAGTGACCAGTGACTTTTGACCAGTGACCAGTGTCCAATGACCAGTGACCAGTGACCAGCGACAGTGACCATTGACCAGCGATAGTGACCATTGACCAGTGACCAGTGACCAGTGACCAGTGACCAGTGACCAGCGATAGTGACCATTGACCAGTGACCAGTGACCAGTGACCATTGACCAGTGACCAGTGACCAGTGACCAGTGACCAGCCACAGTGACCAGTGACCAGTGACCAGTGACCGATGACCAGTGACTAGCGACCAGTGAACAGTGACACGTGACATGTGACGCGTGACCAGTGACCAGTGACCAGTGACCAGTGACCAGTGACCAGTGACCAGTGACCAGTGTCCAGTGACCAGTGACCAGTGACCGTTGACCTGTGACCAGTGACCAGTGACCAGTGACCAGTGACCAGTGACAAGTGAACTTTGACCTGTGACCAGTGACCAGTGACCAGTGAATAGTGACCAGTGATCAGTGACCAGCGACATTGACCATTGACCAGTGACCAGTGACAAATGACCATTGACCAGTGACCAGTGACCAGTGACCAGTGACAAGTGACCAGCCACAGTGACCAGTTACCAGTGACCAGTGACCGGTGACCAGTGACTAGCGACCAGTGAACAGTGACCCGTGACAAGTGACCATTGACCTGTGACCAGTGACCAGTGACCAGTGACCAGTGACCTGTGACCAGTGACCAGTGACCATTGACCTGTGACCAGTGACCAGTGACCAGTGACCACTGACCAGTGATAAGTGACCAGCGACTTTTGACCAGTGACCAGTGACCAGTGACCAGTGACCAGCCACAGTGACCAGTTACCAGTGACCAGTGATCGGTGACCAGTGACTAGCGACCAGTGAACAGTGACCCGTGACCAGTGACCAGCCACAGTGACCAGTGACCAGTGACCAGTGACCATTGATCTGTGACCAGTGACCAGTGACCAGTGACCAGTGACCAGTGACCATTGACCTGTGACCAGTGACCAGTGACCAGTGACCAGTGACCAGTGACTTGTGACCAGTGACCAGTGACAATTGACCTGTGACCAGTGACCAGTGACCATTGACCAGTGACCAGTGACCACTGACCAGTGATAAGTGACCAGTGACTTTTGACCAGTGACCAGTGTCCAGTGACCAGTAACCAGTGACCAGCGACAGTGACCATTGACCAGCGATAAGGACCATTGACCAGTGACCAGTGACCAGTGACAAGTGACCAGCGATAGTGACCATTGACCAGTGACCAGCGACCAGTGACCATTGACCAGTGACCAGTGACCAGTGACCAGTGACCAGCCACAGTGACCAGTGACCAGTGACCAGTGACCGGTGATCAGTGACTAGCGACCAGTGAACAGTGACACGTGACATGTGACGCGTGACCAGTGACCAGTGACCAGTGACCAGTGACCAGTGACCAGTGACTTGTGACTAGTGACCAGTGACCAGTGACCAGTAACCAGTGACCAGTTACATTTGACCTGTGACCAGTGACCATTGACAATTGACCTGTGACCAGTGACCAGTGACCAGTGACCAGCGACAGTGACCATTGTCCAGTGGCCAGTGACCAGTGACAAGTGACCAGTGACCAGTGACCAGTGACCAGTGAGCAGTGACCAGTGACTTGTGACCAGTGACCAGTGACCAGTGACCAGTAACCAGTGACCAGTGACAATTGACCTGTGACCAGTGACCAGTGACCAGTGACCAGTGACCAGTGACCAGTGACCAGTGACCAGCGACAAAGACCATTGTCCAGTGGCCAGTGACCAGTGACCAGTGACCAGTGACCAGTGACCAGTGACCAGTGACCAGTGAGCAGTGACCAGCGACAGTGACCATTGACCAGTGACCAGTGACCAGTGACCAGTGACAAGTGACCAGCGACCAGTGACCAGTGACCTGTGTCCAGTGATCAGTGACCATTGACCTGTGACCAGTGACCAGTATCAAGTGACCAGCGACCAGTGGCCACTGACCAGTGACAAGTGACCAGTGACTTGTGACCAGTGACCAGTGACCTGTGACTTGTGACCAGTGACCAGTGGCCAGTGACCAGTGACCAGTGACAAGTGACCACTGACCAGTGACCAGTGACCAGTGGCCAGTGACAAGTGACCAGTGACTTGTGACCAGTAACCAGTGACCAGTGACCAGTGACCAGTGACCAGCGACAATGACCATTGACCAGTGTCCAGTGACCAGTGACCAGTGACTTGTGACCAGTGACCAGTGACCAGTGACCAGTGACCAGTGACCAGTGAATAGTGACCAGTGACCAGTGACCAGCGACAGTGACCATTGACCAGTGACCAGTGACCAGTGACCATTGACCAGTGACCAGTGACCAGTGACCAGTGACCAGTGACCAGCCACAGTGACCAGTTACCAGTGACCAGTGACCGGTGTCCAGTGACTAGCGACCAGTGAACAGTGACCCGTGACCAGTGACCATTGACCTGTGACCAGTGACCAGTGACCAGTGACCAGTGACCTGTGACCAGTGACCAGTGACAATTGACCTGTGACCAGTGACCTGTGACCAGTGACCAGTGACCATTGACCTGTGACCAGTGACCAGTGACCAGTGACCAGTGACCAGTGACCACTGACCAGTGATAAGTGACCAGCGACTTTTGACCAGTGACCAGTGACCAGTGACCAGTGACCAGTGACCAGCCACAGTGACCAGTTACCAGTGACCAGTGACCGGTGACCAGTGACTAGCGACCAGTGAACAGTGACCCGTGACCAGACACCAGCCACAGTGACCAGTGACCATTGACCAGTGACCATTGATCTGTGACCAGTGACCAGTGACCAGTGACCAGTGACCAGTGACCATTGACCTGTGACCAGTGACCAGTGACCAGTGACCAGTGACCAGTGACCTGTGACCAGTGACAAGCCACAGTGACCAGTTACCAGTGACCAGTGACCGGTGACCAGTGACTAGCGACCAGTGAACAGTGACCCGTGACCAGTGACTTGTGACCAGTGACCAGTGACCAGTGACCAGTAACCAGTGACCAGTGACAATTGACCTGTGACCAGTGACCAGTGACCAGTGACCAGTGACCAGTGACCAGTGACCAGTGACCAGCGACAAAGACCATTGTCCAGTGGCCAGTGACCAGTGACCAGTGACCAGTGACCAGTGACCAGTGACCAGTGACCAGTGAGCAGTGACCAGCGACAGTGACCATTGACCAGTGACCAGTGACCAGTGACCAGTGACAAGTGACCAGCGACCAGTGACCAGTGACCTGTGTCCAGTGATCAGTGACCATTGACCTGTGACCAGTGACCAGTATCAAGTGACCAGCGACCAGTGGCCACTGACCAGTGACAAGTGACCAGTGACTTGTGACCAGTGACCAGTGACCTGTGACTTGTGACCAGTGACCAGTGGCCAGTGACCAGTGACCAGTGACAAGTGACCACTGACCAGTGACCAGTGACCAGTGGCCAGTGACAAGTGACCAGTGACTTGTGACCAGTAACCAGTGACCAGTGACCAGTGACCAGTGACCAGCGACAATGACCATTGACCAGTGTCCAGTGACCAGTGACCAGTGACTTGTGACCAGTGACCAGTGACCAGTGACCAGTGACCAGTGACCAGTGAATAGTGACCAGTGACCAGTGACCAGCGACAGTGACCATTGACCAGTGACCAGTGACCAGTGACCATTGACCAGTGACCAGTGACCAGTGACCAGTGACCAGTGACCAGCCACAGTGACCAGTTACCAGTGACCAGTGACCGGTGTCCAGTGACTAGCGACCAGTGAACAGTGACCCGTGACCAGTGACCATTGACCTGTGACCAGTGACCAGTGACCAGTGACCAGTGACCTGTGACCAGTGACCAGTGACAATTGACCTGTGACCAGTGACCTGTGACCAGTGACCAGTGACCATTGACCTGTGACCAGTGACCAGTGACCAGTGACCAGTGACCAGTGACCACTGACCAGTGATAAGTGACCAGCGACTTTTGACCAGTGACCAGTGACCAGTGACCAGTGACCAGTGACCAGCCACAGTGACCAGTTACCAGTGACCAGTGACCGGTGACCAGTGACTAGCGACCAGTGAACAGTGACCCGTGACCAGACACCAGCCACAGTGACCAGTGACCAGTGACCAGTGACCATTGATCTGTGACCAGTGACCAGTGACCAGTGACCAGTGACCAGTGACCATTGACCTGTGACCAGTGACCAGTGACCAGTGACCAGTGACCAGTGACCTGTGACCAGTGACCAGTGACAATTGACCTGTGACCAGTGACCAGTGACCATTGACCAGTGACCAGTGACCACTGACCAGTGATAAGTGACCAGTGACTTTTGACCAGTGACCAGTGTCCAGTGACCAGTAACCAGTGACCAGCGACAGTGACCATTGACCAGCGATAAGGACCATTGACCAGTGACCAGTGACCAGTGACCAGTGACCAGCGATAGTGACAATTGACCAGTGACCAGCGACCAGTGACCATTGACCAGTGACCAGTGACCAGTGACCAGTGACCAGCCACAGTGACCAGTGACCAGTGACCAGTGACCGGTGACCAGTGACTAGCGACCAGTGAACAGTGACACGTGACATGTGACGCGTGACCAGTGACCATTGTCCAGTGGCCAGTGACCAGTGACAAGTGACCAGTGACCAGTGACCAGTGACCAGTGAGCAGTGACCAGCGACAGTGACCATTGACCAGTGACCAGTGACCAGTGACAAGCCACAGTGACCAGTTACCAGTGACCAGTCACCGGTGACCAGTGACTAGCGACCAGTGAACAGTGACCCGTGACCAGTGACCATTGACCTGTGACCAGTGACCATTGACCAGTGACCAGTGACCAGTGACCATTGACCTGTGACCAGTGACCAGTGACCAGTGACCAGTGACCACTGACCTGTGACCAGTGACCAGTGACAATTGACCTGTGACCAGTGACCAGTGACCAGTGACCATTGACCAGTGACCAGTGACCACTGACCAGTGATAAGTGACCAGTGACTTTTGACCAGTGACCAGTGTCCAGTGACCAGTAACCAGTGACCAGCGACAGTGACCATTGACCAGCGATAAGGACCATTGACCAGTGACCAGTGACCAGTGACCAGTGATCAGCGATAGTGACCTTTGACCAGTGACCAGCGACCAGTGACCATTGACCAGTGACCAGTGACCAGTGACCAGTGACCAGTGACCAGCCACAGTGACAAGTGACCAGTGACCAGTGACCAGTGACCAGTGACCAGTGACCAGTGTCCAGTGACCAGTGACCAGTGACCATTCACCTGTGACCAGTGACCAGTGAACTTTGACCTGTGACCAGTGACCAGTGACCAGTGACCAGTGACCAGTGACCAGTGAACTTTGACCTGTGACCAGTGACCAGTGACCAGTGAATAGTGACCCGTGACCAGTGACCAGTGACAGTGACCATTGACCAGTGACCAGTGACCAGTGACCATTGACCAGCCACAGTGACCAGTTACCAGTGACCAGTGACCGGTGACCAGTGACTAGCGACCAGTGAACAGTGACCCGCGACCAGTGACCATTGACCTGTGACCAGTGACCAGTGACCTGTGACCAGTGACCAGTGACCAGTGACCAGTGACCAGTGACAAGTGACCAGTGACTTGTGACCAGTAACCAGTGACCAGTGACCAGTGACCAGTGACCAGCGACAGTGACCATTGACCTGTGACCAGTGACCAGTGACCAGTGACCAGCGACAGTGACCATTACCCAGCGATAGTGACCATTGACCAGTGACCAGTGACCAGTGACCATTGACCTGTGACCAGTGACCAGTGACCAGTGACCAGTGACCACTGACCAGTGATAAGTGCCCAGCGACTTTTGACCAGTGACCAGTGTCCAGTTACCAGTGACCAGTGACCAGCGACAGTGACCATTGACCAGCGATAGTGACCATTGACCAGTGACCAGTGACCAGTGACCAGTGACCAGCGATAGTGAACACTGACCAGTGACAAGTGACCAGTGACTTGTGACCAGTGACCAGTGACCTGTGACTTGTGACCAGTGACCAGTGGCCAGTGTCCAGTGACCAGTGACAAGTGACCAGTGACCAGTGACCAGTGACCAGTGACCAGTGAATAGTGACCAGTGACCAGCGGCAGTGACCATTGACCAGTGACTAGTGACCAGTGACCAGTGACCAGTGACCAGTGATCAGCGATAGTGACCTTTGACCAGTGACCAGCGACCAGTGACCATTGACCAGTGACCAGTGACCAGTGACCATTGACCAGTGACCAGTGACCAGCCACAGTGACCAGATACCAGTGACCAGTGACCGGTGACCAGTGACTAGCGACCAGTGAACAGTGACCCGTGACCAGTGACCAGCCACAGTGACCAGTGACCAGTGACCAGTGACCGGTGACCAGTAACTAGCGACCAGTGAACAGTGACCCGTGACCAGTGACCATTGACCTGTGACCAGTGACCAGTGACCAGTGACCAGTGACCTGTGACCAGTGACCAGTGACCATTGACCTGTGACCAGTGACCAGTGGCCAGTGATAAGTGACTAGCGACTTTTGACCAGTGACCAGTGACCAGTGACCAGTGACCAGTGACCAGCCACAGTGACCAGTTACCAGTGACCAGTGACCGGTGACCAGTGACTAGCGACCAGTGAACAGTGACCCGTGACCAGTGACCAGCCACAGTGACCAGTGACCAGTGACCAGTGACCATTGATCTGTGACCAGTGACCAGTGACCAGTGACCATTGACCTGTGACCAGTGACCAGTGACCAGTGACCAGTGACCAGTGACCTGTGACCAGTGACCAGTGACAATTGACCTGTGACCAGTGACCAGTGACCATTGACCTGTGACCAGTGACCAGTGGCAAGTGACCAGCGACCAGTTGCCACTGACCAGTGACAAGTGACCAGTGACTTGTGACCAGTGACCAGTGACCTGTGACTTGTGAACAGTGACCAGTGGCCAGTGACCAGTGACCAGTGACAAGTGACCACTGACCAGTGACCACTGACCAGTGATAAGTGACCAGTGACTTTTGACCTGTGACCAGTGACCAGTGACCAGTGACCAGTGACCAGTGACCAGTGACAAGTGACCAGTAACATGTGACCAGTAACCAGTGACCAGTGACCAGTGACCAGTGACCAGTGAACAGCGACAGTGACCATTGACCCGTGACCAGTGACCAGTGACCAGTGACTTGTGACCAGTGACCAGTGGCCAGTGACCAGTGACAATTGACCTGTGACCAGTGACCAGTGACCAGTGACCAGTGACCAGTGACCACTGACCAGTGATAAGTGACCAGTGACTTTTGACCTGTGACCAGTGTCCAGTGACCAGTGACCAGTGACCAGTGACCATTGACCTGTGGCCAGTGACCAGTGACCAGTGACCAGTGACCAGTGACCTGTGACCAGTGACCAGTGACAATTGACCTGTGACCAGTGACCAGTGACCAGTGACCAGTGACCAGTGACCACTGACCAGTGATAAGTGACCAGTGACTTTTGACCAGTGATCAGTGTCCAGTGACCAGTAACCAGTGACCAGCGACAGTGACCATTGCCCAGCGATGGTGACCATTGACCAGTCACCAGTGACCAGTGACCAGCGATAGTGACCATTGACCAGTGACCAGTGACCAGTGACCATTGACCAGTGACCAGTGACCAGTGACCAGTGACCAGTGTCCAGCCACAGTGACCAGTGACCAGTGACCAGTGACCGGTGACCAGTGACTAGCGACCAGTGAACAGTGACACGTGACATGTGACGCGTGACCAGTGACCAGTGACCAGTGACCAGTGACCAGTGACCAGTGACCAGTGACCAGTGACCAGTGACCAGCCACAGTGACCAGTGACCAGTGACCAGTGACCGGTGACCAGTGACTAGCGACCAGTGAACAGTGACACGTGATATGTGACGCGTGACCAGTGACCAGTGACCAGTCACCGGTGACCAGTGACCAGTGACCAGTGTCCAGTGACCAGTGACCAGTGACTATTGACCTGTGACCAGTGACCAGTGACCAGTGACCAGTGAGCAGTGACCAGTGACCAGTGAACTTTGACCTGTGACCAGTGACCAGTGACCAGTGAATAGTGACCAGTGACCCGTGACCAGCGACAGTGACCATTGACCAGCGATAGTGACCATTGACCAGTGACCAGTGACCAGTGACCAGTGACCAGCGATAGTGAACACTGACCAGTGACAAGTGACCAGTGACTTGTGACCAGTGACCAGTGACCTGTGACTTGTGACCAGTGACCAGTGGCCAGTGACCAGTGACCAGTGACAAGTGACCAGTGACCAGTGACCAGTGACCAGTGACCAGTGACCAGTGACAAGTGACCAGTGACTTGTGACCAGTAACCAGTGACCAGTGACCAGTGACCAGTGACCAGCGACAGTGACCATTGACCTGTGACCAGTGACCAGTGACCAGTGACCAGCGACAGTGACCATTACCCAGCGATAGTGACCATTGACCAGTGACCAGTGACCAGTGACCATTGACCTGTGACCAGTGACCAGTGACCAGTGACCAGTGACCACTGACCAGTGATAAGTGCCCAGCGACTTTTGACCAGTGACCAGTGTCCAGTTACCAGTGACCAGTGACCAGCGACAGTGACCATTGACCAGCGATAGTGACCATTGACCAGTGACCAGTGACCAGTGACCAGTGACCAGCGATAGTGAACACTGACCAGTGACAAGTGACCAGTGACTTGTGACCAGTGACCAGTGACCTGTGACTTGTGACCAGTGACCAGTGGCCAGTGTCCAGTGACCAGTGACAAGTGACCAGTGACCAGTGACCAGTGACCAGTGACCAGTGACCAGCGACAAGTGACCAGTGACTTGTGACCAGTAACCAGAGACCAGTGACCAGTGACCAGTGACCAGTGACCAGCGACAGTGGCCATTGACCTGTGACCAGTGACCAGTGACCAGTGACTTGTGACCAGTGACCAGTGACCAGTGAACAGTGACCAGTGACCAGTGACCAGCGACCAGTGAACAGTGACCCGTGACATGTGACGCGTGACCAGTGACCAGTGACCAGTGACCAGTGACCAGTGACCAGTGACCAGTGACCAGTGACCAGTGACCAGTGACCAGTGAATAGTGACCAGTGACCAGCGGCAGTGACCATTGACCAGTGACCAGTGACCAGTGACCATTGACCAGTGACCAGTGACCAGCCACAGTGACCAGATACCAGTGACCAGTGACCGGTGACCAGTGACTAGCGACCCGTGAACAGTGACCCGTGACCAGTGACCATTGACCTGTGACCAGTGACCAGTGACCAGTGACCAGTGACCTGTGACCAGTGACCAGTGACCAGTGTCCAGTGACCAGTGACCAGTGACCATTGACCTGTGACCAGTGACCAGTGACCAGTGACAAGTGACCAGTGACCAGTGAACATTGACCTGTGACCAGTGACCAGTGACCAGTGACCAGTGACCAGTGACCAGTGACCAGTGACCAGTGAATAGTGACCAGTGACCAGCGGCAGTGACCATTGACCAGTGACCAGTGACCAGTGACCATTGACCAGTGACCAGTGACCAGCCACAGTGACCAGATACCAGTGACCAGTGACCGGTGACCAGTGACTAGCGACCAGTGAACAGTGACCCGTGACCAGTGACCATTGACCTGTGACCAGTGACCAGTGACCAGTGACCAGTGACCTGTGACCAGTGACCAGTGACCATTGACCTGTGACCAGTGACCAGTGGCCAGTGATAAGTGACTAGCGACTTTTGACCAGTGACCAGTGACCAGTGACCAGTGACCAGTGACCAGTGACCAGCCACAGTGACCAGTTACCAGTGACCAGTGACCGGTGACCAGTGACTAGCGACCAGTGAACAGTGACCCGTGACCAGTGACCAGCCACAGTGACCAGTGACCAGTGACCAGTGACCATTGATCTGTGACCAGTGACCAGTGACCAGTGACCTGTGACCAGTGACCAGTGACCATTGACCTGTGACCAGTGACCAGTGGCAAGTGACCAGCGACCAGTTGCCACTGACCAGTGACAAGTGACCAGTGACTTGTGACCAGTGACCAGTGACCAGTGACTTGTGACCAGTGACCAGTGGCCAGTGACCAGTGACCAGTGACAAGTGACCACTGACCAGTGACCAGTGACCAGTGACCAGTGACCAGTAACTTGTGACCAGTAACCAGTGACCAGTGACCAGTGACCAGTGACCAGTGAACAGCGACAGTGACCATTGACCCGTGACCAGTGACCAGTGACCAGTGACTTGTGACCAGTGACCAGTGACCAGTGACCAGTGACCAGTGACCAGTGACCATTGACCTGTAACCAGTGACCAGTGACACGTGACCAGTGACCACTGACCAGTGACAAGTGACAAGTGACTCTTGACCAGTGACCAGTGACCAGTGGCCAGTGACCAGCGACAGTGACCATTGACCAGCGATAGAGACCAATGACCAGTGACCAGTGACCAATGACCAGTGACCAGTGGCCAGTGACCAGTGACAATTGACCTGTGACCAGTGACCAGTGACCAGTGACCAGTGACCAGTGACCACTGACCAGTGATAAGTGACCAGTGACTTTTGACCTGTGACCAGTGTCCAGTGACCAGTGACCAGTGACCAGTGACCATTGACCTGTGGCCAGTGACCAGTGACCAGTGACCAGTGACCAGTGACCTGTGACCAGTGACCAGTGACAATTGACCTGTGACCAGTGACCAGTGACCAGTGACCAGTGACCAGTGACCACTGACCAGTGATAAGTGACCAGTGACTTTTGACCAGTGACCAGTGTCCAGTGACCAGTAACCAGTGACCAGCGACAGTGACCATTGCCCAGCGATGGTGACCATTGACCAGTCACCAGTGACCAGTGACCAGCGATATTGACCATTGACCAGTGACCAGTGACCAGTGACCATTCACCAGTGACCAGTGACCAGTGACCAGTGACCAGTGTCCAGCCACAGTGACCAGTGACCAGTGACCAGTGACCGGTGACCAGTGACTAGCGACCAGTGAACAGTGACACGTGACATGTGACGCGTGACCAGTGACCAGTGACCAGTGACCACTGACCAGTGACCAGTGACCAGTGACCAGTGTCCAGTGACCAGTGACAAGTGACCATTGACCTGTGACCAGTGAGCAGTGACCAGTGACCAGTGAGCAGTGACCAGTGACCAGTGAACTTTGACCTGTGACCAGTGACCAGTGACCAGTGAATAGTGACCAGTCACCAGTGACCAGCGACAGTGACCATTGACCAGTGACCAGTGACCAGTGACCATTGACCAGTGACCAGTGACCAGTGACCAGTGACCAGTGACCAGCCACAGTGACCAGTTACCAGTGTCCAGTGACCGGTGACCAGTGACTAGCGACCAGTGAACAGTGACACGTGACCAGTGACCATTGACCTGTGACCAGTGACCAGTGACCTGTGATCAGTGACCAGTGACCAGTGAACTTTGACCTGTGACCAGTGACCAGTGACCAGTGAATAGTGACCAGTGACCAGTGACCAGCGACAGTGACCATTGACCAGTGACCAGTGACCAGTGACCATTGACCAGCCACAGTGACCAGTTACCAGTGACCAGTGACCGGTGACCAGTGACTAGCGACCAGTGAACAGTGACCCGTGACCAGTGACCATTGACCTGTGACCAGTGACCAGTGACCTGTGATCAGTGACCAGTGACCAGTGACCATTGACCTGTGACCAGTGACCAGTGACCATTGACCTGTGACCAGTGACCAGTGACCAGCGACCATTGACCTGTGACCAGTGACCAGTGACCAGTGACCAGTGACCAGTGACCAGTGACCAGTGAACTTTGACCTGTGACCAGTGACCAGTGACCAGTGAATAGTGACCAGTGACCAGTGACCAGCGACAGTGACCATTGACCAGTGACCAGTGACCAGTGACCATTGACCAGCCACAGTGACCAGTTACCAGTGACCAGTGACCGGTGACCAGTGACTAGCGACCAGTGAACAGTGACCCGTGACCAGTGACCATTGACCTGTGACCAGTGACCAGTGACCTGTGATCAGTGACCAGTGACCAGTGACCATTGACCTGTGATCAGTGACCAGTGACCAGTGACCATTGACCTGTGACCAGTGACCAGTGACCATTGACCTGTGACCAGTGACCAGTGACCAGTGACCAGCGACCATTGACCTGTGACCAGTGACCAGTGACCAGTCACCAGTGACCTGTGACCAGTGACCAGTGACAGTTGACCTGTGACCAGTGACCAGTGACCAGTGACCAGTGTCCAGTGACCACTGACCAGTGATAAGTGACCAGTGACTTTTGACCAGTGACCAGTGTCCAGTGACCAGTGACCAGTGACCAGCGACAGTGACCATTGACCAGCGATAGTGACCATTGACCAGTGACCAGTGACCAGTGACCAGTGACCAGCGATAGTGACCATTGACCAGTGACCAGTGACCATTGACCTGTGACCATTGACCAGTGACCAGTGACCAGTGACCTGTGACGCGTGACCAGTGACCAGTGACCAGTGACCACTGACCAGTGATAAGTGACCAGTGACTTTTGACCAGTGACCAGCGACAGTGACCATTGACCAGCGATAGTGACCATTGACCAGTGACCAGTGACCAGTGACCATTGACCAGTGACCAGCGATTGTGACCATTGACCAGTGACCAGTGACCAGTGACCAGTGACCAGTGAACTTTGACCTGTGACCAGTGACCAGTGACCAGTGAATAGTGACCAGTGACCAGTGACCAGCGACAGTGACCATTGACCAGTGACCAGTGATAAGTGACCAGCGACTTTTGACCAGTGACCAGTGTCCAGTGACCAGTGACCAGTGACCAGCGACAGTGACCATTGACCAGCGATAGTGACCATTGACCAGTGACCAGTGACCAGTGACCAGTGACCAGTGACCAGTGACCAGTGACCAGTGACCAGCGATAGTGAACACTGACCAGTGACAAGTGACCAGTGACTTTGACCAGTGACCAGTGACCAGTGGCCAGTGACCAGCGACAGTGACCATTGACCAGCGATAGTGACCAATGACCAGTGACCAGTGACAAGTGACCAGTGACCAGTGACCAGTGACCAGTGACCAGTGACCAGTGACCAGTGACCAGTGACCAGTGACCAGTGACCAGTGACCATTGACCGGTGACCAGTGACCAGTGACCAGCGACAGTGACCATTGACCAGTGACCAGTGACCAGTGACCATTGACCAGTGACCAGTGACCAGTGACCAGTGACCAGTGACCAGCCACAGTGACCAGTTACCAGTGACCAGTGACCGGTGACCAGTGACTAGCGACCAGTGAACAGTGACCCGTGACCAGTGACCATTGACCTGTGACCAGTGACCAGTGACCAGTGACCAGTGACCTGTGACCAGTGACCAGTGACCATTGACCTGTGACCAGTGACCAGTGACCAGTGACCACTGACCAGTGATAAGTGACCAGCGACTTTTGACCAGTGACCAGTGTCCAGTGACCAGTGACCAGTGACCAGCGACAGTGACCATTGACCAGCGATAGTGACCATTGACCAGTGCCCAGTGACCAGTGACCAGTGACCAGTGACCAGCGATAGTGAACACTGACCAGTGACAAGTGACCAGTGACTTGTGACCAGTGACCAGTGACCTGTGACTTGTGACCAGTGACCAGTGGCCAGTGACCACTGACCAGTGACAAGTGACCAGTGACTTTTGACCAGTGACCAGTGACCAGTGGCCAGTGACCAGCGACAGTGACCATTGACCAGCGATAGTGACCAATGACCAGTGACCAGTGACCAGTGACCAGTGACCAGTGACCAGTGACCAGTGACCAGTGACCATTGACCATTGACCTGTGACCAGTGACCAGTGACCAGTGACCAGTGACCTGTGACGAGTGACCAGTGACCAGTGACCAGTGACCACTGACCAGTGATAAGTGACCAGTGACTTTTGACCAGTGACCAGCGACAGTGACCATTGACCAGCGATAGTGACCATTGACCAGTGACCAGTGACCAGTGACCGGTGGCCAGTGACCAGCGATAGTGACCATTGCCCAGTGACCAGTGACCAGTGACCAGTGACCAGTGAACTTTGACCTGTGACCAGTGACCAGTGACCGGTGACCAGTGACTAGCGACCAGTGAACAGTGACCCGTGACCAGTGACCAGTGACCAGTGACCAGCGACAGTGACCATTGACCAGCGATAGTGACCATTGACCAGTGACCAGTGACCAGTGACCAGTGACCAGTGACCAGCGATAGTGAACACTGACCAGTGACAAGTGACCAGTGACTTGTGACCAGTGACCAGTGACCTGTGACTTGTGACCAGTGACCAGTGGCCAGTGACCACTGACCAGTGACAAGTGACCAGTGACTTTTGACCAGTGACCAGTGACCAGTGGCCAGTGACCAGCGACAGTGACCATTGACCAGCGATAGTGACCAATGACCAGTGACCAGTGACCAGTGACCAGTGACCAGTGACCATTGACCATTGACCGGTGACCATTGACCGGTGACCAGTGACCAGTGACCAGCGACAGTGACCATTGACCAGTGACCAGTGACCAGTGACCATTGACCAGTGACCAGTGACCAGTGACCAGTGACCAGTGACCAGTGACCAGTGACCAGTGACCAGTGACCATTGACCATTGACCGGTGACCAGTGACCAGTGACCAGCGACAGTGACCATTGACCAGTGACCAGTGACCAGTGACCAGTGACCAGTGACCAGTGACCAGTGACCAGTGACCAGTGAATAGTGACCAGTGACCAGCGGCAGTGACCATTGACCAGTGACCAGTGACCAGTGACCATTGACCAGTGACCAGTGACCAGCCACAGTGACCAGATACCAGTGACCAGTGACCGGTGACCAGTGACTAGCGACCCGTGAACAGTGACCCGTGACCAGTGACCATTGACCTGTGACCAGTGACCAGTGACCAGTGACCAGTGACCTGTGACCAGTGACCAGTGACCAGTGTCCAGTGACCAGTGACCAGTGACCATTGACCTGTGACCAGTGACCAGTGACCAGTGACAAGTGACCAGTGACCAGTGAACATTGACCTGTGACCAGTGACCAGTGACCAGTGACCAGTGACCAGTGACCAGTGACCAGTGACCAGTGAATAGTGACCAGTGACCAGCGGCAGTGACCATTGACCAGTGACCAGTGACCAGTGACCATTGACCAGTGACCAGTGACCAGCCACAGTGACCAGATACCAGTGACCAGTGACCGGTGACCAGTGACTAGCGACCAGTGAACAGTGACCCGTGACCAGTGACCATTGACCTGTGACCAGTGACCAGTGACCAGTGACCAGTGACCTGTGACCAGTGACCAGTGACCATTGACCTGTGACCAGTGACCAGTGGCCAGTGATAAGTGACTAGCGACTTTTGACCAGTGACCAGTGACCAGTGACCAGTGACCAGTGACCAGTGACCAGTGACCAGCCACAGTGACCAGTTACCAGTGACCAGTGACCGGTGACCAGTGACTAGCGACCAGTGAACAGTGACCCGTGACCAGTGACCAGCCACAGTGACCAGTGACCAGTGACCAGTGACCATTGATCTGTGACCAGTGACCAGTGACCAGTGACCAGTGACCAGTGACCATTGACCTGTGACCAGTGACCAGTGACCAGTGACCAGTGACCAGTGACCTGTGACCAGTGACCAGTGACAATTGACCTGTGACCAGTGACCAGTGACCATTGACCTGTGACCAGTGACCAGTGGCAAGTGACCAGCGACCAGTTGCCACTGACCAGTGACAAGTGACCAGTGACTTGTGACCAGTGACCAGTGACCAGTGACTTGTGACCAGTGACCAGTGGCCAGTGACCAGTGACCAGTGACAAGTGACCACTGACCAGTGACCAGTGACCAGTGACCAGTGACCAGTAACTTGTGACCAGTAACCAGTGACCAGTGACCAGTGACCAGTGACCAGTGAACAGCGACAGTGACCATTGACCCGTGACCAGTGACCAGTGACCAGTGACTTGTGACCAGTGACCAGTGACCAGTGACCAGTGACCAGTGACCAGTGACCATTGACCTGTAACCAGTGACCAGTGACACGTGACCAGTGACCACTGACCAGTGACAAGTGACAAGTGACTCTTGACCAGTGACCAGTGACCAGTGGCCAGTGACCAGCGACAGTGACCATTGACCAGCGATAGAGACCAATGACCAGTGACCAGTGACCAATGACCAGTGACCAGTGGCCAGTGACCAGTGACAATTGACCTGTGACCAGTGACCAGTGACCAGTGACCAGTGACCAGTGACCACTGACCAGTGATAAGTGACCAGTGACTTTTGACCTGTGACCAGTGTCCAGTGACCAGTGACCAGTGACCAGTGACCATTGACCTGTGGCCAGTGACCAGTGACCAGTGACCAGTGACCAGTGACCTGTGACCAGTGACCAGTGACAATTGACCTGTGACCAGTGACCAGTGACCAGTGACCAGTGACCGGTGACCAGTGACTAGCGACCAGTGAACAGTGACACGTGACATGTGACGCGTGACCAGTGACCAGTGACCAGTGACCACTGACCAGTGACCAGTGACCAGTGACCAGTGTCCAGTGACCAGTGACAAGTGACCATTGACCTGTGACCAGTGAGCAGTGACCAGTGACCAGTGAGCAGTGACCAGTGACCAGTGAACTTTGACCTGTGACCAGTGACCAGTGACCAGTGAATAGTGACCAGTGACCAGTGACCAGCGACAGTGACCATTGACCAGTGACCAGTGACCAGTGACCATTGACCAGTGACCAGTGACCAGTGACCAGTGACCAGTGACCAGCCACAGTGACCAGTTACCAGTGTCCAGTGACCGGTGACCAGTGACTAGCGACCAGTGAACAGTGACACGTGACCAGTGACCATTGACCTGTGACCAGTGACTAGCGACCAGTGAACAGTGACCCGTGACCAGTGACCAGTGACCAGTGACCAGCGACAGTGACCATTGACCAGCGATAGTGACCATTGACCAGTGACCAGTGACCAGTGACCAGTGACCAGTGACCAGCGATAGTGAACACTGACCAGTGACAAGTGACCAGTGACTTGTGACCAGTGACCAGTGACCTGTGACTTGTGACCAGTGACCAGTGGCCAGTGACCAGTGACCAGTGACAAGTGACCACTGACCAGTGACCAGTGACCAGTGACCAGTGACAAGTGACCAGTAACATGTGACCAGTAACCAGTGACCAGTGACCAGTGACCAGTGACCAGTGAACAGCGACAGTGACCATTGACCCGTGACCAGTGACCAGTGACCAGTGACTTGTGACCAGTGACCAGTGGCCAGTGACCAGTGACAATTGACCTGTGACCAGTGACCAGTGACCAGTGACCAGTGACCAGTGACCACTGACCAGTGATAAGTGACCAGTGACTTTTGACCTGTGACCAGTGTCCAGTGACCAGTGACCAGTGACCAGTGACCATTGACCTGTGGCCAGTGACCAGTGACCAGTGACCAGTGACCAGTGACCTGTGACCAGTGACCAGTGACAATTGACCTGTGACCAGTGACCAGTGACCAGTGACCAGTGACCAGTGACCACTGACCAGTGATAAGTGACCAGTGACTTTTGACCAGTGATCAGTGTCCAGTGACCAGTAACCAGTGACCAGCGACAGTGACCATTGCCCAGCGATGGTGACCATTGACCAGTCACCAGTGACCAGTGACCAGCGATAGTGACCATTGACCAGTGACCAGTGACCAGTGACCATTGACCAGTGACCAGTGACCAGTGACCAGTGACCAGTGTCCAGCCACAGTGACCAGTGACCAGTGACCAGTGACCGGTGACCAGTGACTAGCGACCAGTGAACAGTGACACGTGACATGTGACGCGTGACCAGTGACCAGTGACCAGTGACCAGTGACCAGTGACCAGTGACCAGTGACCAGTGACCAGTGACCAGCCACAGTGACCAGTGACCAGTGACCAGTGACCGGTGACCAGTGACTAGCGACCAGTGAACAGTGACACGTGATATGTGACGCGTGACCAGTGACCAGTGACCAGTCACCGGTGACCAGTGACCAGTGACCAGTGTCCAGTGACCAGTGACCAGTGACTATTGACCTGTGACCAGTGACCAGTGACCAGTGACCAGTGAGCAGTGACCAGTGACCAGTGAACTTTGACCTGTGACCAGTGACCAGTGACCAGTGAATAGTGACCAGTGACCCGTGACCAGCGACAGTGACCATTGACCAGCGATAGTGACCATTGACCAGTGACCAGTGACCAGTGACCAGTGACCAGCGATAGTGAACACTGACCAGTGACAAGTGACCAGTGACTTGTGACCAGTGACCAGTGACCTGTGACTTGTGACCAGTGACCAGTGGCCAGTGACCAGTGACCAGTGACAAGTGACCAGTGACCAGTGACCAGTGACCAGTGACCAGTGACCAGTGACAAGTGACCAGTGACTTGTGACCAGTAACCAGTGACCAGTGACCAGTGACCAGTGACCAGCGACAGTGACCATTGACCTGTGACCAGTGACCAGTGACCAGTGACCAGCGACAGTGACCATTACCCAGCGATAGTGACCATTGACCAGTGACCAGTGACCAGTGACCATTGACCTGTGTCCAGTGACCAGTGACCAGTGACCAGTGACCACTGACCAGTGATAAGTGCCCAGCGACTTTTGACCAGTGACCAGTGTCCAGTTACCAGTGACCAGTGACCAGCGACAGTGACCATTGACCAGCGATAGTGACCATTGACCAGTGACCAGTGACCAGTGACCAGTGACCAGCGATAGTGAACACTGACCAGTGACAAGTGACCAGTGACTTGTGACCAGTGACCAGTGACCTGTGACTTGTGACCAGTGACCAGTGGCCAGTGTCCAGTGACCAGTGACAAGTGACCAGTGACCAGTGACCAGTGACCAGTGACCAGTGACCAGCGACAAGTGACCAGTGACTTGTGACCAGTAACCAGAGACCAGTGACCAGTGACCAGTGACCAGTGACCAGCGACAGTGGCCATTGACCTGTGACCAGTGACCAGTGACCAGTGACTTGTGACCAGTGACCAGTGACCAGTGAACAGTGACCAGTGACCAGTGACCAGCGACCAGTGAACAGTGACCCGTGACATGTGACGCGTGACCAGTGACCAGTGACCAGTGACCAGTGACCAGTGACCAGTGACCAGTGACCAGTGACCAGTGACCAGTGACCAGTGAATAGTGACCAGTGACCAGCGGCAGTGACCATTGACCAGTGACCAGTGACCAGTGACCATTGACCAGTGACCAGTGACCAGCCACAGTGACCAGATACCAGTGACCAGTGACCGGTGACCAGTGACTAGCGACCCGTGAACAGTGACCCGTGACCAGTGACCATTGACCTGTGACCAGTGACCAGTGACCAGTGACCAGTGACCTGTGACCAGTGACCAGTGACCAGTGTCCAGTGACCAGTGACCAGTGACCATTGACCTGTGACCAGTGACCAGTGACCAGTGACAAGTGACCAGTGACCAGTGAACATTGACCTGTGACCAGTGACCAGTGACCAGTGACCAGTGACCAGTGACCAGTGACCAGTGACCAGTGAATAGTGACCAGTGACCAGCGGCAGTGACCATTGACCAGTGACCAGTGACCAGTGACCATTGACCAGTGACCAGTGACCAGCCACAGTGACCAGATACCAGTGACCAGTGACCGGTGACCAGTGACTAGCGACCAGTGAACAGTGACCCGTGACCAGTGACCATTGACCTGTGACCAGTGACCAGTGACCAGTGACCAGTGACCTGTGACCAGTGACCAGTGACCATTGACCTGTGACCAGTGACCAGTGGCCAGTGATAAGTGACTAGCGACTTTTGACCAGTGACCAGTGACCAGTGACCAGTGACCAGTGACCAGTGACCAGTGACCAGCCACAGTGACCAGTTACCAGTGACCAGTGACCGGTGACCAGTGACTAGCGACCAGTGAACAGTGACCCGTGACCAGTGACCAGCCACAGTGACCAGTGACCAGTGACCAGTGACCATTGATCTGTGACCAGTGACCAGTGACCAGTGACCTGTGACCAGTGACCAGTGACCATTGACCTGTGACCAGTGACCAGTGGCAAGTGACCAGCGACCAGTTGCCACTGACCAGTGACAAGTGACCAGTGACTTGTGACCAGTGACCAGTGACCAGTGACTTGTGACCAGTGACCAGTGGCCAGTGACCAGTGACCAGTGACAAGTGACCACTGACCAGTGACCAGTGACCAGTGACCAGTGACCAGTAACTTGTGACCAGTAACCAGTGACCAGTGACCAGTGACCAGTGACCAGTGAACAGCGACAGTGACCATTGACCCGTGACCAGTGACCAGTGACCAGTGACTTGTGACCAGTGACCAGTGACCAGTGACCAGTGACCAGTGACCAGTGACCATTGACCTGTAACCAGTGACCAGTGACACGTGACCAGTGACCACTGACCAGTGACAAGTGACAAGTGACTCTTGACCAGTGACCAGTGACCAGTGGCCAGTGACCAGCGACAGTGACCATTGACCAGCGATAGAGACCAATGACCAGTGACCAGTGACCAATGACCAGTGACCAGTGGCCAGTGACCAGTGACAATTGACCTGTGACCAGTGACCAGTGACCAGTGACCAGTGACCAGTGACCACTGACCAGTGATAAGTGACCAGTGACTTTTGACCTGTGACCAGTGTCCAGTGACCAGTGACCAGTGACCAGTGACCATTGACCTGTGGCCAGTGACCAGTGACCAGTGACCAGTGACCAGTGACCTGTGACCAGTGACCAGTGACAATTGACCTGTGACCAGTGACCAGTGACCAGTGACCAGTGACCAGTGACCACTGACCAGTGATAAGTGACCAGTGACTTTTGACCAGTGACCAGTGTCCAGTGACCAGTAACCAGTGACCAGCGACAGTGACCATTGCCCAGCGATGGTGACCATTGACCAGTCACCAGTGACCAGTGACCAGCGATATTGACCATTGACCAGTGACCAGTGACCAGTGACCATTCACCAGTGACCAGTGACCAGTGACCAGTGACCAGTGTCCAGCCACAGTGACCAGTGACCAGTGACCAGTGACCGGTGACCAGTGACTAGCGACCAGTGAACAGTGACACGTGACATGTGACGCGTGACCAGTGACCAGTGACCAGTGACCACTGACCAGTGACCAGTGACCAGTGACCAGTGTCCAGTGACCAGTGACAAGTGACCATTGACCTGTGACCAGTGAGCAGTGACCAGTGACCAGTGAGCAGTGACCAGTGACCAGTGAACTTTGACCTGTGACCAGTGACCAGTGACCAGTGAATAGTGACCAGTCACCAGTGACCAGCGACAGTGACCATTGACCAGTGACCAGTGACCAGTGACCATTGACCAGTGACCAGTGACCAGTGACCAGTGACCAGTGACCAGCCACAGTGACCAGTTACCAGTGTCCAGTGACCGGTGACCAGTGACTAGCGACCAGTGAACAGTGACACGTGACCAGTGACCATTGACCTGTGACCAGTGACCAGTGACCTGTGATCAGTGACCAGTGACCAGTGAACTTTGACCTGTGACCAGTGACCAGTGACCAGTGAATAGTGACCAGTGACCAGTGACCAGCGACAGTGACCATTGACCAGTGACCAGTGACCAGTGACCATTGACCAGCCACAGTGACCAGTTACCAGTGACCAGTGACCGGTGACCAGTGACTAGCGACCAGTGAACAGTGACCCGTGACCAGTGACCATTGACCTGTGACCAGTGACCAGTGACCTGTGATCAGTGACCAGTGACCAGTGACCATTGACCTGTGACCAGTGACCAGTGACCATTGACCTGTGACCAGTGACCAGTGACCAGCGACCATTGACCTGTGACCAGTGACCAGTGACCAGTGACCAGTGACCAGTGACCAGTGACCAGTGAACTTTGACCTGTGACCAGTGACCAGTGACCAGTGAATAGTGACCAGTGACCAGTGACCAGCGACAGTGACCATTGACCAGTGACCAGTGACCAGTGACCATTGACCAGCCACAGTGACCAGTTACCAGTGACCAGTGACCGGTGACCAGTGACTAGCGACCAGTGAACAGTGACCCGTGACCAGTGACCATTGACCTGTGACCAGTGACCAGTGACCTGTGATCAGTGACCAGTGACCAGTGACCATTGACCTGTGATCAGTGACCAGTGACCAGTGACCATTGACCTGTGACCAGTGACCAGTGACCATTGACCTGTGACCAGTGACCAGTGACCAGTGACCAGCGACCATTGACCTGTGACCAGTGACCAGTGACCAGTCACCAGTGACCTGTGACCAGTGACCAGTGACAGTTGACCTGTGACCAGTGACCAGTGACCAGTGACCAGTGTCCAGTGACCACTGACCAGTGATAAGTGACCAGTGACTTTTGACCAGTGACCAGTGTCCAGTGACCAGTGACCAGTGACCAGCGACAGTGACCATTGACCAGCGATAGTGACCATTGACCAGTGACCAGTGACCAGTGACCAGTGACCAGCGATAGTGACCATTGACCAGTGACCAGTGACCATTGACCTGTGACCAGTGACCAGTGACCAGTGACCAGTGACCTGTGACGCGTGACCAGTGACCAGTGACCAGTGACCACTGACCAGTGATAAGTGACCAGTGACTTTTGACCAGTGACCAGCGACAGTGACCATTGACCAGCGATAGTGACCATTGACCAGTGACCAGTGACCAGTGACCAGTGACCAGTGACCAGCGATTGTGACCATTGACCAGTGACCAGTGACCAGTGACCAGTGACCAGTGAACTTTGACCTGTGACCAGTGACCAGTGACCAGTGAATAGTGACCAGTGACCAGTGACCAGCGACAGTGACCATTGACCAGTGACCAGTGATAAGTGACCAGCGACTTTTGACCAGTGACCAGTGTCCAGTGACCAGTGACCAGTGACCAGCGACAGTGACCATTGACCAGCGATAGTGACCATTGACCAGTGACCAGTGACCAGTGACCAGTGACCAGTGACCAGTGACCAGTGACCAGTGACCAGCGATAGTGAACACTGACCAGTGACAAGTGACCAGTGACTTTGACCAGTGACCAGTGACCAGTGGCCAGTGACCAGCGACAGTGACCATTGACCAGCGATAGTGACCAATGACCAGTGACCAGTGACAAGTGACCAGTGACCAGTGACCAGTGACCAGTGACCAGTGACCAGTGACCAGTGACCAGTGACCAGTGACCAGTGACCAGTGACCATTGACCGGTGACCAGTGACCAGTGACCAGCGACAGTGACCATTGACCAGTGACCAGTGACCAGTGACCATTGACCAGTGACCAGTGACCAGTGACCAGTGACCAGTGACCAGCCACAGTGACCAGTTACCAGTGACCAGTGACCGGTGACCAGTGACTAGCGACCAGTGAACAGTGACCCGTGACCAGTGACCATTGACCTGTGACCAGTGACCAGTGACCAGTGACCAGTGACCTGTGACCAGTGACCAGTGACCATTGACCTGTGACCAGTGACCAGTGACCAGTGACCACTGACCAGTGATAAGTGACCAGCGACTTTTGACCAGTGACCAGTGTCCAGTGACCAGTGACCAGTGACCAGCGACAGTGACCATTGACCAGCGATAGTGACCATTGACCAGTGCCCAGTGACCAGTGACCAGTGACCAGTGACCAGCGATAGTGAACACTGACCAGTGACAAGTGACCAGTGACTTGTGACCAGTGACCAGTGACCTGTGACTTGTGACCAGTGACCAGTGGCCAGTGACCACTGACCAGTGACAAGTGACCAGTGACTTTTGACCAGTGACCAGTGACCAGTGGCCAGTGACCAGCGACAGTGACCATTGACCAGCGATAGTGACCAATGACCAGTGACCAGTGACCAGTGACCAGTGACCAGTGACCAGTGACCAGTGACCAGTGACCCTTGACCATTGACCTGTGACCAGTGACCAGTGACCAGTGACCAGTGACCTGTGACGAGTGACCAGTGACCAGTGACCAGTGACCACTGACCAGTGATAAGTGACCAGTGACTTTTGACCAGTGACCAGCGACAGTGACCATTGACCAGCGATAGTGACCATTGACCAGTGACCAGTGACCAGTGACCGGTGGCCAGTGACCAGCGATAGTGACCATTGACCAGTGACCAGTGACCAGTGACCAGTGACCAGTGAACTTTGACCTGTGACCAGTGACCAGTGACCGGTGACCAGTGACTAGCGACCAGTGAACAGTGACCCGTGACCAGTGACCAGTGACCAGTGACCAGCGACAGTGACCATTGACCAGCGATAGTGACCATTGACCAGTGACCAGTGACCAGTGACCAGTGACCAGTGACCAGCGATAGTGAACACTGACCAGTGACAAGTGACCAGTGACTTGTGACCAGTGACCAGTGACCTGTGACTTGTGACCAGTGACCAGTGGCCAGTGACCACTGACCAGTGACAAGTGACCAGTGACTTTTGACCAGTGACCAGTGACCAGTGGCCAGTGACCAGCGACAGTGACCATTGACCAGCGATAGTGACCAATGACCAGTGACCAGTGACCAGTGACCAGTGACCAGTGACCAGTGACCATTGACCATTGACCGGTGACCATTGACCGGTGACCAGTGACCAGTGACCAGCGACAGTGACCATTGACCAGTGACCAGTGACCAGTGACCATTGACCAGTGACCAGTGACCAGTGACCAGTGACCAGTGACCAGTGACCAGTGACCAGTGACCAGTGACCATTGACCATTGACCGGTGACCAGTGACCAGTGACCAGCGACAGTGACCATTGACCAGTGACCAGTGACCAGTGACCAGTGACCAGTGACCAGTGACCAGTGACCAGTGACCAGTGAATAGTGACCAGTGACCAGCGGCAGTGACCATTGACCAGTGACCAGTGACCAGTGACCATTGACCAGTGACCAGTGACCAGCCACAGTGACCAGATACCAGTGACCAGTGACCGGTGACCAGTGACTAGCGACCCGTGAACAGTGACCCGTGACCAGTGACCATTGACCTGTGACCAGTGACCAGTGACCAGTGACCAGTGACCTGTGACCAGTGACCAGTGACCAGTGTCCAGTGACCAGTGACCAGTGACCATTGACCTGTGACCAGTGACCAGTGACCAGTGACAAGTGACCAGTGACCAGTGAACATTGACCTGTGACCAGTGACCAGTGACCAGTGACCAGTGACCAGTGACCAGTGACCAGTGACCAGTGAATAGTGACCAGTGACCAGCGGCAGTGACCATTGACCAGTGACCAGTGACCAGTGACCATTGACCAGTGACCAGTGACCAGCCACAGTGACCAGATACCAGTGACCAGTGACCGGTGACCAGTGACTAGCGACCAGTGAACAGTGACCCGTGACCAGTGACCATTGACCTGTGACCAGTGACCAGTGACCAGTGACCAGTGACCTGTGACCAGTGACCAGTGACCATTGACCTGTGACCAGTGACCAGTGGCCAGTGATAAGTGACTAGCGACTTTTGACCAGTGACCAGTGACCAGTGACCAGTGACCAGTGACCAGTGACCAGTGACCAGCCACAGTGACCAGTTACCAGTGACCAGTGACCGGTGACCAGTGACTAGCGACCAGTGAACAGTGACCCGTGACCAGTGACCAGCCACAGTGACCAGTGACCAGTGACCAGTGACCATTGATCTGTGACCAGTGACCAGTGACCAGTGACCAGTGACCAGTGACCATTGACCTGTGACCAGTGACCAGTGACCAGTGACCAGTGACCAGTGACCTGTGACCAGTGACCAGTGACAATTGACCTGTGACCAGTGACCAGTGACCATTGACCTGTGACCAGTGACCAGTGGCAAGTGACCAGCGACCAGTTGCCACTGACCAGTGACAAGTGACCAGTGACTTGTGACCAGTGACCAGTGACCAGTGACTTGTGACCAGTGACCAGTGGCCAGTGACCAGTGACCAGTGACAAGTGACCACTGACCAGTGACCAGTGACCAGTGACCAGTGACCAGTAACTTGTGACCAGTAACCAGTGACCAGTGACCAGTGACCAGTGACCAGTGAACAGCGACAGTGACCATTGACCCGTGACCAGTGACCAGTGACCAGTGACTTGTGACCAGTGACCAGTGACCAGTGACCAGTGACCAGTGACCAGTGACCATTGACCTGTAACCAGTGACCAGTGACACGTGACCAGTGACCACTGACCAGTGACAAGTGACAAGTGACTCTTGACCAGTGACCAGTGACCAGTGGACAGTGACCAGCGACAGTGACCATTGACCAGCGATAGAGACCAATGACCAGTGACCAGTGACCAATGACCAGTGACCAGTGGCCAGTGACCAGTGACAATTGACCTGTGACCAGTGACCAGTGACCAGTGACCAGTGACCAGTGACCACTGACCAGTGATAAGTGACCAGTGACTTTTGACCTGTGACCAGTGTCCAGTGACCAGTGACCAGTGACCAGTGACCATTGACCTGTGGCCAGTGACCAGTGACCAGTGACCAGTGACCAGTGACCTGTGACCAGTGACCAGTGACAATTGACCTGTGACCAGTGACCAGTGACCAGTGACCAGTGACCGGTGACCAGTGACTAGCGACCAGTGAACAGTGACACGTGACATGTGACGCGTGACCAGTGACCAGTGACCAGTGACCACTGACCAGTGACCAGTGACCAGTGACCAGTGTCCAGTGACCAGTGACAAGTGACCATTGACCTGTGACCAGTGAGCAGTGACCAGTGACCAGTGAGCAGTGACCAGTGACCAGTGAACTTTGACCTGTGACCAGTGACCAGTGACCAGTGAATAGTGACCAGTGACCAGTGACCAGCGACAGTGACCATTGACCAGTGACCAGTGACCAGTGACCATTGACCAGTGACCAGTGACCAGTGACCAGTGACCAGTGACCAGCCACAGTGACCAGTTACCAGTGTCCAGTGACCGGTGACCAGTGACTAGCGACCAGTGAACAGTGACACGTGACCAGTGACCATTGACCTGTGACCAGTGACCAGTGACCTGTGATCAGTGACCAGTGACCAGTGAACTTTGACCTGTGACCAGTGACCAGTGACCAGTGAATAGTGACCAGTGACCAGTGACCAGCGACAGTGACCATTGACCAGTGACCAGTGACCAGTGACCATTGACCAGCCACAGTGACCAGTTACCAGTGACCAGTGACCGGTGACCAGTGACTAGCGACCTGTGAACAGTGACCCGTGACCAGTGACCATTGACCTGTGACCAGTGACCAGTGACCTGTGATCAGTGACCAGTGACCAGTGACCATTGACCTGTGACCAGTGACCAGTGACCATTGACCTGTGACCAGTGACCAGTGACCAGCGACCATTGACCTGTGACCAGTGACCAGTGACCAGTGACCAGTGACCAGTGACCAGTGACCAGTGAACTTTGACCTGTGACCAGTGACCAGTGACCAGTGAATAGTGACCAGTGACCAGTGACCAGCGACAGTGACCATTGACCAGTGACCAGTGACCAGTGACCATTGACCAGCCACAGTGACCAGTTACCAGTGACCAGTGACCGGTGACCAGTGACTAGCGACCAGTGAACAGTGACCCGTGACCAGTGACCATTGACCTGTGACCAGTGACCAGTGACCTGTGATCAGTGACCAGTGACCAGTGACCATTGACCTGTGATCAGTGACCAGTGACCAGTGACCATTGACCTGTGACCAGTGACCAGTGACCATTGACCTGTGACCAGTGACCAGTGACCAGTGACCAGCGACCATTGACCTGTGACCAGTGACCAGTGACCAGTCACCAGTGACCTGTGACCAGTGACCAGTGACAGTTGACCTGTGACCAGTGACCAGTGACCAGTGACCAGTGTCCAGTGACCACTGACCAGTGATAAGTGACCAGTGACTTTTGACCAGTGACCAGTGTCCAGTGACCAGTGACCAGTGACCAGCGACAGTGACCATTGACCAGCGATAGTGACCATTGACCAGTGACCAGTGACCAGTGACCAGTGACCAGCGATAGTGACCATTGACCAGTGACCAGTGACCATTGACCTGTGACCAGTGACCAGTGACCAGTGACCAGTGACCTGTGACGCGTGACCAGTGACCAGTGACCAGTGACCACTGACCAGTGATAAGTGACCAGTGACTTTTGACCAGTGACCAGCGACAGTGACCATTGACCAGCGATAGTGACCATTGACCAGTGACCAGTGACCAGTGACCAGTGACCAGTGACCAGCGATTGTGACCATTGACCAGTGACCAGTGACCAGTGACCAGTGACCAGTGAACTTTGACCTGTGACCAGTGACCAGTGACCAGTGAATAGTGACCAGTGACCAGTGACCAGCGACAGTGACCATTGACCAGTGACCAGTGATAAGTGACCAGCGACTTTTGACCAGTGACCAGTGTCCAGTGACCAGTGACCAGTGACCAGTGACCAGTGACCAGTGACCAGCGATAGTGAACACTGACCAGTGACAAGTGACCAGTGACTTTGACCAGTGACCAGTGACCAGTGGCCAGTGACCAGCGACAGTGACCATTGACCAGCGATAGTGACCAATGACCAGTGACCAGTGACAAGTGACCAGTGACCAGTGACCAGTGACCAGTGACCAGTGACCAGTGACCAGTGACCAGTGACCAGTGACCAGTGACCATTGACCGGTGACCAGTGACCAGTGACCAGCGACAGTGACCATTGACCAGTGACCAGTGACCAGTGACCATTGACCAGTGACCAGTGACCAGTGACCAGTGACCAGTGACCAGCCACAGTGACCAGTTACCAGTGACCAGTGACCGGTGACCAGTGACTAGCGACCAGTGAACAGTGACCCGTGACCAGTGACCATTGACCTGTGACCAGTGACCAGTGACCAGTGACCAGTGACCTGTGACCAGTGACCAGTGACCATTGACCTGTGACCAGTGACCAGTGACCAGTGACCACTGACCAGTGATAAGTGACCAGCGACTTTTGACCAGTGACCAGTGTCCAGTGACCAGTGACCAGTGACCAGCGACAGTGACCATTGACCAGCGATAGTGACCATTGACCAGTGCCCAGTGACCAGTGACCAGTGACCAGTGACCAGCGATAGTGAACACTGACCAGTGACAAGTGACCAGTGACTTGTGACCAGTGACCAGTGACCTGTGACTTGTGACCAGTGACCAGTGGCCAGTGACCACTGACCAGTGACAAGTGACCAGTGACTTTTGACCAGTGACCAGTGACCAGTGGCCAGTGACCAGCGACAGTGACCATTGACCAGCGATAGTGACCAATGACCAGTGACCAGTGACCAGTGACCAGTGACCAGTGACCAGTGACCAGTGACCAGTGACCATTGACCATTGACCTGTGACCAGTGACCAGTGACCAGTGACCAGTGACCTGTGACGAGTGACCAGTGACCAGTGACCAGTGACCACTGACCAGTGATAAGTGACCAGTGACTTTTGACCAGTGACCAGCGACAGTGACCATTGACCAGCGATAGTGACCATTGACCAGTGACCAGTGACCAGTGACCGGTGGCCAGTGACCAGCGATAGTGACCATTGACCAGTGACCAGTGACCAGTGACCAGTGACCAATGAACTTTGACCTGTGACCAGTGACCAGTGACCGGTGACCAGTGACTAGCGACCAGTGAACAGTGACCCGTGACCAGTGACCAGTGACCAGTGACCAGCGACAGTGACCATTGACCAGCGATAGTGACCATTGACCAGTGACCAGTGACCAGTGACCAGTGACCAGTGACCAGCGATAGTGAACACTGACCAGTGACAAGTGACCAGTGACTTGTGACCAGTGACCAGTGACCTGTGACTTGTGACCAGTGACCAGTGGCCAGTGACCACTGACCAGTGACAAGTGACCAGTGACTTTTGACCAGTGACCAGTGACCAGTGGCCAGTGACCAGCGACAGTGACCATTGACCAGCGATAGTGACCAATGACCAGTGACCAGTGACCAGTGACCAGTGACCAGTGACCAGTGACCATTGACCATTGACCGGTGACCATTGACCGGTGACCAGTGACCAGTGACCAGCGACAGTGACCATTGACCAGTGACCAGTGACCAGTGACCATTGACCAGTGACCAGTGACCAGTGACCAGTGACCAGTGACCAGTGACCAGTGACCAGTGACCAGTGACCATTGACCATTGACCGGTGACCAGTGACCAGTGACCAGCGACAGTGACCATTGACCAGTGACCAGTGACCAGTGACCATTGACCAGTGACCAGTGACCAGTGACCAGTGACCAGTGACCAGCCACAGTGACCAGTTACCAGTGACCAATGACCGGTGACCAGTGACTAGCGACCAGTGAACAGTGACCCGTGACCAGTGACCATTGACCTGTGACCAGTGACCAGTGACCAGTGACCAGTGACCTGTGACCAGTGACCAGTGACCATTGACCTGTGACCAGTGACCAGTGACCAGTGACCACTGACCAGTGATAAGTGACCAGCGACTTTTGACCAGTGACCAGTGTCCAGTGACCAGTGACCAGTGACCAGTGACCAGTGACCAGTGACCAGTGACCAGTGACCAGTGACCAGTGACCAGTGACCACTGACAATTGACCTGTGACCAGTGACCAGTGACCAGTGACCAGTGACCAGTGACCAGTGACCAGTGACCAGTGACCACTGACAATTGACCTGTGACCAGTGACCAGTGACCAGTGACCAGTGACCAGTGACCAGTGACCAGTGACCAGTGACCACTGACCAGTGACAAGTGACCAGTGACCAGTGACCAGTGACCAGTGACCAGTGACCAGTGACAAGTGACCAGTGACTTGTGACCAGTAACCAGTGACCAGTGACCAGTGACCAGTGACCAGCGACAGTGACCATTGACCTGTGACCAGTGACCAGCGACAGTGACCATTACCCAGCGATAGTGACCATTGACCAGTGACCAGTGACCAGTGACCATTGACCTGTGACCAGTGACCAGTGACCAGTGACCACTGACCAGTGATAAGTGCCCAGCGACTTTTGACCAGTGACCAGTGTCCAGTTACCAGTGACCAGTGACCAGCGACAGTGACCATTGACCAGCGATAGTGACCATTGACCAGTGACCAGTGACCAGTGACCAGTGACCAGCGATAGTGAACACTGACCAGTGACAAGTGACCAGTGACTTGTGACCAGTGACCAGTGACCTGTGACTTGTGACCAGTGACCAGTGGCCAGTGTCCAGTGACCAGTGACAAGTGACCAGTGACCAGTGACCAGTGACCAGTGACCAGTGACCAGCGACAAGTGACCAGTGACTTGTGACCAGTAACCAGTGACCAGTGACCAGTGACCAGTGACCAGTGACCAGCGACAGTGGCCATTGACCTGTGACCAGTGACCAGTGACCAGTGACTTGTGACCAGTGACCAGTGACCAGTGAACAGTGACCAGTGACCAGTGACCAGCGACCAGTGAACAGTGACCCGTGACATGTGACGCGTGACCAGTGACCAGTGACCAGTGACCAGTGACCAGTGACCAGTGACCAGTGACCAGTGACCAGTGACCAGTGACCAGTGAATAGTGACCAGTGACCAGCGGCAGTGACCATTGACCAGTGACCAGTGACCAGTGACCATTGACCAGTGACCAGTGACCAGCCACAGTGACCAGATACCAGTGACCAGTGACCGGTGACCAGTGACTAGCGACCCGTGAACAGTGACCCGTGACCAGTGACCATTGACCTGTGACCAGTGACCAGTGACCAGTGACCAGTGACCTGTGACCAGTGACCAGTGACCAGTGTCCAGTGACCAGTGACCAGTGACCATTGACCTGTGACCAGTGACCAGTGACCAGTGACAAGTGACCAGTGACCAGTGAACATTGACCTGTGACCAGTGACCAGTGACCAGTGACCAGTGACCAGTGACCAGTGACCAGTGACCAGTGACCAGTGAATAGTGACCAGTGACCAGCGGCAGTGACCATTGACCAGTGACCAGTGACCAGTGACCAGCCACAGTGACCAGATACCAGTGACCAGTGACCGGTGACCAGTGACTAGCGACCAGTGAACAGTGACCCGTGACCAGTGACCATTGACCTGTGACCAGTGACCAGTGACCTGTGACCAGTGACCAGTGACCATTGACCTGTGACCAGTGACCAGTGGCCAGTGATAAGTGACTAGCGACTTTTGACCAGTGACCAGTGACCAGTGACCAGTGACCAGTGACCAGTGACCAGCCACAGTGACCAGTTACCAGTGACCAGTGACCGGTGACCAGTGACTAGCGACCAGTGAACAGTGACCCGTGACCAGTGACCAGCCACAGTGACCAGTGACCAGTGACCAGTGACCATTGATCTGTGACCAGTGACCAGTGACCAGTGACCAGTGACCAGTGACCATTGACCTGTGACCAGTGACCAGTGACCAGTGACCAGTGACCAGTGACCTGTGACCAGTGACCAGTGACAATTGACCTGTGACCAGTGACCAGTGACCATTGACCTGTGACCAGTGACCAGTGGCAAGTGACCAGCGACCAGTTGCCACTGACCAGTGACAAGTGACCAGTGACTTGTGACCAGTGACCAGTGACCAGTGACTTGTGACCAGTGACCAGTGGCCAGTGACCAGTGACCAGTGACAAGTGACCACTGACCAGTGACCAGTGACCAGTGACCAGTGACCAGTAACTTGTGACCAGTAACCAGTGACCAGTGACCAGTGACCAGTGATCAGTGAACAGCGACAGTGACCATTGACCCGTGACCAGTGACCAGTGACCAGTGACCAGTGACTTGTGACCAGTGACCAGTGACCAGTGACCAGTGACCAGTGACCAGTGACCATTGACCTGTAACCAGTGACCAGTGACACGTGACCAGTGACCACTGACCAGTGACAAGTGACAAGTGACTCTTGACCAGTGACCAGTGACCAGTGGCCAGTGACCAGCGACAGTGACCATTGACCAGCGATAGAGACCAATGACCAGTGACCAGTGACCAATGACCAGTGACCAGTGGCCAGTGACCAGTGACAATTGACCTGTGACCAGTGACCAGTGACCAGTGACCAGTGACCAGTGACCACTGACCAGTGATAAGTGACCAGTGACTTTTGACCTGTGACCAGTGTCCAGTGACCAGTGACCAGTGACCAGTGACCATTGACCTGTGGCCAGTGACCAGTGACCAGTGACCAGTGACCAGTGACCTGTGACCAGTGACCAGTGACAATTGACCTGTGACCAGTGACCAGTGACCAGTGACCAGTGACCAGTGACCACTGACCAGTGATAAGTGACCAGTGACTTTTGACCAGTGACCAGTGTCCAGTGACCAGTAACCAGTGACCAGCGACAGTGACCATTGCCCAGCGATGGTGACCATTGACCAGTCACCAGTGACCAGTGACCAGCGATAGTGACCATTGACCAGTGACCAGTGACCAGTGACCATTGACCAGTGACCAGTGACCAGTGACCAGTGACCAGTGTGCAGCCACAGTGACCAGTGACCAGTGACAAGTGACCGGTGACCAGTGACTAGCGACCAGTGAACAGTGACACGTGACATGTGACGCGTGACCAGTGACCAGTGACCAGTGACCAGTGACCAGTGACCAGTGACCAGTGACCAGTGTCCAGTGACCAGTGACAAGTGACCATTGACCTGTGACCAGTGAGCAGTGACCAGTGACCAGTGAGCAGTGACCAGTGACCAGTGAACTTTGACCTGTGACCAGTGACCAGTGACCAGTGAATAGTGACCAGTGACCAGTGACCAGCGACAGTGACCATTGACCAGTGACCAGTGACCAGTGACCATTGACCAGTGACCAGTGACCAGTGACCAGTGACCAGTGACCAGCCACAGTGACCAGTTACCAGTGACCAGTGACCGGTGACCAGTGACTAGCGACCAGTGAACAGTGACACGTGACCAGTGACCATTGACCAGTGACCTGTGATCAGTGACCAGTGACCAGTGAACTTTGACCTGTGACCAGTGACCAGTGACCAGTGAATAGTGACCAGTGACCAGTGACCAGCGACAGTGACCATTGACCAGTGACCAGTGACCAGTGACCATTGACCAGCCACAGTGACCAGTTACCAGTGACCAGTGACCGGTGACCAGTGACTAGCGACCAGTGAACAGTGACCCGTGACCAGTGACCATTGACCTGTGACCAGTGACCAGTGACCTGTGATCAGTGACCAGTGACCAGTGACCATTGACCTGTGACCAGTGACCAGTGACCATTGACCTGTGACCAGTGACCAGTGACCAGCGACCATTGACCTGTGACCAGTGACCAGTGACCAGTGACCAGTGACCAGTGACCAGTGACCAGTGAACTTTGACCTGTGACCAGTGACCAGTGACCAGTGAATAGTGACCAGTGACCAGTGACCAGCGACAGTGACCATTGACCAGTGACCAGTGACCAGTGACCATTGACCAGCCACAGTGACCAGTTACCAGTGACCAGTGACCGGTGACCAGTGACTAGCGACCAGTGAACAGTGACCCGTGACCATTGACCGGTGACCAGTGACCAGTGACCAGCGACAGTGACCATTGACCAGTGACCAGTGACCAGTGACCATTGACCAGTGACCAGTGACCAGTGACCAGTGACCAGTGACCAGCCACAGTGACCAGTTACCAGTGACCAATGACCGGTGACCAGTGACTAGCGACCAGTGAACAGTGACCCGTGACCAGTGACCATTGACCTGTGACCAGTGACCAGTGACCAGTGTCCAGTGACCTGTGACCAGTGACCAGTGACCATTGACCTGTGACCAGTGACCAGTGACCAGTGACCACTGACCAGTGATAAGTGACCAGCGACTTTTGACCAGTGACCAGTGTCCAGTGACCAGTGACCAGTGACCAGCGACAGTGACCATTGACCAGCGATAGTGACCATTGACCAGTGCCCAGTGACCAGTGACCAGTGACCAGTGACCAGCGATAGTGAACACTGACCAGTGACAAGTGACCAGTGACTTGTGACCAGTGACCAGTGACCTGTGACTTGTGACCAGTGACCAGTGGCCAGTGACCACTGACCAGTGACAAGTGACCAGTGACTTTTGACCAGTGACCAGTGACCAGTGGCCAGTGACCAGCGACAGTGACCATTGACCAGCGATAGTGACCAATGACCAGTGACCAGTGACCAGTGACCAGTGACCAGTGACCAGTGACCAGTGACCAGTGACCAGTGACCATTGACCGGTGAACAGTGACCAGTGACCAGCGACCAGTGACAGTGACCATTGACCCGTGACCAGTGACCAGTGACCAGTGACTTGTGACCAGTGACCAGTGACCAGTGACCAGTGACCAGTGACCAGTAACCAGTGACCAGTGACAATTGACCTGTGACCAGTGACCAGTGACCAGTGACCAGTGACCAGTGACCAGTGACCAGCGACAAAGACCATTGTCCAGTGGCCAGTGACCAGTGACCAGTGACCAGTGACCAGTGACCAGTGACCAGTGACCAGTGACCAGTGACCAGTGACCAGTGACCACTGACAATTGACCTGGGACCAGTGACCAGTGACCAGTGACCAGTGACCAGTGACCAGTGACCAGTGACCACTGACAATTGACCTGTGACCAGTGACCAGTGACCAGTGACCAGTGACCAGTGACCAGTGACCAGTGACCAGTGACCACTGACCAGTGACAAGTGACCAGCGACCAGTGACCAGTGACCTGTGTCCAGTGACCAGTGACCATTGACCTGTGACCAGTGACCAGTGGCAAGTGACCAGCGACCAGTGGCCACTGACCAGTGACAAGTGACCATTGACCAGTGACCAGTGACCAGTGACCATTGACCAGTGACCAGTGACCAGTGACCAGTGACCAGCCACAGTGACCAGTTACCAGTGACCAGTGACCAGTGACCAGTGACCTGTGACCAGTGACCAGTGACCAGTGACCAGTGACCAGTGACCAGTGACCAGTGACCATTGACCATTGACCGGTGACCAGTGACCAGTGACCAGCGACAGTGACCATTGACCAGTGACCAGTGACCAGTGACCATTGACCAGTGACCAGTGACCAGTGACCAGTGACCAGTGACCAGCCACAGTGACCAGTTACCAGTGACCAATGACCGGTGACCAGTGACTAGCGACCAGTGAACAGTGACCCGTGACCAGTGACCATTGACCTGTGACCAGTGACCAGTGACCAGTGACCAGTGACCTGTGACCAGTGACCAGTGACCATTGACCTGTGACCAGTGACCAGTGACCAGTGACCACTGACCAGTGATAAGTGACCAGCGACTTTTGACCAGTGACCAGTGTCCAGTGACCAGTGACCAGTGACCAGCGACAGTGACCATTGACCAGCGATAGTGACCATTGACCAGTGCCCAGTGACCAGTGACCAGTGACCAGTGACCAGCGATAGTGAACACTGACCAGTGACAAGTGACCAGTGACTTGTGACCAGTGACCAGTGACCTGTGACTTGTGACCAGTGACCAGTGGCCAGTGACCACTGACCAGTGACAAGTGACCAGTGACTTTTGACCAGTGACCAGTGACCAGTGGCCAGTGACCAGCGACAGTGACCATTGACCAGCGATAGTGACCAATGACCAGTGACCAGTGACCAGTGACCAGTGACCAGTGACCAGTGACCAGTGACCAGTGACCATTGACCGGTGAACAGTGACCAGTGACCAGCGACCAGTGACAGTGACCATTGACCCGTGACCAGTGACCAGTGACCAGTGACTTGTGACCAGTGACCAGAGACCAGTGACCAGTGACCAGTGACCAGTAACCAGTGACCAGTGACAATTGACCTGTGACCAGTGACCAGTGACCAGTGACCAGTGACCAGTGACCAGTGTCCAGTGACCAGTGACCATTGACCTGTGACCAGTGACCAGTGACCAGTGACCAGTGACCAGTGAATAGTGACCAGTGACCAGTGACCAGCGACAGTGACCATTGACCAGTGACCAGTGACCAGTGACCATTGACCAGTGACCAGTGACCAGTGACCAGTGACCAGCCACAGTGACCAGTTACCAGTGACCAGTGACCGGTGACCAGTGACTAGCGACCAGTGAACTGTGACCCGTGACCAGTGACCATTGACCTGTGACCAGTGACCAGTGACCAGTGACCAGTAACCTGTGACCAGTGACCAGTGACAATTGACCAGTGACCAGTGACCACTGACCAGTGATAAGTGACCAGTGACTTTTGACCAGTGACCAGTGTCCAGTGACCAGTGACCAGTGACCAGCGACAGTGACCATTGACCAGCGATAGTGACCATTGACCAATGACCAGTGACCAGTGACCAGCGATAGTAACCATTTTCCAGTGACCAGCGACCAGTGACCATTGACCAGTGACCAGTGACCAGTGACCAGTGACCAGCGACAGTGACCAGTTACCAGTGACCAGTGACCGGTGACCAGTGACTAGCGACCAGTGAACAGTGACCCGTGACCAGTGACCATTGAACTGTGACCAGTGACCAGTGACCAGTGACCAGTGACCTGTGACCAGTGACCTGTGACAATTGACCTGTGACCAGTGACCAGTGACCAGTGACCGGTGACCAGTGACTAGCGACCAGTGAACAGTGACCCGTGACCAGTGACCATTGAACTGTGACCAGTGACCAGTGACCAGTGACCAGTGACCAGTGTCCAGTGACCAGTGACCAGTGACCAGCGACAGTGACCATTGACCAGTGACCAGTGACCAGTGACCATTGACCAGTGACCAGTGACCTGTGACCAGTGACCAGTGAGCAGTGACCAGTGACCAGTGAACTTTGACCTGTGACCAGTGACCAGTGACCAGTGAATAGTGACCAGTGACCAGTGACCAGCGACAGTGACCATTGACCAGTGACCTGTGACCAGTGACCAGTGACCAGTGACCAGTGACCTGTGACCAGTGACCAGTGACCACTGACCAGTGATAAGTGACCAGTGACTTTTGACCAGTGACCAGTGACCAGTGACCATTGACCTGTGAACAGTGTCCAGTGACCAGTGACCAGTGACCAGTGACCATTGACCTGTGACCAGTGACCAGTGACCAGTGACCAGTGACCAGTGACCACTGACCAGTGATAAGTGACCAGTGACAAGTGACCTGTAACTTGTGACCAGTAACCCGTGACCAGTGACCAGTGACCAGTAACCAGTGACCAGTGACCAGCGACAGTGACCATTGACCCGTGACCAGTGACCAGTGACCCGTGACCAGTGACCAGCCACAGTGACCAGTGACCAGTGACCAGTGACCATTGATCTGTGACCAGTGACCAGTGACCAGTGACCAGTGACCAGTGACCATTGACCTGTGACCAGTGACCAGTGACCAGTGACCAGTGACCAGTGACCTGTGACCAGTGACCAGTGACAATTGACCTGTGACCAGTGACCAGTGACCATTGACCTGTGACCAGTGACCAGTGGCAAGTGACCAGCGACCAGTTGCCACTGACCAGTGACAAGTGACCAGTGACTTGTGACCAGTGACCAGTGACCAGTGACTTGTGACCAGTGACCAGTGGCCAGTGACCAGTGACCAGTGACAAGTGACCACTGACCAGTGACCAGTGACCAGTGACCAGTGACCAGTAACTTGTGACCAGTAACCAGTGACCAGTGACCAGTGACCAGTGACCAGTGAACAGCGACAGTGACCATTGACCCGTGACCAGTGACCAGTGACCAGTGACTTGTGACCAGTGACCAGTGACCAGTGACCAGTGACCAGTGACCAGTGACCATTGACCTGTAACCAGTGACCAGTGACACGTGACCAGTGACCACTGACCAGTGACAAGTGACAAGTGACTCTTGACCAGTGACCAGTGACCAGTGGCCAGTGACCAGCGACAGTGACCATTGACCAGCGATAGAGACCAATGACCAGTGACCAGTGACCAATGACCAGTGACCAGTGGCCAGTGACCAGTGACAATTGACCTGTGACCAGTGACCAGTGACCAGTGACCAGTGACCAGTGACCACTGACCAGTGATAAGTGACCAGTGACTTTTGACCTGTGACCAGTGTCCAGTGACCAGTGACCAGTGACCAGTGACCATTGACCTGTGGCCAGTGACCAGTGACCAGTGACCAGTGACCAGTGACCTGTGACCAGTGACCAGTGACAATTGACCTGTGACCAGTGACCAGTGACCAGTGACCAGTGACCAGTGACCACTGACCAGTGATAAGTGACCAGTGACTTTTGACCAGTGACCAGTGTCCAGTGACCAGTAACCAGTGACCAGCGACAGTGACCATTGCCCAGCGATGGTGACCATTGACCAGTCACCAGTGACCAGTGACCAGCGATATTGACCATTGACCAGTGACCAGTGACCAGTGACCATTCACCAGTGACCAGTGACCAGTGACCAGTGACCAGTGTCCAGCCACAGTGACCAGTGACCAGTGACCAGTGACCGGTGACCAGTGACTAGCGACCAGTGAACAGTGACACGTGACATGTGACGCGTGACCAGTGACCAGTGACCAGTGACCACTGACCAGTGACCAGTGACCAGTGACCAGTGACCAGTGACCAGTGACCTGTGACCAGTGACCAGTGACCATTGACCTGTGACCAGTGACCAGTGACCAGTGACCACTGACCAGTGATAAGTGACCAGCGACTTTTGACCAGTGACCAGTGTCCAGTGACCAGTGACCAGTGACCAGCGACAGTGACCATTGACCAGCGATAGTGACCATTGACCAGTGCCCAGTGACCAGTGACCAGTGACCAGTGACCAGCGATAGTGAACACTGACCAGTGACAAGTGACCAGTGACTTGTGACCAGTGACCAGTGACCTGTGACTTGTGACCAGTGACCAGTGGCCAGTGACCACTGACCAGTGACAAGTGACCAGTGACTTTTGACCAGTGACCAGTGACCAGTGGCCAGTGACCAGCGACAGTGACCATTGACCAGCGATAGTGACCAATGACCAGTGACCAGTGACCAGTGACCAGTGACCAGTGACCAGTGACCAGTGACCAGTGACCATTGACCGGTGAACAGTGACCAGTGACCAGCGACCAGTGACAGTGACCATTGACCCGTGACCAGTGACCAGTGACCAGTGACTTGTGACCAGTGACCAGAGACCAGTGACCAGTGACCAGTGACCAGTAACCAGTGACCAGTGACAATTGACCTGTGACCAGTGACCAGTGACCAGTGACCAGTGACCAGTGACCAGTGTCCAGTGACCAGTGACCATTGACCTGTGACCAGTGACCAGTGACCAGTGACCAGTGACCAGTGAATAGTGACCAGTGACCAGTGACCAGCGACAGTGACCATTGACCAGTGACCAGTGACCAGTGACCATTGACCAGTGACCAGTGACCAGTGACCAGTGACCAGCCACAGTGACCAGTTACCAGTGACCAGTGACCGGTGACCAGTGACTAGCGACCAGTGAACTGTGACCCGTGACCAGTGACCATTGACCTGTGACCAGTGACCAGTGACCAGTGACCAGTAACCTGTGACCAGTGACCAGTGACAATTGACCAGTGACCAGTGACCACTGACCAGTGATAAGTGACCAGTGACTTTTGACCAGTGACCAGTGTCCAGTGACCAGTGACCAGTGACCAGCGACAGTGACCATTGACCAGCGATAGTGACCATTGACCAATGACCAGTGACCAGTGACCAGCGATAGTAACCATTTTCCAGTGACCAGCGACCAGTGACCATTGACCAGTGACCAGTGACCAGTGACCAGTGACCAGCGACAGTGACCAGTTACCAGTGACCAGTGACCGGTGACCAGTGACTAGCGACCAGTGAACAGTGACCCGTGACCAGTGACCATTGAACTGTGACCAGTGACCAGTGACCAGTGACCAGTGACCTGTGACCAGTGACCTGTGACAATTGACCTGTGACCAGTGACCAGTGACCAGTGACCGGTGACCAGTGACTAGCGACCAGTGAACAGTGACCCGTGACCAGTGACCATTGAACTGTGACCAGTGACCAGTGACCAGTGACCAGTGACCAGTGTCCAGTGACCAGTGACCAGTGACCAGCGACAGTGACCATTGACCAGTGACCAGTGACCAGTGACCATTGACCAGTGACCAGTGACCTGTGACCAGTGACCAGTGAGCAGTGACCAGTGACCAGTGAACTTTGACCTGTGACCAGTGACCAGTGACCAGTGAATAGTGACCAGTGACCAGTGACCAGCGACAGTGACCATTGACCAGTGACCTGTGACCAGTGACCAGTGACCAGTGACCAGTGACCTGTGACCAGTGACCAGTGACCACTGACCAGTGATAAGTGACCAGTGACTTTTGACCAGTGACCAGTGACCAGTGACCATTGACCTGTGAACAGTGTCCAGTGACCAGTGACCAGTGACCAGTGACCATTGACCTGTGACCAGTGACCAGTGACCAGTGACCAGTGACCAGTGACCACTGACCAGTGATAAGTGACCAGTGACAAGTGACCTGTAACTTGTGACCAGTAACCCGTGACCAGTGACCAGTGACCAGTAACCAGTGACCAGTGACCAGCGACAGTGACCATTGACCCGTGACCAGTGACCAGTGACCCGTGACCAGTGACCAGCCACAGTGACCAGTGACCAGTGACCAGTGACCATTGATCTGTGACCAGTGACCAGTGACCAGTGACCAGTGACCAGTGACCATTGACCTGTGACCAGTGACCAGTGACCAGTGACCAGTGACCAGTGACCTGTGACCAGTGACCAGTGACAATTGACCTGTGACCAGTGACCAGTGACCATTGACCTGTGACCAGTGACCAGTGGCAAGTGACCAGCGACCAGTTGCCACTGACCAGTGACAAGTGACCAGTGACTTGTGACCAGTGACCAGTGACCAGTGACTTGTGACCAGTGACCAGTGGCCAGTGACCAGTGACCAGTGACAAGTGACCACTGACCAGTGACCAGTGACCAGTGACCAGTGACCAGTAACTTGTGACCAGTAACCAGTGACCAGTGACCAGTGACCAGTGACCAGTGAACAGCGACAGTGACCATTGACCCGTGACCAGTGACCAGTGACCAGTGACTTGTGACCAGTGACCAGTGACCAGTGACCAGTGACCAGTGACCAGTGACCATTGACCTGTAACCAGTGACCAGTGACACGTGACCAGTGACCACTGACCAGTGACAAGTGACAAGTGACTCTTGACCAGTGACCAGTGACCAGTGGCCAGTGACCAGCGACAGTGACCATTGACCAGCGATAGAGACCAATGACCAGTGACCAGTGACCAATGACCAGTGACCAGTGGCCAGTGACCAGTGACAATTGACCTGTGACCAGTGACCAGTGACCAGTGACCAGTGACCAGTGACCACTGACCAGTGATAAGTGACCAGTGACTTTTGACCTGTGACCAGTGTCCAGTGACCAGTGACCAGTGACCAGTGACCATTGACCTGTGGCCAGTGACCAGTGACCAGTGACCAGTGACCAGTGACCTGTGACCAGTGACCAGTGACAATTGACCTGTGACCAGTGACCAGTGACCAGTGACCAGTGACCAGTGACCACTGACCAGTGATAAGTGACCAGTGACTTTTGACCAGTGACCAGTGTCCAGTGACCAGTAACCAGTGACCAGCGACAGTGACCATTGCCCAGCGATGGTGACCATTGACCAGTCACCAGTGACCAGTGACCAGCGATATTGACCATTGACCAGTGACCAGTGACCAGTGACCATTCACCAGTGACCAGTGACCAGTGACCAGTGACCAGTGTCCAGCCACAGTGACCAGTGACCAGTGACCAGTGACCGGTGACCAGTGACTAGCGACCAGTGAACAGTGACACGTGACATGTGACGCGTGACCAGTGACCAGTGACCAGTGACCACTGACCAGTGACCAGTGACCAGTGACCAGTGTCCAGTGACCAGTGACAAGTGACCATTGACCTGTGACCAGTGAGCAGTGACCAGTGACCAGTGAGCAGTGACCAGTGACCAGTGAACTTTGACCTGTGACCAGTGACCAGTGACCAGTGAATAGTGACCAGTGACCAGTGACCAGCGACAGTGACCATTGACCAGTGACCAGTGACCAGTGACCATTGACCAGTGACCAGTGACCAGTGACCAGTGACCAGTGACCAGCCACAGTGACCAGTTACCAGTGACCAGTGACCGGTGACCAGTGACTAGCGACCAGTGAACAGTGACACGTGACCAGTGACCATTGACCTGTGACCAGTGACCAGTGACCTGTGATCAGTGACCAGTGACCAGTGAACTTTGACCTGTGACCAGTGACCAGTGACCAGTGAATAGTGACCAGTGACCAGTGACCAGCGACAGTGACCATTGACCAGTGACCAGTGACCAGTGACCATTGACCAGCCACAGTGACCAGTTACCAGTGACCAGTGACCGGTGACCAGTGACTAGCGACCAGTGAACAGTGACCCGTGACCAGTGACCATTGACCTGTGACCAGTGACCAGTGACCTGTGATCAGTGACCAGTGACCAGTGACCATTGACCTGTGACCAGTGACCAGTGACCATTGACCTGTGACCAGTGACCAGTGACCAGCGACCATTGACCTGTGACCAGTGACCAGTGACCAGTGACCAGTGACCAGTGACCAGTGACCAGTGAACTTTGACCTGTGACCAGTGACCAGTGACCAGTGAATAGTGACCAGTGACCAGTGACCAGCGACAGTGACCATTGACCAGTGACCAGTGACCAGTGACCATTGACCAGCCACAGTGACCAGTTACCAGTGACCAGTGACCGGTGACCAGTGACTAGCGACCAGTGAACAGTGACCCGTGACCAGTGACCATTGACCTGTGACCAGTGACCAGTGACCTGTGATCAGTGACCAGTGACCAGTGACCATTGACCTGTGATCAGTGACCAGTGACCAGTGACCATTGACCTGTGACCAGTGACCAGTGACCATTGACCTGTGACCAGTGACCAGTGACCAGTGACCAGCGACCATTGACCTGTGACCAGTGACCAGTGACCAGTGACCAGTGACCTGTGACCAGTGACCAGTGACAGTTGACCTGTGACCAGTGACCAGTGACCAGTGACCAGTGTCCAGTGACCACTGACCAGTGATAAGTGACCAGTGACTTTTGACCAGTGACCAGTGTCCAGTGACCAGTGACCAGTGACCAGCGACAGTGACCATTGACCAGCGATAGTGACCATTGACCAGTGACCAGTGACCAGTGACCAGTGACCAGCGATAGTGACCATTGACCAGTGACCAGTGACCATTGACCTGTGACCAGTGACCAGTGACCAGTGACCAGTGACCTGTGACGCGTGACCAGTGACCAGTGACCAGTGACCACTGACCAGTGATAAGTGACCAGTGACTTTTGACCAGTGACCAGCGACAGTGACCATTGACCAGCGATAGTGACCATTGACCAGTGACCAGTGACCAGTGACCAGTGACCAGTGACCAGCGATTGTGACCATTGACCAGTGACCAGTGACCAGTGACCAGTGACCAGTGAACTTTGACCTGTGACCAGTGACCAGTGACCAGTGAATAGTGACCAGTGACCAGTGACCAGCGACAGTGACCATTGACCAGTGACCAGTGATAAGTGACCAGCGACTTTTGACCAGTGACCAGTGTCCAGTGACCAGTGACCAGTGACCAGCGACAGTGACCATTGACCAGCGATAGTGACCATTGACCAGTGACCAGTGACCAGTGACCAGTGACCAGTGACCAGTGACCAGTGACCAGTGACCAGCGATAGTGAACACTGACCAGTGACAAGTGACCAGTGACTTTGACCAGTGACCAGTGACCAGTGGCCAGTGACCAGCGACAGTGACCATTGACCAGCGATAGTGACCAATGACCAGTGACCAGTGACAAGTGACCAGTGACCAGTGACCAGTGACCAGTGACCAGTGACCAGTGACCAGTGACCAGTGACCAGTGACCATTGACCGGTGACCAGTGACCAGTGACCAGCGACAGTGACCATTGACCAGTGACCAGTGACCAGTGACCATTGACCAGTGACCAGTGACCAGTGACCAGCCACAGTGACCAGTTACCAGTGACCAGTGACCGGTGACCAGTGACTAGCGACCAGTGAACAGTGACCCGTGACCAGTGACCATTGACCTGTGACCAGTGACCAGTGACCAGTGACCAGTGACCTGTGACCAGTGACCAGTGACCATTGACCTGTGACCAGTGACCAGTGACCAGTGACCACTGACCAGTGATAAGTGACCAGCGACTTTTGACCAGTGACCAGTGTCCAGTGACCAGTGACCAGTGACCAGCGACAGTGACCATTGACCAGCGATAGTGACCATTGACCAGTGCCCAGTGACCAGTGACCAGTGACCAGTGACCAGCGATAGTGAACACTGACCAGTGACAAGTGACCAGTGACTTGTGACCAGTGACCAGTGACCTGTGACTTGTGACCAGTGACCAGTGGCCAGTGACCACTGACCAGTGACAAGTGACCAGTGACTTTTGACCAGTGACCAGTGACCAGTGGCCAGTGACCAGCGACAGTGACCATTGACCAGCGATAGTGACCAATGACCAGTGACCAGTGACCAGTGACCAGTGACCAGTGACCAGTGACCAGTGACCAGTGACCATTGACCATTGACCTGTGACCAGTGACCAGTGACCAGTGACCAGTGACCTGTGACGAGTGACCAGTGACCAGTGACCAGTGACCACTGACCAGTGATAAGTGACCAGTGACTTTTGACCAGTGACCAGCGACAGTGACCATTGACCAGCGATAGTGACCATTGACCAGTGACCAGTGACCAGTGACCGGTGGCCAGTGACCAGCGATAGTGACCATTGACCAGTGACCAGTGACCAGTGACCAGTGACCAGTGAACTTTGACCAGTGACCAGTGACCAGTGACCGGTGACCAGTGACTAGCGACCAGTGAACAGTGACCCGTGACCAGTGACCAGTGACCAGTGACCAGCGACAGTGACCATTGACCAGCGATAGTGACCATTGACCAGTGACCAGTGACCAGTGACCAGTGACCAGTGACCAGCGATAGTGAACACTGACCAGTGACAAGTGACCAGTGACTTGTGACCAGTGACCAGTGACCTGTGACTTGTGACCAGTGACCAGTGGCCAGTGACCACTGACCAGTGACAAGTGACCAGTGACTTTTGACCAGTGACCAGTGACCAGTGGCCAGTGACCAGCGACAGTGACCATTGACCAGCGATAGTGACCAATGACCAGTGACCAGTGACCAGTGACCAGTGACCAGTGACCAGTGACCAGTGACCAGTGACCATTGACCATTGACCGGTGACCAGTGACCAGTGACCAGCGACAGTGACCATTGACCAGTGACCAGTGACCAGTGACCATTGACCAGTGACCAGTGACCAGTGACCAGTGACCAGTGACCAGCCACAGTGACCAGTTACCAGTGACCAATGACCGGTGACCAGTGACTAGCGACCAGTGAACAGTGACCCGTGACCAGTGACCATTGACCTGTGACCAGTGACCAGTGACCAGTGACCAGTGACCTGTGACCAGTGACCAGTGACCATTGACCTGTGACCAGTGACCAGTGACCAGTGACCACTGACCAGTGATAAGTGACCAGCGACTTTTGACCAGTGACCAGTGTCCAGTGACCAGTGACCAGTGACCAGCGACAAAGACCATTGTCCAGTGGCCAGTGACCAGTGACCAGTGACCAGTGACCAGTGACCAGTGACCAGTGACCAGTGACCAGTGACCACTGACAATTGACCTGTGACCAGTGACCAGTGACCAGTGACCAGTGACCAGTGACCAGTGACCAGTGACCAGTGACCACTGACAATTGACCTGTGACCAGTGACCAGTGACCAGTGACCAGTGACCAGTGACCAGTGACCAGTGACCAGTGACCACTGACCAGTGACAAGTGACCAGTGACCAGTGACCAGTGACCAGTGACCAGTGACCAGTGACAAGTGACCAGTGACTTGTGACCAGTAACCAGTGACCAGTGACCAGTGACCAGTGACCAGCGACAGTGACCATTGACCTGTGACCAGTGACCAGTGACCAGTGACCAGCGACAGTGACCATTACCCAGCGATAGTGACCATTGACCAGTGACCAGTGACCAGTGACCATTGACCTGTGACCAGTGACCAGTGACCAGTGACCACTGACCAGTGATAAGTGCCCAGCCACTTTTGACCAGTGACCAGTGTCCAGTTACCAGTGACCAGTGACCAGCGACAGTGACCATTGACCAGCGATAGTGACCATTGACCAGTGACCAGTGACCAGTGACCAGTGACCAGCGATAGTGAACACTGACCAGTGACAAGTGACCAGTGACTTGTGACCAGTGACCAGTGACCTGTGACTTGTGACCAGTGACCAGTGGCCAGTGTCCAGTGACCAGTGACAAGTGACCAGTGACCAGTGACCAGTGACCAGTGACCAGTGACCAGCGACAAGTGACCAGTGACTTGTGACCAGTAACCAGTGACCAGTGACCAGTGACCAGTGACCAGTGACCAGCGACAGTGGCCATTGACCTGTGACCAGTGACCAGTGACCAGTGACTTGTGACCAGTGACCAGTGACCAGTGAACAGTGACCAGTGACCAGTGACCAGCGACCAGTGAACAGTGACCCGTGACATGTGACGCGTGACCAGTGACCAGTGACCAGTGACCAGTGACCAGTGACCAGTGACCAGTGACCAGTGACCAGTGACCAGTGACCAGTGAATAGTGACCAGTGAACAGCGGCAGTGACCATTGACCAGTGACCAGTGACCAGTGACCATTGACCAGTGACCAGTGACCAGCCACAGTGACCAGATACCAGTGACCAGTGACCGGTGACCAGTGACTAGCGACCCGTGAACAGTGACCCGTGACCAGTGACCATTGACCTGTGACCAGTGACCAGAGACCAGTGACCAGTGACCTGTGACCAGTGACCAGTGACCAGTGTCCAGTGACCAGTGACCAGTGACCATTGACCTGTGACCAGTGACCAGTGACCAGTGACAAGTGACCAGTGACCAGTGAACATTGACCTGTGACCAGTGACCAGTGACCAGTGACCAGTGACCAGTGACCAGTGACCAGTGACCAGTGAATAGTGACCAGTGACCAGCGGCAGTGACCATTGACCAGTGACCAGTGACCAGTGACCATTGACCAGTGACCAGTGACCAGCCACAGTGACCAGATACCAGTGACCAGTGACCGGTGACCAGTGACCTGTGACCAGTGACCAGTGACCTGTGACCAGTGACCAGTGACCATTGACCTGTGACCAGTGACCAGTGGCCAGTGATAAGTGACTAGCGACTTTTGACCAGTGACCAGTGACCAGTGACCAGTGACCAGTGACCAGTGACCAGCCACAGTGACCAGTTACCAGTGACCAGTGACCGGTGACCAGTGACTAGCGACCAGTGAACAGTGACCCGTGACCAGTGACCAGCCACAGTGACCAGTGACCAGTGACCAGTGACCATTGATCTGTGACCAGTGACCAGTGACCAGTGACCAGTGACCAGTGACCATTGACCTGTGACCAGTGACCAGTGACCAGTGACCAGTGACCAGTGACCTGTGACCAGTGACCAGTGACAATTGACCTGTGACCAGTGACCAGTGACCATTGACCTGTGACCAGTGACCAGTGGCAAGTGACCAGCGACCAGTTGCCACTGACCAGTGACAAGTGACCAGTGACTTGTGACCAGTGACCAGTGACCAGTGACTTGTGACCAGTGACCAGTGGCCAGTGACCAGTGACCAGTGACAAGTGACCACTGACCAGTGACCAGTGACCAGTGACCAGTGACCAGTAACTTGTGACCAGTAACCAGTGACCAGTGACCAGTGACCAGTGATCAGTGAACAGCGACAGTGACCATTGACCCGTGACCAGTGACCAGTGACCAGTGACCAGTGACTTGTGACCAGTGACCAGTGACCAGTGACCAGTGACCAGTGACCAGTGACCATTGACCTGTAACCAGTGACCAGTGACACGTGACCAGTGACCACTGACCAGTGACAAGTGACAAGTGACTCTTGACCAGTGACCAGTGACCAGTGGCCAGTGACCAGCGACAGTGACCATTGACCAGCGATAGAGACCAATGACCAGTGACCAGTGACCAATGACCAGTGACCAGTGGCCAGTGACCAGTGACAATTGACCTGTGACCAGTGACCAGTGACCAGTGACCAGTGACCAGTGACCACTGACCAGTGATAAGTGACCAGTGACTTTTGACCTGTGACCAGTGTCCAGTGACCAGTGACCAGTGACCAGTGACCATTGACCTGTGGCCAGTGACCAGTGACCAGTGACCAGTGACCAGTGACCTGTGACCAGTGACCAGTGACAATTGACCTGTGACCAGTGACCAGTGACCAGTGACCAGTGACCAGTGACCACTGACCAGTGATAAGTGACCAGTGACTTTTGACCAGTGACCAGTGTCCAGTGACCAGTAACCAGTGACCAGCGACAGTGACCATTGCCCAGCGATGGTGACCATTGACCAGTCACCAGTGACCAGTGACCAGCGATAGTGACCATTGACCAGTGACCAGTGACCAGTGACCATTGACCAGTGACCAGTGACCAGTGACCAGTGACCAGTGTCCAGCCACAGTGACCAGTGACCAGTGACAAGTGACCGGTGACCAGTGACTAGCGACCAGTGAACAGTGACACGTGACATGTGACGCGTGACCAGTGACCAGTGACCAGTGACCAGTGACCAGTGACCAGTGACCAGTGACCAGTGTCCAGTGACCAGTGACAAGTGACCATTGACCTGTGACCAGTGAGCAGTGACCAGTGACCAGTGAGCAGTGACCAGTGACCAGTGAACTTTGACCTGTGACCAGTGACCAGTGACCAGTGAATAGTGACCAGTGACCAGTGACCAGCGACAGTGACCATTGACCAGTGACCAGTGACCAGTGACCATTGACCAGTGACCAGTGACCAGTGACCAGTGACCAGTGACCAGCCACAGTGACCAGTTACCAGTGACCAGTGACCGGTGACCAGTGACTAGCGACCAGTGAACAGTGACACGTGACCAGTGACCATTGACCAGTGACCTGTGATCAGTGACCAGTGACCAGTGAACTTTGACCTGTGACCAGTGACCAGTGACCAGTGAATAGTGACCAGTGACCAGTGACCAGCGACAGTGACCATTGACCAGTGACCAGTGACCAGTGACCATTGACCAGCCACAGTGACCAGTTACCAGTGACCAGTGGCCGGTGACCAGTGACTAGCGACCAGTGAACAGTGACCCGTGACCAGTGACCATTGACCTGTGACCAGTGACCAGTGACCTGTGATCAGTGACCAGTGACCAGTGACCATTGACCTGTGACCAGTGACCAGTGACCATTGACCTGTGACCAGTGACCAGTGACCAGCGACCATTGACCTGTGACCAGTGACCAGTGACCAGTGACCAGTGACCAGTGACCAGTGACCAGTGAACTTTGACCTGTGACCAGGGACCAGTGACCAGTGAATAGTGACCAGTGACCAGTGACCAGCGACAGTGACCATTGACCAGTGACCAGTGACCAGTGACCATTGACCAGCCACAGTGACCAGTTACCAGTGACCAGTGACCGGTGACCAGTGACTAGCGACCAGTGAACAGTGACCCGTGACCAGTGACCATTGACCTGTGACCAGTGACCAGTGACCTGTGATCAGTGACCAGTGACCAGTGACCATTGACCTGTGACCAGTGACCAGTGACCATTGACCTGTGACCAGTGACCAGTGACCAGTGACCAGCGACCATTGACCTGTGACCAGTGACCAGTGACCAGTGACCAGTGACCTGTGACCAGTGACCAGTGACAGTTGACCTGTGACCAGTGACCAGTGACCAGTGACCAGTGTCCAGTGACCACTGACCAGTGATAAGTGACCAGTGACTTTTGACCAGTGACCAGTGTCCAGTGACCAGTGACCAGTGACCAGCGACAGTGACCATTGACCAGCGATAGTGACCATTGACCAGTGACCAGTGACCAGTGACCAGTGACCAGCGATAGTGACCATTGACCAGTGACCAGTGACCATTGACCTGTGACCAGTGACCAGTGACCAGTGACCAGTGACCTGTGACGCGTGACCAGTGACCAGTGACCAGTGACCACTGACCAGTGATAAGTGACCAGTGACTTTTGACCAGTGACCAGCGACAGTGACCATTGACCAGCGATAGTGACCATTGACCGGCGACCAGTGACCAGTGACCAGTGACCAGTGACCAGCGATTGTGACCATTGACCAGTGACCAGTGACCAGTGACCAGTGACCAGTGAACTTTGACCTGTGACCAGTGACCAGTGACCAGTGAATAGTGACCAGTGACCAGTGACCAGCGACAGTGACCATTGACCAGTGACCAGTGATAAGTGACCAGCGACTTTTGACCAGTGACCAGTGTCCAGTGACCAGTGACCAGTGACCAGCGACAGTGACCATTGACCAGCGATAGTGACCATTGACCAGTGACCAGTGACCAGTGACCAGTGACCAGTGACCAGTGACCAGTGACCAGCGATAGTGAACACTGACCAGTGACAAGTGACCAGTGACTTTGACCAGTGACCAGTGACCAGTGGCCAGTGACCAGCGACAGTGACCATTGACCAGCGATAGTGACCAGTGACAAGTGACCAGTGACCAGTGACCAGTGACCAGTGACCAGTGACCAGTGACCAGTGACCAGTGACCATTGACCGGTGACCAGTGACCAGTGACCAGCGACAGTGACCATTGACCAGTGACCAGTGACCAGTGACCATTGACCAGTGACCAGTGGCCAGTGACCAGTGACCAGTGACCAGCCACAGTGACCAGTTACCAGTGACCAGTGACCGGTGACCAGTGACTAGCGACCAGTGAACAGTGACCCGTGACCAGTGACCATTGACCTGTGACCAGTGACCAGTGACCAGTGACCAGTGACCTGTGACCAGTGACCAGTGACCATTGACCTGTGACCAGTGACCAGTGACCAGTGACCACTGACCAGTGATAAGTGACCAGCGACTTTTGACCAGTGACCAGTGTCCAGTGACCAGTGACCAGTGACCAGCGACAGTGACCATTGACCAGCGATAGTGACCATTGACCAGTGCCCAGTGACCAGTGACCAGTGACCAGTGACCAGCGATAGTGAACACTGACCAGTGACAAGTGACCAGTGACTTGTGACCAGTGACCAGTGACCTGTGACTTGTGACCAGTGACCAGTGGCCAGTGACCACTGACCAGTGACAAGTGACCAGTGACTTTTGACCAGTGACCAGTGACCAGTGGCCAGTGACCAGCGACAGTGACCATTGACCAGCGATAGTGACCAATGACCAGTGACCAGTGACCAGTGACCAGTGACCAGTGACCAGTGACCAGTGACCAGTGACCATTGACCATTGACCGGTGACCAGTGACCAGTGACCAGCGACAGTGACCATTGACCAGTGACCAGTGACCAGTGACCATTGACCAGTGACCAGTGACCAGTGACCAGTGACCAGTGACCAGCCACAGTGACCAGTTACCAGTGACCAATGACCGGTGACCAGTGACTAGCGACCAGTGAACAGTGACCCGTGACCAGTGACCATTGACCTGTGACCAGTGACCAGTGACCAGTGACCAGTGACCTGTGACCAGTGACCAGTGACCATTGACCTGTGACCAGTGACCAGTGACCAGTGACCACTGACCAGTGATAAGTGACCAGCGACTTTTGACCAGTGACCAGTGTCCAGTGACCAGTGACCAGTGACCAGCGACAGTGACCATTGACCAGCGATAGTGACCATTGACCAGTGCCCAGTGACCAGTGACCAGTGACCAGTGACCAGCGATAGTGAACACTGACCAGTGACAAGTGACCAGTGACTTGTGACCAGTGACCAGTGACCTGTGACTTGTGACCAGTGACCAGTGGCCAGTGACCACTGACCAGTGACAAGTGACCAGTGACTTTTGACCAGTGACCAGTGACCAGTGGCCAGTGACCAGCGACAGTGACCATTGACCAGCGATAGTGACCAATGACCAGTGACCAGTGACCAGTGACCAGTGACCAGTGACCAGTGACCAGTGACCAGTGACCAGTGACCATTGACCGGTGAACAGTGACCAGTGACCAGCGACCAGTGACAGTGACCATTGACCCGTGACCAGTGACCAGTGACCAGTGACTTGTGACCAGTGACCAGTGACCAGTGACCAGTGACCAGTGACCAGTAACCAGTGACCAGTGACAATTGACCTGTGACCAGTGACCAGTGACCAGTGACCAGTGACCAGTGACCAGTGACCAGTGACCAGCGACAAAGACCATTGTCCAGTGGCCAGTGACCAGTGACCAGTGACCAGTGACCAGTGACCAGTGACCAGTGACCAGTGACCAGTGACCAGTGACCACTGACAATTGACCTGTGACCAGTGACCAGTGACCAGTGACCAGTGACCAGTGACCAGTGACCAGTGACCACTGACAATTGACCTGTGACCAGTGACCAGTTACCAGTGACCAGTGACCAGTGACCAGTGACCAGTGACCAGTGACCACTGACCAGTGACAAGTGACCAGCGACCAGTGACCAGTGACCTGTGTCCAGTGACCAGTGACCATTGACCTGTGACCAGTGACCAGTGGCAAGTGACCAGCGACCAGTGGCCACTGACCAGTGACAAGTGACCATTGACCAGTGACCAGTGACCAGTGACCATTGACCAGTGACCAGTGACCAGTGACCAGTGACCAGCCACAGTGACCAGTTACCAGTGACCAGTGACCAGTGACCTGTGACTTGTGACCAGTGACCAGTGGCCAGTGACCACTGACCAGTGACAAGTGACCAGTGACTTTTGACCAGTGACCAGTGACCAGTGGCCAGTGACCAGCGACAGTGACCATTGACCAGCGATAGTGACCAATGACCAGTGACCAGTGACCAGTGACCAGTGACCAGTGACCAGTGACCAGTGACCAGTGACCAGTGACCATTGACCGGTGAACAGTGACCAGTGACCAGCGACCAGTGACAGTGACCATTGACCCGTGACCAGTGACCAGTGACCAGTGACTTGTGACCAGTGACCAGTGACCAGTGACCAGTGACCAGTGACCAGTAACCAGTGACCAGTGACAATTGACCTGTGACCAGTGACCAGTGACCAGTGACCAGTGACCAGTGACCAGTGACCAGCGACAAAGACCATTGTCCAGTGGCCAGTGACCAGTGACCAGTGACCAGTGACCAGTGACCAGTGACCAGTGACCAGTGACCAGTGACCAGTGACCAGTGACCACTGACAATTGACCTGTGACCAGTGACCAGTGACCAGTGACCAGTGACCAGTGACCACTGACAATTGACCTGTGACCAGTGACCAGTGACCAGTGACCAGTGACCAGTGACCAGTGACCAGTGACCAGTGACCACTGACCAGTGACAAGTGACCAGCGACCAGTGACCAGTGACCTGTGTCCAGTGACCAGTGACCATTGACCTGTGACCAGTGACCAGTGGCAAGTGACCAGCGACCAGTGGCCACTGACCAGTGACAAGTGACCATTGACCAGTGACCAGTGACCAGTGACCATTGACCAGTGACCAGTGACCAGTGACCAGTGACCAGCCACAGTGACCAGTTACCAGTGACCAGTGACCATTGACCTGTGACCAGTGACCAGTGACCAGTGACCACTGACCAGTGATAAGTGACCAGCGACTTTTGACCAGTGACCAGTGTCCAGTGACCAGTGACCAGTGACCAGCGACAGTGACCATTGACCAGCGATAGTGACCATTGACCAGTGCCCAGTGACCAGTGACCAGTGACCAGTGACCAGCGATAGTGAACACTGACCAGTGACAAGTGACCAGTGACTTGTGACCAGTGACCAGTGACCTGTGACTTGTGACCAGTGACCAGTGGCCAGTGACCACTGACCAGTGACAAGTGACCAGTGACTTTTGACCAGTGACCAGTGACCAGTGGCCAGTGACCAGCGACAGTGACCATTGACCAGCGATAGTGACCAATGACCAGTGACCAGTGACCAGTGACCAGTGACCAGTGACCAGTGACCAGTGACCAGTGACCATTGACCGGTGAACAGTGACCAGTGACCAGCGACCAGTGACAGTGACCATTGACCCGTGACCAGTGACCAGTGACCAGTGACTTGTGACCAGTGACCAGAGACCAGTGACCAGTGACCAGTGACCAGTAACCAGTGACCAGTGACAATTGACCTGTGACCAGTGACCAGTGACCAGTGACCAGTGACCAGTGACCAGTGTCCAGTGACCAGTGACCATTGACCTGTGACCAGTGACCAGTGACCAGTGACCAGTGACCAGTGAATAGTGACCAGTGACCAGTGACCAGCGACAGTGACCATTGACCAGTGACCAGTGACCAGTGACCATTGACCAGTGACCAGTGACCAGTGACCAGTGACCAGCCACAGTGACCAGTTACCAGTGACCAGTGACCGGTGACCAGTGACTAGCGACCAGTGAACTGTGACCCGTGACCAGTGACCATTGACCTGTGACCAGTGACCAGTGACCAGTGACCAGTAACCTGTGACCAGTGACCAGTGACAATTGACCAGTGACCAGTGACCACTGACCAGTGATAAGTGACCAGTGACTTTTGACCAGTGACCAGTGTCCAGTGACCAGTGACCAGTGACCAGCGACAGTGACCATTGACCAGCGATAGTGACCATTGACCAATGACCAGTGACCAGTGACCAGCGATAGTAACCATTTTCCAGTGACCAGTGACCAGTGACCATTGACCAGTGACCAGTGACCAGTGACCAGTGACCAGCGACAGTGACCAGTTACCAGTGACCAGTGACCGGTGACCAGTGACTAGCGACCAGTGAACAGTGACCCGTGACCAGTGACCATTGAACTGTGACCAGTGACCAGTGACCAGTGACCAGTGACCTGTGACCAGTGACCAGTGACAATTGACCTGTGACCAGTGACCAGTGACCAGTGACCGGTGACCAGTGACTAGCGACCAGTGAACAGTGACCCGTGACCAGTGACCATTGAACTGTGACCAGTGACCAGTGACCAGTGACCAGTGACCAGTGTCCAGTGACCAGTGACCAGTGACCAGCGACAGTGACCATTGACCAGTGACCAGTGACCAGTGACCATTGACCAGTGACCAGTGACCTGTGACCAGTGACCAGTGAGCAGTGACCAGTGACCAGTGAACTTTGACCTGTGACCAGTGACCAGTGACCAGTGAATAGTGACCAGTGACCAGTGACCAGCGACAGTGACCATTGACCAGTGACCTGTGACCAGTGACCAGTGACCAGTGACCAGTGACCTGTGACCAGTGACCAGTGACCACTGACCAGTGATAAGTGACCAGTGACTTTTGACCAGTGACCAGTGACCAGTGACCATTGACCTGTGAACAGTGTCCAGTGACCAGTGACCAGTGACCAGTGACCATTGACCTGTGACCAGTGACCAGTGACCAGTGACCAGTGACCAGTGACCACTGACCAGTGATAAGTGACCAGTGACAAGTGACCTGTAACTTGTGACCAGTAACCCGTGACCAGTGACCAGTGACCAGTAACCAGTGACCAGTGACCAGCGACAGTGACCATTGACCCGTGACCAGTGACCAGTGACCAGTGACTTGTGACCAGTGACCAGTGACCAGTGACCAGTGACCAGTGACCAGTGACCTGTAACCAGTGACCAGTGACACGTGACCAGTGACCACTGACCAGTGACAAGTGACAAGTGACTTTTGACCAGTGACCAGTGACCAGTGTCCAGTGACCAGCGACAATGACCATTGACCAGCGATAGAGACCAATGACAAGTGACCAGTGACCAGTGACCAGTGGCCAGTGACCAGTGACAATTGACCTGTGACCAGTGACCAGTGACCAGTGACCAGTGACCAGTGACCAGTGACCACTGACCAGTGATAAGTGACCAGTGACTTTTGACCTGTGACCAGTGTCCAGTGACCAGTGACCAGTGACCAGTGACCATTGACCTGTGACCGGTGACCAGTGACTAGCGACCAGTGAACAGTGACACGTGATATGTGACGCGTGACCAGTGACCAGTGACCAGTGACCAGTGACCAGTGACCAGTGACCAGTGACCAGCGATAGTGAACACTGACCAGTGACAAATGACCAGTGACTTGTGACCAGTGACCAGTGACCTGTGACTTGTGACCAGTGACCAGTGGCCAGTGACCAGTGACCAGTGACAAGTGACCAGTGACCAGTGACCAGTGACCAGTGACCAGTGACCAGTGACAAGTGACCAGTGACTTGTGACCAGTAACCAGTGACCAGTGACCAGTGACCATTGACCAGCGATAGTGACCATTGACCAGTGACCAGTGACCAGTGACCATTGACCTGTGACCAGTGACCAGTGACCAGTGACCAGTGACCACTGACCAGTGATAAGTGCCCAGCGACTTTTGACCAGTGACCAGTGTCCAGTTACCAGTGACCAGTGACCAGCGACAGTGACCATTGACCAGCGATAGTGACCATTGACCAGTGACCAGTGACCAGCGGCCAGTGACCAGCGATAGTGAACACTGACCAGTGACAAGTGACCAGTGACTTGTGACCAGTGACCAGTGACCTGTGACTTGTGACCAGTGACCAGTGGCCAGTGTCCAGTGACCAGGCGACAAGTGACCAGTGACCAGTGACCAGTGACCAGTGACCAGTGACCAGCGACAAGTGACCAGTGACTTGTGACCAGTAACCAGTGACCAGTGACCCGTGACCAGTGACCAGCGACAGTGACCATTCACCTGTGACCAGTGACCAGTGACCAGTGACTTGTGACCAGTGACCAGTGACCAGTGACCAGTGACCAGTGACCAGTGGCCAGCGACCAGTGAACAGTGACCCGTGACATGTGACGCGTGACCAGTGACCAGTGACCAGTGACCAGTGACCAGTGACTAGTGACCAGTGTCCAGTGACCAGTGACCAGTGACCATTGACCTGTGACCAGTGACCAGTGACCAGTGACAAGTGACCAGTGACCAGTGAACATTGACCTGTGACCAGTGACCAGTGACCAGTGACCAGTGACCAGTGACCAGTGACCAGTGACCAGTGAATAGTGACCAGTGACCAGCGGCAGTGACCATTGACCAGTGACCAGTGACCAGTGACCATTGACCAGTGACCAGTGACCAGCCACAGTGACCAGATACCAGTGACCAGTGACCGGTGACCAGTGACTAGCGACCAGTGAACAGTGACCCGTGACCAGTGACCATTGACCTGTGACCAGTGACCAGTGACCAGTGACCAGTGACCTGTGACCAGTGACCAGTGACCATTGACCTGTGACCAGTGACCAGTGGCCAGTGACCACTGACCAGTGATAAGTGACCAGTGACTTTTGACCAGTGACCAGTGACCTGTGACCAGTGACCAGCCACAGTGACCAGTGACCAGTGACCAGTGTCCGGTAACCAGTGACTAGCGACCAGTGAACAGTGACCCGTGACATGTGACGCGTGACCAGTGACCAGTGACCAGTGACCAGTGACCAGTGACCAGTGTCCAGTGACCAGTGACCAGTGACCATTGACCTGTGACCAGTGACCAGTGACCAGTGACCAGTGACCAGTGAATAGTGACCAGTGACCAGTGACCAGCGACAGTGACCATTGACCAGTGACCAGTGACCAGTGACCATTGACCAGTGACCAGTGACCAGTGACCAGTGACCAGCCACAGTGACCAGTTACCAGTGACCAGTGACCGGTGACCAGTGACTAGCGACCAGTGAACTGTGACCCGTGACCAGTGACCATTGACCTGTGACCAGTGACCAGTGACCAGTGACCAGTAACCTGTGACCAGTGACCAGTGACAATTGACCTGTGACCAGTGACCAGTGACCAGTGACCACTGACCAGTGATAAGTGACCAGTGACTTTTGACCAGTGACCAGTGTCCAGTGACCAGTGACCAGTGACCAGCGACAGTGACCATTGACCAGCGATAGTGACCATTGACCAATGACCAGTGACCAGTGACCAGCGATAGTGACCATTTTCCAGTGACCAGTGACCAGTGACCATTGACCAGTGACCAGTGACCAGTGACCAGTGACCAGCGACAGTGACCAGTTACCAGTGACCAGTGACCGGTGACCAGTGACTAGCGACCAGTGAACAGTGACCCGTGACCAGTGACCATTGAACTGTGACCAGTGACCAGTGACCAGTGACCAGTGACCTGTGACCAGTGACCAGTGACAATTGACCTGTGACCAGTGACCAGTGACCAGTGACCGGTGACCAGTGACTAGCGACCAGTGAACAGTGACCCGTGACCAGTGACCATTGAACTGTGACCAGTGACCAGTGACCAGTGACCAGTGACCAGTGTCCAGTGACCAGTGACCAGTGACCAGTGACCATTGACCGGTGAACAGTGACCAGTGACCAGCGACCAGTGACAGTGACCATTGACCCGTGACCAGTGACCAGTGACCAGTGACCTGTGACCAGTGACCAGTGACCAGTGACCAGTGACCAGTGACCAGTGACCAGCGACAAAGACCATTGTCCAGTGGCCAGTGACCAGTGACCAGTGACCAGTGACCAGTGACCAGTGACCACTGACCAGTGATAAGTGACCAGTGACTTTTGACCAGTGACCAGTGACCAGTGACCATTGACCTGTGACCAGTGTCCAGTGACCAGTGACCAGTGACCAGTGACCATTGACCTGTGACCAGTGACCAGTGACCAGTGACCAGTGACCAGTGACCTGTGACCAGTGACCAGTGACAATTGACCTGTGACCAGTGACCAGTGACCAGTGACCAGTGACCAGTGACCACTGACCAGTGATAAGTGACCAGTGACTTTTGACCAGTGACCAGTGTCCAGTGACCAGTAACCAGTGACCAGCGACAGTTACCATTGCCCAGCGATGGTGACCATTGACCAGTCACCAGTGACCAGTGACCAGCGATAGTGACCATTGACCAGTGACCAGTGACCAGTGACCAGTGACCATTGACCAGTGACCAGTGACCAGTGACCAGTGACCAGTGTCCAGCCACAGTGACCAGTGACCAGTGACCAGTGACCGGTGACCAGTGACTAGCGACCAGTGAACAGTGACACGTGACATGTGACGCGTGACCAGTGACCAGTGACCAGTGACCAGTGACCAGTGACCAGTGACCAGTGACCAGTGACCAGTGTCCAGTGACCACTGACCAGTGACCATTGACCTGTGACCAGTGACCAGTGACCAGTGACCAGTGAGCAGTGACCAGTGACCAGTCAACTTTGACCTGTGACCAGTGACCAGTGACCAGTGAATAGTGACCAGTGACCAGTGACCAGCGACAGTGACCATTGACCAGTGACCAGTGACCAGTGACCATTGACCAGTGACCAGTGACCAGTGACCAGTGACCAGTGACCAGCCACAGTGACCAGTTACCAGTGACCAGTGACCGGTGACCAGTGACTAGCGACCAGTGAACAGTGACCCGTGACCAGTGACCATTGACCTGTGACCAGTGACCAGTGACCAGTGACCTGTGACCAGTGACCAGTGAACAGTGACCAGTGACCACTGACCAGTGATAAGTGACCAGCGACATTTGACCAGTGACCAGTGTCCAGTGACCAGTGACCAGTGTCCAGCGACAGTGACCATTGACCAGCGATAGGGACCATTGACCAGTGACCAGTGACCAGTGACCAGTGACCAGCGATAGTGAACACTGACCAGTGACAAGTGACCAGTGACTTGTGACCAGTGACCAGTGACCTGTGACTTGTGACCAGTGACCAGTGGCCAGTGACCAGTGACCAGTGACAAGTGACCAGTGACCATTGACCAGTGACCAGTGACCAGTGACAAGTGACCAGTGACTTGTGACCAGTAACCAGTGACCAGTGACCAGTGACCAGTGACCAGTGTCCAGTGACCAGTGACCAGTGACCATTGACCTGTGACCAGTGACCAGTGACCAGTGACCAGTGACCAGTGACCAGTGACCAGTGAACTTTGACCTGTGACCAGTGACCAGTGACCAGTGAATAGTGACCAGTGACCAGTGACCAGCGACAGTGACCATTGACCAGTGACCAGTGACCAGTGACCATTGACCAGCCACAGTGAGCAGTTACCAGTGACCAGTGACCGGTGACCAGTGACTAGCGACCAGTGAACAGTGACCCGTGACCAGTGACCATTGACCTGTGACCAGTGACCAGTGACCTGTGACCAGTGACCAGTGACCAGTGACCATTGACCTGTGATCAGTGACCAGTGACCATTGACCTGTGACCAGTGACCAGTGACCAGTGACCAGCGACCATTGACCTGTGACCAGTGACCAGTGACCAGTGACCAGTGACCTGTGACCAGTGACCAGTGACAGTTGACCTGTGACCAGTGACCAGTGACCAGTGACCAGTGACCAGTGACCACTGACCAGTGATAAGTGACCAGTGACTTTTGACCAGTGACCAGTGTCCAGTGACCAGTGACCAGTGACCAGTGACCTGTGACGAGTGACCAGTGACCAGTGACCAGTGACCACTGACCAGTGATAAGTGACCAGTGACCAGCGACAGTGACCATTGACCAGCGATAGTGACCATTGACCAGTGACCAGTGACCAGTGACCAGTGACCAGTGACCAGCGATAGTGACCATTGACCAGTGACCAGTGACCAGTGACCAGTGACCAGTGAACTTTGACCTGTGACCAGTGACCAGTGACCAGTGAATAGTGACCAGTGACCAGTGACCAGCGACAGTGACCATTGACCAGTGACCAGTGATAAGTAACCAGCGACTTTTGACCAGTGACCAGTGTCCAGTGACCAGTGACCAGTGACCAGCGACAGTGACCATTGACCAGCGATAGTGACCATTGACCAGTGACCAGTGACCAGTGACCAGTGACCAGTGACCAGCGATAGTGAACACTGACCAGTGACAAGTGACCAGTGACTTGTCACCAGTGACCAGTGACCTGTGACTTGTGACCAGTGACCAGTGGCCAGTGACCACTGACCAGTGACAAGTCACCAGTGACTTTTGACCAGTGACCAGTGACCAGTGGCCAGTGACCAGCGACAGTGACCATTGACCAGCGATAGTGACCAATGACCAGTGACCAGTGACCAGTGACCAGTGACCAGTGACCAGTGACCAGTGACCAGTGACCAGTGACCAGTGACCATTGACCGGTGAACAGTGACCAGTGACCAGCGACCAGTGACAGTGACCATTGACCCGTGACCAGTGACCAGTGACCAGTGACTTGTGACCAGTGACCAGTGACCAGTGACCAGTAACCAGTGACCAGTGACAATTGACCTGTGACCAGTGACCAGTGACCAGTGACCAGTGACCAGTGACCAGTGACCAGCGACAAAGACCATTGTCCAGTGGCCAGTGACCAGTGACCAGTGACCAGTGACCAGTGACCAGTGACCAGTGACCAGTGAACAGTGACCAGTGACCACTGACCAGTGATAAGTGACCAGCGACTTTGGACCAGTGACCAGTGTCCAGTGACCAGTGACCAGTGTCCAGCGACAGTGACCATTGACCAGCGATAGGGACCATTGACCAGTGACCAGTGACCAGTGACCAGTGACCAGCGATAGTGAACACTGACCAGTGACAAGTGACCAGTGACTTGTGACCAGTGACTAGTGACCTGTGACTTGTGACCAGTGACCAGTGGCCAGTGACCAGTGACCAGTGACAAGTGACCAGTGACCATTGACCAGTGACCAGTGACCAGTGACAAGTGACCAGTGACTTGTGACCAGTAACCAGTGACCAGTGACCAGTGACCAGTGACCAGTGTCCAGTGACCAGTGACCATTGACCTGTGACCAGTGACCAGTGACCAGTGACCAGTGACCAGTGACCAGTGAACTTTGACCTGTGACCAGTGACCAGTGACCAGTGAATAGTGACCAGTGACCAGTGACCAGCGACAGTGACCATTGACCAGTGACCAGTGACCAGTGACCATTGACCAGCCACAGTGACCAGTTACCAGTGGCCAGTGACCGGTGACCAGTGACTAGCGACCAGTGAACAGTGACCCGTGACCAGTGACCATTGACCTGTGACCAGTGACCAGTGACCTGTGACCAGTGACCAGTGACCAGTGACCATTGACCTGTGACCAGTGACCAGTGACCATTGACCTGTGACCAGTGACCAGTGACCAGTGACCAGCGACCATTGACCTGTAACCAGTGACCAGTGACCAGTGACCAGTGACCTGTGACCAGTGACCAGTGACAGTTGACCTGTGACCAGTGACCAGTGACCAGTGACCAGTGACCAGTGACCACTGACCAGTGATAAGTGACCAGTGACTTTTGACCAGTGACCAGTGTCCAGTGACCAGTGACCAGTGACCAGCGACAGTGACCATTGACCATCGATAGTGACCATTGACCAGTGACCAGTGACCAGTGACCAGTGACCAGTGACCAGCGATAGTGACCATTGACCAGTGACCAGTGACCATTGACCTGTGACCAGTGACCAGTGACCAGTGACCAGTGACCTGTGACGAGTGACCAGTGACCAGTGACCAGTGACCACTGACCAGTGATAAGTGACCAGTGACTTTTGACCAGTGACCAGCGACAGTGACTATTGACCAGCGATAGTGACCATTGACCAGTGACCAGTGACCAGTGACCAGTGACCAGTGACCAGCGATAATGACCATTGACCAGTGACCAGTGACCAGTGGCCAGTGACCAGTGAACTTTGACCTGTGACTTGTGACCAGTGACCAGTGGCCAGTGACCACTGACCAGTGACAAGTGACCAGTGACTTTTGACCAGTGACCAGTGACCAGTGGCCAGTGACCAGCGACAGTGACCATTGACCAGCGATAGTGACCAATGACCAGTGACCAGTGACCAGTGACCAGTGACCAGTGACCAGTGACCAGTGACCAGTGACCAGTGACCAGTGACCATTGACCGGTGAACAGTGACCAGTGACCAGCGACCAGTGACAGTGACCATTGACCCGTGACCAGTGACCAGTGACCAGTGACTTGTGACCAGTGACCAGTGACCAGTGACCAGTGACCAGTGACCAGTGAACTTTGACCTGTGACCAGTGACCAGTGACCAGTGAATAGTGACCAGTGACCAGTGACCAGCGACAGTGACCATTGACCAGTGACCAGTGACCAGTGACCATTGACCAGCCACAGTGACCAGTTACCAGTGACCAGTGACCGGTGACCAGTGACTAGCGACCAGTGAACAGTGACCCGTGACCAGTGACCATTGACCTGTGACCAGTGACCAGTGACCTGTGACCAGTGACCAGTGACCAGTGACCATTGACCTGTGACCAGTGACCAGTGACCATTGACCTGTGACCAGTGACCAGTGACCAGTGACCAGCGACCATTGACCTGTGACCAGTGACCAGTGACCAGTGACCTGTGACCAGTGACCAGTGACAGTTGACCTGTGACCAGTGACCAGTGACCAGTGACCAGTGACCAGTGACCACTGACCAGTGATAAGTGACCAGTGACTTTTAACCAGTGACCAGTGTCCAGTGACCAGTGACCAGTGACCAGCGACAGTGACCATTGACCAGCGATAGTGACCATTGACCAGTGACCAGTGACCAGTGACCAGTGACCAGTGACCAGCGATAGTGACCATTGACCAGTGACCAGTGACCAGTGACCAGTGACCAGTGACCAGCGACCAGTGACCAGTGACTTGTGACCAGTGACCAGTGACCAGTGACCAGTAACCAGTGACCAGTGACAATTGACCTGTGACCAGTGACCAGTGACCAGTGACCAGTGACCAGTGACCAGCGACCAGTGACCACTGACCAGTGATAAGTGACCAGTGACTTTTGACCAGTGACCAGTGTCCAGTGACCAGTGACCAGTGACCAGCAACAGTGACCATTGACCAGCGATAGTGACCATTGACCAGTGACCAGTGACCAGTGACCAGTGACCAGTGACCAGCGACCAGTGACAGTGACCATTGACCCGTGACCAGTGACCAGTGACCAGTGACCAGTGACCAGTGACTTGTGACCAGTGACCAGTGACCAGTGACCAGTAACCAGTGACCAGTGACAATTGACCTGTGACCAGTGACCAGTGACCAGTGACCAGTGACCAGTGACCAGCGACAGTGACCATTGTCCAGTGGCCAGTGACCACTGACAAGTGACCAGTGACCAGTGACCAGTGACCACTGACCAGTGATAAGTGACCAGTGACTTTTGACCAGTGACCAGTGTCCAGTGACCAGTGACCAGTGACCAGCGACAGTGACCATTGACCAGCGATAGTGACCATTGACCAGTGACCAGTGACCAGTGACCAGTGACCAGTGACCAGCGATAGTGACCATTGACCAGTGACCAGTGACCAGTGACCAGTGACCAGTGACCAGCGACCAGTGACCAGTGACTTGTGACCAGTGACCAGTGACCAGTGACCAGTAACCAGTGACCAGTGACAATTGACCTGTGACCAGTGACCAGTGACCAGTGACCAGTGACCAGTGACCAGCGACCAGTGACCACTGACCAGTGATAAGTGACCAGTGACTTTTGACCAGTGACCAGTGTCCAGTGACCAGTGACCAGTGACCAGCGACAGTGACCATTGACCAGCGATAGTGACCATTGACCAGTGACCAGTGACCAGTGACCAGTGACCAGTGACCAGCGACCAGTGACAGTGACCATTGACCCGTGACCAGTGACCAGTGACCAGTGACCAGTGACCAGTGACTTGTGACCAGTGACCAGTGACCAGTGACCAGTAACCAGTGACCAGTGACAATTGACCTGTGACCAGTGACCAGTGACCAGTGACCAGTGACCAGTGACCAGCGACAGTGACCATTGTCCAGTGGCCAGTGACCAGTGACAAGTGACCAGTGACCAGTGACCAGTGACCAGTGACCAGTGACCAGTGAGCAGTGACCAGCGACAGTGACCATTGACCAGTGACCAGTGACCAGTGACCAGTGACAAGTGACCAGCGACCAGTGACCAGTGACCTGTGTCCAGTGACCAGTGACCGTTGACCTGTGACCAGTGACCAGTGGCAAGTGACCAGCGACCAGTGGCCACTGACCAGTGACAAGTGACCAGTGACTTGTGACCAGTGACCAGTGGCCAGTGACCAGTGACCAGTGACAAGTGACCACTGACCAGTGACCAGTGACCAGTGACCAGTGACAAGTGACCTGTAACTTGTGACCAGTAACCAGTGACCAGTGACCAGTGACCAGTGACCAGTAACCAGTGACCAGTGACCAGCGACAGTGACCATTGACCCGTGACCAGTGACCAGTGACCAGTGACTTGTGACCAGTGACCAGTGACCAGTGACCAGTGACCAGTGACCAGTGACCTGTAACCAGTGACCAGTGACACGTGACCAGTGACCACTGACCAGTGACAAGTGACAAGTGACTTTTGACCAGTGACCAGTGACCAGTGGCCAGTGACCAGCGACAATGACCATTGACCAGCGATAGAGACCAATGACCAGTGACCAGTGACCAGTGACCAGTGACCAGTGGCCAGTGACCAGTGACAATTGACCTGTGACCAGTGACCAGTGACCAGTGACCAGTGACCAGTGACCACTGACCAGTGACCAGTGACCAGTGACCAGTGACCAGTGACCTGTGACCAGTGACAATTGACCTGTGACCAGTGACCAGTGACCAGTGACCAGTGACCAGTGACCACTGACCAGTGATAAGTGACCAGTGACTTTTGACCAGTGACCAGTGTCCAGTGACCAGTAACCAGTGACCAGCGACAGTGACCATTGACCAGCGATAGTGACCATTGACCAGTCACCAGTGACCAGTGACCAGCGATAGTGACCATTGACCAGTGACCAGTGACCAGTGACCATTCACCAGTGACCAGTGACCAGTGACCAGTGACCAGTGACCAGCCACAGTGACCAGTGACCAGTGACCAGTGACCGGTGACCAGTGACTAGCGACCAGTGAACAGTGACACGTGATATGTGACGCGTGACCAGTGACCAGTGACCAGTGACCGGTGACCAGTGACCAGTGACCAGTGTCCAGTGACCAGCGACCAGTGACCATTGACCTGTGACCAGTGACCAGTGACCAGTGACCAGTGAGCAGTGACCAGTGACCAGTGAACTTTGACCTGTGACCAGTGACCAGTGACCAGTGAATAGTGACCAGTGACCAGTGACCAGCGACAGTGACCATTGACCAGCGATAGTGACCATTGACCAGTGACCAGTGACCAGTGACCAGTGACCAGCGATAGTGAACACTGACCAGTGACAAGTGACCAGTGACTTGTGACCAGTGACCAGTGACCTGTGACTTGTGACCAGTGACCAGTGGCCAGTGACCAGTGACCAGTGACAAGTGACCAGTGACCAGTGACCAGTGACCAGTGACCAGTGACAAGTGACCAGTGACTTGTGACCAGTAACCAGTGACCAGTGACCAGTGACCAGTGACCAGCGACAGTGACCATTGACCTGTGACCAGTGACCAGTGACCAGTGACCAGCGACAGTGACCATTGACCAGCGATAGTGACCATTGACCAGTGACCAGTGACCAGTGACCATTGACCTGTGACCAGTGACCAGTGACCAGTGACCAGTGACCAGTGACCACTGACCAGTGATAAGTGCCCAGCGACTTTTGACCAGTGACCAGTGTCCAGTTACCAGTGACCAGTGACCAGCGACAATGACCATTGACCAGCGATAGTGACCAGTGACCAGTGACCAGTGACCAGCGATAGTGAACACTGACCAGTGACAAGTGACCAGTGACTTGTGACCAGTGACCAGTGACCTGTGACTTGTGACCAGTGACCAGTGACCAGTGACCAGTGACCAGCGACCAGTGACAGTGACCATTGACCCGTGACCAGTGACCAGTGACCAGTGACCAGTGACCAGTGACTTGTGACCAGTGACCAGTGACCAGTGACCAGTAACCAGTGACCAGTGACAATTGACCTGTGACCAGTGACCAGTGACCAGTGACCAGTGACCAGCGACAGTGACCATTGTCCAGTGGCCAGTGACCAGTGAAAAGTGACCAGTGACCAGTGACCAGTGACCAGTGACCACTGACCAGTGATAAGTGACCAGTGACTTTTGACCAGTGACCAGTGTCCAGTGACCAGTGACCAGTGACCAGCGACAGTGACCATTGACCAGCGATAGTGACCATTGACCAGTGACCAGTGACCAGTGACCAGTGACCAGTGACCAGCGATAGTGACCATTGACCAGTGACCAGTGACCAGTGACCAGTGACCAGTGACCAGCGACCAGTGACCAGTGACTTGTGACCAGTGACCAGTGACCAGTGACCAGTAACCAGTGACCAGTGACAATTGACCTGTGACCAGTGACCAGTGACCAGTGACCAGTGACCAGTGACCAGCGACCAGTGTCCACTGACCAGTGATAAGTGACCAGTGACTTTTGACCAGTGACCAGTGTCCAGTGACCAGTGACCAGTGACCAGCGACAGTGACCATTGACCAGCGATAGTGACCATTGACCAGTGACCAGTGACCAGTGACCAGTGACCAGTGACCAGCGACCAGTGACAGTGACCATTGACCCGTGACCAGTGACCAGTGACCAGTGACCAGTGACCAGTGACTTGTGACCAGTGACCAGTGACCAGTGACCAGTAACCAGTGACCAGTGACAATTGACCTGTGACCAGTGACCAGTGACCAGTGACCAGTGACCAGCGACAGTGACCATTGTCCAGTGGCCAGTGACCAGTGACAAGTGACCAGTGACCAGTGACCAGTGACCAGTGACCAGTGACCAGTGAGCAGTGACCAGCGACAGTGACCATTGACCAGTGACCAGTGACCAGTGACCAGTGACAAGTGACCAGCGACCAGTGACCAGTGACCTGTGTCCAGTGACCAGTGACCGTTGACCTGTGACCAGTGACCAGTGGCAAGTGACCAGCGACCAGTGGCCACTGACCAGTGACAAGTGACCAGTGACTTGTGACCAGTGACCAGTGACCTTTGACTTGTGACCAGTGACCAGTGGCCTGTGACCAGTGACCAGTGACAAGTGACCACTGACCAGTGACCAGTGACCAGTGACCAGTGACAAGTGACCTGTAACTTGTGACCAGTAACCAGTGACCAGTGACCAGTGACCAGTGACCAGCAACCAGTGACCAGTGACCAGCGACAGTGACCATTGACCCTTGACCAGTGACCAGTGACCAGTGACTTGTGACCAGTGACCAGTGACCAGTGACCAGTGACCAGTGACCAGTGACCAGTGACCTGTAACCAGTGACCAGTGACACGTGACGAGTGACCACTGACCAGTGACAAGTGACAAGTGACTTTTGACCAGTGACCAGTGACCAGTGGCCAGTGACCAGCGACAATGACCATTGACCAGCGATAGAGACCAATGACCAGTGACCAGTGACCAGTGACCAGTGACCAGTGGCCAGTGACCAGTGACAATTGACCTGTGACCAGTGACCAGTGACCAGTGACCAGTGACCAGTGACCACTGACCAGTGATAAGTGACCAGTGACTTTTGACCTGTGACCAGTGTCCAGTGACCAGTGACCAGTGACCAGTGACCATTGACCTGTGACCAGTGACCAGTGACCAGTGACCAGTGACCAGTGACCTGTGACCAGTGACCAGTGACAATTGACCTGTGACCAGTGACCAGTGACCAGTGACCAGTGACCAGTGACCACTGACCAGTGATAAGTGACCAGTGACTTTTGACCAGTGACCAGTGTCCAGTGACCAGTAACCAGTGACCAGCGACAGTGACCATTGACCAGCGATAGTGACCATTGACCAGTCACCAGTGACCAGTGACCAGCGATAGTGACCATTGACCAGTGACCAGTGACCAGTGACCATTCACCAGTGACCAGTGACCAGTGACCAGTGACCAGTGACCAGCCACAGTGACCAGTGACCAGTGACCAGTGACCGGTGACCAGTGACTAGCGACCAGTGAACAGTGACACGTGATATGTGACGCGTGACCAGTGACCAGTGACCAGTGACCGGTGACCAGTGACCAGTGACTAGTGTCCAGTGACCAGTGACCAGTGACCATTGACCTGTGACCAGTGACCAGTGACCAGTGACCAGTGAGCAGTGACCAGTGACCAGTGAACTTTGACCTGTGACCAGTGACCAGTGACCAGTGAATAGTGACCAGTGACCAGTGACCAGCGACAGTGACCATTGACCAGCGATAGTGACCATTGACCAGTGACCAGTGACCAGTGACCAGTGACCAGCGATAGTGAACACTGACCAGTGACAAGTGACCAGTGACTTGTGACCAGTGACCAGTGACCTGTGACTTGTGACCAGTGACCAGTGGCCAGTGACCAGTGACCAGTGACAAGTGACCAGTGACCAGTGACCAGTGACCAGTGACCAGTGACAAGTGACCAGTGACTTGTGACCAGTAACCAGTGACCAGTGACCAGTGACCAGTGACCAGCGACAGTGACCATTGACCTGTGACCAGTGACCAGTGACCAGTGACCAGCGACAGTGACCATTGACCAGCGATAGTGACCATTGACCAGTGACCAGTGACCAGTGACCATTGACCTGTGACCAGTGACCAGTGACCAGTGACCAGTGACCACTGACCAGTGATAAGTGCCCAGCGACTTTTGACCAGTGACCAGTGTCCAGTTACCAGTGACCAGTGACCAGCGACAGTGACCATTGACCAGCGATAGTGACCATTGGCCAGTGACCAGTGACCAGTGACCAGTGACCAGCGATAGTGAACACTGACCAGTGACAAGTGACCAGTGACTTGTGACCAGTGACCAGTGACCTGTGACTTGTGACCAGTGACCAGTGGCCAGTGTCCAGTGACCAGTGACAAGTGACCAGTGACCAGTGACCAGTGACCAGTGACCAGTGACCAGCGACAAGTGACCAGTGACTTGTGACCAGTAACCAGTGACCAGTGACCAGTGACCAGTGACCAGCGACAGTGGCCATTGACCTGTGACCAGTGACCAGTGACCAGTGACTTGTGACCAGTGACCAGTGACCAGTGAACAGTGACCAGTGACCAGTGACCAGTGACCAGCGACCAGTGAACAGTGACCCGTGACATGTGACGCGTGACCAGTGAATAGTGACCAGTGACCAGCGGCAGTGACCATTGACCAGTGACCAGTGACCAGTGACCATTGACCAGTGACCAGTGACCAGCCACAGTGACCAGATACCAGTGACCAGTGACCGGTGACCAGTGACTAGCGACCAGTGAACAGTGACACGTGACCAGTGACCATTGACCTGTGACCAGTGACCAGTGACCAGTGACCAGTGACCTGTGACCAGTGACCAGTGACCATTGACCTGTGACCAGTGACCAGTGGCCAGTGATAAGTGACCAGCGACTTTTGACCAGTGACCAGTGACCAGTGACCAGTGACCAGTGACCAGCCACAGTGACCAGTTACCAGTGACCAGTGACCGGTGACCAGTGACTAGCGACCAGTGAACAGTGACCCGTGACCAGTGACCAGCCACAGTGACCAGTGACCAGTGACCAGTGACCATTGATCTGTGACCAGTGACCAGTGACCAGTGACCAGTGACCAGTGACCAGTGACCATTGACCTGTGACCAGTGACCATGACCAGTGACCAGTGACCAGTGACATGTGACCAGTGACCAGTGACAATTGACCTGTGACCAGTGACCAGTGACCATTGACCAGTGACCAGTGACCACTGACCAGTGATAAGTGACCAGTGACTTTTGACCAGTGACCAGTGTCCAGTGACCAGTAACCAGTGACCAGCGACAGTGACCATTGACCAGCGATAAGGACCATTGACCAGTGACCAGTGACCAGTGACCAGTGGCCAGCGATAGTGACCATTGACCAGTGACCAGCGACCAGTGACCATTGACCAGTGACCAGTGACCAGTGACCAGTGACCAGCCACAGTGACCAGTGACCAGTGACCAGTGACCGGTGACCAGTGACTAGCGACCAGTGAACAGTGACACGTGACATGTGACGCGTGACCAGTGACCAGTGACCAGTGACCAGTGACTTGTGACTAGTGACCAGTGACCAGTGACCAGTAACCAGTGACCAGTTACAATTGACCTGTGACCAGTGACCATTGACCGGTGACCAGTGAACAGTGACCAGCGAGCAGTGACAGTGACCACTGACCCGTGACCAGTGACCAGTGACCAGTGACTTGTGACCAGTGACCAGTGACCAGTGACCAGTAACCAGTGACCAGTGACAATTGACCTGTGACCAGTGACCAGTGACCAGTGACCAGCGACAGTGACCATTGTCCAGTGGCCAGTGACCAGTGACAAGTGACCAGTGACCAGTGACCAGTGACCAGTGACCAGTGACCAGTGACCAGCGACAGTGACCATTGACCAGTGACCAGTGACCAGTGACCAGTGAAAAGTGACCAGCGACCAGTGACCAGTGACCTGTGTCCAGTGACCAGTGACCATTGACCTGTGACCAGTGACCAGTGGCAAGTGACCAGCGACCAGTTGCCACTGACCAGTGACAAGTGACCAGTGACTTGTGACCAGTGACCAGTGACCTGTGACTTGTGACCAGTGACCAGTGGCCAGTGACCAGTGACCAGTGACAAGTGACCACTGACCAGTGACCAGTGACCAGTGACCAGTGACAAGTGACCAGTAACTTGTGACCAGTAACCAGTGACCAGTGACAAGTGACCAGTGACCAGTGAACAGCGACAGTGACCATTGACCCGTGACCAGTGACCAGTGACCAGTGACTTGTGACCAGTGACCAGTGACCAGTGACCAGTGACCAGTGACCAGTGACCATTGACCTGTAACCAGTGACCAGTGACCACTGACCAGTGACAAGTGACAAGTGACTCTTGACCAGTGACCAGTGACCAGTGGCCAGTGACCAGCGACAGTGACCATTGACCAGCGATAGAGACCAATGACCAGTGACCAGTGACCAGTGACCAGTGACCAGTGGCCAGTGACCAGTGACAATTGACCTGTGACCAGTGACCAGTGACCAGTGACCAGCGACAGTGACCATTGACCAGCGATAGTGACCATTGACCAGTGACCAGTGACCAGTGACCATTGACCTGTGACCAGTGACCAGTGACCAGTGACCACTGACCAGTGATAAGTGCCCAGCGACTTTTGACCAGTGACCAGTGTCCAGTTACCAGTGACCAGTGACCAGCGACAGTGACCATTGACCAGCGATAGTGACCATTGGCCAGTGACCAGTGACCAGTGACCAGTGACCAGCGATAGTGAACACTGACCAGTGACAAGTGACCAGTGACTTGTGACCAGTGACCAGTGACCTGTGACTTGTGACCAGTGACCAGTGACCAGTGACCAGTGACCAGTGACCAGTGACCAGCGACCAGTGACAGTGACCATTGACCCGTGACCAGTGACCAGTGACCAGTGACCAGTGACCAGTGACCAGTGACTTGTGACCAGTGACCAGTGACCAGTGACCAGTAACCAGTGACCAGTGACAATTGACCTGTGACCAGTGACCAGTGACCAGTGACCAGTGACCAGTGACCAGCGACAGTGACCATTGTCCAGTGGCCAGTGACCAGTGACAAGTGACCAGTGACCAGTGACCAGTGACCACTGACCAGTGATAAGTGACCAGTGACTTTTGACCAGTGACCAGTGTCCAGTGACCAGTGACCAGTGACCAGCGACAGTGACCATTGACCAGCGATAGTGACCATTGACCAGTGACCAGTGACCAGTGACCAGTGACCAGTGACCAGCGATAGTGACCATTGACCAGTGACCAGTGACCAGTGACCAGTGACCAGTGACCAGTGACCAGCGACAGTGACCATTGTCCAGTGGCCAGTGACCAGTGACAAGTGACCAGTGACCAGTGACCAGTGACCAGTGACCAGTGACCAGTGAGCAGTGACCAGCGACAGTGACCATTGACCAGTGACCAGTGACCAGTGACCATTGACCAGCCACAGTGACCAGTTACCAGTGACCAGTGACCGGTGACCAGTGACTAGCGACCAGTGAACAGTGACCCGTGACCAGTGACCATTGACCTGTGACCAGTGACCAGTGACCTGTGACCAGTGACCAGTGACCAGTGACCAGCGACCATTGACCTGTGACCAGTGACCAGTGACCAGTGACCAGTGACCTGTGACCAGTGACCAGTTACAGTTGACCTGTGACCAGTGTCCAGTGACCAGTGACCAGTGACCAGTGACCATTGACCTGTGACCGGTGACCAGTGACTAGCGACCAGTGAACAGTGACACGTGATATGTGACGCGTGACCAGTGACCAGTGACCAGTGACCAGTGACCAGTGACCAGTGACCAGTGACCAGCGATAGTGAACACTGACCAGTGACAAGTGACCAGTGACTTGTGACCAGTGACCAGTGACCTGTGACTTGTGACCAGTGACCAGTGGCCAGTGACCAGTGACCAGTGACAAGTGACCAGTGACCAGTGACCAGTGACCAGTGACCAGTGACAAGTGACCAGTGACTTGTGACCAGAAACCAGTGACCAGTGACCAGTGACCAGTGACCAGCGACAGTGACCATTGACCTGTGACCAGTGACCAGTGACCAGCGACAGTGACCATTGACCAGCGATAGTGACCATTGACCAGTGACCAGTGACCAGTGACCATTGACTTGTGACCAGTGACCAGTGACCACTGACCAGTGATAAGTGCCCAGCGACTTTTGACCAGTGACCAGTGTCCAGTTACCAGTGACCAGTGACCGGCGACAGTGACCATTGACCAGCGATAGTGACCATTGACCAGTGACCAGTGACCAGTGTCCAGTGACCAGCGATAGTGACCATTGACCAGTGACCAGTGACCAGTGACCATTGACTAGTGACCAGTGACCAGTGACCAGTGACCAGTGAGCAGTGACCAGTGACCAGTGAACTTTGACCTGTGACCAGTGACCAGTGACCAGTGAATAGTGACCAGTGACCAGTGACCAGCGACAGTGACCATTGACCAGTGACCAGTGACCAGTGACCATTGACCTGTGACCAGTGACCAGTGACCAGTGACCAGTGACCTGTGACCAGTGACCAGTGACCACTGACCAGTGATAAGTGACCAGTGACTTTTGACCAGTGAACAGTGACCAGTGACCATTGACCTGTGACCAGTGTCCAGTGACCAGTGACCAGTGACCAGTGACCATTGACCTGTGACCAGTGACCAGTGACCAGTGACCAGTGACCAGTGACCTGTGACCAGTGACCAGTGACAATTGACCTGTGACCAGTGACCAGTGACCAGTGACCAGTGACCAGTGACCACTGACCAGTGATAAGTGACCAGTGACTTTTGACCAGTGACCAGTGTCCAGTGACCAGTAACCAGTGACCAGCGACAGTGACCATTGCCCAGCGATGGTGACCATTGACCAGTCACCAGTGACCAGTGACCAGCGATAGTGACCATTGACCAGTGACCAGTGACCAGTGACCAGTGACCATTGACCAGTGACCAGTGACCAGTGACCAGTGACCAGTGTCCAGCCACAGTGACCAGTGACCAGTGACCAGTGACCGGTGACCAGTGAATAGCGACCAGTGAACAGTGACGCGTGACATGTGACGCGTGACCAGTGACCAGTGACCAGTGACCAGTGACCAGTGACCAGTGACCAGTGACCAGTGACCAGTGACCAGCGATAGTGAACACTGACCAGTGACAACTGACCAGTGACTTGTGACCAGTGACCAGTGACCTGTGACTTGTGACCAGTGACCAGTGGCCAGTGACCACTGACCAGTGACTTTTGACCAGTGACCAGTGACCAGTGGCCAGTGACCAGCGACAGTGACCATTGACCAGCGATAGTGACCCATGACCAGTGACCAGTGACCAGTGACCAGTGACCAGTGACCAGTGACCAGTGACCAGTGACCATTGACCGGTGAACAGTGACCAGTGACCAGCGACCAGTGACAGTGACCATTGACCCGTGACCAGTGACCTGTGACCAGTGACTTGTGACCAGTGACCAGTGACCAGTGACCAGTGACCAGTGACCAGTAACCAGTGACCAGTGACAATTGACCTGTGACCAGTGACCAGTGACCAGTGACCAGTGACCAGTGACCAGCGACAAAGACCATTGTCCAGTGGCCAGTGACCAGTGACCAGTGACCAGTGACCAGTGACCAGTGACCAGTGACCAGTGACCAGTGACCAGTGACCACTGACAATTGACCTGTGACCAGTGACCAGTGACCAGTGACCAGTGACCAGTGACCAGCGACAGTGACCATTGACCAGCGATAGTGACCATTGACCAGTGACCAGTGACCAGTGACCAGTGACCAGTGACCAGCGATAGTGAACACTGACCAGTGACAAGTGACCAGTGACTTGTGACCAGTGACCAGTGACCTGTGACTTGTGACCAGTGACCAGTGGCCAGTGACCACTGACCAGTGACAAGTGACCAGTGACTTTGACCAGTGACCAGTGACCAGTGGCCAGTGACCAGCGACAGTGACCATTGACCAGCGATAGTGACCAATGACCAGTGACCAGTGACAAGTGACCAGTGACCAGTGACCAGTGACCAGTGACCAGTGACCAGTGACCAGTGACCAGTGACCAGTGACCAGTGACCAGTGACCATTGACCATTGACCGGTGACCAGTGACCAGTGACCAGCGACAGTGACCATTGACCAGTGACCAGTGACCAGTGACCATTGACCAGTGACCAGTGACCAGTGACTAGTGACCAGTGACCAGCCACAGTGACCAGTTACCAGTGACCAGTGACCGGTGACCAGTGACTAGCGACCAGTGAACAGTGACCCGTGACCAGTGACCATTGACCTCTGACCAGTGACCAGTGACCAGTGACCAGTGAGCAGTGACCAGTGACCAGTGACCTGTGACCAGTGACCAGTGACAATTGACCTGTGACCAGTGACCAGTGACCAGTGACCAGTGACCAGTGACCATTGACCTGTGGCCAGTGACCAGTGACCAGTGACCTGTGACCAGTGACCAGTGACAATTGACCTGTGACCAGTGACCAGTGACCAGTGACCAGTGACCAGTGACCACTGACCAGTGATAAGTGACCAGTGACTTTTGACCAGTGACCAGTGTCCAGTGACCAGTAACCAGTGACCAGCGACAGTGACCATTGCCCAGCGATGGTGACCATTGACCAGTCACCATTGACCAGTGACCAGCGATAGTGACCATTGACCAGTGACCAGTGACCAGTGACCAGTGACCATTGACCAGTGACCAGTGACCAGTGACCAGTGACCAGTGTCCAGCCACAGTGACCAGTGACCAGTGACCAGTGACCGGTGACCAGTGACTAGCGACCAGTGAACAGTGACACGTGACATGTGACGCGTGACCAGTGACCAGTGACCAGTGACCAGTGACCAGTGACCAGTGACCAGTGACCAGTGTCCAGTGACCAGTGACCAGTGACCATTGACCTGTGACCAGTGACCAGTGACCAGTGACCAGTGAGCAGTGACCAGTGACCAGTGAACTTTGACCTGTGACCAGTGACCAGTGACCAGTGAATAGTGACCAGTGACCAGTGACCAGCGACAGTGACCATTGACCAGTGACCATGACCAGTGACCATTGACCAGTGACCAGTGACCAGTGACCAGTGAGCAGTGACCAGTGACCAGCCACAGTGACCAGTTACCAGTGACCAGTGACCGGTGACCAGTGACTAGCGACCAGTGAACAGTGACCCGTGACCAGTGACCATTGACCTGTGACCAGTGACCAGTGACCAGTGACCTGTGACCAGTGACCAGTGAACAGTGACCAGTGACCACTGACCAGTGATAACTGACCAGCGACTTTTGACCAGTGACCAGTGTCCAGTGACCAGTGACCAGTGTCCAGCGACAGTGACCATTGACCAGCGATAGGGACCATTGACCAGTGACCAGTGACCAGTGACCAGTGACCAGCGATAGTGAACACTGACCAGTGACAAGTGACCAGTGACTTGTGACCAGTGACCAGTGACCTGTGACCAGTGACCAGTGACAATTGACCTGTGACCAGTGACCAGTGACCAGTGACCAGTGACCAGTGACCTGTGACCAGTGACCAGTGACCAGTGACAATTGACCTGTGACCAGTGACCAGTGACCAGTGACCAGTGACCAGTGACCACTGACCAGTGATAAGTGACCAGTGACTTTTGACCAGTGACCAGTGTCCAGTGACCAGTAACCAGTGACCAGCGACAGTGACCATTGCCCAGCGATGGTGACCATTGACAAGTCACCAGTGACCAGTGACCAGCGATAGTGACCATTGACCAGTGACCAGTGACCAGTGACCAGTGACCATTGACCAGTGACCAGTGACCAGTGACCAGTGACCAGTGTCCAGCCACAGTGACCAGTGACCAGTGACCAGTGACCGGTGACCAGTGACTAGCGACCAGTGAACAGTGACACGTGACATGTGACGCGTGACCAGTGACCAGTGACCAGTGACCAGTGACCAGTGACCAGTGACCAGTGACCAGTGTCCAGTGACCAGTGACCAGTGACCATTGACCTGTGACCAGTGACCAGTGACCAGTGACCAGTGAGCAGTGACCAGTGACCAGTGAACTTTGACCTGTGACCAGTGACCAGTGACCAGTGAATAGTGACCAGTGACCAGTGACCAGCGACAGTGACCATTGACCAGTGACCAGTGACCAGTGACCATTGACCAGTGACCAGTGACCAGTGACCAGTGACCAGTGACCAGTGACCAGCCACAGTGACCAGTTACCAGTGACCAGTGACCGGTGACCAGTGACTAGCGACCAGTAAACAGTGACCCGTGACCAGTGACCATTGACCTGTGACCAGTGACCAGTGACCAGTGACCTGTGACCAGTGACCAGTGAACAGTGACCAGTGACCACTGACCAGTGATAAGTGACCAGCGACTTTTGACCAGTGACCAGTGTCCAGTGACCAGTGACCAGTGTCCAGCGACAGTGACCATTGACCAGCGATAGGGACCATTGAACAGTGACCAGTGACCAGTGACCAGTGACCAGCGATAGTGAACACTGACCAGTGACAAGTGACCAGTGACTTGTGACCAGTGACTTGTGACCAGTGACCAGTGACCTGTGACTTGTGACCAGTGACCAGTGGCCAGTGACCAGTGACCAGTGACAAGTGACCAGTGACCATTGACCAGTGACCAGTGACCAGTGACAAGTGACCAGTGACTTGTGACCAGTAACCAGTGACCAGTGACCAGTGACCAGTGACCAGTGTCCAGTGACCAGTGACCAGTGACCATTGACCTGTGACCAGTGACCAGTGACCAGTGACCAGTGACCAGTGACCAGTGACCAGTGAACTTTGACCTGTGACCAGTGACCAGTGACCAGTGAATAGTGACCAGTGACCAGTGACCAGCGACAGTGACCATTGACCAGTGACCAGTGACCAGTGACCATTGACCAGCCACAGTGACCAGTTACCAGTGACCAGTGACCGGTGACCAGTGACTAGCGACCAGGGAACAGTGACCCGTGACCAGTGACCATTGACCTGTGACCAGTGACCTGTGACCAGTGACCAGTGACCATTGACCTGTCACCAGTGACCAGTGACCAGTGACCACTGACCAGTGACCAGTGACCAGTGACCAGTGACCAGCCACAGTGACCAGTTACCAGTGACCAGTGACCGGTGACCAGTGACTAGCGACCAGTGAACAGTGACCCGTGACCAGTGACCATTGACCTCTGACCAGTGACCAGTGACCAGTGACCTGTGACCAGTGACCAGTGACCATTGACCTGTCACCAGTGACCAGTGACCAGTGACCACTGACCAGTGATAAGTGACCAGCGACTTTTGACCAGTGACCAGTGTCCAGTGACCAGTGACCAGTGACCAGCGACAGTGACCATTGACCAGCGATAGTGACCATTGACCAGTGACCAGTGACCAGTGACCAGTGACCAGTGACCAGCGATAGTGAACACTGACCAGTGACAAGTGACCAGTGACTTGTGACCAGTGACCAGTGACCTGTGACTTGTGACCAGTGACCAGTGGCCAGTGACCACTGACCAGTGACAAGTGACCAGTGACTTTTGACCAGTGACCAGTGACCAGTGGCCAGTGACCAGCGACAGTGACCATTGACCAGCGATAGTGACCAATGACCAGTGACCAGTGCCAGTGACCAGTGACCAGTGACCAGTGACCAGTGACCAGTGACCAGTGACCAGTGACCAGTGACCATTGACCGGTGAACAGTGACCAGTGACCAGCGACCAGTGACAGTGACAATTGACCCGTGACCAGTGACTTGTGACCAGTGACCAGTGACCAGTGACCAGTGACCAGTGACCAGTAACCAGTGACCAGTGACAATTGACCTGTGACCAGTGACCAGTGACCAGTGACCAGTGACCAGTGACCAGTGACCAGTGACCAGTGACCAGTGACCAGCGACAAAGACCATTGTCCAGTGGCCAGTGACCAGTGACCAGTGACCAGTGACCAGTGACCAGTGAACAGTGACCAGTGACCACTGACAATTGACATGTGACCAGTGACCAGTGACCAGTGACCAGTGACCAGTGACCAGTGACCAGTGACCAGTGACCACTGACAATTGACCTGTGACCAGTGACCAGTGACCAGTGACCAGTGACCAGTGACCAGTGACCAGTGACCTGTGACCAGTGACCAGTGACCAGTGACAATTGACCTGTGACCAGTGACCAGTGACCAGTGACCAGTGACCAGTGACCACTGACCAGTGATAAGTGACCAGTGACTTTTGACCAGTGACCAGTGTCCAGTGACCAGTAACCAGTGACCAGCGACAGTGACCATTGCCCAGCGATGGTGACCATTGACAAGTCACCAGTGACCAGTGACCAGCGATAGTGACCATTGACCAGTGACCAGTGACCAGTGACCAGTGACCATTGACCAGTGACCAGTGACCAGTGACCAGTGACCAGTGTCCAGCCACAGTGACCAGTGACCAGTGACCAGTGACCGGTGACCAGTGACTAGCGACCAGTGAACAGTGACACGTGACATGTGACGCGTGACCAGTGACCAGTGACCAGTGACCAGTGCCAGTGACCAGTGACCAGTGAGCAGTGACCAGTGACCAGTGAACTTTGACCTGTGACCAGTGACCAGTGACCAGTGAATAGTGACCAGTGACCAGTGACCAGCGACAGTGACCATTGACCAGTGACCAGTGACCAGTGACCATTGACCAGTGACCAGTGACCAGTGACCAGTGACCAGTGACCAGTGACCAGCCACAGTGACCAGTTACCAGTGACCAGTGACCGGTGACCAGTGACTAGCGACCAGTAAACAGTGACCCGTGACCAGTGACCATTGACCTGTGACCAGTGACCAGTGACCAGTGACCTGTGACCAGTGACCAGTGAACAGTGACCAGTGACCACTGACCAGTGATAAGTGACCAGCGACTTTTGACCAGTGACCAGTGTCCAGTGACCAGTGACCAGTGTCCAGCGACAGTGACCATTGACCAGCGATAGGGACCATTGAACAGTGACCAGTGACCAGTGACCAGTGACCAGCGATAGTGAACACTGACCAGTGACAAGTGACCAGTGACTTGTGACCAGTGACTTGTGACCAGTGACCAGTGACCTGTGACTTGTGACCAGTGACCAGTGGCCAGTGACCAGTGACCAGTGACAAGTGACCAGTGACCATTGACCAGTGACCAGTGACCAGTGACAAGTGACCAGTGACTTGTGACCAGTAACCAGTGACCAGTGACCAGTGACCAGTGACCAGTGTCCAGTGACCAGTGACCAGTGACCATTGACCTGTGACCAGTGACCAGTGACCAGTGACCAGTGACCAGTGACCAGTGACCAGTGAACTTTGACCTGTGACCAGTGACCAGTGACCAGTGAATAGTGACCAGTGACCAGTGACCAGCGACAGTGACCATTGACCAGTGACCAGTGACCAGTGACCATTGACCAGCCACAGTGACCAGTTACCAGTGACCAGTGACCGGTGACCAGTGACTAGCGACCAGGGAACAGTGACCCGTGACCAGTGACCATTGACCTGTGACCAGTGACCTGTGACCAGTGACCAGTGACCATTGACCTGTCACCAGTGACCAGTGACCAGTGACCACTGACCAGTGACCAGTGACCAGTGACCAGTGACCAGCCACAGTGACCAGTTACCAGTGACCAGTGACCGGTGACCAGTGACTAGCGACCAGTGAACAGTGACCCGTGACCAGTGACCATTGACCTCTGACCAGTGACCAGTGACCAGTGACCTGTGACCAGTGACCAGTGACCATTGACCTGTCACCAGTGACCAGTGACCAGTGACCACTGACCAGTGATAAGTGACCAGCGACTTTTGACCAGTGACCAGTGTCCAGTGACCAGTGACCAGTGACCAGCGACAGTGACCATTGACCAGCGATAGTGACCATTGACCAGTGACCAGTGACCAGTGACCAGTGACCAGTGACCAGCGATAGTGAACACTGACCAGTGACAAGTGACCAGTGACTTGTGACCAGTGACCAGTGACCTGTGACTTGTGACCAGTGACCAGTGGCCAGTGACCACTGACCAGTGACAAGTGACCAGTGACTTTTGACCAGTGACCAGTGACCAGTGGCCAGTGACCAGCGACAGTGACCATTGACCAGCGATAGTGACCAATGACCAGTGACCAGTGCCAGTGACCAGTGACCAGTGACCAGTGACCAGTGACCAGTGACCAGTGACCAGTGACCAGTGACCATTGACCGGTGAACAGTGACCAGTGACCAGCGACCAGTGACAGTGACAATTGACCCGTGACCAGTGACTTGTGACCAGTGACCAGTGACCAGTGACCAGTGACCAGTGACCAGTAACCAGTGACCAGTGACAATTGACCTGTGACCAGTGACCAGTGACCAGTGACCAGTGACCAGTGACCAGTGACCAGTGACCAGTGACCAGTGACCAGCGACAAAGACCATTGTCCAGTGGCCAGTGACCAGTGACCAGTGACCAGTGACCAGTGACCAGTGAACAGTGACCAGTGACCACTGACAATTGACATGTGACCAGTGACCAGTGACCAGTGACCAGTGACCAGTGACCAGTGACCAGTGACCAGTGACCACTGACAATTGACCTGTGACCAGTGACCAGTGACCAGTGACCATTGACCAGTGACCAGTGTCCAGTGACCAGTGACCACTGACCAGTGACAAGTGACCAGCGACCAGTGACCAGTGACCTGTGTCCACTGACCAGTGACCATTGACCTGTGACCAGTGACCAGTGGCAAGTGACCAGCGACCAGTGGCCACTGACCAGTGACAAGTGACCAGTGACTTGTGACCAGTGACCAGTGACCTGTGACTTGTGACCAGTGACCAGTGGCCAGTGACCACTGACCAGTGACAAGTGACCACTGACCAGTGACCAGTGACCAGTGACCAGTGACAAGTGACCTGTAACTTGTGACCAGTAACCAGTGACCAGTGACCAGTGACCAGTAACCAGTGACCAGTGACCAGCGACAGTGACCATTGACCAGCGATAGTGACCATTGACCAGTGACCAGTGACCAGTGACCATTGACCTGTGACCAGTGACCAGTGACCAGTGACCAGTGACCACTGACCAGTGACCAGCGACAGTGACCATTGACCAGCGATAGTGACCATTGACCAGTGACCAGTGACCAGTGACCATTGACCTGTGACCCGTGACCAGTGACCAGTGACCAGTGACTTGTGACCAGTGACCAGTGACCAGTGACCAGTGACCAGTGACCAGTGACCAGTGACCTGTAACCAGTGACCAGTGACACGTGACCAGTGACCACTGACCAGTGACAAGTGACAAGTGACTTTTGACCAGTGACCAGTGACCAGTGGCCAGTGACCAGCGACAATGACCATTGACCAGCGATAGAGACCAATGACCAGTGACCAGTGACCAGCGACAGTGACCATTGACCTGTGACCAGTGACCAGTGACCAGTGACCAGCGACAGTGACCATTGACCAGCGATAGTGACCATTGACCAGTGACCAGTGACCAGTGACCATTGACCTGTGACCAGTGACCAGTGACCAGTGACCAGTGACCACTGACCAGTGATAAGTGCCCAGCGACTTTTGACCAGTGACCAGTGTCCAGTTACCAGTGACCAGTGACCAGCGACAGTGACCATTGACCAGCGATAGTGACCATTGACCAGTGACCAGTGACCAGTGACCAGTGACCAGCGATAGTGAACACTGACCAGTGACAAGTGACCAGTGACTTGTGACCAGTGACCAGTGACCTGTGACTTGTGACCAGTGACCAGTGGCCAGTGTCCAGTGACCAGTGACAAGTGACCAGTGACCAGTGACCAGTGACCAGTGACCAGTGACCAGCGACAAGTGACCAGTGACTTGTGACCAGTAACCAGTGACCAGTGACCAGTGACCAGTGACCAGCGACAGTGACCATTGACCTGTGACCAGTGACCAGTGACCAGTGACTTGTGACCAGTGACCAGTGACCAGTGACCAGTGACCAGTGACCAGTGGCCAGCGACCAGTGAACAGTGACCCGTGACATGTGACGCGTGACCAGTGACCAGTGACCAGTGACCAGTGACCAGTGTCCAGTGACCAGTGACCAGTGAACATTGACCTGTGACCAGTGACCAGTGACCAGTGACCAGTGACCAGTGACCAGTGACCAGTGACCAGTGAATAGTGACCAGTGACCAGCGGCAGTGACCATTGACCAGCGATAGTGACCAATGACCAGTGACCAGTGACCAGTGACCAGTGACCAGTGACCAGTGACACGTGACCAGTGACCAGTGACCATTGACCGGTGAACAGTGACCAGTGACCAGCGACCAGTGACAGTGACCATTGACCCGTGACCAGTGACTTGTGACCAGTGACCAGTGACCAGTGACCAGTGACCAGTGACCAGCGACAAGTGACAAGTGACTTGTGACCAGTAACCAGTGACCAGTGACCAGTGACCAGTGACCAGCGACAGTGACCATTGACCTGTGACCAGTGACCAGTGACCAGTGACTTGTGACCAGTGACCAGTGACCAGTGACCAGTGACCAGTGACCAGTGGCCAGGGACCAGTGAACAGTGACCCGTGACATGTGACGCGTGACCAGTGACCAGTGACCAGTGACCAGTGACCAGTGTCCAGTGACCAGTGACCAGTGACCATTGACCTGTGACCAGTGACCAGTGACCAGTGACAAGTGACCAGTGACCAGTGAACATTGACCTGTGACCAGTGACCAGTGACCAGTGACCAGTGACCAGTGACCAGTGACCAGTGACCAGTGAATAGTGACCAGTGACCAGCGGCAGTGACCATTGACCAGCGATAGTGACCAATGACCAGTGACCAGTGACCAGTGACCAGTGACCAGTGACCAGTGACCAGTGACCAGTGACCAGTGACCATTGACCGGTGAACAGTGACCAGTGACCAGCGACCAGTGACAGTGACCATTGACCCGTGACCAGTGACTTGTGACCAGTGACCAGTGACCAGTGACCAGTGACCAGTGACCAGTAACCAGTGACCAGTGACAATTGACCTGTGACCAGTGACCAGTGACCAGTGACCAGTGACCAGTGACCAGTGACCAGCGACAAAGACCATTGTCCAGTGGCCAGTGACCAGTGACCAGTGACCAGTGACCAGTGACCGGTGACCAGTGACTAGCGACCAGTGAACTGTGACCCGTGACCAGTGACCATTGACCTGTGACCAGTGACCAGTGACCAGTGACCAGTAACCTGTGACCAGTGACCAGTGACAATTGACCTGTGACCAGTGACCAGTGACCAGTGACCACTGACCAGTGATAAGTGACCAGTGACTTTTGACCAGTGACCAGTGTCCAGTGACCAGTGACCAGTGACCAGCGACAGTGACCATTGACCAGCGATAGTGACCATTGACCAATGACCAGTGACCAGTGACCAGCGATAGTGACCATTTTCCAGTGACCAGTGACCAGTGACCATTGACCAGTGACCAGTGACCAGTGACCAGCCACAGTGACCAGTTACCAGTGACCAGTGACCGGTGACCAGTGACCAGTGACTTGTGACCAGTGACCAGTGACCAGTGACCAGTGACCAGTGACCAGTGACCAGTGACCTGTAACCAGTGACCAGTGACACGTGACCAGTGACCACTGACCAGTGACAAGTGACAAGTGACTTTTGACCAGTGACCAGTGACCAGTGGCCAGTGACCAGCGACAATGACCATTGACCAGCGATAGAGACCAATGACCAGTGACCAGTGACCAGCGACAGTGACCATTGACCTGTGACCAGTGACCAGTGACCAGTGACCAGCGACAGTGACCATTGACCAGCGATAGTGACCATTGACCAGTGACCAGTGACCAGTGACCATTGACCTGTGACCAGGGACCAGTGACCAGTGACCACTGACCAGTGATAAGTGCCCAGCGACTTTTGACCAGTGACCAGTGTCCAGTTACCAGTGACCAGTGACCAGCGACAGTGACCATTGACCAGCGATAGTGACCATTGACCAGTGACCAGTGACCAGTGACCAGTGACCAGCGATAGTGAACACTGACCAGTGACAAGTGACCAGTGACTTGTGACCAGTGACCAGTGACCTGTGACTTGTGACCAGTGACCAGTGGCCAGTGTCCAGTGACCAGTGACAAGTGACCAGTGACCAGTGACCAGTGACCAGTGACCAGTGACCAGCGACAAGTGACAAGTGACTTGTGACCAGTAACCAGTGACCAGTGACCAGTGACCAGTGACCAGCGACAGTGACCATTGACCTGTGACCAGTGACCAGTGACCAGTGACTTGTGACCAGTGACCAGTGACCAGTGACCAGTGACCAGTGACCAGTGGCCAGGGACCAGTGAACAGTGACCCGTGACATGTGACGCGTGACCAGTGACCAGTGACCAGTGACCAGTGACCAGTGTCCAGTGACCAGTGACCAGTGACCATTGACCTGTGACCAGTGACCAGTGACCAGTGACAAGTGACCAGTGACCAGTGAACATTGACCTGTGACCAGTGACCAGTGACCAGTGACCAGTGACCAGTGACCAGTGACCAGTGACCAGTGAATAGTGACCAGTGACCAGCGGCAGTGACCATTGACCAGCGATAGTGACCAATGACCAGTGACCAGTGACCAGTGACCAGTGACCAGTGACCAGTGACCAGTGACCAGTGACCAGTGACCATTGACCGGTGAACAGTGACCAGTGACCAGCGACCAGTGACAGTGACCATTGACCCGTGACCAGTGACTTGTGACCAGTGACCAGTGACCAGTGACCAGTGACCAGTGACCAGCGACAAGTGACAAGTGACTTGTGACCAGTAACCAGTGACCAGTGACCAGTGACCAGTGACCAGCGACAGTGACCATTGACCTGTGACCAGTGACCAGTGACCAGTGACTTGTGACCAGTGACCAGTGACCAGTGACCAGTGACCAGTGACCAGTGGCCAGGGACCAGTGAACAGTGACCCGTGACATGTGACGCGTGACCAGTGACCAGTGACCAGTGACCAGTGACCAGTGTCCAGTGACCAGTGACCAGTGACCATTGACCTGTGACCAGTGACCAGTGACCAGTGACAAGTGACCAGTGACCAGTGAACATTGACCTGTGACCAGTGACCAGTGACCAGTGACCAGTGACCAGTGACCAGTGACCAGTGACCAGTGAATAGTGACCAGTGACCAGCGGCAGTGACCATTGACCAGCGATAGTGACCAATGACCAGTGACCAGTGACCAGTGACCAGTGACCAGTGACCAGTGACCAGTGACCAGTGACCAGTGACCATTGACCGGTGAACAGTGACCAGTGACCAGCGACCAGTGACAGTGACCATTGACCCGTGACCAGTGACTTGTGACCAGTGACCAGTGACCAGTGACCAGTGACCAGTGACCAGTAACCAGTGACCAGTGACAATTGACCTGTGACCAGTGACCAGTGACCAGTGACCAGTGACCAGTGACCAGTGACCAGCGACAAAGACCATTGTCCAGTGGCCAGTGACCAGTGACCAGTGACCAGTGACCAGTGACCAGTGACCAGTGACCAGTGACCACTGACAATTGACATGTGACCAGTGACCAGTGACCAGTGACCAGTGACCAGTGACCAGTGACCAGTGACCAGTGACCACTGACAATTGACCTGTGACCAGTGACCAGTGACCAGTGACCAGTGACCAGTGACCAGTGACCAGTGACCACTGACCAGTGACAAGTGACCAGCGACCAGTGACCAGTGACCTGTGTCCAGTGACCAGTGACCATTGACCTGTGACCAGTGACCAGTGGCAAGTGACCAGCAACCAGTGGCCACTGACCAGTGACAAGTGACCAGTGACTTGTGACCAGTGACCAGTGACCTGTGACTTGTGACCAGTGACAAGTGGCCAGTGACCAGTGACCAGTGACAAGTGACCACTGACCAGTGACCAGTGACCAGTGACCAGTGACAAGTGACCTATAACTTGTGACCAGTAACCAGTGACCAGCGACCAGTGACCAGTAACCAGTGACCAGTGACCAGCGACAGTGACCATTGACCAGCGATAGTGACCATTGACCAGTGACCAGTGACCAGTGACCATTGACCTGTGACCAGTGACCTGTGACCAGTGACCAGTGACCACTGACCAGTGACCAGCGACAGTGACCATTGACCAGCGATAGTGACCATTGACCAGTGACCAGTGACCAGTGACCATTGACCTGTGACCCGTGACCAGTGACCAGTGACCAGTGACTTGTGACCAGTGACCAGTGACCAGTGACCAGTGACCAGTGACCAGTGACCAGTGACCTGTAACCAGTGACCAGTGACACGTGACAAGTGACCACTGACCAGTGACAAGTGACAAGTGACTTTTGACCAGTGACCAGTGACCAGTGGCCAGTGACCAGCGACAATGACCATTGACCAGCGATAGAGACCAATGACCAGTGACCAGTGACCAGCGACAGTGACCATTGACCTGTGACCAGTGACCAGTGACCAGTGACCAGCGACAGTGACCATTGACCAGCGATAGTGACCATTGACCAGTGACCAGTGACCAGTGACCATTGACCTGTGACCAGTGACCAGTGACCAGTGACCAGTGACCAGTGACCACTGACCAGTGATAAGTGCCCAGCGACAGTGACCATTGACCAGCGATAGTGACCATTGACCAGTGACCAGTGACCAGTGACCATTGACCTGTGACCAGTGACCAGTGACCAGTGACCAGTGACCACTGACCAGTGATAAGTGCCCAGCGACTTTTGACCAGTGACCAGTGTCCAGTTACCAGTGACCAGTGACCAGCGACAGTGACCATTGACCAGCGATAGTGACCATTGACCAGTGACCAGTGACCAGTGACCAGTGACCAGCGATAGTGAACACTGACCAGTGACAAGTGACCAGTGACTTGTGACCAGTGACCAGTGACCTGTGACTTGTGACCAGTGACCAGTGGCCAGTGTCCAGTGACCAGTGACAAGTGACCAGTGACCAGTGACCAGTGACCAGTGACCAGTGACCAGCGACAAGGGACAAGTGACTTGTGACCAGTAACCAGTGACCAGTGACCAGTGACCAGTGACCAGCGACAGTGACCAGTGACCAGTGACCAGTGACAGTTGACCTGTGACCAGTGACCAGTGACCAGTGACCAGTGACCAGTGACCAGTGACCAGCCACAGTGACCAGTACCAGTGACCAGTGACCGGTGACCAGTGACTAGCGACCAGTGAACAGTGACCCGTGACCAGTGACCATTGACCTGTGACCAGTGACCAGTGACCAGTGACCAGTGACCTGTGACCAGTGACCAGTGACCATTGACCTGTGACCAGTGACCAGTGACCAGTGACCACTGACCAGTGATAAGTGACCAGCGACTTTTGACCAGTGACCAGTGTCCAGTGACCAGTGACCAGTGACCAGCGACAGTGACCATTGACCAGCGATAGTGACCATTGACCAGTGACCAGTGACCAGTGACCAGTGACCAGTGACCAGCGATAGTGAACACTGACCAGTGACAAGTGACCAGTGACTTGTGACCAGTGACCAGTGACCTGTGACTTGTGACCAGTGACCAGTGGCCAGTGACCACTGACCAGTGACAAGTGACCAGTGACTTTTGACCAGTGACCAGTGACCAGTGGCCAGTGACCAGCGACAGTGACCATTGACCAGCGATAGTGACCAATGACCAGTGACCAGTGACCAGTGACCAGTGACCAGTGACCAGTGACCAGTGACCATTGACCGGTGAACAGTGACCAGTGACCAGCGACCAGTGACAGTGACCATTGACCCGTGACCAGTGACCAGTGACCAGTGACTTGTGACCAGTGACCAGTGACCAGTGACCAGTAACCAGTGACCAGTGACAATTGACCTGTGACCAGTGACCAGTGACCAGTGACCAGTGACCAGTGACCAGTGACCAGCGACAAAGACCATTGTCCAGTGGCCAGTGACCAGTGACCAGTGACCGGTGACCAGTGACCAGTGACCAGTGACCAGTGAACAGTGACCCGTAACCAGTGACCATTGACCTGTGACCAGTGACCAGTGACCAGTGACCTGTGACCAGTGACCAGTGAACAGTGACCAGTGACCACTGACCAGTGATAAGTGACCAGCGACTTTTGACCAGTGACCAGTGTCCAGTGACCAGTGACCAGTGTCCAGCGACAGTGACCATTGACCAGCGATAGGGACCATTGACCAGTGACCATTGACCTGTGACCAGTGACCAGTGACCAGTGACCAGCGACCATTGACCTGTGACCAGTGACCAGTGACCAGTGACCAGTGACCTGTGACCAGTGACCAGTGACAGTTGACCAGTGACCAGTGACCAGTGACCAGTGACCAGTGACCAGTGACCACTGACCAGTGATAAGTGACCAGTGACTTTTGACCAGTGACCAGAGTCCAGTGACCAGTGACCAGTGACCAGCGACAGTGACCATTGACCAGCGATAGTGACCATTGACCAGTGACCAGTGACCAGTGACCAGCGACCAGTGACCAGCGATAGTGACCATTGACCAGTGACCAGTGACCATTGACCTGTGACCAGTGACCAGTGACCAGTGACCAGTGACCTGTGACGAGTGACCAGTGACCAGTGACCAGTGACCACTGACCAGTGATAAGTGACCAGTGACTTTTGACCAGTGACCAGCGACAGTGACCATTGACCAGCGATAGTGACCATTGACCAGTGACCAGTGACCAGTGACCTGTGACCAGTGACCAGCGATAGTGACCATTGACCAGTGACCAGTGACCAGTGACCAGTGAACTTTGACCTGTGACCAGTGACCAGTGACCAGTGAATAGTGACCAGTGACCAGTGACCAGCGACAGTGACCATTGACCAGTGACCAGTGATAAGTGACCAGCGACTTTTGACCAGTGACCAGTGTCCAGTGACCAGTGACCAGTGACCAGCGACAGTGACCATTGACCAGCGATAGTGACCATTGACCAGTGACCAGTGACCAGTGACCAGTGACCAGTGACCAGCGATAGTGAACACTGACCAGTGACAAGTACCAGTGACTTGTGACCAGTGACCAGTGACCTGTGACTTTTGACCAGTGACCAGTGGCCAGTGACCAGTGACCAGTGACAAGTGACCAGTGACCATTGACCAGTGACCAGTGACCAGTGACAAGTGACCAGTGACTTGTGACCAGTAACCAGTGACCAGTGACCAGTGACCAGTGACCAGTGTCCAGTGACCAGTGACCAGTGACCATTGACCTGTGACCAGTGACCAGTGACCAGTGACCAGTGACCAGTGAACTTTGACCTGTGACCAGTGACCAGTGACCAGTGAATAGTGACCAGTGACCAGTGACCAGTGACCAGCGATAGTGAACACTGACCAGTGACAAGTGACCAGTGACTTGTGACCAGTGACCAGTGACCTGTGACTTGTGACCAGTGACCAGTGGCCAGTGACCAGTGACCAGTGACAAGTGACCAGTGACCATTGACCAGTGACCAGTGACCAGTGACAAGTGACCAGTGACTTGTGACCAGTAACCAGTGACCAGTGACCAGTGACCAGTGACCAGTGTCCAGTGACCAGTGACCAGTGACCATTGACCTGTGACCAGTGACCAGTGACCAGTGACCAGTGACCAGTGACCAGTGACCAGTGACCAGTGAACTTTGACCTGTGACCAGTGACCAGTGACCAGTGAATAGTGACCAGTGACCAGTGACCAGCGACAGTGACCATTGACCAGTGACCAGTGACCAGTGACCATTGACCAGCCACAGTGACCAGTTACCAGTGACCAGTACCAGTGACCAGTGACCGGTGACCAGTGACTAGCGACCAGTGAACAGTGACCCGTGACCAGTGACCATTGACCTGTGACCAGTGACCAGTGACCAGTGACCAGTGACCTGTGACCAGTGACCAGTGACCATTGACCTGTGACCAGTGACCAGTGACCAGTGACCACTGACCAGTGATAAGTGACCAGCGACTTTTGACCAGTGACCAGTGTCCAGTGACCAGTGACCAGTGACCAGCGACAGTGACCATTGACCAGCGATAGTGACCATTGACCAGTGACCAGTGACCAGTGACCAGTGACCAGTGACCAGCGATAGTGAACACTGACCAGTGACAAGTGACCAGTGACTTGTGACCAGTGACCAGTGACCTGTGACTTGTGACCAGTGACCAGTGGCCAGTGACCACTGACCAGTGACAAGTGACCAGTGACTTTTGACCAGTGACCAGTGACCAGTGGCCAGTGACCAGCGACAGTGACCATTGACCAGCGATAGTGACCAATGACCAGTGACCAGTGACCAGTGACCAGTGACCAGTGACCAGTGACCAGTGACCAGTGACCAGTGACCATTGACCGGTGAACAGTGACCAGTGACCAGCGACCAGTGACCAGCGATAGTGAACACTGACCAGTGACAAGTGACCAGTGACTTGTGACCAGTGACCAGTGACCTGTGACTTGTGACCAGTGACCAGTGGCCAGTGTCCAGTGACCAGTGACAAGTGACCAGTGACCAGTGACCAGTGACCAGTGACCAGTGACCAGCGACAAGTGACAAGTGACTTGTGACCAGTAACCAGTGACCAGTGACCAGTGACCAGTGACCAGCGACAGTGACCAGTGACCAGTGACCAGTGACAGTTGACCTGTGACCAGTGACCAGTGACCAGTGACCAGTGACCAGTGACCAGTGACCAGCCACAGTGACCAGTACCAGTGACCAGTGACCGGTGACCAGTGACTAGCGACCAGTGAACAGTGACCCGTGACCAGTGACCATTGACCTGTGACCAGTGACCAGTGACCAGTGACCAGTGACCTGTGACCAGTGACCAGTGACCATTGACCTGTGACCAGTGACCAGTGACCAGTGACCACTGACCAGTGATAAGTGACCAGCGACGTTTGACCAGTGACCAGTGTCCAGTGACCAGTGACCAGTGACCAGCGACAGTGACCATTGACCAGCGATAGTGACCATTGACCAGTGACCAGTGACCAGTGACCAGTGACCAGTGACCAGCGATAGTGAACACTGACCAGTGACAAGTGACCAGTGACTTGTGACCAGTGACCAGTGACCTGTGACTTGTGACCAGTGACCAGTGGCCAGTGACCACTGACCAGTGACAAGTGACCAGTGACTTTTGACCAGTGACCAGTGACCAGTGGCCAGTGACCAGCGACAGTGACCATTGACCAGCGATAGTGACCAATGACCAGTGACCAGTGACCAGTGACCAGTGACCAGTGACCAGTGACCAGTGACCAGTAACCAGTGACCAGTGACAATTGACCTGTGACCAGTGACCAGTGACCAGTGACCAGTGACCAGTGACCAGTGACCAGCGACAAAGACCATTGTCCAGTGGCCAGTGACCAGTGACCAGTGACCGGTGACCAGTGACCAGTGACCAGTGACCAGTGAACAGTGACCCGTAACCAGTGACCATTGACCTGTGACCAGTGACCAGTGACCAGTGACCTGTGACCAGTGACCAGTGAACAGTGACCAGTGACCACTGACCAGTGATAAGTGACCAGCGACTTTTGACCAGTGACCAGTGTCCAGTGACCAGTGACCAGTGTCCAGCGACAGTGACCATTGACCAGCGATAGGGACCATTGACCAGTGACCAGTGACCAGTGACCAGTGACCAGCGATAGTGAACACTGACCAGTGACAAGTGACCAGTGACTTGTGACCAGTGACCAGTGACCTGTGACTTGTGACCAGTGACCAGTCGCCAGTGACCAGTGACCAGTGACAAGTGACCAGTGACCATTGACCAGTGACCAGTGACCAGTGACAAGTGACCAGTGACTTGTGACCAGTAACCAGTGACCAGTGACCAGTGACCAGTGACCAGTGTCCAGTGACCAGTGACCAGTGACCATTGACCTGTGACCAGTGACCAGTGACCAGTGACCAGTGACCAGTGACCAGTGACCAGTGACCAGTGAACTTTGACCTGTGACCAGTGACCAGTGACCAGTGAATAGTGACCAGTGACCAGTGACCAGCGACAGTGACCATTGACCAGTGACCAGTGACCAGTGACCAGTGACCATTGACCAGCCACAGTGACCAGTTACCAGTGACCAGTGACCGGTGACCAGTGACTAGCGACCAGTGAACAGTGACCCGTGACCAGTGACCATTGACCTGTGACCAGTGACCAGTGACCTGTGACCAGTGACCAGTGACCAGTGACCATTGACCTGTGACCAGTGACCAGTGACCATTGACCTGTGACCAGTGACCAGTGACCAGTGACCAGCGACCATTGACCTGTGACCAGTGACCAGTGACCAGTGACCAGTGACCTGTGACCAGTGACCAGTGACAGTTGACCAGTGACCAGTGACCAGTGACCAGTGACCAGTGACCAGTGACCACTGACCAGTGATAAGTGACCAGTGACTTTTGACCAGTGACCAGAGTCCAGTGACCAGTGACCAGTGACCAGCGACAGTGACCATTGACCAGCGATAGTGACCATTGACCAGTGACCAGTGACCAGTGACCAGTGACCAGTGACCAGCGATAGTGACCATTGACCAGTGACCAGTGACCATTGACCTGTGACCAGTGACCAGTGACCAGTGACCAGTGACCTGTGACGAGTGACCAGTGACCAGTGACCAGTGACCACTGACCAGTGATAAGTGACCAGTGACTTTTGACCAGTGACCAGCGACAGTGACCATTGACCAGCGATAGTGACCATTGACCAGTGACCAGTGACCAGTGACCTGTGACCAGTGACCAGCGATAGTGACCATTGACCAGTGACCAGTGACCAGTGACCAGTGACCAGTGAACTTTGACCTGTGACCAGTGACCAGTGACCAGTGAATAGTGACCAGTGACCAGTGACCAGCGACAGTGACCATTGACCAGTGACCAGTGATAAGTGACCAGCGACTTTTGACCAGTGACCAGTGTCCAGTGACCAGTGACCAGTGACCAGCGACAGTGACCATTGACCAGCGATAGTGACCATTGACCAGTGACCAGTGACCAGTGACCAGTGACCAGTGACCAGCGATAGTGAACACTGACCAGTGACAAGTACCAGTGACTTGTGACCAGTGACCAGTGACCTGTGACTTTTGACCAGTGACCAGTGGCCAGTGACCAGTGACCAGTGACAAGTGACCAGTGACCATTGACCAGTGACCAGTGACCAGTGACAAGTGACCAGTGACTTGTGACCAGTAACCAGTGACCAGTGACCAGTGACCAGTGACCAGTGTCCAGTGACCAGTGACCAGTGACCATTGACCTGTGACCAGTGACCAGTGACCAGTGACCAGTGACCAGTGAACTTTGACCTGTGACCAGTGACCAGTGACCAGTGAATAGTGACCAGTGACCAGTGACCAGTGACCAGCGATAGTGAACACTGACCAGTGACAAGTGACCAGTGACTTGTGACCAGTGACCAGTGACCTGTGACTTGTGACCAGTGACCAGTGGCCAGTGACCAGTGACCAGTGACAAGTGACCAGTGACCATTGACCAGTGACCAGTGACCAGTGACAAGTGACCAGTGACTTGTGACCAGTAACCAGTGACCAGTGACCAGTGACCTGTGACCAGTGTCCAGTGACCAGTGACCAGTGACCATTGACCTGTGACCAGTGACCAGTGACCAGTGACCAGTGACCAGTGACCAGTGACCAGTGACCAGTGAACTTTGACCTGTGACCAGTGACCAGTGACCAGTGAATAGTGACCAGTGACCAGTGACCAGCGACAGTGACCATTGACCAGTGACCAGTGACCAGTGACCATTGACCAGCCACAGTGACCAGTTACCAGTGACCAGTGACCGGTGACCAGTGACTAGCGACCAGTGAACAGTGACCCGTGACCAGTGACCATTGACCTGTGACCAGTGACCAGTGACCTGTGACCAGTGACCAGTGACCAGTGACCATTGACCTGTGATCAGTGACCAGTGACCATTGACCTGTGACCAGTGACCAGTGACCAGTGACCAGCGACCATTGACCTGTGACCAGTGACCAGTGACCAGTGACCAGTGACCTGTGACCAGTGACCAGTGACAGTTGACCTGTGACCAGTGACCAGTGACCAGTGACCAGTGACCTGTGACGAGTGACCAGTGACCAGTGACCAGTGACCAGTGACCAGTGACTTTTGACCAGTGACCAGTGTCCAGTGACCAGTGACCAGTGACCAGCGACAGTGACCATTGACCAGCGATAGTGACCATTGACCAGTGACCAGTGACCAGTGACCAGTGACCAGTGACCAGCGATAGTGAACACTGACCAGTGACAAGTACCAGTGACTTGTGACCAGTGACCAGTGACCTGTGACTTGTGACCAGTGACCAGTGGCCAGTGACCACTGACCAGTGACAAGTGACCAGTGACTTTTGACCAGTGACCAGTGACCAGTGGACAGTGACCAGCGACAGTGACCATTGACCAGCGATAGTGACCAATGACCTGTGACCAGTGACAAGTGACCAGTGACCAGTGACCAGTGACCAGTGACCAGTGACCAGTGACCAGTGACCAGTGACCAGTGACCAGTGACCATTGACCGGTGACCAGTGACCAGTGACCAGTGACCATTGACCAGTGACCAGTGACCAGTGACCAGTGACCAGTGACCAGCCACAGTGACCAGTACCAGTGACCAGTGACCGGTGACCAGTGACTAGCGACCAGTGAACAGTGACCCGTGACCAGTGACCATTGACCTGTGACCAGTGACCAGTGACCAGTGACCAGTGACCTGTGACCAGTGACCAGTGACCATTGACCTGTGACCAGTGACCAGTGACCAGTGACCACTGACCAGTGATAAGTGACCAGCGACTTTTGACCAGTGACCAGTGTCCAGTGACCAGTGACCAGTGACCAGCGACAGTGACCATTGACCAGCGATAGTGACCATTGACCAGTGACCAGTGACCAGTGACCAGTGACCAGTGACCAGCGATAGTGAACACTGACCAGTGACAAGTGACCAGTGACTTGTGACCAGTGCCCAGTGACCTGTGACTTGTGACCAGTGACCAGTGGCCAGTGACCACTGACCAGTGACAAGTGACCAGTGACTTTTGACCAGTGACCAGTGACCAGTGGCCAGTGACCAGCGACAGTGACCATTGACCAGCGATAGTGACCAATGACCAGTGACCAGTGACCAGTGACCAGTGACCAGTGACCAGTGACCAGTGACCAGTGACCAGTGACCATTGACCGGTGAACAGTGACCAGTGACCAGCGACCAGTGACCAGCGATAGTGAACACTGACCAGTGACAAGTGACCAGTGACTTGTGACCAGTGACCAGTGACCTGTGACTTGTGACCAGTGACCAGTGGCCAGTGTCCAGTGACCAGTGACAAGTGACCAGTGACCAGTGACCAGTGACCAGTGACCAGTGACCAGCGACAAGTGACAAGTGACTTGTGACCAGTAACCAGTGACCAGTGACCAGTGACCAGTGACCAGCGACAGTGACCAGTGACCAGTGACCAGTGACAGTTGACCTGTGACCAGTGACCAGTGACCAGTGACCAGTGACCAGTGACCAGTGACCAGCCACAGTGACCAGTACCAGTGACCAGTGACCGGTGACCAGTGACTAGCGACCAGTGAACAGTGACCCGTGACCAGTGACCATTGACCTGTGACCAGTGACCAGTGACCAGTGACCAGTGACCTGTGACCAGTGACCAGTGACCATTGACCTGTGACCAGTGACCAGTGACCAGTGACCACTGACCAGTGATAAGTGACCAGCGACTTTTGACCAGTGACCAGTGTCCAGTGACCAGTGACCAGTGACCAGCGACAGTGACCATTGACCAGCGATAGTGACCATTGACCAGTGACCAGTGACCAGTGACCAGTGACCAGTGACCAGCGATAGTGAACACTGACCAGTGACAAGTGACCAGTGACTTGTGACCAGTGACCAGTGACCTGTGACTTGTGACCAGTGACCAGTGGCCAGTGACCACTGACCAGTGACAAGTGACCAGTGACTTTTGACCAGTGACCAGTGACCAGTGGCCAGTGACCAGCGACAGTGACCATTGACCAGCGATAGTGACCAATGACCAGTGACCAGTGACCAGTGACCAGTGACCAGTGACCAGTGACCAGTGACCAGTGACCAGTGACCATTGACCGGTGAACAGTGACCAGTGACCAGCGACCAGTGACCAGCGATAGTGAACACTGACCAGTGACAAGTGACCAGTGACTTGTGACCAGTGACCAGTGACCTGTGACTTGTGACCAGTGACCAGTGGCCAGTGTCCAGTGACCAGTGACAAGTGACCAGTGACCAGTGACCAGTGACCAGTGACCAGTGACCAGCGACAAGTGACAAGTGACTTGTGACCAGTAACCAGTGACCAGTGACCAGTGACCAGTGACCAGCGACAGTGACCAGTGACCAGTGACCAGTGACAGTTGACCTGTGACCAGTGACCAGTGACCAGTGACCAGTGACCAGTGACCAGTGACCAGCCACAGTGACCAGTACCAGTGACCAGTGACCGGTGACCAGTGACTAGCGACCAGTGAACAGTGACCCGTGACCAGTGACCATTGACCTGTGACCAGTGACCAGTGACCAGTGACCAGTGACCTGTGACCAGTGACCAGTGACCATTGACCTGTGACCAGTGACCAGTGACCAGTGACCACTGACCAGTGATAAGTGACCAGCGACGTTTGACCAGTGACCAGTGACCAGTGACCAGTGACCAGTGACCAGCGATAGTGAACACTGACCAGTGACAAGTGACCAGTGACTTGTGACCAGTGACCAGTGACCTGTGACTTGTGACCAGTGACCAGTGGCCAGTGACCACTGACCAGTGACAAGTGACCAGTGACTTTTGACCAGTGACCAGTGACCAGTGGCCAGTGACCAGCGACAGTGACCATTGACCAGCGATAGTGACCAATGACCAGTGACCAGTGACCAGTGACCAGTGACCAGTGACCAGTGACCAGTGACCAGTAACCAGTGACCAGTGACAATTGACCTGTGACCAGTGACCAGTGACCAGTGACCAGTGACCAGTGACCAGTGACCAGCGACAAAGACCATTGTCCAGTGGCCAGTGACCAGTGACCAGTGACCGGTGACCAGTGACCAGTGACCAGTGACCAGTGAACAGTGACCCGTAACCAGTGACCATTGACCTGTGACCAGTGACCAGTGACCAGTGACCTGTGACCAGTGACCAGTGAACAGTGACCAGTGACCACTGACCAGTGATAAGTGACCAGCGACTTTTGACCAGTGACCAGTGTCCAGTGACCAGTGACCAGTGTCCAGCGACAGTGACCATTGACCAGCGATAGGGACCATTGACCAGTGACCAGTGACCAGTGACCAGTGACCAGCGATAGTGAACACTGACCAGTGACAAGTGACCAGTGACTTGTGACCAGTGACCAGTGACCTGTGACTTGTGACCAGTGACCAGTCGCCAGTGACCAGTGACCAGTGACAAGTGACCAGTGACCATTGACCAGTGACCAGTGACCAGTGACAAGTGACCAGTGACTTGTGACCAGTAACCAGTGACCAGTGACCAGTGACCAGTGACCAGTGTCCAGTGACCAGTGACCAGTGACCATTGACCTGTGACCAGTGACCAGTGACCAGTGACCAGTGACCAGTGACCAGTGACCAGTGACCAGTGAACTTTGACCTGTGACCAGTGACCAGTGACCAGTGAATAGTGACCAGTGACCAGTGACCAGCGACAGTGACCATTGACCAGTGACCAGTGACCAGTGACCAGTGACCATTGACCAGCCACAGTGACCAGTTACCAGTGACCAGTGACCGGTGACCAGTGACTAGCGACCAGTGAACAGTGACCCGTGACCAGTGACCATTGACCTGTGACCAGTGACCAGTGACCTGTGACCAGTGACCAGTGACCAGTGACCATTGACCTGTGACCAGTGACCAGTGACCATTGACCTGTGACCAGTGACCAGTGACCAGTGACCAGCGACCATTGACCTGTGACCAGTGACCAGTGACCAGTGACCAGTGACCTGTGACCAGTGACCAGTGACAGTTGACCAGTGACCAGTGACCAGTGACCAGTGACCAGTGACCAGTGACCACTGACCAGTGATAAGTGACCAGTGACTTTTGACCAGTGACCAGAGTCCAGTGACCAGTGACCAGTGACCAGCGACAGTGACCATTGACCAGCGATAGTGACCATTGACCAGTGACCAGTGACCAGTGACCAGTGACCAGTGACCAGCGATAGTGACCATTGACCAGTGACCAGTGACCATTGACCTGTGACCAGTGACCAGTGACCAGTGACCAGTGACCTGTGACGAGTGACCAGTGACCAGTGACCAGTGACCACTGACCAGTGATAAGTGACCAGTGACTTTTGACCAGTGACCAGCGACAGTGACCATTGACCAGCGATAGTGACCATTGACCAGTGACCAGTGACCAGTGACCTGTGACCAGTGACCAGCGATAGTGACCATTGACCAGTGACCAGTGACCAGTGACCAGTGACCAGTGAACTTTGACCTGTGACCAGTGACCAGTGACCAGTGAATAGTGACCAGTGACCAGTGACCAGCGACAGTGACCATTGACCAGTGACCAGTGATAAGTGACCAGCGACTTTTGACCAGTGACCAGTGTCCAGTGACCAGTGACCAGTGACCAGCGACAGTGACCATTGACCAGCGATAGTGACCATTGACCAGTGACCAGTGACCAGTGACCAGTGACCAGTGACCAGCGATAGTGAACACTGACCAGTGACAAGTACCAGTGACTTGTGACCAGTGACCAGTGACCTGTGACTTTTGACCAGTGACCAGTGGCCAGTGACCAGTGACCAGTGACAAGTGACCAGTGACCATTGACCAGTGACCAGTGACCAGTGACCAGTGACAAGTGACCAGTGACTTGTGACCAGTAACCAGTGACCAGTGACCAGTGACCAGTGACCAGTGTCCAGTGACCAGTGACCAGTGACCATTGACCTGTGACCAGTGACCAGTGACCAGTGACCAGTGACCAGTGAACTTTGACCTGTGACCAGTGACCAGTGACCAGTGAATAGTGACCAGTGACCAGTGACCAGTGACCAGCGATAGTGAACACTGACCAGTGACAAGTGACCAGTGACTTGTGACCAGTGACCAGTGACCTGTGACTTGTGACCAGTGACCAGTGGCCAGTGACCAGTGACCAGTGACAAGTGACCAGTGACCATTGACCAGTGACCAGTGACCAGTGACAAGTGACCAGTGACTTGTGACCAGTAACCAGTGACCAGTGACCAGTGACCTGTGACCAGTGTCCAGTGACCAGTGACCAGTGACCATTGACCTGTGACCAGTGACCAGTGACCAGTGACCAGTGACCAGTGACCAGTGACCAGTGACCAGTGAACTTTGACCTGTGACCAGTGACCAGTGACCAGTGAATAGTGACCAGTGACCAGTGACCAGCGACAGTGACCATTGACCAGTGACCAGTGACCAGTGACCATTGACCAGCCACAGTGACCAGTTACCAGTGACCAGTGACCGGTGACCAGTGACTAGCGACCAGTGAACAGTGACCCGTGACCAGTGACCATTGACCTGTGACCAGTGACCAGTGACCTGTGACCAGTGACCAGTGACCAGTGACCATTGACCTGTGATCAGTGACCAGTGACCATTGACCTGTGACCAGTGACCAGTGACCAGTGACCAGCGACCATTGACCTGTGACCAGTGACCAGTGACCAGTGACCAGTGACCTGTGACCAGTGACCAGTGACAGTTGACCTGTGACCAGTGACCAGTGACCAGTGACCAGTGACCTGTGACGAGTGACCAGTGACCAGTGACCAGTGACCAGTGACCAGTGACTTTTGACCAGTGACCAGTGTCCAGTGACCAGTGACCAGTGACCAGCGACAGTGACCATTGACCAGCGATAGTGACCATTGACCAGTGACCAGTGACCAGTGACCAGTGACCAGTGACCAGCGATAGTGAACACTGACCAGTGACAAGTACCAGTGACTTGTGACCAGTGACCAGTGACCTGTGACTTGTGACCAGTGACCAGTGGCCAGTGACCACTGACCAGTGACAAGTGACCAGTGACTTTTGACCAGTGACCAGTGACCAGTGGCCAGTGACCAGCGACAGTGACCATTGACCAGCGATAGTGACCAATGACCTGTAACCAGTGACAAGTGACCAGTGACCAGTGACCAGTGACCAGTGACCAGTGACCAGTGACCAGTGACCAGTGACCAGTGACCAGTGACCATTGACCGGTGACCAGTGACCAGTGACCAGTGACCATTGACCAGTGACCAGTGACCAGTGACCAGTGACCAGTGACCAGCCACAGTGACCAGTACCAGTGACCAGTGACCGGTGACCAGTGACTAGCGACCAGTGAACAGTGACCCGTGACCAGTGACCATTGACCTGTGACCAGTGACCAGTGACCAGTGACCAGTGACCTGTGACCAGTGACCAGTGACCATTGACCTGTGACCAGTGACCAGTGACCAGTGACCACTGACCAGTGATAAGTGACCAGCGACTTTTGACCAGTGACCAGTGTCCAGTGACCAGTGACCAGTGACCAGCGACAGTGACCATTGACCAGCGATAGTGACCATTGACCAGTGACCAGTGACCAGTGACCAGCGATAGTGAACACTGACCAGTGACAAGTGACCAGTGACTTGTGACCAGTGACCAGTGACCTGTGACTTGTGACCAGTGACCAGTGGCCAGTGACCACTGACCAGTGACAAGTGACCAGTGACTTTTGACCAGTGACCAGTGACCAGTGGCCAGTGACCAGCGACAGTGACCATTGACCAGCGATAGTGACCAATGACCAGTGACCAGTGACCAGTGACCAGTGACCAGTGACCAGTGACCAGTGACCAGTGACCAGTGACCATTGACCGGTGAACAGTGACCAGTGACCAGCGACCAGTGACCAGCGATAGTGAACACTGACCAGTGACAAGTGACCAGTGACTTGTGACCAGTGACCAGTGACCTGTGACTTGTGACCAGTGACCAGTGGCCAGTGTCCAGTGACCAGTGACAAGTGACCAGTGACCAGTGACCAGTGACCAGTGACCAGTGACCAGCGACAAGTGACAAGTGACTTGTGACCAGTAACCAGTGACCAGTGACCAGTGACCAGTGACCAGCGACAGTGACCAGTGACCAGTGACCAGTGACAGTTGACCTGTGACCAGTGACCAGTGACCAGTGACCAGTGACCAGTGACCAGTGACCAGCCACAGTGACCAGTACCAGTGACCAGTGACCGGTGACCAGTGACTAGCGACCAGTGAACAGTGACCCGTGACCAGTGACCATTGACCTGTGACCAGTGACCAGTGACCAGTGACCAGTGACCTGTGACCAGTGACCAGTGACCATTGACCTGTGACCAGTGACCAGTGACCAGTGACCACTGACCAGTGATAAGTGACCAGCGACTTTTGACCAGTGACCAGTGTCCAGTGACCAGTGACCAGTGACCAGCGACAGTGACCATTGACCAGCGATAGTGACCATTGACCAGTGACCAGTGACCAGTGACCAGTGACCAGTGACCAGCGATAGTGAACACTGACCAGTGACAAGTGACCAGTGACTTGTGACCAGTGACCAGTGACATGTGACTTGTGACCAGTGACCAGTGGCCAGTGACCACTGACCAGTGACAAGTGACCAGTGACTTTTGACCAGTGACCAGTGACCAGTGGCCAGTGACCAGCGACAGTGACCATTGACCAGCGATAGTGACCAATGACCAGTGACCAGTGACCAGTGACCAGTGACCAGTGACCAGTGACCAGTGACCAGTGACCAGTGACCATTGACCGGTGAACAGTGACCAGTGACCAGCGACCAGTGACAGTGACCATTGACCCGTGACCAGTGACCAGTGACCAGTGACTTGTGACCAGTGACCAGTGACCAGCGATAGTGAACACTGACCAGTGACAAGTGACCAGTGACTTGTGACCAGTGACCAGTGACCTGTGACTTGTGACCAGTGACCAGTGGCCAGTGTCCAGTGACCAGTGACAAGTGACCAGTGACCAGTGACCAGTGACCAGTGACCAGTGACCAGCGACAAGTGACAAGTGACTTGTGACCAGTAACCAGTGACCAGTGACCAGTGACCAGTGACCAGCGACAGTGACCAGTGACCAGTGACCAGTGACAGTTGACCTGTGACCAGTGACCAGTGACCAGTGACCAGTGACCAGTGACCAGTGACCAGCCACAGTGACCAGTACCAGTGACCAGTGACCGGTGACCAGTGACTAGCGACCAGTGAACAGTGACCCGTGACCAGTGACCATTGACCTGTGACCAGTGACCAGTGACCAGTGACCAGTGACCTGTGACCAGTGACCAGTGACCATTGACCTGTGACCAGTGACCAGTGACCAGTGACCACTGACCAGTGATAAGTGACCAGCGACGTTTGACCAGTGACCAGTGTCCAGTGACCAGTGACCAGTGACCAGCGACAGTGACCATTGACCAGCGATAGTGACCATTGACCAGTGACCAGTGACCAGTGACCAGTGACCAGTGACCAGCGATAGTGAACACTGACCAGTGACAAGTGACCAGTGACTTGTGACCAGTGACCAGTGACCTGTGACTTGTGACCAGTGACCAGTGGCCAGTGACCACTGACCAGTGACAAGTGACCAGTGACTTTTGACCAGTGACCAGTGACCAGTGGCCAGTGACCAGCGACAGTGACCATTGACCAGCGATAGTGACCAATGACCAGTGACCAGTGACCAGTGACCAGTGACCAGTGACCAGTGACCAGTGACCAGTAACCAGTGACCAGTGACATTTGACCTGTGACCAGTGACCAGTGACCAGTGACCAGTGACCAGTGACCAGTGACCAGCGACAAAGACCATTGTCCAGTGGCCAGTGACCAGTGACCAGTGACCGGTGACCAGTGACCAGTGACCAGTGACCAGTGAACAGTGACCCGTAACCAGTGACCATTGACCTGTGACCAGTAACCAGTGACCAGTGACCAGTGACCAGTGACCAGCGACAGTGACCAGTGACCAGTGACCAGTGACAGTTGACCTGTGACCAGTGACCAGTGACCAGTGACCAGTGACCAGTGACCAGTGACCAGCCACAGTGACCAGTACCAGTGACCAGTGACCGGTGACCAGTGACTAGCGACCAGTGAACAGTGACCCGTGACCAGTGACCATTGACCTGTGACCAGTGACCAGTGACCAGTGACCAGTGACCTGTGACCAGTGACCAGTGACCATTGACCTGTGACCAGTGACCAGTGACCAGTGACCACTGACCAGTGATAAGTGACCAGCGACGTTTGACCAGTGACCAGTGTCCAGTGACCAGTGACCTGTGACCAGCGACAGTGACCATTGACCAGCGATAGTGACCATTGACCAGTGACCAGTGACCAGTGACCAGTGACCAGTGACCAGCGATAGTGAACACTGACCAGTGACAAGTGACCAGTGACTTGTGACCAGTGACCAGTGACCTGTGACTTGTGACCAGTGACCAGTGGCCAGTGACCACTGACCAGTGACAAGTGACCAGTGACTTTTGACCAGTGACCAGTGACCAGTGGCCAGTGACCAGCGACAGTGACCATTGACCAGCGATAGTGACCAATGACCAGTGACCAGTGACCAGTGACCAGTGACCAGTGACCAGTGACCAGTGACCAGTAACCAGTGACCAGTGACAATTGACCTGTGACCAGTGACCAGTGACCAGTGACCAGTGACCAGTGACCAGTGACCAGCGACAAAGACCATTGTCCAGTGGCCAGTGACCAGTGACCAGTGACCGGTGACCAGTGACCAGTGACCAGTGACCAGTGAACAGTGACCCGTAACCAGTGACCATTGACCTGTGACCAGTGACCAGTGACCAGTGACCTGTGACCAGTGACCAGTGAACAGTGACCAGTGACCACTGACCAGTGATAAGTGACCAGCGACTTTTGACCAGTGACCAGTGTCCAGTGACCAGTGACCAGTGTCCAGCGACAGTGACCATTGACCAGCGATAGGGACCATTGACCAGTGACCAGTGACCAGTGACCAGTGACCAGCGATAGTGAACACTGACCAGTGACAAGTGACCAGTGACTTGTGACCAGTGACCAGTGACCTGTGACTTGTGACCAGTGACCAGTCGCCAGTGACCAGTGACCAGTGACAAGTGACCAGTGACCATTGACCAGTGACCAGTGACCAGTGACAAGTGACCAGTGACTTGTGACCAGTAACCAGTGACCAGTGACCAGTGACCAGTGACCAGTGTCCAGTGACCAGTGACCAGTGACCATTGACCTGTGACCAGTGACCAGTGACCAGTGACCAGTGACCAGTGACCAGTGACCAGTGACCAGTGAACTTTGACCTGTGACCAGTGACCAGTGACCAGTGAATAGTGACCAGTGACCAGTGACCAGCGACAGTGACCATTGACCAGTGACCAGTGACCAGTGACCAGTGACCATTGACCAGCCACAGTGACCAGTTACCAGTGACCAGTGACCGGTGACCAGTGACTAGCGACCAGTGAACAGTGACCCGTGACCAGTGACCATTGACCTGTGACCAGTGACCAGTGACCTGTGACCAGTGACCAGTGACCAGTGTAATTGACCTGTGACCAGTGACCAGTGACCATTGACCTGTGACCAGTGACCAGTGACCAGTGACCAGCGACCATTGACCTGTGACCAGTGACCAGTGACCAGTGACCAGTGACCTGTGACCAGTGACCAGTGACAGTTGACCAGTGACCAGTGACCAGTGACCAGTGACCAGTGACCAGTGACCACTGACCAGTGATAAGTGACCAGTGACTTTTGACCAGTGACCAGAGTCCAGTGACCAGTGACCAGTGACCAGCGACAGTGACCATTGACCAGCGATAGTGACCATTGACCAGTGACCAGTGACCAGTGACCAGTGACCAGTGACCAGCGATAGTGACCATTGACCAGTGACCAGTGACCATTGACCTGTGACCAGTGACCAGTGACCAGTGACCAGTGACCTGTGACGAGTGACCAGTGACCAGTGACCAGTGACCACTGACCAGTGATAAGTGACCAGTGACTTTTGACCAGTGACCAGCGACAGTGACCATTGACCAGCGATAGTGACCATTGACCAGTGACCAGTGACCAGTGACCTGTGACCAGTGACCAGCGATAGTGACCATTGACCAGTGACCAGTGACCAGTGACCAGTGACCAGTGAACTTTGACCTGTGACCAGTGACCAGTGACCAGTGAATAGTGACCAGTGACCAGTGACCAGCGACAGTGACCATTGACCAGTGACCAGTGATAAGTGACCAGCGACTTTTGACCAGTGACCAGTGTCCAGTGACCAGTGACCAGTGACCAGCGACAGTGACCATTGACCAGCGATAGTGACCATTGACCAGTGACCAGTGACCAGTGACCAGTGACCAGTGACCAGCGATAGTGAACACTGACCAGTGACAAGTACCAGTGACTTGTGACCAGTGACCAGTGACCTGTGACTTTTGACCAGTGACCAGTGGCCAGTGACCAGTGACCAGTGACAAGTGACCAGTGACCATTGACCAGTGACCAGTGACCAGTGACCAGTGACAAGTGACCAGTGACTTGTGACCAGTAACCAGTGACCAGTGACCAGTGACCAGTGACCAGTGTCCAGTGACCAGTGACCAGTGACCATTGACCTGTGACCAGTGACCAGTGACTTGTGACCAGTGACCAGTGACCTGTGACTTGTGACCAGTGACCAGTGGCCAGTGACCAGTGACCAGTGACAAGTGACCAGTGACCATTGACCAGTGACCAGTGACCAGTGACAAGTGACCAGTGACTTGTGACCAGTAACCAGTGACCAGTGACCAGTGACCTGTGACCAGTGTCCAGTGACCAGTGACCAGTGACCATTGACCTGTGACCAGTGACCAGTGACCAGTGACCAGTGACCAGTGACCAGTGACCAGTGACCAGTGAACTTTGACCTGTGACCAGTGACCAGTGACCAGTGAATAGTGACCAGTGACCAGTGACCAGCGACAGTGACCATTGACCAGTGACCAGTGACCAGTGACCATTGACCAGCCACAGTGACCAGTTACCAGTGACCAGTGACCGGTGACCAGTGACTAGCGACCAGTGAACAGTGACCCGTGACCAGTGACCATTGACCTGTGACCAGTGACCAGTGACCTGTGACCAGTGACCAGTGACCAGTGACCATTGACCTGTGATCAGTGACCAGTGACCATTGACCTGTGACCAGTGACCAGTGACCAGTGACCAGCGACCATTGACCTGTGACCAGTGACCAGTGACCAGTGACCAGTGACCTGTGACCAGTGACCAGTGACAGTTGACCTGTGACCAGTGACCAGTGACCAGTGACCAGTGACCTGTGACGAGTGACCAGTGACCAGTGACCAGTGACCAGTGACCAGTGACTTTTGACCAGTGACCAGTGTCCAGTGACCAGTGACCAGTGACCAGCGACAGTGACCATTGACCAGCGATAGTGACCATTGACCAGTGACCAGTGACCAGTGACCAGTGACCAGTGACCAGCGATAGTGAACACTGACCAGTGACAAGTACCAGTGACTTGTGACCAGTGACCAGTGACCTGTGACTTGTGACCAGTGACCAGTGGCCAGTGACCACTGACCAGTGACAAGTGACCAGTGACTTTTGACCAGTGACCAGTGACCAGTGGCCAGTGACCAGCGACAGTGACCATTGACCAGCGATAGTGACCAATGACCTGTGACCAGTGACAAGTGACCAGTGACCAGTGACCAGTGACCAGTGACCAGTGACCAGTGACCAGTGACCAGTGACCAGTGACCAGTGACCATTGACCGGTGACCAGTGACCAGTGACCAGTGACCATTGACCAGTGACCAGTGACCAGTGACCAGTGACCAGTGACCAGCCACAGTGACCAGTACCAGTGACCAGTGACCGGTGACCAGTGACTAGCGACCAGTGAACAGTGACCCGTGACCAGTGACCATTGACCTGTGACCAGTGACCAGTGACCAGTGACCAGTGACCTGTGACCAGTGACCAGTGACCATTGACCTGTGACCAGTGACCAGTGACCAGTGACCACTGACCAGTGATAAGTGACCAGCGACTTTTGACCAGTGACCAGTGTCCAGTGACCAGTGACCAGTGACCAGCGACAGTGACCATTGACCAGCGATAGTGACCATTGACCAGTGACCAGTGACCAGTGACCAGTGACCAGTGACCAGCGATAGTGAACACTGACCAGTGACAAGTGACCAGTGACTTGTGACCAGTGACCAGTGACCTGTGACTTGTGACCAGTGACCAGTGGCCAGTGACCACTGACCAGTGACAAGTGACCAGTGACTTTTGACCAGTGACCAGTGACCAGTGGCCAGTGACCAGCGACAGTGACCATTGACCAGCGATAGTGACCAATGACCAGTGACCAGTGACCAGTGACCAGTGACCAGTGACCAGTGACCAGTGACCAGTGACCAGTGACCATTGACCGGTGAACAGTGACCAGTGACCAGCGACCAGTGACCAGCGATAGTGAACACTGACCAGTGACAAGTGACCAGTGACTTGTGACCAGTGACCAGTGACCTGTGACTTGTGACCAGTGACCAGTGGCCAGTGTCCAGTGACCAGTGACAAGTGACCAGTGACCAGTGACCAGTGACCAGTGACCAGTGACCAGCGACAAGTGACAAGTGACTTGTGACCAGTAACCAGTGACCAGTGACCAGTGACCAGTGACCAGCGACAGTGACCAGTGACCAGTGACCAGTGACAGTTGACCTGTGACCAGTGACCAGTGACCAGTGAGCAGTGACCAGTGACCAGTGACCAGCCACAGTGACCAGTACCAGTGACCAGTGACCGGTGACCAGTGACTAGCGACCAGTGAACAGTGACCCGTGACCAGTGACCATTGACCTGTGACCAGTGACCAGTGACCAGTGACCAGTGACCTGTGACCAGTGACCAGTGACCATTGACCTGTGACCAGTGACCAGTGACCAGTGACCACTGACCAGTGATAAGTGACCAGCGACTTTTGACCAGTGACCAGTGTCCAGTGACCAGTGACCAGTGACCAGCGACAGTGACCATTGACCAGCGATAGTGACCATTGACCAGTGACCAGTGACCAGTGACCAGTGACCAGTGACCAGCGATAGTGAACACTGACCAGTGACAAGTGACCAGTGACTTGTGACCAGTGACCAGTGACATGTGACTTGTGACCAGTGACCAGTGGCCAGTGACCACTGACCAGTGACAAGTGACCAGTGACTTTTGACCAGTGACCAGTGACCAGTGGCCAGTGACCAGCGACAGTGACCATTGACCAGCGATAGTGACCAATGACCAGTGACCAGTGACCAGTGACCAGTGACCAGTGACCAGTGACCAGTGACCAGTGACCAGTGACCATTGACCGGTGAACAGTGACCAGTGACCAGCGACCAGTGACAGTGACCATTGACCCGTGACCAGTGACCAGTGACCAGTGACTTGTGACCAGTGACCAGTGACCAGCGATAGTGAACACTGACCAGTGACAAGTGACCAGTGACTTGTGACCAGTGACCAGTGACCTGTGACTTGTGACCAGTGACCAGTGGCCAGTGTCCAGTGACCAGTGACAAGTGACCAGTGACCAGTGACCAGTGACCAGTGACCAGTGACCAGCGACAAGTGACAAGTGACTTGTGACCAGTAACCAGTGACCAGTGACCAGTGACCAGTGACCAGCGACAGTGACCAGTGACCAGTGACCAGTGACAGTTGACCTGTGACCAGTGACCAGTGACCAGTGACCAGTGACCAGTGACCAGTGACCAGCCACAGTGACCAGTACCAGTGACCAGTGACCGGTGACCAGTGACTAGCGACCAGTGAACAGTGACCCGTGACCAGTGACCATTGACCTGTGACCAGTGACCAGTGACCAGTGACCAGTGACCTGTGACCAGTGACCAGTGACCATTGACCTGTGACCAGTGACCAGTGACCAGTGACCACTGACCAGTGATAAGTGACCAGCGACGTTTGACCAGTGACCAGTGTCCAGTGACCAGTGACCAGTGACCAGCGACAGTGACCATTGACCAGCGATAGTGACCATTGACCAGTGACCAGTGACCAGTGACCAGTGACCAGTGACCAGCGATAGTGAACACTGACCAGTGACAAGTGACCAGTGACTTGTGACCAGTGACCAGTGACCTGTGACTTGTGACCAGTGACCAGTGGCCAGTGACCACTGACCAGTGACAAGTGACCAGTGACTTTTGACCAGTGACCAGTGACCAGTGGCCAGTGACCAGCGACAGTGACCATTGACCAGCGATAGTGACCAATGACCAGTGACCAGTGACCAGTGACCAGTGACCAGTGACCAGTGACCAGTGACCAGTAACCAGTGACCAGTGACATTTGACCTGTGACCAGTGACCAGTGACCAGTGACCAGTGACCAGTGACCAGTGACCAGCGACAAAGACCATTGTCCAGTGGCCAGTGACCAGTGACCAGTGACCGGTGACCAGTGACCAGTGACCAGTGACCAGTGAACAGTGACCCGTAACCAGTGACCATTGACCTGTGACCAGTGACCAGTGACCAGTGACCTGTGACCAGTGACCAGTGAACAGTGACCAGTGACCACTGACCAGTGATAAGTGACCAGCGACTTTTGACCAGTGACCAGTGTCCAGTGACCAGTGACCAGTGTCCAGCGACAGTGACCATTGACCAGCGATAGGGACCATTGACCAGTGACCAGTGACCAGTGACCAGTGACCAGCGATAGTGAACACTGACCAGTGACAAGTGACCAGTGACTTGTGACCAGTGACCAGTGACCTGTGACTTGTGACCAGTGACCAGTCGCCAGTGACCAGTGACCAGTGACAAGTGACCAGTGACCATTGACCAGTGACCAGTGACCAGTGACAAGTGACCAGTGACTTGTGACCAGTAACCAGTGACCAGTGACCAGTGACCAGTGACCAGTGTCCAGTGACCAGTGACCAGTGACCATTGACCTGTGACCAGTGACCAGTGACCAGTGACCAGTGACCAGTGACCAGTGACCAGTGACCAGTGAACTTTGACCTGTGACCAGTGACCAGTGACCAGTGAATAGTGACCAGTGACCAGTGACCAGCGACAGTGACCATTGACCAGTGACCAGTGACCAGTGACCAGTGACCATTGACCAGCCACAGTGACCAGTTACCAGTGACCAGTGACCGGTGACCAGTGACTAGCGACCAGTGAACAGTGACCCGTGACCAGTGACCATTGACCTGTGACCAGTGACCAGTGACCTGTGACCAGTGACCAGTGACCAGTGACCATTGACCTGTGACCAGTGACCAGTGACCATTGACCTGTGACCAGTGACCAGTGACCAGTGACCAGCGACCATTGACCTGTGACCAGTGACCAGTGACCAGTGACCAGTGACCTGTGACCAGTGACCAGTGACAGTTGACCAGTGACCAGTGACCAGTGACCAGTGACCAGTGACCAGTGACCACTGACCAGTGATAAGTGACCAGTGACTTTTGACCAGTGACCAGAGTCCAGTGACCAGTGACCAGTGACCAGCGACAGTGACCATTGACCAGCGATAGTGACCATTGACCAGTGACCAGTGACCAGTGACCAGTGACCAGTGACCAGCGATAGTGACCATTGACCAGTGACCAGTGACCATTGACCTGTGACCAGTGACCAGTGACCAGTGACCAGTGACCTGTGACGAGTGACCAGTGACCAGTGACCAGTGACCACTGACCAGTGATAAGTGACCAGTGACTTTTGACCAGTGACCAGCGACAGTGACCATTGACCAGCGATAGTGACCATTGACCAGTGACCAGTGACCAGTGACCTGTGACCAGTGACCAGCGATAGTGACCATTGACCAGTGACCAGTGACCAGTGACCAGTGACCAGTGAACTTTGACCTGTGACCAGTGACCAGTGACCAGTGAATAGTGACCAGTGACCAGTGACCAGCGACAGTGACCATTGACCAGTGACCAGTGATAAGTGACCAGCGACTTTTGACCAGTGACCAGTGTCCAGTGACCAGTGACCAGTGACCAGCGACAGTGACCATTGACCAGCGATAGTGACCATTGACCAGTGACCAGTGACCAGTGACCAGTGACCAGTGACCAGCGATAGTGAACACTGACCAGTGACAAGTACCAGTGACTTGTGACCAGTGACCAGTGACCTGTGACTTTTGACCAGTGACCAGTGGCCAGTGACCAGTGACCAGTGACCAGTGTCCAGTGACCAGTGACCAGTGACCATTGACCTGTGACCAGTGACCAGTGACCAGTGACCAGTGACCAGTGACCAGTGACCAGTGACCAGTGAACTTTGACCTGTGACCAGTGACCAGTGACCAGTGAATAGTGACCAGTGACCAGTGACCAGTGACCAGCGATAGTGAACACTGACCAGTGACAAGTGACCAGTGACTTGTGACCAGTGACCAGTGACCTGTGACTTGTGACCAGTGACCAGTGGCCAGTGACCAGTGACCAGTGACAAGTGACCAGTGACCATTGACCAGTGACCAGTGACCAGTGACAAGTGACCAGTGACTTGTGACCAGTAACCAGTGACCAGTGACCAGTGACCAGTGACCAGTGTCCAGTGACCAGTGACCAGTGACCATTGACCTGTGACCAGTGACCATTGACCAGTGACCAGTAACCAGTGACAAGTGACCAGTGACTTGTGACCAGTAACCAGTGACCAGTGACCAGTGACCAGTGACCAGTGTCCAGTGACCAGTGACCAGTGACCATTGACCTGTGACCAGTGACCAGTGACCAGTGACCAGTGACCAGTGAACTTTGACCTGTGACCAGTGACCAGTGACCAGTGAATAGTGACCAGTGACCAGTGACCAGTGACCAGCGATAGTGAACACTGACCAGTGACAAGTGACCAGTGACTTGTGACCAGTGACCAGTGACCTGTGACTTGTGACCAGTGACCAGTGGCCAGTGACCAGTGACCAGTGACAAGTGACCAGTGACCATTGACCAGTGACCAGTGACCAGTGACAAGTGACCAGTGACTTGTGACCAGTAACCAGTGACCAGTGACCAGTGACCAGTGACCAGTGTCCAGTGACCAGTGACCAGTGACCATTGACCTGTGACCAGTGACCAGTGACCAGTGACCAGTGACCAGTGACCAGTGACCAGTGACCAGTGAACTTTGACCTGTGACCAGTGACCAGTGACCAGTGAATAGTGACCAGTGACCAGTGACCAGCGACAGTGACCATTGACCAGTGACCAGTGACCAGTGACCATTGACCAGCCACAGTGACCAGTTACCAGTGACCAGTGACCGGTGACCAGTGACTAGCGACCAGTGAACAGTGACCCGTGACCAGTGACCATTGACCTGTGACCAGTGACCAGTGACCTGTGACCAGTGACCAGTGACCAGTGACCATTGACCTGTGATCAGTGACCAGTGACCATTGACCTGTGACCAGTGACCAGTGACCAGTGACCAGCGACCATTGACCTGTGACCAGTGACCAGTGACCAGTGACCAGTGACCTGTGACCAGTGACCAGTGACAGTTGACCTGTGACCAGTGACCAGTGACCAGTGACCAGTGACCTGTGACGAGTGACCAGTGACCAGTGACCAGTGACCAGTGACCAGTGACTTTTGACCAGTGACCAGTGTCCAGTGACCAGTGACCAGTGACCAGCGACAGTGACCATTGACCAGCGATAGTGACCATTGACCAGTGACCAGTGACCAGTGACCAGTGACCAGTGACCAGCGATAGTGAACACTGACCAGTGACAAGTACCAGTGACTTGTGACCAGTGACCAGTGACCTGTGACTTGTGACCAGTGACCAGTGGCCAGTGACCACTGACCAGTGACAAGTGACCAGTGACTTTTGACCAGTGACCAGTGACCAGTGGCCAGTGACCAGCGACAGTGACCATTGACCAGCGATAGTGACCAATGACCTGTGACCAGTGACAAGTGACCAGTGACCAGTGACCAGTGACCAGTGACCAGTGACCAGTGACCAGTGACCAGTGACCAGTGACCAGTGACCAGTGACCATTGACCGGTGACCAGTGACCAGTGACCAGTGACCATTGACCAGTGACCAGTGACCAGTGACCAGTGACCAGTGACCAGCCACAGTGACCAGTACCAGTGACCAGTGACCGGTGACCAGTGACTAGCGACCAGTGAACCGTGACCCGTGACCAGTGACCATTGACCTGTGACCAGTGACCAGTGACCAGTGACCAGTGACCTGTGACCAGTGACCAGTGACCATTGACCTGTGACCAGTGACCAGTGACCAGTGACCACTGACCAGTGATAAGTGACCAGCGACTTTTGACCAGTGACCAGTGTCCAGTGACCAGTGACCAGTGACCAGCGACAGTGACCATTGACCAGCGATAGTGACCATTGACCAGTGACCAGTGACCAGTGACCAGTGACCAGTGACCAGCGATAGTGAACACTGACCAGTGACAAGTGACCAGTGACTTGTGACCAGTGACCAGTGACCTGTGACTTGTGACCAGTGACCAGTGGCCAGTGACCACTGACCAGTGACAAGTGACCAGTGACTTTTGACCAGTGACCAGTGACCAGTGGCCAGTGACCAGCGACAGTGACCATTGACCAGCGATAGTGACCAATGACCAGTGACCAGTGACCAGTGACCAGTGACCAGTGACCAGTGACCAGTGACCAGTGACCAGTGACCATTGACCGGTGAACAGTGACCAGTGACCAGCGACCAGTGACAGTGACCAGTGACCAGTGACCAGTGACTTGTGACCAGTGACCAGTGACCAGTGACCAGTAACCAGTGACCAGTGACAATTGACCTGTGACCAGTGACCAGTGACCAGTGACCAGTGACCAGTGACCAGCGATAGTGAACACTGACCAGTGACAAGTGACCAGTGACTTGTGACCAGTGACCAGTGACCTGTGACCACTGACCAGTGATAAGTGACCAGTGACTTTTGACCAGTGACCAGAGTCCAGTGACCAGTGACCAGTGACCAGCGACAGTGACCATTGACCAGCGATAGTGACCATTGACCAGTGACCAGTGACCAGTGACCAGTGACCAGTGACCAGCGATAGTGACCATTGACCAGTGACCAGTGACCATTGACCTGTGACCAGTGACCAGTGACCAGTGACCAGTGACCTGTGACGAGTGACCAGTGACCAGTGACCAGTGACCACTGACCAGTGATAAGTGACCAGTGACTTTTGACCAGTGACCAGCGACAGTGACCATTGACCAGCGATAGTGACCATTGACCAGTGACCAGTGACCAGTGACCTGTGACCAGTGACCAGCGATAGTGACCAGTGACCAGTGACCAGTGAACAGTGACCCGTAACCAGTGACCATTGACCTGTGACCAGTGACCAGTGACCAGTGACCTGTGACCAGTGACCAGTGAACAGTGACCAGTGACCACTGACCAGTGATAAGTGACCAGCGACTTTTGACCAGTGACCAGTGTCCAGTGACCAGTGACCAGTGTCCAGCGACAGTGACCATTGACCAGCGATAGGGACCATTGACCAGTGACCAGTGACCAGTGACCAGTGACCAGCGATAGTGAACACTGACCAGTGACAAGTGACCAGTGACTTGTGACCAGTGACCAGTGACCTGTGACTTGTGACCAGTGACCAGTCGCCAGTGACCAGTGACCAGTGACAAGTGACCAGTGACCATTGACCAGTGACCAGTGACCAGTGACAAGTGACCAGTGACTTGTGACCAGTAACCAGTGACCAGTGACCAGTGACCAGTGACCAGTGTCCAGTGACCAGTGACCAGTGACCATTGACCTGTGACCAGTGACCAGTGACCAGTGACCAGTGACCAGTGACCAGTGACCAGTGACCAGTGAACTTTGACCTGTGACCAGTGACCAGTGACCAGTGAATAGTGACCAGTGACCAGTGACCAGCGACAGTGACCATTGACCAGTGACCAGTGACCAGTGACCAGTGACCATTGACCAGCCACAGTGACCAGTTACCAGTGACCAGTGACCGGTGACCAGTGACTAGCGACCAGTGAACAGTGACCCGTGACCAGTGACCATTGACCTGTGACCAGTGACCAGTGACCTGTGACCAGTGACCAGTGACCAGTGACCATTGACCTGTGACCAGTGACCAGTGACCATTGACCTGTGACCAGTGACCTGTGACCAGTGACCAGCGACCATTGACCTGTGACCAGTGACCAGTGACCAGTGACCAGTGACCTGTGACCAGTGACCAGTGACAGTTGACCAGTGACCAGTGACCAGTGACCAGTGACCAGTGACCAGTGACCACTGACCAGTGATAAGTGACCAGTGACTTTTGACCAGTGACCAGAGTCCAGTGACCAGTGACCAGTGACCAGCGACAGTGACCATTGACCAGCGATAGTGACCATTGACCAGTGACCAGTGACCAGTGACCAGTGACCAGTGACCAGCGATAGTGACCATTGACCAGTGACCAGTGACCATTGACCTGTGACCAGTGACCAGTGACCAGTGACCAGTGACCTGTGACGAGTGACCAGTGACCAGTGACCAGTGACCACTGACCAGTGATAAGTGACCAGTGACTTTTGACCAGTGACCAGCGACAGTGACCATTGACCAGCGATAGTGACCATTGACCAGTGACCAGTGACCAGTGACCTGTGACCAGTGACCAGCGATAGTGACCATTGACCAGTGACCAGTGACCAGTGACCAGTGACCAGTGAACTTTGACCTGTGACCAGTGACCAGTGACCAGTGAATAGTGACCAGTGACCAGTGACCAGCGACAGTGACCATTGACCAGTGACCAGTGATAAGTGACCAGCGACTTTTGACCAGTGACCAGTGTCCAGTGACCAGTGACCAGTGACCAGCGACAGTGACCATTGACCAGCGATAGTGACCATTGACCAGTGACCAGTGACCAGTGACCAGTGACCAGTGACCAGCGATAGTGAACACTGACCAGTGACAAGTACCAGTGACTTGTGACCAGTGACCAGTGACCTGTGACTTTTGACCAGTGACCAGTGGCCAGTGACCAGTGACCAGTGACAAGTGACCAGTGACCATTGACCAGTGACCAGTGACCAGTGACAAGTGACCAGTGACTTGTGACCAGTAACCAGTGACCAGTGACCAGTGACCAGTGACCAGTGTCCAGTGACCAGTGACCAGTGACCATTGACCTGTGACCAGTGACCAGTGACCAGTGACCAGTGACCAGTGAACTTTGACCTGTGACCAGTGACCAGTGACCAGTGAATAGTGACCAGTGACCAGTGACCAGTGACCAGCGATAGTGAACACTGACCAGTGACAAGTGACCAGTGACTTGTGACCAGTGACCAGTGACCTGTGACTTGTGACCAGTGACCAGTGGCCAGTGACCAGTGACCAGTGACAAGTGACCAGTGACCATTGACCAGTGACCAGTGACCAGTGACAAGTGACCAGTGACTTGTGACCAGTAACCAGTGACCAGTGACCAGTGACCAGTGACCAGTGACCAGTGTCCAGTGACCAGTGACCAGTGACCATTGACCTGTGACCAGTGACCAGTGACCAGTGACCAGTGACCAGTGACCAGTGACCAGTGACCAGTGAACTTTGACCTGTGACCAGTGACCAGTGACCAGTGAATAGTGACCAGTGACCAGTGACCAGCGACAGTGACCATTGACCAGTGACCAGTGACCAGTGACCATTGACCAGCCACAGTGACCAGTTACCAGTGACCAGTGACCGGTGACCAGTGACTAGCGACCAGTGAACAGTGACCCGTGACCAGTGACCATTGACCTGTGACCAGTGACCAGTGACCTGTGACCAGTGACCAGTGACCAGTGACCATTGACCTGTGATCAGTGACCAGTGACCATTGACCTGTGACCAGTGACCAGTGACCAGTGACCAGCGACCATTGACCTGTGACCAGTGACCAGTGACCAGTGACCAGTGACCAGTGACCTGTGACCAGTGACCAGTGACAGTTGACCTGTGACCAGTGACCAGTGACCAGTGACCAGTGACCTGTGACGAGTGACCAGTGACCAGTGACCAGTGACCAGTGACCAGTGACCAGTGACTTTTGACCAGTGACCAGTGTCCAGTGACCAGTGACCAGTGACCAGCGACAGTGACCATTGACCAGCGATAGTGACCATTGACCAGTGACCAGTGACCAGTGACCAGTGACCAGTGACCAGCGATAGTGAACACTGACCAGTGACAAGTACCAGTGACTTGTGACCAGTGACCAGTGACCTGTGACTTGTGACCAGTGACCAGTGGCCAGTGACCACTGACCAGTGACAAGTGACCAGTGACTTTTGACCAGTGACCAGTGACCAGTGGCCAGTGACCAGCGACAGTGACCATTGACCAGCGATAGTGACCAATGACCTGTGACCAGTGACAAGTGACCAGTGACCAGTGACCAGTGACCAGTGACCAGTGACCAGTGACCAGTGACCAGTGACCAGTGACCAGTGACCATTGACCGGTGACCAGTGACCAGTGACCAGTGACCATTGACCAGTGACCAGTGACCAGTGACCAGTGACCAGTGACCAGCCACAGTGACCAGTACCAGTGACCAGTGACCGGTGACCAGTGACTAGCGACCAGTGAACAGTGACCCGTGACCAGTGACCATTGACCTGTGACCAGTGACCAGTGACCAGTGACCAGTGACCTGTGACCAGTGACCAGTGACCATTGACCTGTGACCAGTGACCAGTGACCAGTGACCACTGACCAGTGATAAGTGACCAGCGACTTTTGACCAGTGACCAGTGTCCAGTGACCAGTGACCAGTGACCAGCGACAGTGACCATTGACCAGCGATAGTGACCATTGACCAGTGACCAGTGACCAGTGACCAGCGATAGTGAACACTGACCAGTGACAAGTGACCAGTGACTTGTGACCAGTGACCAGTGACCTGTGACTTGTGACCAGTGACCAGTGGCCAGTGACCACTGACCAGTGACAAGTGACCAGTGACTTTTGACCAGTGACCAGTGACCAGTGGCCAGTGACCAGCGACAGTGACCATTGACCAGCGATAGTGACCAATGACCAGTGACCAGTGACCACTGACCAGTGACCAGTGACCAGTGACCAGTGACCAGTGACCAGTGACCAGTGACCATTGACCGGTGAACAGTGACCAGTGACCAGCGACCAGTGACAGTGACCATTGACCCGTGACCAGTGACCAGTGACCAGTGACTTGTGACCAGTGACCAGTGACCAGTGACCAGTAACCAGTGACCAGTGACAATTGACCTGTGACCAGTGACCAGTGACCTGTGACTTGTGACCAGTGACCAGTCGCCAGTGACCAGTGACCAGTGACAAGTGACCAGTGACCATTGACCAGTGACCAGTGACCAGTGACAAGTGACCAGTGACTTGTGACCAGTAACCAGTGACCAGTGACCAGTGACCAGTGACCAGTGTCCAGTGACCAGTGACCAGTGACCATTGACCTGTGACCAGTGACCAGTGACCAGTGACCAGTGACCAGTGACCAGTGACCAGTGACCAGTGAACTTTGACCTGTGACCAGTGACCAGTGACCAGTGAATAGTGACCAGTGACCAGTGACCAGCGACAGTGACCATTGACCAGTGACCAGTGACCAGTGACCAGTGACCATTGACCAGCCACAGTGACCAGTTACCAGTGACCAGTGACCTGTGACCAGTGACCAGTGACCAGTGACCATTGACCTGTGACCAGTGACCAGTGACCATTGACCTGTGACCAGTGACCAGTGACCAGTGACCAGCGACCATTGACCTGTGACCAGTGACCAGTGACCAGTGACCAGTGACCTGTGACCAGTGACCAGTGACAGTTGACCAGTGACCAGTGACCAGTGACCAGTGACCAGTGACCAGTGACCACTGACCAGTGATAAGTGACCAGTGACTTTTGACCAGTGACCAGAGTCCAGTGACCAGTGACCAGTGACCAGCGACAGTGACCATTGACCAGCGATAGTGACCATTGACCAGTGACCAGTGACCAGTGACCAGTGACCAGTGACCAGCGATAGTGACCATTGACCAGTGACCAGTGACCATTGACCTGTGACCAGTGACCAGTGACCAGTGACCAGTGACCTGTGACGAGTGACCAGTGACCAGTGACCAGTGACCACTGACCAGTGATAAGTGACCAGTGACTTTTGACCAGTGACCAGCGACAGTGACCATTGACCAGCGATAGTGACCATTGACCAGTGACCAGTGACCAGTGACCTGTGACCAGTGACCAGCGATAGTGACCATTGACAAGTGACCAGTGACCAGTGACCAGTGACCAGTGAACTTTGACCTGTGACCAGTGACCAGTGACCAGTGAATAGTGACCAGTGACCAGTGACCAGCGACAGTGACCATTGACCAGTGACCAGTGATAAGTGACCAGCGACTTTTGACCAGTGACCAGTGTCCAGTGACCAGTGACCAGTGACCAGCGACAGTGACCATTGACCAGCGATAGTGACCATTGACCAGTGACCAGTGACCAGTGACCAGTGACCAGTGACCAGCGATAGTGAACACTGACCAGTGACAAGTACCAGTGACTTGTGACCAGTGACCAGTGACCTGTGACTTTTGACCAGTGACCAGTGGCCAGTGACCAGTGACCAGTGACAAGTGACCAGTGACCATTGACCAGTGACCAGTGACCAGTGACAAGTGACCAGTGACTTGTGACCAGTAACCAGTGACCAGTGACCAGTGACCAGTGACCAGTGTCCAGTGACCAGTGACCAGTGACCATTGACCTGTGACCAGTGACCAGTGACCAGTGACCAGTGACCAGTGAACTTTGACCTGTGACCAGTGACCAGTGACCAGTGAATAGTGACCAGTGACCAGTGACCAGCGACAGTGACCATTGACCAGTGACCAGTGACCAGTGACCATTGACCAGCCACAGTGACCAGTTACCAGTGACCAGTGACCGGTGACCAGTGACTAGCGACCAGTGAACAGTGACCCGTGACCAGTGACCATTGACCTGTGACCAGTGACCAGTGACCTGTGACCAGTGACCAGTGACCAGTGACCATTGACCTGTGATCAGTGACCATTGACCATTGACCTGTGACCAGTGACCAGTGACCAGTGACCAGCGACCATTGACCTGTGACCAGTGACCAGTGACCAGTGACCAGTGACCTGTGACCAGTGACCAGTGACAGTTGACCTGTGACCAGTGACCAGTGACCAGTGACCAGTGACCAGTGACCAGTGACCAGTGACCAGTGAACTTTGACCTGTGACCAGTGACCAGTGACCAGTGAATAGTGACCAGTGACCAGTGACCAGCGACAGTGACCATTGACCAGTGACCAGTGACCAGTGACCATTGACCAGCCACAGTGACCAGTTACCAGTGACCAGTGACCGGTGACCAGTGACTAGCGACCAGTGAACAGTGACCCGTGACCAGTGACCAGTGAACTTTGACCTGTGACCAGTGACCAGTGACCAGTGACCAGTGACCAGTGTCCAGTGACCAGTGACCAGTGACCATTGACCTGTGACCAGTGACCAGTGACCAGTGACCAGTGACCAGTGACCAGTGACCAGTGACCAGTGAACTTTGACCTGTGACCAGTGACCAGTGACCAGTGAATAGTGACCAGTGACCAGTGACCAGCGACAGTGACCATTGACCAGTGACCAGTGACCAGTGACCAGTGACCATTGACCAGCCACAGTGACCAGTTACCAGTGACCAGTGACCGGTGACCAGTGACTAGCGACCAGTGAACAGTGACCCGTGACCAGTGACCATTGACCTGTGACCAGTGACCAGTGACCTGTGACCAGTGACCAGTGACCAGTGACCATTGACCTGTGACCAGTGACCAGTGACCATTGACCTGTGACCAGTGACCAGTGACCAGTGACCAGCGACCATTGACCTGTGACCAGTGACCAGTGACCAGTGACCAGTGACCTGTGACCAGTGACCAGTGACAGTTGACCAGTGACCAGTGACCAGTGACCAGTGACCAGTGACCAGTGACCACTGACCAGTGATAAGTGACCAGTGACTTTTGACCAGTGACCAGAGTCCAGTGACCAGTGACCAGTGACCAGCGACAGTGACCATTGACCAGCGATAGTGACCATTGACCAGTGACCAGTGACCAGTGACCAGTGACCAGTGACCAGCGATAGTGACCATTGACCAGTGACCAGTGACCATTGACCTGTGACCAGTGACCAGTGACCAGTGACCAGTGACCTGTGACGAGTGACCAGTGACCAGTGACCAGTGACCAGTGACCAGTGACCAGTGACCAGTGACCAGCGACAGTGACCATTGACCAGCGATAGTGACCATTGACCAGTGACCAGTGACCAGTGACCATTGACCTGTGACCAGTGACCAGTGACCAGTGACCAGTGACCACTGACCAGTGATAAGTGCCCAGCGACAGTGACCATTGACCAGCGATAGTGACCATTGACCAGTGACCAGTGACCAGTGACCATTGACCTGTGACCAGTGACCAGTGACCAGTGACCAGTGACCACTGACCAGTGATAAGTGCCCAGCGACTTTTGACCAGTGACCAGTGTCCAGTTACCAGTGACCAGTGACCAGCGACAGTGACCATTGACCAGCGATAGTGACCATTGACCAGTGACCAGTGACCAGTGACCAGTGACCAGCGATAGTGAACACTGACCAGTGACAAGTGACCAGTGACTTGTGACCAGTGACCAGTGACCTGTGACTTGTGACCAGTGACCAGTGGCCAGTGTCCAGTGACCAGTGACAAGTGACCAGTGACCAGTGACCAGTGACCAGTGACCAGTGACCAGCGACAAGTGACAAGTGACTTGTGACCAGTAACCAGTGACCAGTGACCAGTGACCAGTGACCAGCGACAGTGACCAGTGACCAGTGACCAGTGACAGTTGACCTGTGACCAGTGACCAGTGACCAGTGACCAGTGACCAGTGACCAGTGACCAGCCACAGTGACCAGTACCAGTGACCAGTGACCGGTGACCAGTGACTAGCGACCAGTGAACAGTGACCCGTGACCAGTGACCATTGACCTGTGACCAGTGACCAGTGACCAGTGACCAGTGACCTGTGACCAGTGACCAGTGACCATTGACCTGTGACCAGTGACCAGTGACCAGTGACCACTGACCAGTGATAAGTGACCAGCGACTTTTGACCAGTGACCAGTGTCCAGTGACCAGTGACCAGTGACCAGCGACAGTGACCATTGACCAGCGATAGTGACCATTGACCAGTGACCAGTGACCAGTGACCAGTGACCAGTGACCAGCGATAGTGAACACTGACCAGTGACAAGTGACCAGTGACTTGTGACCAGTGACCAGTGACCTGTGACTTGTGACCAGTGACCAGTGGCCAGTGACCACTGACCAGTGACAAGTGACCAGTGACTTTTGACCAGTGACCAGTGACCAGTGGCCAGTGACCAGCGACAGTGACCATTGACCAGCGATAGTGACCAATGACCAGTGACCAGTGACCAGTGACCAGTGACCAGTGACCAGTGACCAGTGACCAGTGACCAGTGACCATTGACCGGTGAACAGTGACCAGTGACCAGCGACCAGTGACAGTGACCATTGACCCGTGACCAGTGACCAGTGACCAGTGACTTGTGACCAGTGACCAGTGACCAGTGACCAGTAACCAGTGACCAGTGACAATTGACCTGTGACCAGTGACCAGTGACCAGTGGCCAGTGACCAGTGACCAGTGACCGGTGACCAGTGACCAGTGACCAGTGAACAGTGACCCGTGACCAGTGACCATTGACCTGTGACCAGTGACCAGTGACCAGTGACCTGTGACCAGTGACCAGTGAACAGTGACCAGTGACCACTGACCAGTGATAAGTGACCAGCGACTTTTGACCAGTGACCAGTGTCCAGTGACCAGTGACCAGTGTCCAGCGACAGTGACCATTGACCAGCGATAGGGACCATTGACCAGTGACCAGTGACCAGTGACCAGTGACCAGCGATAGTGAACACTGACCAGTGACAAGTGACCAGTGACTTGTGACCAGTGACCAGTGACCTGTGACTTGTGACCAGTGACCAGTCGCCAGTGACCAGTGACCAGTGACAAGTGACCAGTGACCATTGACCAGTGACCAGTGACCAGTGACAAGTGACCAGTGACTTGTGACCAGTAACCAGTGACCAGTGACCAGTGACCAGTGACCAGTGTCCAGTGACCAGTGACCAGTGACCATTGACCTGTGACCAGTGACCAGTGACCAGTGACCAGTGACCAGTGACCAGTGACCAGTGACCAGTGAACTTTGACCTGTGACCAGTGACCAGTGACCAGTGAATAGTGACCAGTGACCAGTGACCAGCGACAGTGACCATTGACCAGTGACCAGTGACCAGTGACCAGTGACCATTGACCAGCCACAGTGACCAGTTACCAGTGACCAGTGACCGGTGACCAGTGACTAGCGACCAGTGAACAGTGACCCGTGACCAGTGACCATTGACCTGTGACCAGTGACCAGTGACCTGTGACCAGTGACCAGTGACCAGTGACCATTGACCTGTGATCAGTGACCAGTGACCATTGACCTGTGACCAGTGACCAGTGACCAGTGACCAGCGACCATTGACCTGTGACCAGTGACCAGTGACCAGTGACCAGTGACCTGTGACCAGTGACCAGTGACAGTTGACCTGTGACCAGTGACCAGTGACCAGTGACCAGTGACCTGTGACGAGTGACCAGTGACCAGTGACCAGTGACCAGTGACCAGTGACTTTTGACCAGTGACCAGTGTCCAGTGACCAGTGACCAGTGACCAGCGACAGTGACCATTGACCAGCGATAGTGACCATTGACCAGTGACCAGTGACCAGTGACCAGTGACCAGTGACCAGCGATAGTGAACACTGACCAGTGACAAGTACCAGTGACTTGTGACCAGTGACCAGTGACCTGTGACTTGTGACCAGTGACCAGTGGCCAGTGACCACTGACCAGTGACAAGTGACCAGTGACTTTTGACCAGTGACCAGTGACCAGTGGCCAGTGACCAGCGACAGTGACCATTGACCAGCGATAGTGACCAATGACCTGTGACCAGTGACAAGTGACCAGTGACCAGTGACCAGTGACCAGTGACCAGTGACCAGTGACCAGTGACCAGTGACCAGTGACCAGCGACCATTGACCGGTGACCAGTGACCAGTGACCAGTGACCATTGACCAGTGACCAGTGACCAGTGACCAGTGACCAGTGACCAGCCACAGTGACCAGTACCAGTGACCAGTGACCGGTGACCAGTGACTAGCGACCAGTGAACAGTGACCCGTGACCAGTGACCATTGACCTGTGACCAGTGACCAGTGACCAGTGACCAGTGACCTGTGACCAGTGACCAGTGACCATTGACCTGTGACCAGTGACCAGTGACCAGTGACCACTGACCAGTGATAAGTGACCAGCGACTTTTGACCAGTGACCAGTGTCCAGTGACCAGTGACCAGTGACCAGCGACAGTGACCATTGACCAGCGATAGTGACCATTGACCAGTGACCAGTGACCAGTGACCAGTGACCAGTGACCAGTGACCAGCGATAGGGAACACTGACCAGTGACAAGTGACCAGTGACTTGTGACCAGTGACCAGTGACCTGTGACTTGTGACCAGTGACCAGTGGCCAGTGACCACTGACCAGTGACAAGTGACCAGTGACTTTTGACCAGTGACCAGTGACCAGTGGCCAGTGACCAGCGACAGTGACCATTGACCAGCGATAGTGACCAATGACCAGTGACCAGTGACCAGTGACCAGTGACCAGTGACCAGTGACCAGTGACCAGTGACCAGTGACCATTGACCGGTGAACAGTGACCAGTGACCAGCGACCAGTGACAGTGACCATTGACCCGTGACCAGTGACCAGTGACCAGTGACTTGTGACCAGTGACCAGTGACCAGTGACCAGTAACCAGTGACCAGTGACAATTGACCTGTGACCAGTGACCAGTGACCTGTGACTTGTGACCAGTGACCAGTCGCCAGTGACCAGTGACCAGTGACAAGTGACCAGTGACCATTGACCAGTGACCAGTGACCAGTGACAAGTGACCAGTGACTTGTGACCAGTAACCAGTGACCAGTGACCAGTGACCAGTGACCAGTGTCCAGTGACCAGTGACCAGTGACCATTGACCTGTGACCAGTGACCAGTGACCAGTGACCAGTGACCAGTGACCAGTGACCAGTGACCAGTGAACTTTGACCTGTGACCAGTGACCAGTGACCAGTGAATAGTGACCAGTGACCAGTGACCAGCGACAGTGACCATTGACCAGTGACCAGTGACCAGTGACCAGTGACCATTGACCAGCCACAGTGACCAGTTACCAGTGACCAGTGACCGGTGACCAGTGACTAGCGACCAGTGAACAGTGACCCGTGACCAGTGACCATTGACCTGTGACCAGTGACCAGTGACCTGTGACCAGTGACCAGTGACCAGTGACCATTGACCTGTGACCAGTGACCAGTGACCATTGACCTGTGACCAGTGACCAGTGACCAGTGACCAGCGACCATTGACCTGTGACCAGTGACCAGTGACCAGTGACCAGTGACCTGTGACCAGTGACCAGTGACAGTTGACCAGTGACCAGTGACCAGTGACCAGTGACCAGTGACCAGTGACCACTGACCAGTGATAAGTGACCAGTGACTTTTGACCAGTGACCAGAGTCCAGTGACCAGTGACCAGTGACCAGCGACAGTGACCATTGACCAGCGATAGTGACCATTGACCAGTGACCAGTGACCAGTGACAAGTGACCAGTGACCAGCGATAGTGACCATTGACCAGTGACCAGTGACCATTGACCTGTGACCAGTGACCAGTGACCAGTGACCAGTGACCTGTGACGAGTGACCAGTGACCAGTGACCAGTGACCACTGACCAGTGATAAGTGACCAGTGACTTTTGACCAGTGACCAGCGACAGTGACCATTGACCAGCGATAGTGACCATTGACCAGTGACCAGTGACCAGTGACCTGTGACCAGTGACCAGCGATAGTGACCATTGACCAGTGACCAGTGACCAGTGACCAGTGACCAGTGAACTTTGACCTGTGACCAGTGACCAGTGACCAGTGAATAGTGACCAGCGACCAGTGACCAGCGACAGTGACCATTGACCAGTGACCAGTGATAAGTGACCAGCGACTTTTGACCAGTGACCAGTGTCCAGTGACCAGTGACCAGTGACCAGCGACAGTGACCATTGACCAGCGATAGTGACCATTGACCAGTGACCAGTGACCAGTGACCAGTGACCAGCGATAGTGAACACTGACCAGTGACAAGTACCAGTGACTTGTGACCAGTGACCAGTGACCTGTGACTTTTGACCAGTGACCAGTGGCCAGTGACCAGTGACCAGTGACAAGTGACCAGTGACCATTGACCAGTGACCAGTGACCAGTGACAAGTGACCAGTGACTTGTGACCAGTAACCAGTGACCAGTGACCAGTGACCAGTGACCAGTGTCCAGTGACCAGTGACCAGTGACCATTGACCTGTGACCAGTGACCAGTGACCAGTGACCAGTGACCAGTGAACTTTGACCTGTGACCAGTGACCAGTGACCAGTGAATAGTGACCAGTGACCAGTGACCAGCGACAGTGACCATTGACCAGTGACCAGTGACCAGTGACCATTGACCAGCCACAGTGACCAGTTACCAGTGACCAGTGACCGGTGACCAGTGACTAGCGACCAGTGAACAGTGACCCGTGACCAGTGACCATTGACCTGTGACCAGTGACCAGTGACCTGTGACCAGTGACCAGTGACCAGTGACCAGTGACCATTGACCTGTGATCAGTGACCAGTGACCATTGACCTGTGACCAGTGACCAGTGACCAGTGACCAGCGACCATTGACCTGTGACCAGTGACCAGTGACCAGTGACCAGTGACCTGTGACCAGTGACCAGTGACAGTTGACCTGTGACCAGTGACCAGTGACCAGTGACCAGTGACCAGTGACCAGTGACCAGTGACCAGTGAACTTTGACCTGTGACCAGTGACCAGTGACCAGTGAATAGTGACCAGTGACCAGTGACCAGCGACAGTGACCATTGACCAGTGACCAGTGACCAGTGACCATTGACCAGCCACAGTGACCAGTTACCAGTGACCAGTGACCGGTGACCAGTGACTAGCGACCAGTGAACAGTGACCCGTGACCAGTGACCATTGACCTGTGACCAGTGACCAGTGACCTGTGACCAGTGACCAGTGACCAGTGACCATTGACCTGTGATCAGTGACCAGTGACCATTGACCTGTGACCAGTGACCAGTGACCAGTGACCAGCGACCATTGACCTGTGACCAGTGACCAGTGACCAGTGACCAGTGACCTGTGACCAGTGACCAGTGACAGTTGACCTGTGACCAGTGACCAGTGACCAGTGACCAGTGACCTGTGACGAGTGACCAGTGACCAGTGACCAGTGACCAGTGACCAGTGACTTTTGACCAGTGACCAGTGTCCAGTGACCAGTGACCAGTGACCAGCGATAGTGACCATTGACCAGTTACCAGTGACCAGTGACCAGTGACCAGTGACCAGCGATAGTGAACACTGACCAGTGACAAGTACCAGTGACTTGTGACCAGTGACCAGTGACCTGTGACTTGTGACCAGTGACCAGTGGCCAGTGACCACTGACCAGTGACAAGTTACCAGTGACTTTTGACCAGTGACCAGTGACGAGTGGACAGTGACCAGCGACAGTGACCATTGACCAGCGATAGTGACCAATGACCAGTGACCAGTGACAAGTGACCAGTGACCAGTGACCAGTGACCAGTGACCAGTGACCAGTGACCAGTGACCAGTGACCAGTGACCAGTGACCATTGACCGGTGACCAGTGACCAGTGACCAGTGACCAGTGACCATTGACCAGTGACCAGTGACCAGTGACCAGTGACCAGTGACCAGCCACAGTGACCAGTTACCAGTGACCAGTGACCGGTGACCAGTGACTAGCGACCAGTGAACAGTGACCCGTGACCAGTGACCATTGACCTGTGACCAGTGACCAGTGACCAGTGACCAGTGACCTGTGACCAGTGACCAGTGACCATTGACCTGTGACCAGTGACCAGTGACCAGTGACCACTGACCAGTGATAAGTGACCAGCGACTTTTGACCAGTGACCAGTGTCCAGTGACCAGTGACCAGTGACCAGCGACAGTGACCATTGACCAGCGATAGTGACCATTGACCAGTGGCCAGTGACCAGTGACCAGTGACCAGTGTCCAGCCACAGTGACCAGTGACCAGTGACCAGTGACCGGTGACCAGTGACTAGCGACCAGTGAACAGTGACACGTGACATGTGACGCGTGACCAGTGACCAGTGACCAGTGACCAGTGACCAGTGACCAGTGACCAGTGACCAGTGACCAGTGTCCAGTGACCAGTGACCAGTGACCATTGACCTGTGACCAGTGACCAGTGACCAGTGACCAGTGAGCAGTGACCAGTGACCAGTGAACTTTGACCTGTGACCAGTGACCAGTGACCAGTGAATAGTGACCAGTGACCAGTGACCAGCGACAGTGACCATTGACCAGTGACCAGTGACCAGTGACCATTGACCAGTGACCAGTGACCAGTACCCAGTGACCAGTGGCCAGCCACAGTGACCAGTTACCAGTGACCAGTGACCGGTGACCAGTGACTAGCGACCAGTGAACAGTGACCCGTGACCAGTGACCATTGACCTGTGACCAGTGACCAGTGACCAGTGACCTGTGACCAGTGACCAGTGAACAGTGACCAGTGACCACTGACCAGTGATAAGTGACCAGCGACTTTTGACCAGTGACCAGTGTCCAGTGACCAGTGACCAGTGTCCAGCGACAGTGACCATTGACCAGCGATAGGGACCATTGACCAGTGACCAGTGACCAGTGACCAGTGACCAGTGACCAGCGATAGTGAACACTGACCAGTGACAAGTGACCAGTGACTTGTGACCAGTGACCAGTGACCTGTGACTTGTGACCAGTGACCAGTGGCCAGTGACCAGTGACCAGTGACAAGTGACCAGTGACCATTGACCAGTGACCAGTGACCAGTGACAAGTGACCAGTGACTTGTGACCAGTAACCAGTGACCAGTGACCAGTGACCAGTGACCAGTGTCCAGTGACCAGTGACCAGTGACCATTGACCTGTGACCAGTGACCAGTGACCAGTGACCAGTGACCAGTGACCAGTGACCAGTGACCAGTGAACTTTGACCTGTGACCAGTGACCAGTGACCAGTGAATAGTGACCAGTGACCAGTGACCAGCGACAGTGACCATTGACCAGTGACCAGTGACCAGTGACCATTGACCAGCCACAGTGACCAGTTACCAGTGACCAGTGACCGGTGACCAGTGACTAGCGACCAGTGAACAGTGACCCGTGACCAGTGACCATTGACCTGTGACCAGTGACCAGTGACCTGTGACCAGTGACCAGTGACCAGTGACCATTGACCTGTGATCAGTGACCAGTGACCATTGACCTGTGACCAGTGACCAGTGACCAGTGACCAGCGACCATTGACCTGTGACCAGTGACCAGTGACCAGTGACCAGTGACCTGTGACCAGTGACCAGTGACAGTTGACCTGTGACCAGTGACCAGTGACCAGTGACCAGTGACCTGTGACGAGTGACCAGTGACCAGTGACCAGTGACCAGTGACCAGCGACTTTTGACCAGTGACCAGTGTCCAGTGACCAGTGACCAGTGACCAGCGACAGTGACCATTGACCAGCGATAGTGACCATTGACCAGTGACCAGTGACCAGTGACCAGTGACCAGTGACCAGCGATAGTGAACACTGACCAGTGACAAGTGACCAGTGACTTGTGACCAGTGACCAGTGACCTGTGACTTGTGACCAGTGACCAGTGGCCAGTGACCACTGACCAGTGACAAGTGACCAGTGACTTTTGACCAGTGACCAGTGACCAGTGGCCAGTGACCAGCGACAGTGACCATTGACCAGCGATAGTGACCAATGACCAGTGACCAGTGACCAGTGACCAGTGACCAGTGACCAGTGACCAGTGACCAGTGACCAGTGACCATTGACCGGTGAACAGTGACCAGTGACCAGCGACCAGTTACAGTGACCATTGACCCGTGACCAGTGACCAGTGACCAGTGACTTGTGACCAGTGACCAGTGACCAGTGACCAGTAACCAGTGACCAGTGACAATTGACCTGTGACCAGTGACCAGTGACCAGTGACCAGTGACCAGTGACCAGTGACCAGCGACAAAGACCATTGTCCAGTGGCCAGTGACCAGTGACCAGTGACCGGTGACCAGTGACCAGTGACCAGTGACCAGTGAACAGTGACCCGTAACCAGTGACCATTGACCTGTGACCAGTGACCAGTGACCAGTGACCTGTGACCAGTGACCAGTGAACAGTGACCAGTGACCACTGACCAGTGATAAGTGACCAGCGACTTTTGACCAGTGACCAGTGTCCAGTGACCAGTGACCAGTGTCCAGCGACAGTGACCATTGACCAGCGATAGGGACCATTGACCAGTGACCAGTGACCAGTGACCAGTGACCAGCGATAGTGAACACTGACCAGTGACAAGTGACCAGTGACTTGTGACCAGTGACCAGTGACCTGTGACTTGTGACCAGTGACCAGTCGCCAGTGACCAGTGACCAGTGACAAGTGACCAGTGACCATTGACCAGTGACCAGTGACCAGTGACAAGTGACCAGTGACTTGTGACCAGTAACCAGTGACCAGTGACCAGTGACCAGTGACCAGTGTCCAGTGACCAGTGACCAGTGACCATTGACCTGTGACCAGTGACCAGTGACCAGTGACCAGTAACCAGTGACCAGTGACCAGTGACCAGTGAACTTTGACCTGTGACCAGTGACCAGTGACCAGTGAATAGTGACCAGTGACCAGTGACCAGCGACAGTGACCATTGACCAGTGACCAGTGACCAGTGACCAGTGACCATTGACCAGCCACAGTGACCAGTTACCAGTGACCAGTGACCGGTGACCAGTGACTAGCGACCAGTGAACAGTGACCCGTGACCAGTGACCATTGACCTGTGACCAGTGACCAGTGACCTGTGACCAGTGACCAGTGACCAGTGACCATTGACCTGTGACCAGTGACCAGTGACCATTGACCTGTGACCAGTGACCAGTGACCAGTGACCAGCGACCATTGACCTGTGACCAGTGACCAGTGACCAGTGACCAGTGACCTGTGACCAGTGACCAGTGACAGTTGACCAGTGACCAGTGACCAGTGACCAGTGACCAGTGACCAGTGACCACTGACCAGTGATAAGTGACCAGTGACTTTTGACCAGTGACCAGAGTCCAGTGACCAGTGACCAGTGACCAGCGACAGTGACCATTGACCAGCGATAGTGACCATTGACCAGTGACCAGTGACCAGTGACCAGTGACCAGTGACCAGCGATAGTGACCATTGACCAGTGACCAGTGACCATTGACCTGTGACCAGTGACCAGTGACCAGTGACCAGTGACCTGTGACGAGTGACCAGTGACCAGTGACCAGTGACCACTGACCAGTGATAAGTGACCAGTGACTTTTGACCAGTGACCAGCGACAGTGACCATTGACCAGCGATAGTGACCATTGACCAGTGACCAGTGACCAGTGACCTGTGACCAGTGACCAGCGATAGTGACCATTGACCAGTGACCAGTGACCAGTGACCAGTGACCAGTGAACTTTGACCTGTGACCAGTGACCAGTGACCAGTGAATAGTGACCAGTGACCAGTGACCAGCGACAGTGACCATTGACCAGTGACCAGTGATAAGTGACCAGCGACTTTTGACCAGTGACCAGTGTCCAGTGACCAGTGACCAGTGACCAGCGACAGTGACCATTGACCAGCGATAGTGACCATTGACCAGTGACCAGTGACCAGTGACCAGTGACCAGTGACCAGCGATAGTGAACACTGACCAGTGACAAGTACCAGTGACTTGTGACCAGTGACCAGTGACCTGTGACTTTTGACCAGTGACCAGTGGCCAGTGACCAGTGACCAGTGACAAGTGACCAGTGACCATTGACCAGTGACCATTGACCTGTGACCAGTGACCAGTGACCATTGACCTGTGACCAGTGACCAGTGACCAGTGACCAGCGACCATTGACCTGTGACCAGTGACCAGTGACCAGTGACCAGTGACCTGTGACCAGTGACCAGTGACAGTTGACCAGTGACCAGTGACCAGTGACCAGTGACCAGTGACCAGTGACCACTGACCAGTGATAAGTGACCAGTGACTTTTGACCAGTGACCAGAGTCCAGTGACCAGTGACCAGTGACCAGCGACAGTGACCATTGACCAGCGATAGTGACCATTGACCAGTGACCAGTGACCAGTGACCAGTGACCAGTGACCAGCGATAGTGACCATTGACCAGTGACCAGTGACCATTGACCTGTGACCAGTGACCAGTGACCAGTGACCAGTGACCTGTGACGAGTGACCAGTGACCAGTGACCAGTGACCACTGACCAGTGATAAGTGACCAGTGACTTTTGACCAGTGACCAGCGACATTGACCATTGACCAGCGATAGTGACCATTGACCAGTGACCAGTGACCAGTGACCTGTGACCAGTGACCAGCGATAGTGACCATTGACCAGTGACCAGTGACCAGTGACCAGTGACCAGTGAACTTTGACCTGTGACCAGTGACCAGTGACCAGTGAATAGTGACCAGTGACCAGTGACCAGCGACAGTGACCATTGACCAGTGACCAGTGATAAGTGACCAGCGACTTTTGACCAGTGACCAGTGTCCAGTGACCAGTGACCAGTGACCAGCGACAGTGACCATTGACCAGCGATAGTGACCATTGACCAGTGACCAGTGACCAGTGACCAGTGACCAGTGACCAGCGATAGTGAACACTGACCAGTGACAAGTACCAGTGACTTGTGACCAGTGACCAGTGACCTGTGACTTTTGACCAGTGACCAGTGGCCAGTGACCAGTGACCAGTGACAAGTGACCAGTGACCATTGACCAGTGACCAGTGACCAGTGACAAGTGACCAGTGACTTGTGACCAGTAACCAGTGACCAGTGACCAGTGACCAGTGACCAGTGTCCAGTGACCAGTGACCAGTGACCATTGACCTGTGACCAGTGACCAGTGACCAGTGACCAGTGACCAGTGAACTTTGACCTGTGACCAGTGACCAGTGACCAGTGAATAGTGACCAGTGACCAGTGACCAGTGACCATTGACCAGCGATAGTGACCATTGACCAGTGACCAGTGACCAGTGACCAGTGACCAGTGACCAGCGATAGTGAACACTGACCAGTGACAAGTACCAGTGACTTGTGACCAGTGACCAGTGACCTGTGACTTTTGACCAGAGACCAGTGGCCAGTGACCAGTGACCAGTGACAAGTGACCAGTGACCATTGACCAGTGACCAGTGACCAGTGACAAGTGACCAGTGACTTGTGACCAGTAACCAGTGACCAGTGACCAGTGACCAGTGACCAGTGTCCAGTGACCAGTGACCAGTGACCATTGACCTGTGACCAGTGACCAGTGACCAGTGACCAGTGACCAGTGAACTTTGACCTGTGACCAGTGACCAGTGACCAGTGAATAGTGACCAGTGACCAGTGACCAGTGACCAGCGATAGTGAACACTGACCAGTGACAAGTGACCAGTGACTTGTGACCAGTGACCAGTGACCTGTGACTTGTGACCAGTGACCAGTGGCCAGTGACCAGTGACCAGTGACAAGTGACCAGTGACCATTGACCAGTGACCAGTGACCAGTGACAAGTGACCAGTGACTTGTGACCAGTAACCAGTGACCAGTGACCAGTGACCAGTGACCAGTGTCCAGTGACCAGTGACCAGTGACCATTGACCTGTGACCAGTGACCAGTGACCAGTGACCAGTGACCAGTGACCAGTGACCAGTGACCAGTGAACTTTGACCTGTGACCAGTGACCAGTGACCAGTGAATAGTGACCAGTGACCAGTGACCAGCGACAGTGACCATTGACCAGTGACCAGTGACCAGTGACCATTGACCAGCCACAGTGACCAGTTACCAGTGACCAGTGACCGGTGACCAGTGACTAGCGACCAGTGAACAGTGACCCGTGACCAGTGACCATTGACCTGTGACCAGTGACCAGTGACCTGTGACCAGTGACCAGTGACCAGTGACCATTGACCTGTGATCAGTGACCAGTGACCATTGACCTGTGACCAGTGACCAGTGACCAGTGACCAGCGACCATTGACCTGTGACCAGTGACCAGTGACCAGTGACCAGTGACCTGTGACCAGTGACCAGTGACAGTAGACCTGTGACCAGTGACCAGTGACCAGTGACCAGTGACCTGTGACGAGTGACCAGTGACCAGTGACCAGTGACCAGTGACCAGTGACTTTTGACCAGTGACCAGTGTCCAGTGACCAGTGACCAGTGACCAGCGACAGTGACCATTGACCAGCGATAGTGACCATTGACCAGTGACCAGTGACCAGTGACCAGTGACCAGTGACCAGCGATAGTGAACACTGACCAGTGACAAGTACCAGTGACTTGTGACCAGTGACCAGTGACCTGTGACTTGTGACCAGTGACCAGTGGCCAGTGACCAGTGACTTGTGACCAGTAACCAGTGACCAGTGACCAGTGACCAGTGACCAGTGTCCAGTGACCAGTGACCAGTGACCATTGACCTGTGACCAGTGACCAGTGACCAGTGACCAGTGACCAGTGAACTTTGACCTGTGACCAGTGACCAGTGACCAGTGAATAGTGACCAGTGACCAGTGACCAGTGACCAGCGATAGTGAACACTGACCAGTGACAAGTGACCAGTGACTTGTGACCAGTGACCAGTGACCTGTGACTTGTGACCAGTGACCAGTGGCCAGTGACCAGTGACCAGTGACAAGTGACCAGTGACCATTGACCAGTGACCAGTGACCAGTGACAAGTGACCAGTGACTTGTGACCAGTAACCAGTGACCAGTGACCAGTGACCAGTGACCAGTGTCCAGTGACCAGTGACCAGTGACCATTGACCTGTGACCAGTGACCAGTGACCAGTGACCAGTGACCAGTGACCAGTGACCAGTGACCAGTGAACTTTGACCTGTGACCAGTGACCAGTGACCAGTGAATAGTGACCAGTGACCAGTGACCAGCGACAGTGACCATTGACCAGTGACCAGTGACCAGTGACCATTGACCAGCCACAGTGACCAGTTACCAGTGACCAGTGACCGGTGACCAGTGACTAGCGACCAGTGAACAGTGACCCGTGACCAGTGACCATTGACCTGTGACCAGTGACCAGTGACCTGTGACCAGTGACCAGTGTCCAGTGACCATTGACCTGTGATCAGTGACCAGTGACCATTGACCTGTGACCAGTGACCAGTGACCAGTGACCAGCGACCATTGACCTGTGACCAGTGACCAGTGACCAGTGACCAGTGACCTGTGACCAGTGACCAGTGACAGTTGACCTGTGACCAGTGACCAGTGACCAGTGACCAGTGACCTGTGACGAGTGACCAGTGACCAGTGACCAGTGACCAGTGACCAGTGACTTTTGACCAGTGACCAGTGTCCAGTGACCAGTGACCAGTGACCAGCGACAGTGACCATTGACCAGCGATAGTGACCATTGACCAGTGACCAGTGACCAGTGACCAGTGACCAGTGACCAGCGATAGTGAACACTGACCAGTGACAAGTACCAGTGACTTGTGACCAGTGACCAGTGACCTGTGACTTGTGACCAGTGACCAGTGGCCAGTGACCACTGACCAGTGACAAGTGACCAGTGACTTTTGACCAGTGACCAGTGACCAGTGGCCAGTGACCAGCGACAGTGACCATTGACCAGCGATAGTGACCAATGACCTGTGACCAGTGACAAGTGACCAGTGACCATTGACCAGTGACCAGTGACCAGTGACAAGTGACCAGTGACCAGTGACCAGTGACCAGTGACCATTGACCGGTGACCAGTGACCAGTGACCAGTGACCATTGACCAGTGACCATTGACCTGTGACCAGTGACCAGTGACCAGTGACCAGTAACCAGTGACCAGTGACCAGTGACCAGTGAACTTTGACCTGTGACCAGTGACCAGTGACCAGTGAATAGTGACCAGTGACCAGTGACCAGCGACAGTGACCATTGACCAGTGACCAGTGACCAGTGACCAGTGACCATTGACCAGCCACAGTGACCAGTTACCAGTGACCAGTGACCGGTGACCAGTGACTAGCGACCAGTGAACAGTGACCCGTGACCAGTGACCATTGACCTGTGACCAGTGACCAGTGACCTGTGACCAGTGACCAGTGACCAGTGACCATTGACCTGTGACCAGTGACCAGTGACCATTGACCTGTGACCAGTGACCAGTGACCAGTGACCATTGACCAGTGACCAGTGACCAGTGACCAGTGACCAGTGAACTTTGACCTGTGACCAGTGACCAGTGACCAGTGAATAGTGACCAGTGACCAGTGACCAGCGACAGTGACCATTGACCAGTGACCAGTGATAAGTGACCAGCGACTTTTGACCAGTGACCAGTGTCCAGTGACCAGTGACCAGTGACCAGCGACAGTGACCATTGACCAGCGATAGTGACCATTGACCAGTGACCAGTGACCAGTGACCAGTGACCAGTGACCAGCGATAGTGAACACTGACCAGTGACAAGTACCAGTGACTTGTGACCAGTGACCAGTGACCTGTGACTTTTGACCAGTGACCAGTGGCCAGTGACCAGTGACCAGTGACAAGTGACCAGTGACCATTGACCAGTGACCAGTGACCAGTGACAAGTGACCAGTGACTTGTGACCAGTAACCAGTGACCAGTGACCAGTGACCAGTGACCAGTGTCCAGTGACCAGTGACCAGTGACCATTGACTTGTGACCAGTGACCAGTGACCAGTGACCAGTGACCAGTGAACTTTGACCTGTGACCAGTGACCAGTGACCAGTGAATAGTGACCAGTGACCAGTGACCAGTGACCATTGACCAGCGACAGTGACCATTGACCAGTGACCAGTGACCAGTGACCAGTGACCAGTGACCAGCGATAGTGAACACTGACCAGTGACAAGTACCAGTGACTTGTGACCAGTGACCAGTGACCTGTGACTTTTGACCAGAGACCAGTGGCCAGTGACCAGTGACCAGTGACAAGTGACCAGTGACCATTGACCAGTGACCAGTGACCAGTGACAAGTGACCAGTGACTTGTGACCAGTAACCAGTGACCAGTGACCAGTGACCAGTGACCAGTGTCCAGTGACCAGTGACCAGTGACCATTGACCTGTGACCAGTGACCAGTGACCAGTGACCAGTGACCAGTGAACTTTGACCTGTGACCAGTGACCAGTGACCAGTGAATAGTGACCAGTGATCAGTGACCAGTGACCAGCGATAGTGAACACTGACCAGTGACAAGTGACCAGTGACTTGTGACCAGTGACCAGTGACCTGTGACTTGTGACCAGTGACCAGTGGCCAGTGACCAGTGACCAGTGACAAGTGACCAGTGACCATTGACCAGTGACCAGTGACCAGTGACAAGTGACCAGTGACTTGTGACCAGTGACCAGTGACCAGTGACCAGTGACCAGTGACCAGTGTCCAGTGACCAGTGACCAGTGACCATTGACCTGTGACCAGTGACCAGTGACCAGTGACCAGTGACCAGTGACCAGTGACCAGTGACCAGTGAACTTTGACCTGTGACCAGTGACCAGTGACCAGTGAATAGTGACCAGTGACCAGTGACCAGCGACAGTGACCATTGACCAGTGACCAGTGACCAGTGACCATTGACCAGCCACAGTGACCAGTTACCAGTGACCAGTGACCGGTGACCAGTGACTAGCGACCAGTGAACAGTGACCCGTGACCAGTGACCATTGACCTGTGAACAGTGACCAGTGACCTGTGACCAGTGACCAGTGACCAGTGACCATTGACCTGTGATCAGTGACCAGTGACCATTGACCTGTGACCAGTGACCAGTGACCAGTGACCAGCGACCATTGACCTGTGACCAGTGACCAGTGACCAGTGACCAGTGACCTGTGACCAGTGACCAGTGACAGTTGACCTGTGACCAGTGACCAGTGACCAGTGACCAGTGACCTGTGACGAGTGACCAGTGACCAGTGACCAGTGACCAGTGACCAGTGACTTTTGACCAGTGACCAGTGTCCAGTGACCAGTGACCAGTGACCAGCGACAGTGACCATTGACCAGCGATAGTGACCATTGACCAGTGACCAGTGACCAGTGACCAGTGACCAGTGACCAGCGATAGTGAACACTGACCAGTGACAAGTACCAGTGACTTGTGACCAGTGACCAGTGACCTGTGACTTGTGACCAGTGACCAGTGGCCAGTGACCAGTGACTTGTGACCAGTAACCAGTGACCAGTGACCAGTGACCAGTGACCAGTGTCCAGTGACCAGTGACCAGTGACCATTGACCTGTGACCAGTGACCAGTGACCAGTGACCAGTGACCAGTGAACTTTGACCTGTGACCAGTGACCAGTGACCAGTGAATAGTGACCAGTGACCAGTGACCAGTGACCAGCGATAGTGAACACTGACCAGTGACAAGTGACCAGTGACTTGTGACCAGTGACCAGTGACCTGTGACTTGTGACCAGTGACCAGTGGCCAGTGACCAGTGACCAGTGACAAGTGACCAGTGACCATTGACCAGTGACCAGTGACCAGTGACAAGTGACCAGTGACTTGTGACCAGTAACCAGTGACCAGTGACCAGTGACCAGTGACCAGTGTCCAGTGACCAGTGACCAGTGACCATTGACCTGTGACCAGTGACCAGTGACCAGTGACCAGTGACCAGTGACCAGTGACCAGTGACCAGTGAACTTTGACCTGTGACCAGTGACCAGTGACCAGTGAATAGTGACCAGTGACCAGTGACCAGCGACAGTGACCATTGACCAGTGACCAGTGACCAGTGACCATTGACCAGCCACAGTGACCAGTTACCAGTGACCAGTGACCGGTGACCAGTGACTAGCGACCAGTGAACAGTGACCCGTGACCAGTGACCATTGACCTGTGACCAGTGACCAGTGACCTGTGACCAGTGACCAGTGACCAGTGACCATTGACCTGTGATCAGTGACCAGTGACCATTGACCTGTGACCAGTGACCAGTGACCAGTGACCAGCGACCATTGACCTGTGACCAGTGACCAGTGACCAGTGACCAGTGACCTGTGACCAGTGACCAGTGACAGTTGACCTGTGACCAGTGACCAGTGACCAGTGACCAGTGACCTGTGACGAGTGACCAGTGACCAGTGACCAGTGACCAGTGACCAGTGACTTTTGACCAGTGACCAGTGTCCAGTGACCAGTGACCAGTGACCAGCGACAGTGACCATTGACCAGCGATAGTGACCATTGACCAGTGACCAGTGACCAGTGACCAGTGACCAGTGACCAGCGATAGTGAACACTGACCAGTGACAAGTACCAGTGACTTGTGACCAGTGACCAGTGACCTGTGACTTGTGACCAGTGACCAGTGGCCAGTGACCACTGACCAGTGACAAGAGACCAGTGACTTTTGACCAGTGACCAGTGACCAGTGGCCAGTGACCAGCGACAGTGACCATTGACCAGCGATAGTGACCAATGACCTGTGACCAGTGACAAGTGACCAGTGACCAGTGACCAGTGACCAGTGACCAGTGACCAGTGACCAGTGACCAGTGACCAGTGACCAGTGACCATTGACCGGTGACCAGTGACCAGTGACCAGTGACCATTGACCAGTGACCAGTGACCAGTGACCAGTGACCAGTGACCAGCCACAGTGACCAGTACCAGTGACCAGTGACCGGTGACCAGTGACTAGCGACCAGTGAACAGTGACCCGTGACCAGTGACCATTGACCTGTGACCAGTGACCAGTGACCAGTGACCAGTGACCTGTGACCAGTGACCAGTGACCATTGACCTGTGACCAGTGACCAGTGACCAGTGACCACTGACCAGTGATAAGTGACCAGCGACTTTTGACCAGTGACCAGTGTCCAGTGACCAGTGACCAGTGACCAGCGACAGTGACCATTGACCAGCGATAGTGACCATTGACCAGTGACCAGTGACCAGTGACCATTGACCAGTGACCAGCGATAGTGAACACTGACCAGTGACAAGTGACCAGTGACTTGTGACCAGTGACCAGTGACCTGTGACTTGTGACCAGTGACCAGTGGCCAGTGACCACTGACCAGTGACAAGTGACCAGTGACTTTTGACCAGTGACCAGTGACCAGTGGCCAGTGACCAGCGACAGTGACCATTGACCAGCGATAGTGACCAATGACCAGTGACCAGTGACCAGTGACCAGTGACCAGTGACCAGTGACCAGTGACCGGTGACCAGTGACTAGCGACCAGTGAACAGTGACCCGTGACCAGTGACCATTGACCTGTGACCAGTGACCAGTGACCTGTGACCAGTGACCAGTGACCAGTGACCATTGACCTGTGACCAGTGACCAGTGACCATTGACCTGTGACCAGTGACCAGTGACCAGTGACCAGCGACCATTGACCTGTGACCAGTGACCAGTGACCAGTGACCAGTGACCTGTGACCAGTGACCAGTGACAGTTGACCAGTGACCAGTGACCAGTGACCAGTGACCAGTGACCAGTGACCACTGACCAGTGATAAGTGACCAGTGACTTTTGACCAGTGACCAGAGTCCAGTGACCAGTGACCAGTGACCAGCGACAGTGACCATTGACCAGCGATAGTGACCATTGACCAGTGACCAGTGACCAGTGACCAGTGACCAGTGACCAGCGATAGTGACCATTGACCAGTGACCAGTGACCATTGACCTGTGACCAGTGACCAGTGACCAGTGACCAGTGACCTGTGACGAGTGACCAGTGACCAGTGACCAGTGACCACTGACCAGTGATAAGTTACCAGTGACTTTTGACCAGTGACCAGCGACAGTGACCATTGACCAGCGATAGTGACCATTGACCAGTGACCAGTGACCAGTGACCTGTGACCAGTGACCAGCGATAGTGACCATTGACCAGTGACCAGTGACCAGTGACCAGTGACCAGTGAACTTTGACCTGTGACCAGTGACCAGTGACCAGTGAATAGTGACCAGTGACCAGTGACCAGCGACAGTGACCATTGACCAGTGACCAGTGATAAGTGACCAGCGACTTTTGACCAGTGACCAGTGTCCAGTGACCAGTGACCAGTGACCAGTGACCATTGACCTGTGACCAGTGACCAGTGACCAGTGACCAGCGACCATTGACCTGTGACCAGTGACCAGTGACCATTGACCTGTGACCAGTGACCAGTGACCAGTGACCAGTGACCACTGACCAGTGATAAGTGACCAGTGACTTTTGACCAGTGACCAGCGACAGTGACCATTGACCAGCGATAGTGACCATTGACCAGTGACCAGTGACCAGTGACCTGTGACCAGTGACCAGCGATAGTGACCATTGACCAGTGACCAGTGACCAGTGACCAGTGACCAGTGAACTTTGACCTGTGACCAGTGACCAGTGACCAGTGAATAGTGACCAGTGACCAGTGACCAGCGACAGTGACCATTGACCAGTGACCAGTGATAAGTGACCAGCGACTTTTGACCAGTGACCAGTGTCCAGTGACCAGTGACCAGTGACCAGCGACATTGACCATTGACCAGCGATAGTGACCATTGACCAGTGACCAGTGACCAGTGACCAGTGACCAGTGACCAGCGATAGTGAACACTGACCAGTGACAAGTACCAGTGACTTGTGACCAGTGACCAGTGACCTGTGACTTTTGACCAGTGACCAGTGGCCAGTGACCAGTGACCAGTGACAAGTGACCAGTGACCATTGACCAGTGACCAGTGACCAGTGACAAGTGACCAGTGACTTGTGACCAGTAACCAGTGACCAGTGACCAGTGACCAGTGACCAGTGTCCAGTGACCAGTGACCAGTGACCATTGACCTGTGACCAGTGACCAGTGACCAGTGACCAGTGACCAGTGAACTTTGACCTGTGACCAGTGACCAGTGACCAGTGAATAGTGACCAGTGACCAGTGACCAGTGACCAGCGATAGTGAACACTGACCAGTGACAAGTGACCAGTGACTTGTGACCAGTGACCAGTGACCTGTGACTTGTGACCAGTGACCAGTGGCCAGTGACCAGTGACCAGTGACAAGTGACCAGTGACCATTGACCAGTGACCAGTGACCAGTGACAAGTGACCAGTGACTTGTGACCAGTAACCAGTGACCAGTGACCAGTGACCAGTGACCAGTGTCCAGTGACCAGTGACCAGTGACCATTGACCTGTGACCAGTGACCAGTGACCAGTGACCAGTGACCAGTGACCAGTGACCAGTGAACTTTGACCTGTGACCAGTGACCAGTGACCAGTGAATAGTGACCAGTGACCAGTGACCAGCGACAGTGACCATTGACCAGTGACCAGTGACCAGTGACCATTGACCAGCCACAGTGACCAGTTACCAGTGACCAGTGACCGGTGACCAGTGACTAGCGACCAGTGAACAGTGACCCGTGACCAGTGACCATTGACCTGTGACCAGTGACCAGTGACCTGTGACCAGTGACCAGTGACCAGTGACCATTGACCTGTGATCAGTGACCAGTGACCATTGACCTGTGACCAGTGACCAGTGACCAGTGACCAGCGACCATTGACCTGTGACCAGTGACCAGTGACCAGTGACCAGTGACCTGTGACCAGTGACCAGTGACAGTTGACCTGTGACCAGTGACCAGTGACCAGTGACCAGTGACCTGTGACGAGTGACCAGTGACCAGTGACCAGTGACCAGTGACCAGTGACTTTTGACCAGTGACCAGTGTCCAGTGACCAGTGACCAGTGACCAGCGACAGTGACCATTGACCAGCGATAGTGACCATTGACCAGTGACCAGTGACCAGTGACCAGTGACCAGTGACCAGCAATAGTGAACACTGACCAGTGACAAGTACCAGTGACTTGTGACCAGTGACCAGTGACCTGTGACTTGTGACCAGTGACCAGTGGCCAGTGACCACTGACCAGTGACAAGTGACCAGTGACTTTTGACCAGTGACCAGTGACCAGTGGCCAGTGACCAGCGACAGTGACCATTGACCAGCGATAGTGACCAATGACCTGTGACCAGTGACAAGTGACCAGTGACCAGTGACCAGTGACCAGTGACCAGTGACCAGTGACCAGTGACCAGTGACCAGTGACCATTGACCGGTGACCAGTGACCAGTGACCAGTGACCATTGACCAGTGACCAGTGACCAGTGACCAGTGACCAGTGACCAGCCACAGTGACCAGTACCAGTGACCAGTGACCGGTGACCAGTGACTAGCGACCAGTGAACAGTGACCCGTGACCAGTGACCATTGACCTGTGACCAGTGACCAGTGACCAGTGACCAGTGACCTGTGACCAGTGACCAGTGACCATTGACCTGTGACCAGTGACCAGTGACCAGTGACCACTGACCAGTGATAAGTGACCAGCGACTTTTGACCAGTGACCAGTGTCCAGTGACCAGTGACCAGTGACCAGCGACAGTGACCATTGACCAGCGATAGTGACCATTGACCAGTGACCAGTGACCAGTGACCAGTGACCAGTGACCAGCGATAGTGAACACTGACCAGTGACAAGTGACCAGTGACTTGTGACCAGTGACCAGTGACCTGTGACTTGTGACCAGTGACCAGTGGCCAGTGACCACTGACCAGTGACAAGTGACCAGTGACTTTTGACCAGTGACCAGTGACCAGTGGCCAGTGACCAGCGACAGTGACCATTGACCAGCGATAGTGACCAATGACCAGTGACCAGTGACCAGTGACCAGTGACCAGTGACCAGTGACCAGTGACCAGTGACCAGTGACCATTGACCGGTGAACAGTGACCAGTGACCAGCGACCAGTGACAGTGACCATTGACCCGTGACCAGTGACCAGTGACCAGTGACTTGTGACCAGTGACCAGTGACCAGTGACCAGTAACCAGTGACCAGTGACAATTGACCTGTGACCAGTGACCAGTGACCAGTGACCAGTGACCAGTGACCAGTGACCAGCGACAAAGACCATTGTCCAGTGGCCAGTGACCAGTGACCAGTGACCGGTGACCAGTGACCAGTGACCAGTGACCAGTGAACAGTGACCCGTAACCAGTGACCATTGACCTGTGACCAGTGACCAGTGACCAGTGACCTGTGACCAGTGACCAGTGAACAGTGACCAGTGACCACTGACCAGTGATAAGTGACCAGCGACTTTTGACCAGTGACCAGTGTCCAGTGACCAGTGACCAGTGTCCAGCGACAGTGACCATTGACCAGCGATAGGGACCATTGACCAGTGACCAGTGACCAGTGACCAGTGACCAGCGATAGTGAACACTGACCAGTGACTTGTGACCAGTGACCAGTGACCTGTGACTTGTGACCAGTGACCAGTCGCCAGTGACCAGTGACCAGTGACAAGTGACCAGTGACCATTGACCAGTGACCAGTGACCAGTGACAAGTGACCAGTGACTTGTGACCAGTAACCAGTGACCAGTGACCAGTGACCAGTGACCAGTGTCCAGTGACCAGTGACCAGTGACCATTGACCTGTGACCAGTGACCAGTGACCAGTGACCAGTGACCAGTGACCAGTGACCAGTGACCAGTGAACTTTGACCTGTGACCAGTGACCAGTGACCAGTGAATAGTGACCAGTGACCAGTGACCAGCGACAGTGACCATTGACCAGTGACCAGTGACCAGTGACCAGTGACCATTGACCAGCCACAGTGACCAGTTACCAGTGACCAGTGACCGGTGACCAGTGACTAGCGACCAGTGAACAGTGACCCGTGACCAGTGACCATTGACCTGTGACCAGTGACCAGTGACCTGTGACCAGTGACCAGTGACCAGTGACCATTGACCTGTGACCAGTGACCAGTGACCATTGACCTGTGACCAGTGACCAGTGACCAGTGACCAGCGACCATTGACCTGTGACCAGTGACCAGTGACCAGTGACCAGTGACCTGTGACCAGTGACCAGTGACAGTTGACCAGTGACCAGTGACCAGTGACCAGTGACCAGTGACCAGTGACCACTGACCAGTGATAAGTGACCAGTGACTTTTGACCAGTGACCAGAGTCCAGTGACCAGTGACCAGTGACCAGCGACAGTGACCATTGACCAGCGATAGTGACCATTGACCAGTGACCAGTGACCAGTGACCAGTGACCAGTGACCAGCGATAGTGACCATTGACCAGTGACCAGTGACCATTGACCTGTGACCAGTGACCAGTGACCAGTGACCAGTGACCTGTGACGAGTGACCAGTGACCAGTGACCAGTGACCACTGACCAGTGATAAGTGACCAGTGACTTTTGACCAGTGACCAGCGACAGTGACCATTGACCAGCGATAGTGACCATTGACCAGTGACCAGTGACCTGTGACCTGTGACCAGTGACCAGCGATAGTGACCATTGACCAGTGACCAGTGACCAGTGACCAGTGACCAGTGAACTTTGACCTGTGACCAGTGACCAGTGACCAGTGAATAGTGACCAGTGACCAGTGACCAGCGACAGTGACCATTGACCAGTGACCAGTGATAAGTGACCAGCGACTTTTGACCAGTGACCAGTGTCCAGTGACCAGTGACCAGTGACCAGCGACAGTGACCATTGACCAGCGATAGTGACCATTGACCAGTGACCAGTGACCAGTGACCAGCGATAGTGAACACTGACCAGTGACAAGTACCAGTGACTTGTGACCAGTGACCAGTGACCTGTGACTTTTGACCAGTGACCAGTGGCCAGTGACCAGTGACCAGTGACAAGTGACCAGTGACCATTGACCAGTGACCAGTGACCAGTGACAAGTGACCAGTGACTTGTGACCAGTAACCAGTGACCAGTGACCAGTGACCAGTGACCAGTGTCCAGTGACCAGTGACCAGTGACCATTGACCTGTGACCAGTGACCAGTGACCAGTGACCAGTGACCAGTGAACTTTGACCTGTGACCAGTGACCAGTGACCAGTGAATAGTGACCAGTGACCAGTGACCAGCGACAGTGACCATTGACCAGTGACCAGTGACCAGTGACCATTGACCAGCCACAGTGACCAGTTACCAGTGACCAGTGACCGGTGACCAGTGACTAGCGACCAGTGAACAGTGACCCGTGACCAGTGACCATTGACCTGTGACCAGTGACCAGTGACCTGTGACCAGTGACCAGTGACCAGTGACCATTGACCTGTGATCAGTGACCAGTGACCATTGACCTGTGACCAGTGACCAGTGACCAGTGACCAGCGACCATTGACCTGTGACCAGTGACCAGTGACCAGTGACCAGTGACCTGTGACCAGTGACCAGTGACAGTTGACCTGTGACCAGTGACCAGTGACCAGTGACCAGTGACCTGTGACGAGTGACCAGTGACCATTGACCTGTGACCAGTGACCAGTGACCAGTGACCAGTGACCTGTGACCAGTGACCAGTGACAGTTGACCAGTGACCAGTGACCAGTGACCAGTGACCAGTGACCAGTGACCACTGACCAGTGATAAGTGACCAGTGACTTTTGACCAGTGACCAGAGTCCAGTGACCAGTGACCAGTGACCAGCGACAGTGACCATTGACCAGCGATAGTGACCATTGACCAGTGACCAGTGACCAGTGACCAGTGACCAGTGACCAGCGATAGTGACCATTGACCAGTGACCAGTGACCATTGACCTGTGACCAGTGACCAGTGACCAGTGACCAGTGACCTGTGACGAGTGACCAGTGACCAGTGACCAGTGACCACTGACCAGTGATAAGTGACCAGTGACTTTTGACCAGTGACCAGCGACAGTGACCATTGACCAGCGATAGTGACCATTGACCAGTGACCAGTGACCAGTGACCTGTGACCAGTGACCAGCGATAGTGACCATTGACCAGTGACCAGTGACCAGTGACCAGTGACCAGTGAACTTTGACCTGTGACCAGTGACCAGTGACCAGTGAATAGTGACCAGTGACCAGTGACCAGCGACAGTGACCATTGACCAGTGACCAGTGATAAGTGACCAGCGACTTTTGACCAGTGACCAGTGTCCAGTGACCAGTGACCAGTGACCAGCGACAGTGACCATTGACCAGCGATAGTGACCATTGACCAGTGACCAGTGACCAGTGACCAGTGACCAGTGACCAGCGATAGTGAACACTGACCAGTGACAAGTACCAGTGACTTGTGACCAGTGACCAGTGACCTGTGACTTTTGACCAGTGACCAGTGGCCAGTGACCAGTGACCAGTGACAAGTGACCAGTGACCATTGACCAGTGACCAGTGACCAGTGACAAGTGACCAGTGACTTGTGACCAGTAACCAGTGACCAGTGACCAGTGACCAGTGACCAGTGTCCAGTGACCAGTGACCAGTGACCATTGACCTGTGACCAGTGACCAGTGACCAGTGACCAGTGACCAGTGAACTTTGACCTGTGACCAGTGACCAGTGACCAGTGAATAGTGACCAGTGACCAGTGACCAGCGACAGTGACCATTGACCAGTGACCAGTGACCAGTGACCATTGACCAGCCACAGTGACCAGTTACCAGTGACCAGTGACCGGTGACCAGTGACTAGCGACCAGTGAACAGTGACCCGTGACCAGTGACCATTGACCTGTGACCAGTGACCAGTGACCTGTGACCAGTGACCAGTGACCAGTGACCATTGACCTGTGATCAGTGACCAGTGACCATTGACCTGTGACCAGTGACCAGTGACCAGTGACCAGCGACCATTGACCTGTGAACTTTGACCTGTGACCAGTGACCAGTGACCAGTGAATAGTGACCAGTGACCAGTGACCAGCGACAGTGACCATTGACCAGTGACCAGTGACCAGTGACCAGTGACCATTGACCAGCCACAGTGACCAGTTACCAGTGACCAGTGACCGGTGACCAGTGACTAGCGACCAGTGAACAGTGACCCGTGACCAGTGACCATTGACCTGTGACCAGTGACCAGTGACCTGTGACCAGTGACCAGTGACCAGTGACCAGTGACCAGTGACAGTTGACCTGTGACCAGTGACCAGTGACCAGTGACCAGTGACCTGTGACGAGTGACCAGTGACCAGTGACCAGTGACCAGTGACTTTTGACCAGTGACCAGTGTCCAGTGACCAGTGACCAGTGACCAGCGACAGTGACCATTGACCAGCGATAGTGACCATTGACCAGTGACCAGTGACCAGTGACCAGTGACCAGTGACCAGCGATAGTGAACACTGACCAGTGACAAGTACCAGTGACTTGTGACCAGTGACCAGTGACCTGTGACTTGTGACCAGTGACCAGTGGCCAGTGACCACTGACCAGTGACGAGTGACCAGTGACTTTTGACCAGTGACCAGTGACCAGTGGCCAGTGACCAGCGACAGTGACCATTGACCAGCGATAGTGACCAATGACCAGTGACCAGTGACAAGTGACCAGTGACCAGTGACCAGTGACCAGTGACCAGTGACCAGTGACCAGTGACCAGTGACCAGTGACCATTGACCGGTGACCAGTGTCCAGTGACCAGTGACCATTGACCAGTGACCAGTGACCAGTGACCAGTGACCAGTGACCAGCCACAGTGACCAGTTACCAGTGACCAGTGACCGGTGACCAGTGACTAGCGACCAGTGAACAGTGACCCGTGACCAGTGACCATTGACCTGTGACCAGTGACCAGTGACCAGTGACCAGTGACCTGTGACCAGTGACCAGTGACCATTGACCTGTGACCAGTGACCAGTGACCAGTGACCACTGACCAGTGATAAGTGACCAGCGACTTTTGACCAGTGACCAGTGTCCAGTGACCAGTGACCAGTGACCAGCGACAGTGACCATTGACCAGCGATAGTGACCATTGACCAGTGACCAGTGACCAGTGACCAGTGACCAGTGACCAGCGATAGTGAACACTGACCAGTGACAAGTGACCAGTGACTTGTGACCAGTGACCAGTGACCTGTGACTTGTGACCAGTGACCAGTGGCCAGTGACCACTGACCAGTGACAAGTGACCAGTGACTTTTGACCAGTGACCAGTGACCAGTGGCCAGTGACCAGCGACAGTGACCATTGACCAGCGATAGTGACCAATGACCAGTGACCAGTGACCAGTGACCAGTGACCAGTGACCAGTGACCAGTGACCAGTGACCAGTGACCATTGACCGGTGAACAGTGACCAGTGACCAGCGACCAGTGACAGTGACCATTGACCCGTGACCAGTGACCAGTGACCAGTGACTTGTGACCAGTGACCAGTGACCAGTAACCAGTGACCAGTGACAATTGACCTGTGACCAGTGACCAGTGACCAGTGACCAGTGACCAGTGACCAGTGACCAGTGACCAGCGACAAAGACCATTGTCCAGTGGCCAGTGACCAGTGACCAGTGACCAGTGACCAGTGACCAGTGACCCGTGACCAGTGAACAGTGACCCGTGACCAGTGACCATTGACCTGTGACCAGTGACCAGTGACCAGTGACCTGTGACCAGTGACCAGTGAACAGTGACCAGTGACCACTGACCAGTGATAAGTGACCAGCGACTTTTGACCAGTGACCAGTGTCCAGTGACCAGTGACCAGTGTCCAGCGACAGTGACCATTGACCAGCGATAGGGACCATTGACCAGTGACCAGTGACCAGTGACCAGTGACCAGCGATAGTGAACACTGACCAGTGACAAGTGACCAGTGACTTGTGACCAGTGACCAGTGACCTGTGACTTGTGACCTGTGACCAGTCGCCAGTGACCAGTGACCAGTGACAAGTGACCAGTGACCATTGACCAGTGACCAGTGACCAGTGACAAGTGACCAGTGACTTGTGACCAGTAACCAGTGACCAGTGACCAGTGACCAGTGACCAGTGTCCAGTGACCAGTGACCAGTGACCATTGACCTGTGACCAGTGACCAGTGTCCAGTGACCAGTGACCAGTGACCAGTGACCAGTGACCAGTGAACTTTGACCTGTGACCAGTGACCAGTGACCAGTGAATAGTGACCAGTGACCAGTGACCAGCGACAGTGACCATTGACCAGTGACCAGTGACCAGTGACCATTGACCAGCCACAGTGACCAGTTACCAGTGACCAGTGACCGGTGACCAGTGACTAGCGACCAGTGAACAGTGACCCGTGACCAGTGACCATTGACCTGTGACCAGTGACCAGTGACCTGTGACCAGTGACCAGTGACCAGTGACCATTGACCTGTGACCAGTGACCAGTGACCATTGACCTGTGACCAGTGACCAGTGACCAGTGACCAGCGACCATTGACCTGTGACCAGTGACCAGTGACCAGTGAATAGTGACCAGTGACCAGTGAACAGTGACCAGTGACCACTGACCAGTGATAAGTGACCAGCGACTTTTGACCAGTGACCAGTGTCCAGTGACCAGTGACCAGTGTCCAGCGACAGTGACCATTGACCAGCGATAGGGACCATCGACCAGTGACCAGTGACCAGTGACCAGCGATAGTGAACACTGACCAGTGACAAGTGACCAGTGACTTGTGACCAGTGACCAGTGACCTGTGACTTGTGACCAGTGACCAGTCGCCAGTGACCAGTGACCAGTGACAAGTGACCAGTGACCATTGACCAGTGACCAGTGACCAGTGACAAGTGACCAGTGACTTGTGACCAGTAACCAGTGACCAGTGACCAGTGACCAGTGACCAGTGTCCAGTGACCAGTGACCAGTGACCATTGACCTGTGACCAGTGACCAGTGACCAGTGACCAGTGACCAGTGACCAGTGACCAGTGACCAGTGACCAGTGAACTTTGACCTGTGACCAGTGACCAGTGACCAGTGAATAGTGACCAGTGACCAGTGACCAGCGACAGTGACCATTGACCAGTGACCAGTGACCAGTGACCATTGACCAGCCACAGTGACCAGTGACCAGTGACCGGTGACCAGTGACCAGTGACCAGTGACCAGTGACCAGTGAACAGTGACCCGTAACCAGTGACCATTGACCTGTGACCAGTGACCAGTGACCAGTGACCTGTGACCAGTGACCAGTGAACAGTGACCAGTGACCACTGACCAGTGATAAGTGACCAGCGACTTTTGACCAGTGACCAGTGTCCAGTGACCAGTGACCAGTGTCCAGCGACAGTGACCATTGACCAGCGATAGGGACCATTGACCAGTGACCAGTGACCAGTGACCAGTGACCAGCGATAGTGAACACTGACCAGTGACAAGTGACCAGTGACTTGTGACCAGTGAACTTTGACCTGTGACCAGTGACCAGTGACCAGTGAATAGTGACCAGTGACCAGTGACCAGCGACAGTGACCATTGACCAGTGACCAGTGACCAGTGACCAGTGACCATTGACCAGCCACAGTGACCAGTTACCAGTGACCAGTGACCGGTGACCAGTGACTAGCGACCAGTGAACAGTGACCCGTGACCAGTGACCATTGACCTGTGACCAGTGACCAGTGACCATTGACCTGTGACCAGTGACCAGTGACCAGTGACCAGCGACCATTGACCTGTGACCAGTGACCAGTGACCAGTGACCAGTGACCTGTGACCAGTGACCAGTGACAGTTGACCAGTGACCAGTGACCAGTGACCAGTGACCAGTGACCAGTGACCACTGACCAGTGATAAGTGACCAGTGACTTTTGACCAGTGACCAGAGTCCAGTGACCAGTGACCAGTGACCAGCGACAGTGACCATTGACCAGCGATAGTGACCATTGACCAGTGACCAGTGACCAGTGACCAGTGACCAGTGACCAGCGATAGTGACCATTGACCAGTGACCAGTGACCATTGACCTGTGACCAGTGACCAGTGACCAGTGACCAGTGACCTGTGACGAGTGACCAGTGACCAGTGACCAGTGACCACTGACCAGTGATAAGTGACCAGTGACTTTTGACCAGTGACCAGCGACAGTGACCATTGACCAGCGATAGTGACCATTGACCAGTGACCAGTGACCAGTGACCTGTGACCAGTGACCAGCGATAGTGACCATTGACCAGTGACCAGTGACCAGTGACCAGTGACCAGTGAACTTTGACCTGTGACCAGTGACCAGTGACCAGTGAATAGTGACCAGTGACCAGTGACCAGCGACAGTGACCATTGACCAGTGACCAGTGATAAGTGACCAGCGACTTTTGACCAGTGACCAGTGTCCAGTGACCAGTGACCAGTGACCAGCGACAGTGACCATTGACCAGCGATAGTGACCATTGACCAGTGACCAGTGACCAGTGACCAGTGACCAGTGACCAGCGATAGTGAACACTGACCAGTGACAAGTACCAGTGACTTGTGACCAGTGACCAGTGACCTGTGACTTTTGACCAGTGACCAGTGGCCAGTGACCAGTGACCAGTGACAAGTGACCAGTGACCATTGACCAGTGACCAGTGACCAGTGACAAGTGACCAGTGACTTGTGACCAGTAACCAGTGACCAGTGACCAGTGACCAGTGACCAGTGTCCAGTGACCAGTGACCAGTGACCATTGACCTGTGACCAGTGACCAGTGACCAGTGACCAGTGACCAGTGAACTTTGACCTGTGACCAGTGACCAGTGACCAGTGAATAGTGACCAGTGACCAGTGACCAGCGACAGTGACCATTGACCAGTGACCAGTGACCAGTGACCATTGACCAGCCACAGTGACCAGTTACCAGTGGCCAGTGACCGGTGACCAGTGACTAGCGACCAGTGAACAGTGACCCGTGACCAGTGACCATTGACCTGTGACCAGTGACCAGTGACCTGTGACCAGTGACCAGTGACCAGTGACCATTGACCTGTGATCAGTGACCAGTGACCATTGACCTGTGACCAGTGACCAGTGACCAGTGACCAGCGACCATTGACCTGTGACCAGTGACCAGTGACCAGTGACCAGTGACCTGTGACCAGTGACCAGTGACAGTTGACCTGTGACCAGTGACCAGTGACCAGTGACCAGTGACCTGTGACGAGTGACCAGTGACCATTGACCTGTGACCAGTGACCAGTGACCAGTGACCAGTGACCTGTGACCAGTGACCAGTGACAGTTGACCAGTGACCAGTGACCAGTGACCAGTGACCAGTGACCAGTGACCACTGACCAGTGATAAGTGACCAGTGACTTTTGACCAGTGACCAGAGTCCAGTGACCAGTGACCAGTGACCAGCGACAGTGACCATTGACCAGCGATAGTGACCATTGACCAGTGACCAGTGACCAGTGACCAGTGACCAGTGACCAGCGATAGTGACCATTGACCAGTGACCAGTGACCATTGACCTGTGACCAGTGACCAGTGACCAGTGACCAGTGACCTGTGACGAGTGACCAGTGACCAGTGACCAGTGACCACTGACCAGTGATAAGTGACCAGTGACTTTTGACCAGTGACCAGCGACAGTGACCATTGACCAGCGATAGTGACCATTGACCAGTGACCAGTGACCAGTGACCTGTGACCAGTGACCAGCGATAGTGACCATTGACCAGTGACCAGTGACCAGTGACCAGTGACCAGTGAACTTTGACCTGTGACCAGTGACCAGTGACCAGTGAATAGTGACCAGTGACCAGTGACCAGCGACAGTGACCATTGACCAGTGACCAGTGATAAGTGACCAGCGACTTTTGACCAGTGACCAGTGTCCAGTGACCAGTGACCAGTGACCAGCGACAGTGACCATTGACCAGCGATAGTGACCATTGACCAGTGACCAGTGACCAGTGACCAGTGACCAGTGACCAGCGATAGTGAACACTGACCAGTGACAAGTACCAGTGACTTGTGACCAGTGACCAGTGACCTGTGACTTTTGACCAGTGACCAGTGGCCAGTGACCAGTGACCAGTGACAAGTGACCAGTGACCATTGACCAGTGACCAGTGACCAGTGACAAGTGACCAGTGACTTGTGACCAGTAACCAGTGACCAGTGACCAGTGACCAGTGACCAGTGTCCAGTGACCAGTGACCAGTGACCATTGACCTGTGACCAGTGACCAGTGACCAGTGACCAGTGACCAGTGAACTTTGACCTGTGACCAGTGACCAGTGACCAGTGAATAGTGACCAGTGACCAGTGACCAGCGACAGTGACCATTGACCAGTGACCAGTGACCAGTGACCATTGACCAGCCACAGTGACCAGTTACCAGTGACCAGTGACCGGTGACCAGTGACTAGCGACCAGTGAACAGTGACCCGTGACCAGTGACCATTGACCTGTGACCAGTGACCAGTGACCTGTGACCAGTGACCAGTGACCAGTGACCATTGACCTGTGATCAGTGACCAGTGACCATTGACCTGTGACCAGTGACCAGTGACCAGTGACCAGCGACCATTGACCTGTGACCAGTGACCAGTGACCAGTGACCAGTGACCTGTGACCAGTGACCAGTGACAGTTGACCTGTGACCAGTGACCAGTGACCAGTGACCAGTGACATGTGACGAGTGACCAGTGACCAGTGACCAGTGACCAGTGACTTTTGACCAGTGACCAGTGTCCAGTGACCAGTGACCAGTGACCAGTGACCAGCGACAGTGACCATTGACCAGCGATAGTGACCATTGACCAGTGACCAGTGACCAGTGACCAGTGACCAGTGACCAGCGATAGTGAACACTGACCAGTGACAAGTACCAGTGACTTGTGACCAGTGACCAGTGACCTGTGACTTGTGACCAGTGACCAGTGGCCAGTGACCTGTGACCAGTGACCAGTGACCAGTGACCAGTGACCTGTGACGAGTGACCAGTGACCAGTGACCAGTGACCAGTGACTTTTGACCAGTGACCAGTGTCCAGTGACCAGTGACCAGTGACCAGTGACCAGCGACAGTGACCATTGACCAGCGATAGTGACCATTGACCAGTGGCCAGTGACCAGCGACAGTGACCATTGACCAGCGATAGTGACCAATGACCAGTGACCAGTGACAAGTGACCAGTGACCAGTGACCAGTGACCAGTGACCAGTGACCAGTGACCAGTGACCAGTGACCAGTGACCATTGACCGGTGACCAGTGACCAGTGACCAGTGACCATTGACCAGTGACCAGTGACCAGTGACCAGTGACCAGTGACCAGCCACAGTGACCAGTTACCAGTGACCAGTGACAGGTGACCAGTGACTAGCGACCAGTGAACAGTGACCCGTGACCAGTGACCATTGACCTGTGACCAGTGACCAGTGACCAGTGACCAGTGACCTGTGACCAGTGACCAGTGACCATTGACCTGTGACCAGTGACCAGTGACCAGTGACCACTGACCAGTGATAAGTGACCAGCGACTTTTGACCAGTGACCAGTGTCCAGTGACCAGTGACCAGTGACCAGCGACAGTGACCATTGACCAGCGATAGTGACCATTGACCAGTGACCAGTGACCAGTGACCAGTGACCAGTGACCAGCGATAGTGAACACTGACCAGTGACAAGTGACCAGTGACTTGTGACCAGTGACCAGTGACCTGTGACTTGTGACCAGTGACCAGTGGCCAGTGACCACTGACCAGTGACAAGTGACCAGTGACTTTTGACCAGTGACCAGTGACCAGTGGCCAGTGACCAGCGACAGTGACCATTGACCAGCGATAGTGACCAATGACCAGTGACCAGTGACCAGTGACCAGTGACCAGTGACCAGTGACCATTGACCGGTGAACAGTGACCAGTGACCAGCGACCAGTGACAGTGACCATTGACCCGTGACCAGTGACCAGTGACCAGTGACTTGTGACCAGTGACCAGTGACCAGTAACCAGTGACCAGTGACAATTGACCTGTGACCAGTGACCAGTGACCAGTGACCAGTTACCAGTGACCAGTGACCAGTGACCAGCGACAAAGACCATTGTCCAGTGGCCAGTGACCAGTGACCAGTGACCAGTGACCAGTGACCAGTGACCCGTGACCAGTGAACAGTGACCCGTGACCAGTGACCATTGACCTGTGACCAGTGACCAGTGACCAGTGACCTGTGACCAGTGACCAGTGAACAGTGACCAGTGACCACTGACCAGTGATAAGTGACCAGCGACTTTTGACCAGTGACCAGTGTCCAGTGACCAGTGACCAGTGTCCAGCGACAGTGACCATTGACCAGCGATAGGGACCATTGACCAGTGACCAGTGACCAGTGACCAGTGACCAGCGATAGTGAACACTGACCAGTGACAAGTGACCAGTGACTTGTGACCAGTGACCAGTGACCTGTGACTTGTGACCAGTGACCAGTCGCCAGTGACCAGTGACCAGTGACAAGTGACCAGTGACCATTGACCAGTGACCAGTGACCAGTGACAAGTGACCAGTGACTTGTGACCAGTAACCAGTGACCAGTGACCAGTGACCAGTGACCAGTGTCCAGTGACCAGTGACCAGTGACCATTGACCTGTGACCAGTGACCAGTGACCAGTGACCAGTGACCAGTGACCAGTGACCAGTGACCAGTGACCAGTGAACTTTGACCTGTGACCAGTGACCAGTGACCAGTGAATAGTGACCAGTGACCAGTGACCAGCGACAGTGACCATTGACCAGTGACCAGTGACCAGTGACCATTGACCAGCCACAGTGACCAGTTACCAGTGACCAGTGACCGGTGACCAGTGACTAGCGACCAGTGAACAGTGACCCGTGACCAGTGACCATTGACCTGTGACCAGTGACCAGTGACCTGTGACCAGTGACCAGTGACCAGTGACCATTGACCTGTGACCAGTGACCAGTGACCATTGACCTGTGACCAGTGACCAGTGACCAGTGACCAGCGACCATTGACCTGTGACCAGTGACCAGTGACCAGTGAATAGTGACCAGTGACCAGTGAACAGTGACCAGTGACCACTGACCAGTGATAAGTGACCAGCGACTTTTGACCAGTGACCAGTGTCCAGTGACCAGTGACCAGTGTCCAGCGACAGTGACCATTGACCAGCGATAGGGACCATTGACCAGTGACCAGTGACCAGTGACCAGCGATAGTGAACACTGACCAGTGACTTGTGACCAGTGACCAGTGACCTGTGACTTGTGACCAGTGACCAGTCGCCAGTGACCAGTGACCAGTGACAAGTGACCAGTGACCATTGACCAGTGACCAGTGACCAGTGACAAGTGACCAGTGACTTGTGACCAGTAACCAGTGACCAGTGACCAGTGACCAGTGACCAGTGTCCAGTGACCAGTGACCAGTGACCATTGACCTGTGACCAGTGACCAGTGACCAGTGACCAGTGACCAGTGACCAGTGACCAGTGACCAGTGACCAGTGAACTTTGACCTGTGACCAGTGACCAGTGACCAGTGAATAGTGACCAGTGACCAGTGACCAGCGACAGTGACCATTGACCAGTGACCAGTGACCAGTGACCATTGACCAGCCACAGTGACCAGTTACCAGTGACCAGTGACCGGTGACCAGTGACTAGCGACCAGTGAACAGTGACCCGTGACCAGTGACCATTGACCTGTGACCAGTGACCAGTGACCTGTGACCAGTGACCAGTGACCAGTGACCATTGACCTGTGACCAGTGACCAGTGACCAGTGACCAGTGACCAGTGACCAGTGACCAGTGACCAGTGAACTTTGACCTGTGACCAGTGACCAGTGACCAGTGAATAGTGACCAGTGACCAGTGACCAGCGACAGTGACCATTGACCAGTGACCAGTGACCAGTGACCAGTGACCATTGACCAGCCACAGTGACCAGTTACCAGTGACCAGTGACCGGTGACCAGTGACTAGCGACCAGTGAACAGTGACCCGTGACCAGTGACCATTGACCTGTGACCAGTGACCAGTGACCTGTGACCAGTGACCAGTGACCAGTGACCATTGACCTGTGACCAGTGACCAGTGACCATTGACCTGTGACCAGTGACCAGTGACCAGTGACCAGCGACCATTGACCTGTGACCAGTGACCAGTGACCAGTGACCAGTGACCTGTGACCAGTGACCAGTGACAGTTGACCAGTGACCAGTGACCAGTGACCAGTGACCAGTGACCACTGACCAGTGATAAGTGACCAGTGACTTTTGACCAGTGACCAGAGTCCAGTGACCAGTGACCAGTGACCAGCGACAGTGACCATTGACCAGCGATAGTGACCATTGACCAGTGACCAGTGACCAGTGACCAGTGACCAGTGACCAGCGATAGTGACCATTGACCAGTGACCAGTGACCATTGACCTGTGACCAGTGACCAGTGACCAGTGACCAGTGACCTGTGACGAGTGACCAGTGACCAGTGACCAGTGACCACTGACCAGTGATAAGTGACCAGTGACTTTTGACCAGTGACCAGCGACAGTGACCATTGACCAGCGATAGTGACCATTGACCAGTGACCAGTGACCAGTGACCTGTGACCAGTGACCAGCGATAGTGACCATTGACCAGTGACCAGTGACCAGTGACCAGTGACCAGTGAACTTTGACCTGTGACCAGTGACCAGTGACCAGTGAATAGTGACCAGTGACCAGTGACCAGCGACAGTGACCATTGACCAGTGACCAGTGATAAGTGACCAGCGACTTTTGACCAGTGACCAGTGTCCAGTGACCAGTGACCAGTGACCAGCGACAGTGACCATTGACCAGCGATAGTGACCATTGACCAGTGACCAGTGACCAGTGACCAGAGACCAGTGACCAGCGATAGTGAACACTGACCAGTGACAAGTACCAGTGACTTGTGACCAGTGACCAGTGACCTGTGACTTTTGACCAGTGACCAGTGGCCAGTGACCAGTGACCAGTGACAAGTGACCAGTGACCATTGACCAGTGACCAGTGACCAGTGACAAGTGACCAGTGACTTGTGACCAGTAACCAGTGACCAGTGACCAGTGACCAGTGACCAGTGTCCAGTGACCAGTGACCAGTGACCATTGACCTGTGACCAGTGACCAGTGACCAGTGACCAGTGACCAGTGACCAGTGACCATTGACCAGCCACAGTGACCAGTTACCAGTGACCAGTGACCGGTGACCAGTGACTAGCGACCAGTGAACAGTGACCCGTGACCAGTGACCATTGACCTGTGACCAGTGACCAGTGACCTGTGACCAGTGACCAGTGACCAGTGACCATTGACCTGTGATCAGTGACCAGTGACCGTTGAGCTGTGACCAGTGACCAGTGACCAGTGACCAGCGACCATTGACCTGTGACCAGTGACCAGTGACCAGTGACCAGTGACCTGTGACCAGTGACCAGTGACAGTTGACCTGTGACCAGTGACCAGTGACCAGTGACCAGTGACCTGTGACGAGTGACCAGTGACCAGTGACCAGTGACCAGTGACTTTTGACCAGTGACCAGTGTCCAGTGACCAGTGACCAGTGACCAGCGACAGTGACCATTGACCAGCGATAGTGACCATTGACCAGTGACCAGTGACCAGTGACCAGTGACCAGTGACCAGCGATAGTGAACACTGACCAGTGACAAGTACCAGTGACTTGTGACCAGTGACCAGTGACCTGTGACTTGTGACCAGTGACCAGTGGCCAGTGACCACTGACCAGTGACGAGTGACCAGTGACTTTTGACCAGTGACCAGTGACCAGTGGCCAGTGACCAGCGACAGTGACCATTGACCAGCGATAGTGACCAATGACCAGTGACCAGTGACAAGTGACCAGTGACCAGTGACCAGTGACCAGTGACCAGTGACCAGTGACCAGTGACCAGTGACCAGTGACCATTGACCGGTGACCAGTGACCAGTGACCAGTGACCATTGACCAGTGACCAGTGACCAGTGACCAGTGACCAGTGACCAGCCACAGTGACCAGTTACCAGTGACCAGTGACCGGTGACCAGTGACTAGCGACCAGTGAACAGTGACCCGTGACCAGTGACCATTGACCTGTGACCAGTGACCAGTGACCAGTGACCAGTGACCTGTGACCAGTGACCAGTGACCATTGACCTGTGACCAGTGACCAGTGACCAGTGACCACTGACCAGTGATAAGTGACCAGCGACTTTTGACCAGTGACCAGTGTCCAGTGACCAGTGACCAGTGACCAGCGACAGTGACCATTGACCAGCGATAGTGACCATTGACCAGTGACCAGTGACCAGTGACCAGTGACCAGTGACCAGCGATAGTGAACACTGACCAGTGACAAGTGACCAGTGACTTGTGACCAGTGACCAGTGACCTGTGACTTGTGACCAGTGACCAGTGGCCAGTGACCACTGACCAGTGACAAGTGACCAGTGACTTTTGACCAGTGACCAGTGACCAGTGGCCAGTGACCAGCGACAGTGACCATTGACCAGCGATAGTGACCAATGACCAGTGACCAGTGACCAGTGACCAGTGACCAGTGACCAGTGACCAGTGACCAGTGACCAGTGACCAGTGACCATTGACCGGTGAACAGTGACCAGTGACCAGCGACCAGTGACAGTGACCATTGACCCGTGACCAGTGACCAGTGACCAGTGACTTGTGACCAGTGACCAGTGACCAGTGACCAGTAACCAGTGACCAGTGACAATTGACCTGTGACCAGTGACCAGTGACCAGTGACCAGTGACCAGTGACCAGTGACCAGTGACCAGCGACAAAGACCATTGTCCAGTGGCCAGTGACCAGTGACCAGTGACCAGTGACCAGTGACCAGTGACCCGTGACCAGTGAACAGTGACCCGTGACCAGTGACCATTGACCTGTGACCAGTGACCAGTGACCAGTGACCTGTGACCAGTGACCAGTGAACAGTGACCAGTGACCACTGACCAGTGATAAGTGACCAGCGACTTTTGACCAGTGACCAGTGTCCAGTGACCAGTGACCAGTGTCCAGCGACAGTGACCATTGACCAGCGATAGGGACCATTGACCAGTGACCAGTGACCAGTGACCAGTGACCAGCGATAGTGAAAACTGACCAGTGACAAGTGACCAGTGACTTGTGACCAGTGACCAGTGACCTGTGACTTGTGACCAGTGACCAGTCGCCAGTGACCAGTGACCAGTGACAAGTGACCAGTGACCATTGACCAGTGACCAGTGACCAGTGACAAGTGACCAGTGACTTGTGACCAGTAACCAGTGACCAGTGACCAGTGACCAGTGACCAGTGTCCAGTGACCAGTGACCAGTGACCATTGACCTGTGACCAGTGACCAATGACCAGTGACCAGTGACCAGTGACCAGTGACCAGTGACCAGTGAACTTTGACCTGTGACCAGTGACCAGTGACCAGTGAATAGTGACCAGTGACCAGTGACCAGCGACAGTGACCATTGACCAGTGACCAGTGACCAGTGACCATTGACCAGCCACAGTGACCAGTTACCAGTGACCAGTGACCGGTGACCAGTGACTAGCGACCAGTGAACAGTGACCCGTGACCAGTGACCATTGACCTGTGACCAGTGACCAGTGACCTGTGACCAGTGACCAGTGACCAGTGACCATTGACCTGTGACCAGTGACCAGTGACCATTGACCTGTGACCAGTGACCAGTGACCAGTGACCAGCGACCATTGACCTGTGACCAGTGACCAGTGACCAGTGACGAGTGACCTGTGACCAGTGACCAGTGACAGTTGACCTGTGACCAGTGACCAGTGACCAGTGACCAGTGACCAGTGACCACTGACCAGTGACCAGTGACCAGTGACCATTGACCTGTGACCAGTGACCAGTGACCATTGACCTGTGACCAGTGACCAGTGACCATTGACCAGCGATAGTGACCATTGACCAGTGACCAGTGACCAGTGACCAGTGACCAGTGACCAGTGACCAGCGATAGTGACCATTGACCAGTGACCAGTGACCATTGACCTGTGACCAGTGACCAGTGACCAGTGACCAGTGACCTGTGACGAGTGACCAGTGACCAGTGACCAGTGACCACTGACCAGTGATAAGTGACCAGTGACTTTTGACCAGTGACCAGCGACAGTGACCATTGACCAGCGATAGTGACCAGTGACCAGTGACCAGTGACCAGTGACCAGTGACCAGTGACCAGTGACCAGTGAACTTTGACCTGTGACCAGTGACCAGTGACCAGTGAATAGTGACCAGTGACCAGTGACCAGCGACAGTGACCATTGACCAGTGACCAGTGACCAGTGACCAGTGACCATTGACCAGCCACAGTGACCAGTTACCAGTGACCAGTGACCGGTGACCAGTGACTAGCGACCAGTGAACAGTGACCCGTGACCAGTGACCATTGACCTGTGACCAGTGACCAGTGACCTGTGACCAGTGACCAGTGACCAGTGACCATTGACCTGTGACCAGTGACCAGTGACCATTGACCTGTGACCAGTGACCAGTGACCAGTGACCAGCGACCATTGACCTGTGACCAGTGACCAGTGACCAGTGACCAGTGACCTGTGACCAGTGACCAGTGACAGTTGACCAGTGACCAGTGACCAGTGACCAGTGACCAGTGACCAGTGACCACTGACCAGTGATAAGTGACCAGTGACTTTTGACCAGTGACCAGAGTCCAGTGACCAGTGACCAGTGACCAGCGACAGTGACCATTGACCAGCGATAGTGACCATTGACCAGTGACCAGTGACCAGTGACCAGTGACCAGTGACCAGCGATAGTGACCATTGACCAGTGACCAGTGACCATTGACCTGTGACCAGTGACCAGTGACCAGTGACCAGTGACCTGTGACGAGTGACCAGTGACCAGTGACCAGTGACCACTGACCAGTGATAAGTGACCAGTGACTTTTGACCAGTGACCAGCGACAGTGACCATTGACCAGCGATAGTGACCATTGACCAGTGACCAGTGACCAGTGACCTGTGACCAGTGACCAGCGATAGTGACCATTGACCAGTGACCAGTGACCAGTGACCAGTGACCAGTGAACTTTGACCTGTGACCAGTGACCAGTGACCAGTGAATAGTGACCAGTGACCAGTGACCAGCGACAGTGACCATTGACCAGTGACCAGTGATAAGTGACCAGCGACTTTTGACCAGTGACCAGTGTCCAGTGACCAGTGACCAGTGACCAGCGACAGTGACCATTGACCAGCGATAGTGACCATTGACCAGTGACCAGTGACCAGTGACCAGAGACCAGTGACCAGCGATAGTGAACACTGACCAGTGACAAGTACCAGTGACTTGTGACCAGTGACCAGTGACCTGTGACTTTTGACCAGTGACCAGTGGCCAGTGACCAGTGACCAGTGACAAGTGACCAGTGACCATTGACCAGTGACCAGTGACCAGTGACAAGTGACCAGTGACTTGTGACCAGTAACCAGTGACCAGTGACCAGTGACCAGTGACCAGTGTCCAGTGACCAGTGACCAGTGACCATTGACCTGTGACCAGTGACCAGTGACCAGTGACCAGTGACCAGTGACCAGTGACCATTGACCAGCCACAGTGACCAGTTACCAGTGACCAGTGACCGGTGACCAGTGACTAGCGACCAGTGAACAGTGACCCGTGACCAGTGACCATTGACCTGTGACCAGTGACCAGTGACCTGTGACCAGTGACCAGTGACCAGTGACCATTGACCTGTGATCAGTGACCAGTGACCGTTGACCTGTGACCAGTGACCAGTGACCAGTGACCAGCGACCATTGACCTGTGACCAGTGACCAGTGACCAGTGACCAGTGACCTGTGACCAGTGACCAGTGACAGTTGACCTGTGACCAGTGACCAGTGACCAGTGACCAGTGACCTGTGACGAGTGACCAGTGACCAGTGACCAGTGACCAGTGACTTTTGACCAGTGACCAGTGTCCAGTGACCAGTGACCAGTGACCAGCGACAGTGACCATTGACCAGCGATAGTGACCATTGACCAGTGACCAGTGACCAGTGACCAGTGACCAGTGACCAGCGATAGTGAACACTGACCAGTGACAAGTACCAGTGACTTGTGACCAGTGACCAGTGACCTGTGACTTGTGACCAGTGACCAGTGGCCAGTGACCACTGACCAGTGACGAGTGACCAGTGACTTTTGACCAGTGACCAGTGACCAGTGGCCAGTGACCAGCGACAGTGACCATTGACCAGCGATAGTGACCAATGACCAGTGACCAGTGACAAGTGACCAGTGACCAGTGACCAGTGACCAGTGACCAGTGACCAGTGACCAGTGACCAGTGACCAGTGACCATTGACCGGTGACCAGTGACCAGTGACCAGTGACCATTGACCAGTGACCAGTGACCAGTGACCAGTGACCAGTGACCAGCCACAGTGACCAGTTACCAGTGACCAGTGACCGGTGACCAGTGACTAGCGACCAGTGAACAGTGACCCGTGACCAGTGACCATTGACCTGTGACCAGTGACCAGTGACCAGTGACCAGTGACCTGTGACCAGTGACCAGTGACCATTGACCTGTGACCAGTGACCAGTGACCAGTGACCACTGACCAGTGATAAGTGACCAGCGACTTTTGACCAGTGACCAGTGTCCAGTGACCAGTGACCAGTGACCAGCGACAGTGACCATTGACCAGCGATAGTGACCATTGACCAGTGACCAGTGACCAGTGACCAGTGACCAGTGACCAGCGATAGTGAACACTGACCAGTGACAAGTGACCAGTGACTTGTGACCAGTGACCAGTGACCTGTGACTTGTGACCAGTGACCAGTGGCCAGTGACCACTGACCAGTGACAAGTGACCAGTGACTTTTGACCAGTGACCAGTGACCAGTGGCCAGTGACCAGCGACAGTGACCATTGACCAGCGATAGTGACCAATGACCAGTGACCAGTGACCAGTGACCAGTGACCAGTGACCAGTGACCAGTGACCAGTGACCAGTGACCATTGACCGGTGAACAGTGACCAGTGACCAGCGACCAGTGACAGTGACCATTGACCCGTGACCAGTGACCAGTGACCAGTGACTTGTGACCAGTGACCAGTGACCAGTGACCAGTAACCAGTGACCAGTGACAATTGACCTGTGACCAGTGACCAGTGACCAGTGACCAGTGACCAGTGACCAGTGACCAGTGACCAGCGACAAAGACCATTGTCCAGTGGCCAGTGACCAGTGACCAGTGACCAGTGACCAGTGACCAGTGACCCGTGACCAGTGAACAGTGACCCGTGACCAGTGACCATTGACCTGTGACCAGTGACCAGTGACCAGTGACCTGTGACCAGTGACCAGTGAACAGTGACCAGTGACCACTGACCAGTGATAAGTGACCAGCGACTTTTGACCAGTGACCAGTGTCCAGTGACCAGTGACCAGTGTCCAGCGACAGTGACCATTGACCAGCGATAGGGACCATTGACCAGTGACCAGTGACCAGTGACCAGTGACCAGCGATAGTGAACACTGACCAGTGACAAGTGACCAGTGACTTGTGACCAGTGACCAGTGACCTGTGACTTGTGACCAGTGACCAGTCGCCAGTGACCAGTGACCAGTGACAAGTGACCAGTGACCATTGACCAGTGACCAGTGACCAGTGACAAGTGACCAGTGACTTGTGACCAGTAACCAGTGACCAGTGACCAGTGACCAGTGACCAGTGACCAGTGTCCAGTGACCAGTGACCAGTGACCATTGACCTGTGACCAGTGACCAGTGACCAGTGACCAGTGACCAGTGACCAGTGACCAGTGACCAGTGAACTTTGACCTGTGACCAGTGACCAGTGACCAGTGAATAGTGACCAGTGACCAGTGACCAGCGACAGTGACCATTGACCAGTGACCAGTGACCAGTGACCATTGACCAGCCACAGTGACCAGTTACCAGTGACCAGTGACCGGTGACCAGTGACTAGCGACCAGTGAACAGTGACCCGTGACCAGTGACCATTGACCTGTGACCAGTGACCAGTGACCTGTGACCAGTGACCAGTGACCAGTGACCATTGACCTGTGACCAGTGACCAGTGACCATTGACCTGTGACCAGTGACCAGTGACCAGTGACCAGCGACCATTGACCTGTGACCAGTGACCAGTGACCAGTGACGAGTGACCTGTGACCAGTGACCAGTGACAGTTGACCTGTGACCAGTGACCAGTGACCAGTGACCAGTGACCAGTGACCACTGACCAGTGACCAGTGACCAGTGACCATTGACCTGTGACCAGTGACCAGTGACCATTGACCTGTGACCAGTGACCAGTGACCATTGACCAGCGATAGTGACCATTGACCAGTGACCAGTGACCAGTGACCAGTGACCAGTGACCAGTGACCAGCGATAGTGACCATTGACCAGTGACCAGTGACCATTGACCTGTGACCAGTGACCAGTGACCAGTGACCAGTGACCTGTGACGAGTGACCAGTGACCAGTGACCAGTGACCACTGACCAGTGATAAGTGACCAGTGACTTTTGACCAGTGACCAGCGACAGTGACCATTGACCAGCGATAGTGACCATTGACCAGTGACCAGTGACCAGTGACCAGTGACCAGTGACCAGCGATAGTGACCATTGACCAGTGACCAGTGACCAGTGACCAGTGACCAGTGAACTTTGACCTGTGACCAGTGACCAGTGACCAGTGAATAGTGACCAGTGACCAGTGACCAGCGACAGTGACCATTGACCAGTGACCAGTGATAAGTGACCAGCGACTTTTGACCAGTGACCAGTGTCCAGTGACCAGTGACCAGTGACCAGCGACAGTGACCATTGACCAGCGATAGTGACCATTGACCAGTGACCAGTGACCAGTGACCAGTGACCAGTGACCAGCGATAGTGAACACTGACCAGTGACAAGTACCAGTGACTTGTGACCAGTGACCAGTGACAGTGACCATTGACCAGCGATAGTGACCATTGACCAGTGACCAGTGACCAGTGACCAGTGACCAGTGACCAGCGATAGTGAACACTGACCAGTGACAAGTGACCAGTGACTTTTGACCAGTGACCAGTGACCAGTGGCCAGTGACCAGCGACCGGTGAACAGTGACCAGTGACCAGCGACCAGTGACAGTGACCATTGACCCGTGACCAGTGACCAGTGACCAGTGACTTGTGACCAGTGACCAGTGACCAGTGGCCAGTGACCAGCGACAGTGACCATTGACCAGCGATAGTGACCAATGACCAGTGACCAGTGACCAGTGACCAGTGACCAGTGACCAGTGACCAGTGACCAGTGACCAGTGACCATTGACCGGTGAACAGTGACCAGTGACCAGCGACCAGTGACAGTGACCATTGACCCGTGACCAGTGACCAGTGACCAGTGACTTGTGACCAGTGACCAGTGACCAGTGACCAGTGACCAGTGACCAGTAACCAGTGACCAGTGACAATTGACCTGTGACCAGTGACCAGTGACCAGTGACCAGTGACCAGTGACCAGCGACAAGTGACCAGTGACTTTTGACCAGTGACCAGTGACCAGTGGCCAGTAACCAGCGACAGTGACCATTGACCAGCGATAGTGACCAATGACCAGTGACCAGTGACCAGTGACCAGCGACCAGTGACAGTGACCATTGACCAGTGACCAGTGACCAGTGACCAGTGACCAGTGACCATCGATAGTGAACACTGACCAGTGACAAGTGACCAGTGACTTGTGACCAGTGACCAGTGACCTGTGACTTGTGACCAGTGACCAGTGGCCAGTGACCACTGACCAGTGACAAGTGACCAGTGACTTTTGACCAGTGACCAGTGACCAGTGGCCAGTAACCAGCGACAGTGACCATTGACCAGCGATAGTGACCAATGACCAGTGACCAGTGACCAGTGACCAGTGACCAGTGACCAGTGACCAGTGACCAGTGACCAGTGACCATTGACCGGTGAACAGTGACCAGTGACCAGCGACCAGTGACAGTGACCATTGACCCGTGACCAGTGACTTGTGACCAGTGACCAGTGACCAGTGACCAGTGACCAGTGACCAGTGACAATTGACCTGTGACCAGTGACCAGTGACCAGTGACCAGTGACCAGTGACCAGTGACCAGCGACAAAGACCATTGTCCAGTGGCCAGTGACCAGTGACCAGTGACCAGTGACCAGTGACCAGTGACCAGTGACCAGTGACCAGTGACCAGTGACCAGTGACCAGTGACCACTGACCAGTGACCAGTGACCAGTGACCAGTGACAAGTGACCTGTAACTTGTGACCAGTAACCAGTGACCAGTGACCAGTGACCTGTAACCAGTGACCGGTGACCAGCGACAGTGACCATTGACCCGTGACCAGTGACCAGTGACCAGTGTCCAGTGACCAGTGACCAGTGACCAGCGACAGTGACCATTGACCAGCGATAGTGACCATTGACCAGTGACCAGTGACCAGTGACCAGTGACCAGTGACCAGCGATAGTGAACACTGACCAGTGACAAGTACCAGTGACTTGTGACCAGTGACCAGTGACCTGTGACTTGTGACCAGTGACCAGTGACCAGTGACCATTGACCTGTGACCAGTGACCAGTGACCAGTGACCAGTGACCAGTGAACTTTGACCTGTGACCAGTGACCAGTGACCAGTGACCAGTGAACTTTGACCTGTGACCAGTGACCAGTGACCAGTGAATAGTGACCAGTGACCAGTGACCAGCGACAGTGACCATTGACCAGTGACCAGTGACCAGTGACCATTGACCAGCCACAGTGACCAGTTACCAGTGACCAGTGACCGGTGACCAGTGACTAGCGACCAGTGAACAGTGACCCGTGACCAGTGACCATTGACCTGTGACCAGTGACCAGTGACCTGTGACCAGTGACCAGTGACCAGTGACCATTGACCTGTGATCAGTGACCAGTGACCATTGACCTGTGACCAGTGACCAGTGACCAGTGACCAGCGACCATTGACCTGTGACCAGTGACCTGTGACCAGTGACAGTTGACCTGTGACCAGTGACCAGTGACCAGTGACCAGTGACCTGTGACGAGTGACCAGTGACCAGTGACCAGTGACTTTTGACCAGTGACCAGTGTCCAGTGACCAGTGACCAGTGACCAGCGACAGTGACCATTGACCAGCGATAGTGACCATTGACCAGTGACCAGTGACCAGTGACCAGTGACCAGTGACCAGCGATAGTGAACACTGACCAGTGACAAGTACCAGTGACTTGTGACCAGTGACCAGTGACCTGTGACTTGTGACCAGTGACCAGTGGCCAGTGACCACTGACCAGTGACGAGTGACCAGTGACTTTTGACCAGTGACCAGTGACCAGTGGCCAGTGACCAGCGACAGTGACCATTGACCAGCGATAGTGACCAATGACCAGTGACCAGTGACAAGTGACCAGTGACCAGTGACCAGTGACCAGTGACCAGTGACCAGTGACCAGTGACCAGTGACCAGTGACCATTGACCGGTGACCAGTGACCAGTGACCAGTGACCATTGACCAGTGACCAGTGACCAGTGACCAGTGACCAGTGACCAGCCACAGTGACCAGTTACCAGTGACCAGTGACCGGTGACCAGTGACTAGCGACCAGTGAACAGTGACCCGTGACCAGTGACCATTGACCTGTGACCAGTGACCAGTGACCAGTGACCAGTGACCTGTGACCAGTGACCAGTGACCATTGACCTGTGACCAGTGACCAGTGACCAGTGACCACTGACCAGTGATAAGTGACCAGCGACTTTTGACCAGTGACCAGTGTCCAGTGACCAGTGACCAGTGACCAGCGACAGTGACCATTGACCAGCGATAGTGACCATTGACCAGTGACCAGTGACCAGTGACCAGTGACCAGTGACCAGCGATAGTGAACACTGACCAGTGACAAGTGACCAGTGACTTGTGACCAGTGACCAGTGACCTGTGACTTGTGACCAGTGACCAGTGGCCAGTGACCACTGACCAGTGACAAGTGACCAGTGACTTTTGACCAGTGACCAGTGACCAGTGGCCAGTGACCAGCGACAGTGACCATTGACCAGCGATAGTGACCAATGACCAGTGACCAGTGACCAGTGACCAGTGACCAGTGACCAGTGACCAGTGACCAGTGACCAGTGACCATTGACCGGTGAACAGTGACCAGTGACCAGCGACCAGTGACAGTGACCATTGACCCGTGACCAGTGACCAGTGACCAGTGACCAGTGACCAGTGACCAGTAACCAGTGACCAGTGACAATTGACCTGTGACCAGTGACCAGTGACCAGTGACCAGTGACCAGTGACCAGTGACCAGTGACCAGCGACAAAGACCATTGTCCAGTGGCCAGTGACCAGTGACCAGTGACCAGTGACCAGTGACCAGTGACCCGTGACCAGTGAACAGTGACCCGTGACCAGTGACCATTGACCTGTGACCAGTGACCAGTGACCAGTGACCTGTGACCAGTGACCAGTGAACAGTGACCAGTGACCACTGACCAGTGATAAGTGACCAGCGACTTTTGACCAGTGACCAGTGTCCAGTGAACAGTGACCAGTGTCCAGCGACAGTGACCATTGACCAGCGATAGGGACCATTGACCAGTGACCAGTGACCAGTGACCAGTGACCAGCGATAGTGAACACTGACCAGTGACAAGTGACCAGTGACTTGTGACCAGTGACCAGTGACCTGTGACTTGTGACCAGTGACCAGTCGCCAGTGACCAGTGACCAGTGACAAGTGACCAGTGACCATTGACCAGTGACCAGTGACCAGTGACAAGTGACCAGTGACTTGTGACCAGTAACCAGTGACCAGTGACCAGTGACCAGTGACCAGTGTCCAGTGACCAGTGACCAGTGACCATTGACCTGTGACCAGTGACCAGTGACCAGTGACCAGTGACCAGTGACCAGTGACCAGTGACCAGTGAACTTTGACCTGTGACCAGTGACCAGTGACCAGTGAATAGTGACCAGTGACCAGTGACCAGCGACAGTGACCATTGACCAGTGACCAGTGACCAGTGACCATTGACCAGCCACAGTGACCAGTTACCAGTGACCAGTGACCGGTGACCAGTGACTAGCGACCAGTGAACAGTGACCCGTGACCAGTGACCATTGACCTGTGACCAGTGACCAGTGACCTGTGACCAGTGACCAGCGACAGTGACCATTGACCAGTGACCAGTGACCAGTGACCATTGACCAGCCACAGTGACCAGTTACCAGTGACCAGTGACCGGTGACCAGTGACTAGCGACCAGTGAACAGTGACCCGTGACCAGTGACCATTGACCTGTGACCAGTGACCAGTGACCTGTGACCAGTGACCAGTGACCAGTGACCATTGACCTGTGATCAGTGACCAGTGACCATTGACCTGTGACCAGTGACCAGTGACCAGTGACCAGCGACCATTGACCTGTGACCAGTGACCAGTGACCAGTGACCAGCGACCATTGACCTGTGACCAGTGACCAGTGATCAGTGACGAGTGACCTGTGACCAGTGACCAGTGACAGTTGACCTGTGACCAGTGACCAGTGACCAGTGACCAGTGACCAGTGACCACTGACCAGTGACCAGTGACCAGTGACCATTGACCTGTGACCAGTGACCAGTGACCATTGACCTGTGACCAGTGACCAGTGACCATTGACCAGCGATAGTGACCATTGACCAGTGACCAGTGACCAGTGACCAGTGACCAGTGACCCGTGACCAGCGATAGTGACCATTGACCAGTGACCAGTGACCATTGACCTGTGACCAGTGACCAGGGACCAGTGACCAGTGACCTGTGACGAGTGACCAGTGACCAGTGACCAGTGACCACTGACCAGTGATAAGTGACCAGTGACTTTTGACCAGTGACCAGCGACAGTGACCATTGACCAGCGATAGTGACCATTGACCAGTGACCAGTGACCAGTGACCAGTGACCAGTGACCAGCGATAGTGACCATTGACCAGTGACCAGTGACCAGTGACCAGTGACCAGTGAACTTTGACCTGTGACCAGTGACCAGTGACCAGTGAATAGTGACCAGTGACCAGTGACCAGCGACAGTGACCATTGACCAGTGACCAGTGATAAGTGACCAGCGACTTTTGACCAGTGACCAGTGTCCAGTGACCAGTGACCAGTGACCAGCGACAGTGACCATTGACCAGCGATAGTGACCATTGACCAGTGACCAGTGACCAGTGACCAGTGACCAGTGACCAGCGATAGTGAACACTGACCAGTGACAAGTACCAGTGACTTGTGACCAGTGACCAGTGACAGTGACCATTGACCAGCGATAGTGACCATTGACCAGTGACCAGTGACCAGTGACCAGTGACCAGTGACCAGCGATAGTGAACACTGACCAGTGACAAGTGACCAGTGACTTTTGACCAGTGACCAGTGACCAGTGGCCAGTGACCAGCGACCGGTGAACAGTGACCAGTGACCAGCGACCAGTGACAGTGACCATTGACCCGTGACCAGTGACCAGTGACCAGTGACTTGTGACCAGTGACCAGTGACCAGTGGCCAGTGACCAGCGACAGTGACCATTGACCAGCGATAGTGACCAATGACCAGTGACCAGTGACCAGTGACCAGTGACCAGTGACCAGTTACCAGTGACCAGTGACCAGTGACCATTGACCGGTGAACAGTGACCAGTGACCAGCGACCAGTGACAGTGACCATTGACCCGTGACCAGTGACCAGTGACCAGTGACTTGTGACCAGTGACCAGTGACCAGTGACCAGTGACCAGTGACCAGTAACCAGTGACCAGTGACAATTGACCTGTGACCAGTGACCAGTGACCAGTGACCAGTGACCAGTGACCAGCGACAAAGACCATTGTCCAGTGGCCAGTGACCAGTGACCAGTGACCAGTGACCAGTGACCAGTGACCAGTGACCAGTGACCAGTGACCAGTGACCAGTGACCAGTGACCAGTGACCACTGACAATTGACCTGTGACCAGTGACCAGTGACCAGTGACCAGTGACCAGTGACCAGCGACAGTGACCATTGACCAGCGATAGTGACCATTGACCAGTGACCAGTGACCAGTGACCAGTGACCAGTGACCATCGATAGTGAACACTGACCAGTGACAAGTGACCAGTGACTTGTGACCAGTGACCAGTGACCTGTGACTTGTGACCAGTGAACAGTGGCCAGTGACCACTGACCAGTGACAAGTGACCAGTGACTTTTGACCAGTGACCAGTGACCAGTGGCCAGTGACCAGCGACAGTGACCATTGACCAGCGATAGTGACCAATGACCAGTGACCAGTGACCAGTGACCAGTGACCAGTGACCAGTGACCATTGACCGGTGAACAGTGACCAGTGACCAGCGACCAGTGACTGTGACCATTGACCCGTGACCAGTGACTTGTGACCAGTGACCAGTGACCAGTGACCAGTGACCAGTGACCAGTGACCAGTAACCAGTGACCAGTGACAATTGACCTGTGACCAGTGACCAGTGACCAGTGACCAGTGACCAGTGACCAGTGACCAGCGACAAAGACCATTGTCCAGTGGCCAGTGACCAGTGACCAGTGACCAGTGACCAGTGACCAGTGACCAGTGACCAGTGACCAGTGACCAGTGACCAGTGACCAGTGACCACTGACCAGTGACCAGTGACCAGTGACCAGTGACAAGTGACCTGTAACTTGTGACCAGTAACCAGTGACCAGTGACCAGTGACCTGTAACCAGTGACCGGTGACCAGCGACAGTGACCATTGACCCGTGACCAGTGACCAGTGACCAGTGACTTGTGACCAGTGACCAGTGACCAGTGACCAGTGACCAGTGACCAGCGACAGTGACCATTGACCTGTGACCAGTGACCAGTGACCAGTGACCAGCGACAGTGACCATTGACCAGCGATAGTGACCATTGACCAGTGACCAGTGACCAGTGACCATTGACCTGTGACCAGTGACCAGTGACCAGTGACCAGTGACCACTGACCAGTGATAAGTGCCCAGCGACTTTTGACCAGTGACCAGTGTCCAGTTACCAGTGACCAGTGACCAGCGACAGTGACCATTGACCAGCGATAGTGCCCATTGACCAGTGACCAGTGACCAGTGACCAGTGACCAGCGATAGTGAACACTGACCAGTGACAAGTGACCAGTGACTTGTGATCAGTGACCAGTGACCTGTGACTTGTGACCAGTGACCAGTGGCCAGTGTCCAGTGACCAGTGACAAGTGACCAGTGACCAGTGACCAGTGACCAGTGACCAGCGACAAGTGACCAGTGACTTGTGACCAGTAACCAGTGACCAGTGACCAGTGACCAGTGACCAGCGACAGTGACCATTGACCTGTGACCAGTGACCAGTGACCAGTGACTTGTGACCAATGACCAGTGACCAGTGACCAGTGACCAGTGACCAGTGGCCAGCGACCAGTGAACAGTGACCCGTGACATGTGACGCGTGACCAGAGACCAGTGACCAGTGACCAGTGACCAGTGTCCAGTGACCAGTGACCAGTGACCATTGACCTGTGACCAGTGACCAGTGACCAGTGACCAGTGACCATTGACCAGTGACCAGTGACCAGCCACAGTGACCAGATACCAGTGACCAGTGACCGGTGACCAGTGACTAGCGACCAGTGAACAGTGACCCGTGACCAGTGACCATTGACCTGTGACCAGTGACCAGTGACCAGTGACCAGTGACCTGTGACCAGTGACCAGTGACCATTGACCTGTGACCAGTGACCAGTGGCCAGTGACCACTGACCAGTGATAAGTGACCAGTGACTTTTGACCAGTGACCAGTGACCAGTGACCATTGACCAGTGACCAGTGACCTATGACCAGTGACCAGCCACAGTGACCAGTGACCAGTGACCAGTGTCCGGTAACCAGTGACTAGCGACCAGTGAACAGTGACCCGTGACATGTGACGCGTGACCAGTGACCAGTGTCCAGTGACCAGTGACCAGTGACCAGCGACAGTGACCATTGACCAGCGATAGTGACCATTGACCAGTGACCAGTGACCAGTGACCAGTGACCAGTGACCAGCGATAGTGAACACTGACCAGTGACAAGTGACCAGTGACTTGTGACCAGTGACCAGTGACCTGTGACTTGTGACCAGTGACCAGTGGCCAGTGACCACTGACCAGTGACAAGTGACCAGTGACTTTTGACCAGTGACCAGTGACCAGTGGCCAGTGACCAGCGACAGTGACCATTGACCAGCGATAGTGACCAATGACCAGTGACCAGTGACCAGTGACCAGTGACCAGTGACCAGTGACCAGTGACCAGTGACCAGTGACCATTGACCGGTGAACAGTGACCAGTGACCAGCGACCAGTGACAGTGACCATTGACCCGTGACCAGTGACCAGTGACCAGTGACTTGTGACCAGTGACCAGTGACCAGTGACCAGCAACCAGTGACCAGTGACAATTGACCTGTGACCAGTGACCAGTGACCAGTGACCAGTGACCAGTGACCAGTGACCAGCGACAAAGACCATTGTCCAGTGGCCAGTGACCAGTGACCAGTGACCAGTGACCAGTGACCAGTGACCAGTGACCAGTGAACAGTGACCCGTGACCAGTGACCATTGACCTGTGACCAGTGACCAGTGACCAGTGACCTGTGACCAGTGACCAGTGAACAGTGACCAGTGACCACTGACCAGTGATAAGTGACCAGCGACTTTTGACCAGTGACCAGTGTCCAGTGACCAGTGACCAGTGTCCAGCGACAGTGACCATTGACCAGCGATAGGGACCATTGACCAGTGACCAGTGACCAGTGACCAGTGACCAGCGATAGTGAACACTGACCAGTGACAAGTGACCAGTGACTTGTGACCAGTGACCAGTGACCTGTGACTTGTGACCAGTGACCAGTCGCCAGTGACCAGTGACCAGTGACAAGTGACCAGTGACCATTGACCAGTGACCAGTGACCAGTGACAAGTGACCAGTGACTTGTGACCAGTAACCAGTGACCAGTGACCAGTGACCAGTGACCAGTGTCCAGTGACCAGTGACCAGTGACCATTGACATGTGACCAGTGACCAGTGACCAGTGACCAGTGACCAGTGACCAGTGACCAGTGACAAGTGAACTTTGACCTGTGACCAGTGACCAGTGACCAGTGACCAGCGACAGTGACCATTGACCAGTGACCAGTGACCAGTGACCAGTGACCATTGACCAGCCACAGTGACCAGTTACCAGTGACCAGTGACCGGTGACCAGTGACTAGCGACCAGTGAACAGTGACCCGTGACCAGTGACCATTGACCTGTGACCTGTGACCAGTGACCTGTGACCAGTGACCAGTGACCAGTGACCATTGACCTGTGACCAGTGACCAGTGACCATTGACCTGTGACCAGTGACCAGTGACCAGTGACCAGCGACCATTGACCTGTGACCAGTGACCAGTGACCAGTGACCAGTGACCTGTGACCAGTGACCAGTGACAGTTGACCTGTGACCAGTGACCAGTGACCAGTGACCAGTGACCAGTGACCACTGACCAGTGATAAGTGACCAGTGACTTTTGACCAGTGACCAGTGTCCAGTGACCAGTGACCAGTGACCAGCGACAGTGACCATTGACCAGCGATAGTGACCATTGACCAGTGACCAGTGACCAGTGACCAGTGACCAGTGACCAGCGATAGTGACCATTGACCAGTGACCAGTGACCATTGACCTGTGACCAGTGACCAGTGACCAGTGACCAGTGACCTGTGACGAGTGACCAGTGACCAGTGACCAGTGACCACTGACCAGTGATAAGTGACCAGTGACTTTTGACCAGTGACCAGCGACAGTGACCATTGACCAGCGATAGTGACCATTGACCAGTGACCAGTGACCAGTGACCAGTGACCAGTGACCAGCGATAGTGACCATTGACCAGTGACCAGTGACCAGTGACCAGTGACCAGTGAACTTTGACCTGTGACCAGTGACCAGTGACCAGTGAATAGTGACCAGTGACCAGTGACCAGCGACAGTGACCATTGACCAGTGACCAGTGATAAGTGACCAGCGACTTTTGACCAGTGACCAGTGTCCAGTGACCAGTGACCAGTGACCAGCGACAGTGACCATTGACCAGCGATAGTGACCATTGACCAGTGACCAGTGACCAGTGACCAGTGACCAGTGACCAGCGATAGTGAACACTGACCAGTGACAAGTACCAGTGACTTGTGACCAGTGACCAGTGACCTGTGACTTTTGACCAGTGACCAGTGGCCAGTGACCACTGACCAGTGACAAGTGACCAGTGACTTTTGACCAGTGACCAGTGACCAGTGGCCAGTGACCAGCGACCGGTGAACAGTGACCAGTGACCAGCGACCAGTGACAGTGACCATTGACCCGTGACCAGTGACCAGTGACCAGTGACTTGTGACCAGTGACCAGTGACCAGTGGCCAGTGACCAGCGACAGTGACCATTGACCAGCGATAGTGACCAATGACCAGTGACCAGTGACCAGTGACCAGTGACCAGTGACCAGTGACCAGTGACCAGTGACCAGTGACCAGTGACCAGTGACCATTGACCGGTGAACAGTGACCAGTGACCAGCGACCAGTGACAGTGACCATTGACCCGTGACCACTGACCAGTGACCAGTGACTTGTGACCAGTGACCAGTGACCAGTGACCAGTGACCAGTGACCAGTAACCAGTGACCAGTGACAATTGACCTGTGACCAGTGACCAGTGACCAGTGACCAGTGACCAGTGACCAGCGACAAAGACCATTGTCCAGTGGCCAGTGACCAGTGACCAGTGACCAGTGACCAGTGACCAGTGACCAGTGACCAGTGACCAGTGACCAGTGACCAGTGACCAGTGACCACTGACAATTGACCTGTGACCAGTGACCAGTGACCAGTGACCAGTGACCAGTGACCAGTGACCAGCGACAGTGACCATTGACCAGCGATAGTGACCATTGACCAGTGACCAGTGACCAGTGACCAGTGACCAGTGACCAGCGATAGTGAACACTGACCAGTGACAAGTGACCAGTGACTTGTGACCAGTGACCAGTGACCTGTGACTTGCGACCAGTGACCAGTGGCCAGTGACCACTGACCAGTGACAAGTGACCAGTGACTTTGACCAGTGACCAGTGACCAGTGGCCAGTGACCAGCGACAGTGACCATTGACCAGCGATAGTGACCAATGACCAGTGACCAGTGACAAGTGACCAGTGACCAGTGACCAGTGACCAGTGACCAGTGACAAGTGACCATTGACCGGTGACCAGTGACCAGTGACCAGCGACAGTGACCATTGACCAGTGACCAGTGACCAGTGACCATTGACCAGTGACCAGTGACCAGTGACCAGTGACCAGTGACCAGTGACCAGCCACAGTGACCAGTTACCAGTGACCAGTGACCGGTGACCAGTGACTAGCGACCAGTGAACAGTGACCCGTGACCAGTGACCATTGACCTGTGACCAGTGACCAGTGACCAGTGACCAGTGACCTGTGACCAATGACCAGTGACCATTGACCTGTCACCAGTGACCAGTGACCAGTGACCACTGACCAGTGATAAGTGACCAGCGACTTTTGACCAGTGACCAGTGTCCAGTGACCAGTGACCAGTGACCAGCGACAGTGACCATTGACCAGCGATAGTGACCATTGACCAGTGACCAGTGACCAGTGACCAGCGACAGTGACCATTGACCAGCGATAGTGACCATTGACCAGTGACCAGTGACCAGTGACCAGTGACCAGCGATAGTGAACACTGACCAGTGACAAGTGACCAGTGACTTGTGACCAGTGACCAGTGACCTGTGACTTGTGACCAGTGACCAGTGGCCAGTGACCACTGACCAGTGACAAGTGACCAGTGACTTTTGACCAGTGACCAGTGACCAGTGGCCAGTGACCAGCGACAGTGACCATTGACCAGCGATAGTGACCAATGGCCAGTGACCAGTGACCAGTGACCAGTGACCAGTGACCAGTGACCAGTGACCAGTGACCAGTGACCATTGACCGGTGAACAGTGACCAGTGACCAGCGACCAGTGACAGTGACCATTGACCCGTGACCAGTGACTTGTGACCAGTGACCAGTGACCAGTGACCAGTGACCAGTGACCAGTAACCAGTGACCAGTGACAATTGACCTGTGACCAGTGACCAGTGACCAGTGACCAGTGACCAGTGACCAGTGACCAGCGACAAAGACCATTGTCCAGTGGCCAGTGACCAGTGACCAGTGACCAGTGACCAGTGACCAGTGACCAGTGACCAGTGACCACTGACAATTGACATGTGACCAGTGACCAGTGACCACTGACAATTGACCTGTGACCAGTGACCAGTGACCAGTGACCAGTGACCAGTGACCAGTGACCAGTGACCACTGACCAGTGACAAGTGACCAGCGACCAGTGACCAGTGACCTGTGTCCAGTGACCAGTGACCATTGACCTGTGACCAGTGACCAGTGGCAAGTGACCAGCGACCAGTGGCCACTGACCAGTGACAAGTGACCAGTGACTTGTGACCAGTGACCAGTGACCTGTGACTTGTGACCAGTGACCAGTGGCCAGTGACCAGTGACCAGTGACAAGTGACCACTGACCAGTGACCAGTGACCAGTGACCAGTGACAAGTGACCTGTAACTTGTGACCAGTAACCAGTGACCAGTGACCAGTGACCAGTAACCAGTGACCAGTGACCAGCGACAGTGACCATTGACCCGTGACCAGTGACCAGTGACCAGTGACTTGTGACCAGTGACCAGTGACCAGTGACCAGTGACCAGTGACCAGTGACCAGTGACCTGTAACCAGTGACCAGTGACACGTGACCAGTGACCACTGACCAGTGACAAGTGACAAGTGACTTTTGACCAGTGACCAGTGACCAGTGGCCAGTGACCAGCGACAATGACCATTGACCAGCGATAGAGACCAATGACCAGTGACCAGTGACCAGCGACAGTGACCATTGACCTGTGACCAGTGACCAGTGACCAGTGACCAGCGACAGTGACCATTGACCAGCGATAGTGACCATTGACCAGTGACCAGTGACCAGTGACCATTGACCAGTGACCAGCGATAGTGAACACTGACCAGTGACAAGTGACCAGTGACTTGTGACCAGTGACCAGTGACCTGTGACTTGTGACCAGTGACCAGTGACCAGTGACCAGTGACCAGTGACCACTGACCAGTGATAAGTGACCAGTGACTTTTGACCTGTGACCAGTGTCCAGTGACCAGTGACCAGTGACCAGTGACCATTGACCTGTGGCCAGTGACCAGTGACCAGTGACCAGTGACCAGTGACCTGTGACCAGTGACCAGTGACAATTGACCTGTGACCAGTGACCAGTGACCAGTGACCAGTGACCAGTGACCACTGACCAGTGATAAGTGACCAGTGACTTTTGACCAGTGACCAGTGTCCAGTGACCAGTAACCAGTGACCAGCGACAGTGACCATTGCCCAGCGATGGTGACCATTGACCAGTCACCATTGACCAGTGACCAGCGATAGTGACCATTGACCAGTGACCAGTGACCAGTGACCAGTGACCATTGACCAGCCACAGTGACCAGTTACCAGTGACCAGTGACCGGTGACCAGTGACTAGCGACCAGTGAACAGTGACCCGTGACCAGTGACCATTGACCTGTGAGCTGTGACCAGTGACCTGTGACCAGTGACCAGTGACCAGTGACCATTGACCTGTGACCAGTGACCAGTGACCATTGACCTGTGACCAGTGACCAGTGACCAGTGACCAGCGACCATTGACCTGTGACCAGTGACCAGTGACCAGTGACCAGTGACCTGTGACCAGTGACCAGTGACAGTTGACCTGTGACCAGTGACCAGTGACCAGTGACCAGTGACCAGTGACCACTGACCAGTGATAAGTGACCAGTGACTTTTGACCAGTGACCAGTGTCCAGTGACCAGTGACCAGTGACCAGCGACAGTGACCATTGACCAGCGATAGTGACCATTGACCAGTGACCAGTGACCAGTGACCAGTGACCAGTGACCAGCGATAGTGACCATTGACCAGTGACCAGTGACCATTGACCTGTGACCAGTGACCAGTGACCAGTGACCAGTGACCAGTGACCTGTGACGAGTGACCAGTGACCAGTGACCAGTGACCACTGACCAGTGATAAGTGACCAGTGACTTTTGACCAGTGACCAGCGACAGTGACCATTGACCAGCGATAGTGACCATTGACCAGTGACCAGTGACCAGTGACCAGTGACCAGTGAACTTTGACCTGTGACCAGTGACCAGTGACCAGTGAATAGTGACCAGTGACCAGTGACCAGCGACAGTGACCATTGACCAGTGACCAGTGATAAGTGACCAGCGACTTTTGACCAGTGACCAGTGTCCAGTGACCAGTGACCAGTGACCAGCGACAGTGACCATTGACCAGCGATAGTGACCATTGACCAGTGACCAGTGACCAGTGACCAGTGACCAGTGACCAGCGATAGTGAACACTGACCAGTGACAAGTACCAGTGACTTGTGACCAGTGACCAGTGACCTGTGACTTTTGACCAGTGACCAGTGGCCAGTGACCAGCGACCGGTGAACAGTGACCAGTGACCAGCGACCAGTGACAGTGACCATTGACCCGTGACCAGTGACCAGTGACCAGTGACTTGTGACCAGTGACCAGTGACCAGTGGCCAGTGACCAGCGACAGTGACCATTGACCAGCGATAGTGACCAATGACCAGTGACCAGTGACCAGTGACCAGTGACCAGTGACCAGTGACCAGTGACCAGTGACCAGTGACCAGTGACCATTGACCGGTGAACAGTGACCAGTGACCAGCGACCAGTGACAGTGACCATTGACCCGTGACCACTGACCAGTGACCAGTGACTTGTGACCAGTGACCAGTGACCAGTGACCAGTGACCAGTGACCAGTAACCAGTGACCAGTGACAATTGACCTGTGACCAGTGACCAGTGACCAGTGACCAGTGACCAGTGACCAGCGACAAAGACCATTGTCCAGTGGCCAGTGACCAGTGACCAGTGACCAGTGACCAGTGACCAGTGACCAGTGACCAGTGACCAGTGACCAGTGACCAGTGACCACTGACAATTGACCTGTGACCAGTGACCAGTGACCAGTGACCAGTGACCAGTGACCAGTGACCAGCGACAGTGACCATTGACCAGCGATAGTGACCATTGACCAGTGACCAGTGACCAGTGACCAGTGACCAGTGACCAGCGATAGTGAACACTGACCAGTGACAAGTGACCAGTGACTTGTGACCAGTGACCAGTGACCTGTGACTTGCGACCAGTGACCAGTGGCCAGTGACCACTGACCAGTGACAAGTGACCAGTGACTTTGACCAGTGACCAGTGACCAGTGGCCAGTGACCAGCGACAGTGACCATTGACCAGCGATAGTGACCAATGACCAGTGACCAGTGACAAGTGACCAGTGACCAGTGACCAGTGACCAGTGACCAGTGACAAGTGACCATTGACCGGTGACCAGTGACCAGTGACCAGCGACAGTGACCATTGACCAGTGACCAGTGACCAGTGACCATTGACCAGTGACCAGTGACCAGTGACCAGTGACCAGTGACCAGTGACCAGCCACAGTGACCAGTTACCAGTGACCAGTGACCGGTGACCAGTGACTAGCGACCAGTGAACAGTGACCCGTGACCAGTGACCATTGACCTGTGACCAGTGACCAGTGACCAGTGACCAGTGACCTGTGACCAGTGACCAGTGACCATTGACCTGTCACCAGTGACCAGTGACCAGTGACCACTGACCAGTGATAAGTGACCAGCGACTTTTGACCAGTGACCAGTGTCCAGTGACCAGTGACCAGTGACCAGCGACAGTGACCATTGACCAGCGATAGTGACCATTGACCAGTGACCAGTGACCAGTGACCAGTGACCAGTGACCAGCGATAGTGAACACTGACCAGTGACAAGTGACCAGTGACTTGTGACCAGTGACCAGTGACCTGTGACTTGTGACCAGTGACCAGTGGCCAGTGACCACTGACCAGTGACAAGTGACCAGTGACTTTTGACCAGTGACCAGTGACCAGTGGCCAGTGACCAGCGACAGTGACCATTGACCAGCGATAGTGACCAATGGCCAGTGACCAGTGACCAGTGACCAGTGACCAGTGACCAGTGACCAGTGACCAGTGACCAGTGACCATTGACCGGTGAACAGTGACCAGTGACCAGCGACCAGTGACAGTGACCATTGACCCGTGACCAGTGACTTGTGACCAGTGACCAGTGACCAGTGACCAGTGACCAGTGACCAGTAACCAGTGACCAGTGACAATTGACCTGTGACCAGTGACCAGTGACCAGTGACCAGTGACCAGTGACCAGTGACCAGCGACAAAGACCATTGTCCAGTGGCCAGTGACCAGTGACCAGTGACCAGTGACCAGTGACCAGTGACCAGTGACCAGTGACCAGTGACCACTGACAATTGACATGTGACCAGTGACCAGTGACCAGTGACCAGTGACCAGTGACCAGTGACCAGGGACCACTGACAATTGACCTGTGACCAGTGACCAGTGACCAGTGACCAGTGACCAGTGACCAGTGACCAGTGACCACTGACCAGTGACAAGTGACCAGCGACCAGTGACCAGTGACCTGTGTCCAGTGACCAGTGACCATTGACCTGTGACCAGTGACCAGTGGCAAGTGACCAGCGACCAGTGGCCACTGACCAGTGACAAGTGACCAGTGACTTGTGACCAGTGACCAGTGACCTGTGACTTGTGACCAGTGACCAGTGGCCAGTGACCAGTGACCAGTGACAAGTGACCACTGACCAGTGACCAGTGACCAGTGACCAGTGACAAGTGACCTGTAACTTGTGACCAGTAACCAGTGACCAGTGACCAGTGACCAGTAACCAGTGACCAGTGACCAGCGACAGTGACCATTGACCCGTGACCAGTGACCAGTGACCAGTGACCAGTGACCAGTGACCAGTGACCTGTAACCAGTGACCAGTGACACGTGACCAGTGACCACTGACCAGTGACAAGTGACAAGTGACTTTTGACCAGTGACCAGTGACCAGTGGCCAGTGACCAGCGACAATGACCATTGACCAGCGATAGAGACCAATGACCAGTGACCAGTGACCAGTGACAAGTGACCTGTAACTTGTGACCAGTAACCAGTGACCAGTGACCAGTGACCAGTAACCAGTGACCAGTGACCAGCGACAGTGACCATTGACCCGTGACCAGTGACCAGTGACCAGTGACTTGTGACCAGTGACCAGTGACCAGTGACCAGTGACCAGTGACCAGTGACCAGTGACCTGTAACCAGTGACCAGTGACACGTGACCAGTGACCACTGACCAGTGACAAGTGACAAGTGACTTTTGACCAGTGACCAGTGACCAGTGGCCAGTGACCAGCGACAATGACCATTGACCAGCGATAGAGACCAATGACCAGTGACCAGTGACCAGCGACAGTGACCATTGACCTGTGACCAGTGACCAGTGACCAGTGACCAGCGACAGTGACCATTGACCAGCGATAGTGACCATTGACCAGTGACCAGTGACCAGTGACCATTGACCAGTGACCAGCGATAGTGAACACTGACCAGTGACAAGTGACCAGTGACTTGTGACCAGTGACCAGTGACCTGTGACTTGTGACCAGTGACCAGTGACCAGTGACCAGTGACCAGTGACCACTGACCAGTGATAAGTGACCAGTGACTTTTGACCTGTGACCAGTGTCCAGTGACCAGTGACCAGTGACCAGTGACCATTGACCTGTGGCCAGTGACCAGTGACCAGTGACCAGTGACCAGTGACCTGTGACCAGTGACCAGTGACAATTGACCTGTGACCAGTGACCAGTGACCAGTGACCAGTGACCAGTGACCACTGACCAGTGATAAGTGACCAGTGACTTTTGACCAGTGACCAGTGTCCAGTGACCAGTAACCAGTGACCAGCGACAGTGACCATTGCCCAGCGATGGTGACCATTGACCAGTCACCATTGACCAGTGACCAGCGATAGTGACCATTGACCAGTGACCAGTGACCAGTGACCAGTGACCATTGACCAGCCACAGTGACCAGTTACCAGTGACCAGTGACCGGTGACCAGTGACTAGCGACCAGTGAACAGTGACCCGTGACCAGTGACCATTGACCTGTGACCTGTGACCAGTGACCTGTGACCAGTGACCAGTGACCAGTGACCATTGACCTGTGACCAGTGACCAGTGACCATTGACCTGTGACCAGTGACCAGTGACCAGTGACCAGCGACCATTGACCTGTGACCAGTGACCAGTGACCAGTGACCAGTGACCTGTGACCAGTGACCAGTGACAGTTGACCTGTGACCAGTGACCAGTGACCAGTGACCAGTGACCAGTGACCACTGACCAGTGATAAGTGACCAGTGACTTTTGACCAGTGACCAGTGTCCAGTGACCAGTGACCAGTGACCAGCGACAGTGACCATTGACCAGCGATAGTGACCATTGACCAGTGACCAGTGACCAGTGACCAGTGACCAGTGACCAGCGATAGTGACCATTGACCAGTGACCAGTGACCATTGACCTGTGACCAGTGACCAGTGACCAGTGACCAGTGACCAGTGACCTGTGACGAGTGACCAGTGACCAGTGACCAGTGACCACTGACCAGTGATAAGTGACCAGTGACTTTTGACCAGTGACCAGCGACAGTGACCATTGACCAGCGATAGTGACCATTGACCAGTGACCAGTGACCAGTGACCAGTGACCAGTGAACTTTGACCTGTGACCAGTGACCAGTGACCAGTGAATAGTGACCAGTGACCAGTGACCAGCGACAGTGACCATTGACCAGTGACCAGTGATAAGTGACCAGCGACTTTTGACCAGTGACCAGTGTCCAGTGACCAGTGACCAGTGACCAGCGACAGTGACCATTGACCAGCGATAGTGACCATTGACCAGTGACCAGTGACCAGTGACCAGTGACCAGTGACCAGCGATAGTGAACACTGACCAGTGACAAGTACCAGTGACTTGTGACCAGTGACCAGTGACCTGTGACTTTTGACCAGTGACCAGTGGCCAGTGACCACTGACCAGTGACAAGTGACCAGTGACTTTTGACCAGTGACCAGTGACCAGTGGCCAGTGACCAGCGACCGGTGAACAGTGACCAGTGACCAGCGACCAGTGACAGTGACCATTGACCCGTGACCAGTGACCAGTGACCAGTGACTTGTGACCAGTGACCAGTGACCAGTGGCCAGTGACCAGCGACAGTGACCATTGACCAGCGATAGTGACCAATGACCAGTGACCAGTGACCAGTGACCAGTGACCAGTGACCAGTGACCAGTGACCAGTGACCAGTGACCAGTGACCAGTGACCAGTGACCATTGACCGGTGAACAGTGACCAGTGACCAGCGACCAGTGACAGTGACCATTGACCCGTGACCACTGACCAGTGACCAGTGACTTGTGACCAGTGACCAGTGACCAGTGACCAGTGACCAGTGACCAGTAACCAGTGACCAGTGACAATTGACCTGTGACCAGTGACCAGTGACCAGTGACCAGTGACCAGTGACCAGCGACAAAGACCATTGTCCAGTGGCCAGTGACCAGTGACCAGTGACCAGTGACCAGTGACCAGTGACCAGTGACCAGTGACCAGTGACCAGTGACCAGTGACCACTGACAATTGACCTGTGACCAGTGACCAGTGACCAGTGACCAGTGACCAGTGACCAGTGACCAGCGACAGTGACCATTGACCAGCGATAGTGACCATTGACCAGTGACCAGTGACCAGTGACCAGTGACCAGTGACCAGCGATAGTGAACACTGACCAGTGACAAGTGACCAGTGACTTGTGACCAGTGACCAGTGACCTGTGACTTGCGACCAGTGACCAGTGGCCAGTGACCACTGACCAGTGACAAGTGACCAGTGACTTTGACCAGTGACCAGTGACCAGTGGCCAGTGACCAGCGACAGTGACCATTGACCAGCGATAGTGACCAATGACCAGTGACCAGTGACAAGTGACCAGTGACCAGTGACCAGTGACCAGTGACCAGTGACAAGTGACCATTGACCGGTGACCAGTGACCAGTGACCAGCGACAGTGACCATTGACCAGTGACCAGTGACCAGTGACCATTGACCAGTGACCAGTGACCAGTGACCAGTGACCAGTGACCAGTGACCAGCCACAGTGACCAGTTACCAGTGACCAGTGACCGGTGACCAGTGACTAGCGACCAGTGAACAGTGACCCGTGACCAGTGACCATTGACCTGTGACCAGTGACCAGTGACCAGTGACCAGTGACCTGTGACCAGTGACCAGTGACCATTGACCTGTCACCAGTGACCAGTGACCAGTGACCACTGACCAGTGATAAGTGACCAGCGACTTTTGACCAGTGACCAGTGTCCAGTGACCAGTGACCAGTGACCAGCGACAGTGACCATTGACCAGCGATAGTGACCATTGACCAGTGACCAGTGACCAGTGACCAGTGACCAGTGACCAGCGATAGTGAACACTGACCAGTGACAAGTGACCAGTGACTTGTGACCAGTGACCAGTGACCTGTGACTTGTGACCAGTGACCAGTGGCCAGTGACCACTGACCAGTGACAAGTGACCAGTGACTTTTGACCAGTGACCAGTGACCAGTGGCCAGTGACCAGCGACAGTGACCATTGACCAGCGATAGTGACCAATGGCCAGTGACCAGTGACCAGTGACCAGTGACCAGTGACCAGTGACCAGTGACCAGTGACCAGTGACCATTGACCGGTGAACAGTGACCAGTGACCAGCGACCAGTGACAGTGACCATTGACCCGTGACCAGTGACTTGTGACCAGTGACCAGTGACCAGTGACCAGTGACCAGTGACCAGTAACCAGTGACCAGTGACAATTGACCTGTGACCAGTGACCAGTGACCAGTGACCAGTGACCAGTGACCAGTGACCAGCGACAAAGACCATTGTCCAGTGGCCAGTGACCAGTGACCAGTGACCAGTGACCAGTGACCAGTGACCAGTGACCAGTGACCAGTGACCAGTGACCAGTGACCACTGACAATTGACATGTGACCAGTGACCAGTGACCAGTGACCAGTGACCAGTGACCAGTGACCAGTGACCACTGACAATTGACCTGTGACCAGTGACCAGTGACCAGTGACCAGTGACCAGTGACCAGTGACCAGTGACCACTGACCAGTGACAAGTGACCAGCGACCAGTGACCAGTGACCTGTGTCCAGTGACCAGTGACCATTGACCTGTGACCAGTGACCAGTGGCAAGTGACCAGCGACCAGTGGCCACTGACCAGTGACAAGTGACCAGTGACTTGTGACCAGTGACCAGTGACCTGTGACTTGTGACCAGTGACCAGTGGCCAGTGACCAGTGACCAGTGACAAGTGACCACTGACCAGTGACCAGTGACCAGTGACCAGTGACAAGTGACCTGTAACTTGTGACCAGTAACCAGTGACCAGTGACCAGTGACCAGTAACCAGTGACCAGTGACCAGCGACAGTGACCATTGACCCGTGACCAGTGACCAGTGACCAGTGACCAGTGACCAGTGACCAGTGACCTGTAACCAGTGACCAGTGACACGTGACCAGTGACCACTGACCAGTGACAAGTGACAAGTGACTTTTGACCAGTGACCAGTGACCAGTGGCCAGTGACCAGCGACAATGACCATTGACCAGCGATAGAGACCAATGACCAGTGACCAGTGACCAGCGACAGTGACCATTGACCTGTGACCAGTGACCAGTGACCAGTGACCAGCGACAGTGACCATTGACCAGCGATAGTGACCATTGACCAGTGACCAGTGACCAGTGACCATTGACCAGTGACCAGCGATAGTGAACACTGACCAGTGACAAGTGACCAGTGAACACTGACCAGTGACAAGTGACCAGTGACTTGTGACCAGTGACCAGTGACCTGTGACTTGTGACCAGTGACCAGTGACCAGTGACCAGTGACCAGTGACCACTGACCAGTGATAAGTGACCAGTGACTTTTGACCTGTGACCAGTGTCCAGTGACCAGTGACCAGTGACCAGTGACCATTGACCTGTGGCCAGTGACCAGTGACCAGTGACCAGTGGCCAGTGACCTGTGACCAGTGACCAGTGACAATTGACCTGTGACCAGTGACCAGTGACCAGTGACCAGTGACCAGTGACCACTGACCAGTGATAAGTGACCAGTGACTTTTGACCAGTGACCAGTGTCCAGTGACCAGTAACCAGTGACCAGCGACAGTGACCATTGCCCAGCGATGGTGACCATTGACCAGTCACCATTGACCAGTGACCAGCGATAGTGACCATTGACCAGTGACCAGTGACCAGTGACCAGTGACCATTGACCAGTGACCAGTGACCAGTGACCAGTGACCAGTGTCCAGCCACAGTGACCAGTGACCAGTGACCAGTGACCGGTGACCAGTGACTAGCGACCAGTGAACAGTGACACGTGACATGTGACGCGTGACCAGTGACCAGTGACCAGTGACCAGTGACCAGTGACCAGTGACCAGTGACCAGTGTCCAGTGACCAGTGACCAGTGACCATTGACCTGTGACCAGTGACCAGTGACCAGTGACCAGTGAGCAGTGACCAGTGACCAGTGAACTTTGACCTGTGACCAGTGACCAGTGACCAGTGAATAGTGACCAGTGACCAGTGACCAGCGACAGTGACCATTGACCAGTGACCAGTGACCAGTGACCATTGACCAGTGACCAGTGACCAGTGACCAGTGACCAGTGACCAGTGACCAGTGACCAGCCACAGTGACCAGTTACCAGTGACCAGTGACCGGTGACCAGTGACTAGCGACCAGTGAACAGTGACCCGTGACCAGTGACCATTGACCTGTGACCAGTGACCAGTGACCAGTGACCTGTGACCAGTGACCAGTGAACAGTGACCAGTGACCACTGACCAGTGATAAGTGACCAGCGACTTTTGACCAGTGACCAGTGTCCAGTGACCAGTGACCAGTGTCCAGCGACAGTGACCATTGACAAGCGATAGGGACCATTGACCAGTGACCAGTGACCAGTGACCAGTGACCAGCGATAGTGAACACTGACCAGTGACATGTGACCAGTGACTTGTGACCAGTGACCAGTGACCTGTGACCAGTGACCAGTGACAATTGACCTGTGACCAGTGACCAGTGACCAGTGACCAGTGACCAGTGACCTGTGACCAGTGACCAGTGACCAGTGACAATTGACCTGTGACCAGTGACCAGTGACCAGTGACCAGTGACCAGTGACCACTGACCAGTGATAAGTGACCAGTGACTTTTGACCAGTGACCAGTGTCCAGTGACCAGTAACCAGTGACCAGCGACAGTGACCATTGCCCAGCGATGGTGACCATTGACAAGTCACCAGTGACCAGTGACCAGCGATAGTGACCATTGACCAGTGACCAGTGACCAGTGACCAGTGACCATTGACCAGTGACCAGTGACCAGTGACCAGTGACCAGTGTCCAGCCACAGTGACCTGTGACCAGTGACCAGTGACCGGTGACCAGTGACTAGCGACCAGTGAACAGTGACACGTGACATGTGACGCGTGACCAGTGACCAGTGACCAGTGACCAGTGACCAGTGACCAGTGACCAGTGACCAGTGTCCAGTGACCAGTGACCAGTGACCATTGACCTGTGACAAGTGACCAGTGACCATTGACCAGTGACCAGTGACCAGTGACAAGTGACCAGTGACTTGTGACCAGTAACCAGTGACCAGTGACCAGTGACCAGTGACCAGTGTCCAGTGACCAGTGACCAGTGACCATTGACCTGTGACCAGTGACCAGTGACCAGTGACCAGTGACCAGTGACCAGTGACCAGTGACCAGTGACCAGTGAACTTTGACCTGTGACCAGTGACCAGTGACCAGTGAATAGTGACCAGTGACCAGTGACCAGCGACAGTGACCATTGACCAGTGACCAGTGACCAGTGACCATTGACCAGCCACAGTGACCAGTTACCAGTGACCAGTGACCGGTGACCAGTGACTAGCGACCAGTGAACAGTGACACGTGACATGTGACGCGTGACCAGTGACCAGTGACCAGTGACCAGTGACCAGTGACCAGTGACCAGTGTCCAGTGACCAGTGACCAGTGACCATTGACCTGTGACTAGTGACCAGTGACCAGTGACCAGTGAGCAGTGACCAGTGACCAGTGAACTTTGACCTGTGACCAGTGACCAGTGACCAGTGAATAGTGACCAGTGACCAGTGACCAGCGACAGTGACCATTGACCAGTGACCAGTGACCAGTGACCATTGACCAGTGACCAGTGACCAGTGACCAGTGACCAGTGACCAGTGACCAGCCACAGTGACCAGTTACCAGTGACCAGTGACCGGTGACCAGTGACTAGCGACCAGTGAACAGTGACCCGTGACCAGTGACCATTGACCTGTGACCAGTGACCAGTGACCAGTGACCTGTGACCAGTGACCAGTGAACAGTGACCAGTGACCACTGACCAGTGATAAGTGACCAGCGACTTTTGACCAGTGTCCAGTGTCCAGTGACCAGTGACCAGTGTCCAGCGACAGTGACCATTGACCAGCGATAGGGACCATTGACCAGTGACCAGTGACCAGTGACCAGTGACCAGCGATAGTGAACACTGACCAGTGACAAGTGACCAGTGACTTGTGACCAGTGACCAGTGACCTGTGACCAGTGACCAGTGACAATTGACCTGTGACCAGTGACCAGTGACCAGTGACCAGTGACCAGTGACCTGTGACCAGTGACCAGTGACCAGTGACAATTGACCTGTGACCAGTGACCAGTGACCAGTGACCAGTGACCATTGACCTGTGACTAGTGACCAGTGACCAGTGACCAGTGAGCAGTGACCAGTGACCAGTGAACTTTGACCTGTGACCAGTGACCAGTGACCAGTGAATAGTGACCAGTGACCAGTGACCAGCGACAGTGACCATTGACCAGTGACCAGTGACCAGTGACCATTGACCAGTGACCAGTGACCAGTGACCAGTGACCAGTGACCAGTGACCAGCCACAGTGACCAGTTACCAGTGACCAGTGACCGGTGACCAGTGACTAGCGACCAGTGAACAGTGACCCGTGACCAGTGACCATTGACCTGTGACCAGTGACCAGTGACCAGTGACCTGTGACCAGTGACCAGTGAACAGTGACCAGTGACCACTGACCAGTGATAAGTGACCAGCGACTTTTGACCAGTGTCCAGTGTCCAGTGACCAGTGACCAGTGTCCAGCGACAGTGACCATTGACCAGCGATAGGGACCATTGACCAGTGACCAGTGACCAGTGACCAGTGACCAGCGATAGTGAACACTGACCAGTGACAAGTGACCAGTGACTTGTGACCAGTGACCAGTGACCTGTGACCAGTGACCAGTGACAATTGACCTGTGACCAGTGACCAGTGACCAGTGACCAGTGACCAGTGACCTGTGACCAGTGACCAGTGACCAGTGACAATTGACCTGTGACCAGTGACCAGTGACCAGTGACCAGTGACCAGTGACCACTGACCAGTGATAAGTGACCAGTGACTTTTGACCAGTGACCAGTGTCCAGTGACCAGTAACCAGTGACCAGCGACAGTGACCATTGCCCAGCGATGGTGACCATTGACAAGTCACCAGTGACCAGTGACCAGCGATAGTGACCATTGACCAGTGACCAGTGACCAGTGACCAGTGACCATTGACCAGTGACCAGTGACCAGTGACCAGTGACCAGTGTCCAGCCACAGTGACCAGTGACCAGTGACCAGTGACCGGTGACCAGTGACTAGCGACCAGTGAACAGTGACACGTGACATGTGACGCGTGACCAGTGACCAGCGACCAGTGACCAGTGACCAGTGACCAGTGACCAGTGACCAGTGTCCAGTGACCAGTGAACTTTGACCTGTGACCAGTGACCAGTGACCAGTGAATAGTGACCAGTGACCAGTGACCAGCGACAAGTGACCACTGACCAGTGACCAGTGACCAGTGACCAGTGACAAGTGACCAGTAACTTGTGACCAGTGACCAGTGACCAGTGACCAGCGAACAGCGACAGTGACCATTGACCCGTGACCAGTGACCAGTGACCAGTGACTTGTGACCAGTGACCAGTGACCAGTGACCAGTGACCAGTGACCAGTGACCATTGACCTGTAACCAGTGACCAGTGACACGTGACCAGTGACCACTGACCAGTGACAAGTGACAAGTGACTCTTGACCAGTGACCAGTGACCAGTGGCCAGTGACCAGCGACAGTGACCATTGACCAGCGATAGAGACCAATGACCAGTGACCAGTGACCAGTGACCAGTGACCAGTGGCCAGTGACCAGTGACAATTGACCTGTGACCAGTGACCAGTGACCAGTGACCAGTGACCAGTGACCACTGACCAGTGATAAGTGACCAGTGACTTTTGACCTGTGACCAGTGTCCAGTGACCAGTGACCAGTGACCAGTGACCATTGACCTGTGGCCAGTGACCAGTGACCAGTGACCAGTGACCAGTGACCAGTGACCACTGACCAGTGACCAGTGACCAGTGACCAGTGTCCAGTGACCAGTGACCAGTGACCATTGACCTGTGACCAGTGACCAGTGACCAGTGACCAGTGAGCAGTGACCTGTGACCAGTGAACTTTGACCTGTGACCAGTGACCAGTGACCAGTGAATAGTGACCAGTGACCAGTGACCAGCGACAGTGACCATTGACCAGTGACCAGTGACCAGTGACCAGTGACCAGTGACCAGTGACCAGTGACCAGCGACAGTGACCATTGACCAGTGACCAGTGACCAGTGACCATTGACCAGCCACAGTGACCAGTTACCAGTGACCAGTGACCGGTGACCAGTGACTAGCGACCAGTGAACAGTGACCCGTGACCAGTGACCATTGACCTGTGACCAGTGACCAGTGACCTGTGACCAGTGACCAGTGACCAGTGACCAGTGACCTGTGACCAGTGACCAGTGACAATTGACCTGTGACCAGTGACCAGTGACCAGTGACCAGTGACCAGTGACCTGTGACCAGTGACCAGTGACCAGTGACAATTGACCTGTGACCAGTGACCAGTGACCAGTGACCAGTGACCAGTGACCACTGACCAGTGATAAGTGACCAGTGACTTTTGACCAGTGACCAGTGTCCAGTGACCAGTAACCAGTGACCAGCGACAGTGACCATTGCCCAGCGATGGTGACCATTGACAAGTCACCAGTGACCAGTGACCAGCGATAGTGACCATTGACCAGTGACCAGTGACCAGTGACCAGTGACCATTGACCAGTGACCAGTGACCAGTGACCAGTGACCAGTGTCCAGCCACAGTGACCAGTGACCAGTGACCAGTGACCGGTGACCAGTGACTAGCGACAAGTGAACAGTGACACGTGACATGTGACGCGTGACCAGTGACCAGTGACCAGTGACCAGTGACCAGTGACCAGTGACCAGTGACCAGTGTCCAGTGACCAGTGAACTTTGACCTGTGACCAGTGACCAGTGACCAGTGAATAGTGACCAGTGACCAGTGACCAGCGACAAGTGACCACTGACCAGTGACCAGTGACCAGTGACCAGTGACAAGTGACCAGTAACTTGTGACCAGTGACCAGTGACCAGTGACCAGCGAACAGCGACAGTGACCATTGACCCGTGACCAGTGACCAGTGACTAGTGACTTGTGACCAGTGACCAGTGACCAGTGACCAGTGACCAGTGACCAGTGACCATTGACCTGTAACCAGTGACCAGTGACACGTGACCAGTGACCACTGACCAGTGACAAGTGACAAGTGACTCTTGACCAGTGACCAGTGACCAGTGGCCAGTGACCAGCGACAGTGACCATTGACCAGCGATAGAGACCAATGACCAGTGACCAGTGACCAGTGACCAGTGACCAGTGGCCAGTGACCAGTGACAATTGACCTGTGACCAGTGACCAGTGACCAGTGACCAGTGACCAGTGACCACTGACCAGTGATAAGTGACCAGTGACTTTTGACCTGTGACCAGTGTCCAGTGACCAGTGACCAGTGACCAGTGACCATTGACCTGTGGCCAGTGACCAGTGACCAGTGACCAGTGACCAGTGACCAGTGACCACTGACCAGTGACCAGTGACCAGTGACCAGTGTCCAGTGACCAGTGACCAGTGACCATTGACCTGTGACCAGTGACCAGTGACCAGTGACCAGTGAGCAGTGACCTGTGACCAGTGAACTTTGACCTGTGACCAGTGACCAGTGACCAGTGAATAGTGACCAGTGACCAGTGACCAGCGACAGTGACCATTGACCAGTGACCAGTGACCAGTGACCAGTGACCAGTGACCAGTGACCAGTGACCAGTGACCACTGACCAGTGATAAGTGCCCAGCGACTTTTGACCAATGACCAGTGTCCAGTTACCAGTGACCAGTGACCAGCGACAGTGACCATTGACCAGCGATAGTGACCATTGACCAGTGACCAGTGACCAGTGACCAGTGACCAGCGATAGTGAACACTGACCAGTGACAAGTGACCAGTGACTTGTGACCAGTGACCAGTGACCTGTGACTTGTGACCAGTGACCAGTGGCCAGTGTCCAGTGACCAGTGACAAGTGACCAGTGACCAGTGACCAGCGACCATTGACCTGTGACCAGTGACCAGTGACCAGTGACCAGTGACCTGTGACCAGTGACCAGTGACAGTTGACCTGTGACCAGTGACCAGTGACCAGTGACCAGTGACCAGTGACCACTGACCAGTGATAAGTGACCAGTGACTTTTGACCAGTGACCAGTGTCCAGTGACCAGTGACCAGTGACCAGCGACAGTGACCATTGACCAGCGATAGTGACCATTGACCAGTGACCAGTGACCAGTGACCAGTGACCAGTGACCAGCGATAGTGACCATTGACCAGTGACCAGTGACCATTGACCTGTGACCAGTGACCAGTGACCAGTGACCAGTGACCTGTGACGAGTGACCAGTGACCAGTGACCAGTGACCACTGACCAGTGATAAGTGACCAGTGACCAGTGACCAGTGACCAGCGATAGTGACCATTGACCAGTGACCAGTGACCAGTGACCAGTGACCAGTGAACTTTGACCTGTGACCAGTGACCAGTGACCAGTGAATAGTGAACAGTGACCAGTGACCAGCGGCAGTGACCATTGACCAGTGACCAGTGACCAGTGACTTTTGACCAGTGACCAGCGACAGTGACCATTGACCAGCGATAGTGACCATTGACCAGTGACCAGTGACCAGTGACCAGTGACCAGTGACCAGTGACCAGCGATAGTGACCATTGACCAGTGACCAGTGACCAGTGACCAGTGACCAGTGAACTTTGACCTGTGACCAGTGACCAGTGACCAGTGAATAGTGAACAGTGACCAGTGACCAGCGGCAGTGACCATTGACCAGTGACCAGTGACCAGTGACCATTGACCAGTGACCAGTGACCAGCCACAGTGACCAGATACCAGTGACCAGTGACCGGTGACCAGTGACTAGCGACCAGTGAACAGTGACCCGTGACCAGTGACCATTGACCTGTGACCAGTGACCAGTGACCAGTGACCAGTGACCAGTGAACTTTGACCTGTGACCAGTGACCAGTGACCAGTGAATAGTGACCAGTGACCATTGACCAGCGATAGTGACCAATGGCCAGTGACCAGTGACCAGTGACCAGTGACCAGTGACCAGTGACCAGTGACCAGTGACCAGTGACCATTGACCGGTGAACAGTGACCAGTGACCAGCGACCAGTGACAGTGACCATTGACCCGTGACCAGTGACTTGTGACCAGTGACCAGTGACCAGTGACCAGTGACCAGTGACCAGTAACCAGTGACCAGTGACAATTGACCTGTGACCAGTGACCAGTGACCAGTGACCAGTGACCAGTGACCAGTGACCAGCGACAAAGACCATTGTCCAGTGGCCAGTGACCAGTGACCAGTGACCAGTGACCAGTGACCAGTGACCAGTGACCAGTGACCAGTGACCACTGACAATTGACATGTGACCAGTGACCAGTGACCAGTGACCAGTGACCAGTGACCAGTGACCAGGGACCACTGACAATTGACCTGTGACCAGTGACCAGTGACCAGTGACCAGTGACCAGTGACCAGTGACCAGTGACCACTGACCAGTGACAAGTGACCAGCGACCAGTGACCAGTGACCTGTGTCCAGTGACCAGTGACCATTGACCTGTGACCAGTGACCAGTGGCAAGTGACCAGCGACCAGTGGCCACTGACCAGTGACAAGTGACCAGTGACTTGTGACCAGTGACCAGTGACCTGTGACTTGTGACCAGTGACCAGTGGCCAGTGACCAGTGACCAGTGACAAGTGACCACTGACCAGTGACCAGTGACCAGTGACCAGTGACAAGTGACCTGTAACTTGTGACCAGTAACCAGTGACCAGTGACCAGTGACCAGTAACCAGTGACCAGTGACCAGCGACAGTGACCATTGACCCGTGACCAGTGACCAGTGACCAGTGACCAGTGACCAGTGACCAGTGACCTGTAACCAGTGACCAGTGACACGTGACCAGTGACCACTGACCAGTGACAAGTGACAAGTGACTTTTGACCAGTGACCAGTGACCAGTGGCCAGTGACCAGCGACAATGACCATTGACCAGCGATAGAGACCAATGACCAGTGACCAGTGACCAGTGACAAGTGACCTGTAACTTGTGACCAGTAACCAGTGACCAGTGACCAGTGACCAGTAACCAGTGACCAGTGACCAGCGACAGTGACCATTGACCCGTGACCAGTGACTTGTGACCAGTGACCAGTGACCAGTGACCAGTGACCAGTGACCAGTGACCAGTGACCTGTAACCAGTGACCAGTGACACGTGACCAGTGACCACTGACCAGTGACAAGTGACAAGTGACTTTTGACCAGTGACCAGTGACCAGTGGCCAGTGACCAGCGACAATGACCATTGACCAGCGATAGAGACCAATGACCAGTGACCAGTGACCAGCGACAGTGACCATTGACCTGTGACCAGTGACCAGTGACCAGTGACCAGCGACAGTGACCATTGACCAGCGATAGTGACCATTGACCAGTGACCAGTGACCAGTGACCATTGACCAGTGACCAGCGATAGTGAACACTGACCAGTGACAAGTGACCAGTGACTTGTGACCAGTGACCAGTGACCTGTGACTTGTGACCAGTGACCAGTGACCAGTGACCAGTGACCAGTGACCACTGACCAGTGATAAGTGACCAGTGACTTTTGACCTGTGACCAGTGTCCAGTGACCAGTGACCAGTGACCAGTGACCATTGACCTGTGGCCAGTGACCAGTGACCAGTGACCAGTGACCAGTGACCTGTGACCAGTGACCAGTGACAATTGACCTGTGACCAGTGACCAGTGACCAGTGACCAGTGACCAGTGACCACTGACCAGTGATAAGTGACCAGTGACTTTTGACCAGTGACCAGTGTCCAGTGACCAGTAACCAGTGACCAGCGACAGTGACCATTGCCCAGCGATGGTGACCATTGACCAGTCACCATTGACCAGTGACCAGCGATAGTGACCATTGACCAGTGACCAGTGACCAGTGACCAGTGACCATTGACCAGCCACAGTGACCAGTTACCAGTGACCAGTGACCGGTGACCAGTGACTAGCGACCAGTGAACAGTGACCCGTGACCAGTGACCATTGACCTGTGACCTGTGACCAGTGACCTGTGACCAGTGACCAGTGACCAGTGACCATTGACCTGTGACCAGTGACCAGTGACCATTGACCTGTGACCAGTGACCAGTGACCAGTGACCAGCGACCATTGACCTGTGACCAGTGACCAGTGACCAGTGACCAGTGACCTGTGACCAGTGACCAGTGACAGTTGACCTGTGACCAGTGACCAGTGACCAGTGACCAGTGACCAGTGACCAGTGACCAGTGACCACTGACCAGTGATAAGTGACCAGTGACTTTTGACCAGTGACCAGTGTCCAGTGACCAGTGACCAGTGACCAGCGACAGTGACCATTGACCAGCGATAGTGACCATTGACCAGTGACCAGTGACCAGTGACCAGTGACCAGTGACCAGCGATAGTGACCATTGACCAGTGACCAGTGACCATTGACCTGTGACCAGTGACCAGTGACCAGTGACCAGTGACCAGTGACCTGTGACGAGTGACCAGTGACCAGTGACCAGTGACCACTGACCAGTGATAAGTGACCAGTGACTTTTGACCAGTGACCAGCGACAGTGACCATTGACCAGCGATAGTGACCATTGACCAGTGACCAGTGACCAGTGACCAGTGACCAGTGAACTTTGACCTGTGACCAGTGACCAGTGACCAGTGAATAGTGACCAGTGACCAGTGACCAGCGACAGTGACCATTGACCAGTGACCAGTGATAAGTGACCAGCGACTTTTGACCAGTGACCAGTGTCCAGTGACCAGTGACCAGTGACCAGCGACAGTGACCATTGACCAGCGATAGTGACCATTGACCAGTGACCAGTGACCAGTGACCAGTGACCAGTGACCAGCGATAGTGAACACTGACCAGTGACAAGTACCAGTGACTTGTGACCAGTGACCAGTGACCTGTGACTTTTGACCAGTGACCAGTGGCCAGTGACCACTGACCAGTGACAAGTGACCAGTGACTTTTGACCAGTGACCAGTGACCAGTGGCCAGTGACCAGCGACCGGTGAACAGTGACCAGTGACCAGCGACCAGTGACAGTGACCATTGACCCGTGACCAGTGACCAGTGACCAGTGACTTGTGACCAGTGACCAGTGACCAGTGGCCAGTGACCAGCGACAGTGACCATTGACCAGCGATAGTGACCAATGACCAGTGACCAGTGACCAGTGACCAGTGACCAGTGACCAGTGACCAGTGACCAGTGACCAGTGACCAGTGACCAGTGACCATTGACCGGTGAACAGTGACCAGTGACCAGCGACCAGTGACAGTGACCATTGACCCGTGACCACTGACCAGTGACCAGTGACTTGTGACCAGTGACCAGTGACCAGTGACCAGTGACCAGTGACCAGTAACCAGTGACCAGTGACAATTGACCTGTGACCAGTGACCAGTGACCAGTGACCAGTGACCAGTGACCAGCGACAAAGACCATTGTCCAGTGGCCAGTGACCAGTGACCAGTGACCAGTGACCAGTGACCAGTGACCAGTGACCAGTGACCAGTGACCAGTGACCAGTGACCACTGACAATTGACCTGTGACCAGTGACCAGTGACCAGTGACCAGTGACCAGTGACCAGTGACCAGCGACAGTGACCATTGACCAGCGATAGTGACCATTGACCAGTGACCAGTGACCAGTGACCAGTGACCAGTGACCAGCGATAGTGAACACTGACCAGTGACAAGTGACCAGTGACTTGTGACCAGTGACCAGTGACCTGTGACTTGCGACCAGTGACCAGTGGCCAGTGACCACTGACCAGTGACAAGTGACCAGTGACTTTGACCAGTGACCAGTGACCAGTGGCCAGTGACCAGCGACAGTGACCATTGACCAGCGATAGTGACCAATGACCAGTGACCAGTGACAAGTGACCAGTGACCAGTGACCAGTGACCAGTGACCAGTGACAAGTGACCATTGACCGGTGACCAGTGACCAGTGACCAGCGACAGTGACCATTGACCAGTGACCAGTGACCAGTGACCATTGACCAGTGACCAGTGACCAGTGACCAGTGACCAGTGACCAGTGACCAGCCACAGTGACCAGTTACCAGTGACCAGTGACCGGTGACCAGTGACTAGCGACCAGTGAACAGTGACCCGTGACCAGTGACCATTGACCTGTGACCAGTGACCAGTGACCAGTGACCAGTGACCTGTGACCAGTGACCAGTGACCATTGACCTGTCACCAGTGACCAGTGACCAGTGACCACTGACCAGTGATAAGTGACCAGCGACTTTTGACCAGTGACCAGTGTCCAGTGACCAGTGACCAGTGACCAGCGACAGTGACCATTGACCAGCGATAGTGACCATTGACCAGTGACCAGTGACCAGTGACCAGTGACCAGTGACCAGCGATAGTGAACACTGACCAGTGACAAGTGACCAGTGACTTGTGACCAGTGACCAGTGACCTGTGACTTGTGACCAGTGACCAGTGGCCAGTGACCACTGACCAGTGACAAGTGACCAGTGACTTTTGACCAGTGACCAGTGACCAGTGGCCAGTGACCAGCGACAGTGACCATTGACCAGCGATAGTGACCAATGGCCAGTGACCAGTGACCAGTGACCAGTGACCAGTGACCAGTGACCAGTGACCAGTGACCAGTGACCATTGACCGGTGAACAGTGACCAGTGACCAGCGACCAGTGACAGTGACCATTGACCCGTGACCAGTGACTTGTGACCAGTGACCAGTGACCAGTGACCAGTGACCAGTGACCAGTAACCAGTGACCAGTGACAATTGACCTGTGACCAGTGACCAGTGACCAGTGACCAGTGACCAGTGACCAGTGACCAGCGACAAAGACCATTGTCCAGTGGCCAGTGACCAGTGACCAGTGACCAGTGACCAGTGACCAGTGACCAGTGACCAGTGACCAGTGACCAGTGACCAGTGACCAGTGACCACTGACAATTGACATGTGACCAGTGACCAGTGACCAGTGACCAGTGACCAGTGACCAGTGACCAGTGACCACTGACAATTGACCTGTGACCAGTGACCAGTGACCAGTGACCAGTGACCAGTGACCAGTGACCAGTGACCACTGACCAGTGACAAGTGACCAGCGACCAGTGACCAGTGACCTGTGTCCAGTGACCAGTGACCATTGACCTGTGACCAGTGACCAGTGGCAAGTGACCAGCGACCAGTGGCCACTGACCAGTGACAAGTGACCAGTGACTTGTGACCAGTGACCAGTGACCTGTGACTTGTGACCAGTGACCAGTGGCCAGTGACCAGTGACCAGTGACAAGTGACCACTGACCAGTGACCAGTGACCAGTGACCAGTGACAAGTGACCTGTAACTTGTGACCAGTAACCAGTGACCAGTGACCAGTGACCAGTAACCAGTGACCAGTGACCAGCGACAGTGACCATTGACCCGTGACCAGTGACCAGTGACCAGTGACCAGTGACCAGTGACCAGTGACCTGTAACCAGTGACCAGTGACACGTGACCAGTGACCACTGACCAGTGACAAGTGACAAGTGACTTTTGACCAGTGACCAGTGACCAGTGGCCAGTGACCAGCGACAATGACCATTGACCAGCGATAGAGACCAATGACCAGTGACCAGTGACCAGCGACAGTGACCATTGACCTGTGACCAGTGACCAGTGACCAGTGACCAGCGACAGTGACCATTGACCAGCGATAGTGACCATTGACCAGTGACCAGTGACCAGTGACCATTGACCAGTGACCAGCGATAGTGAACACTGACCAGTGACAAGTGACCAGTGACTTGTGACCAGTGACCAGTGACCTGTGACTTGTGACCAGTGACCAGTGACCAGTGACCAGTGACCAGTGACCACTGACCAGTGATAAGTGACCAGTGACTTTTGACCTGTGACCAGTGTCCAGTGACCAGTGACCAGTGACCAGTGACCATTGACCTGTGGCCAGTGACCAGTGACCAGTGACCAGTGGCCAGTGACCTGTGACCAGTGACCAGTGACAATTGACCTGTGACCAGTGACCAGTGACCAGTGACCAGTGACCAGTGACCACTGACCAGTGATAAGTGACCAGTGACTTTTGACCAGTGACCAGTGTCCAGTGACCAGTAACCAGTGACCAGCGACAGTGACCATTGCCCAGCGATGGTGACCATTGACCAGTCACCATTGACCAGTGACCAGCGATAGTGACCATTGACCAGTGACCAGTGACCAGTGACCAGTGACCATTGACCAGTGACCAGTGACCAGTGACCAGTGACCAGTGTCCAGCCACAGTGACCAGTGACCAGTGACCAGTGACCGGTGACCAGTGACTAGCGACCAGTGAACAGTGACACGTGACATGTGACGCGTGACCAGTGACCAGTGACCAGTGACCAGTGACCAGTGACCAGTGACCAGTGACCAGTGTCCAGTGACCAGTGACCAGTGACCATTGACCTGTGACCAGTGACCAGTGACCAGTGACCAGTGAGCAGTGACCAGTGACCAGTGAACTTTGACCTGTGACCAGTGACCAGTGACCAGTGAATAGTGACCAGTGACCAGTGACCAGCGACAGTGACCATTGACCAGTGACCAGTGACCAGTGACCATTGACCAGTGACCAGTGACCAGTGACCAGTGACCAGTGACCAGTGACCAGTGACCAGCCACAGTGACCAGTTACCAGTGACCAGTGACCGGTGACCAGTGACTAGCGACCAGTGAACAGTGACCCGTGACCAGTGACCATTGACCTGTGACCAGTGACCAGTGACCAGTGACCTGTGACCAGTGACCAGTGAACAGTGACCAGTGACCACTGACCAGTGATAAGTGACCAGCGACTTTTGACCAGTGACCAGTGTCCAGTGACCAGTGACCAGTGTCCAGCGACAGTGACCATTGACAAGCGATAGGGACCATTGACCAGTGACCAGTGACCAGTGACCAGTGACCAGCGATAGTGAACACTGACCAGTGACATGTGACCAGTGACTTGTGACCAGTGACCAGTGACCTGTGACCAGTGACCAGTGACAATTGACCTGTGACCAGTGACCAGTGACCAGTGACCAGTGACCAGTGACCTGTGACCAGTGACCAGTGACCAGTGACAATTGACCTGTGACCAGTGACCAGTGACCAGTGACCAGTGACCAGTGACCACTGACCAGTGATAAGTGACCAGTGACTTTTGACCAGTGACCAGTGTCCAGTGACCAGTAACCAGTGACCAGCGACAGTGACCATTGCCCAGCGATGGTGACCATTGACAAGTCACCAGTGACCAGTGACCAGCGATAGTGACCATTGACCAGTGACCAGTGACCAGTGACCAGTGACCATTGACCAGTGACCAGTGACCAGTGACCAGTGTCCAGCCACAGTGACCTGTGACCAGTGACCAGTGACCGGTGACCAGTGACTAGCGACCAGTGAACAGTGACACGTGACATGTGACGCGTGACCAGTGACCAGTGACCAGTGACCAGTGACCAGTGACCAGTGACCAGTGACCAGTGTCCAGTGACCAGTGACCAGTGACCATTGACCTGTGACAAGTGACCAGTGACCATTGACCAGTGACCAGTGACCAGTGACAAGTGACCAGTGACTTGTGACCAGTAACCAGTGACCAGTGACCAGTGACCAGTGACCAGTGTCCAGTGACCAGTGACCAGTGACCATTGACCTGTGACCAGTGACCAGTGACCAGTGACCAGTAACCAGTGACCAGTGACCAGTGACCAGTGACCAGTGAACTTTGACCTGTGACCAGTGACCAGTGACCAGTGAATAGTGACCAGTGACCAGTGACCAGCGACAGTGACCATTGACCAGTGACCAGTGACCAGTGACCATTGACCAGCCACAGTGACCAGTTACCAGTGACCAGTGACCGGTGACCAGTGACTAGCGACCAGTGAACAGTGACACGTGACATGTGACGCGTGACCAGTGACCAGTGACCAGTGACCAGCGAACAGCGACAGTGACCATTGACCCGTGACCAGTGACCAGTGACCAGTGACTTGTGACCAGTGACCAGTGACCAGTGACCAGTGACCAGTGACCAGTGACCATTGACCTGTAACCAGTGACCAGTGACACGTGACCAGTGACCACTGACCAGTGACAAGTGACAAGTGACTCTTGACCAGTGACCAGTGACCAGTGGCCAGTGACCAGCGACAGTGACCATTGACCAGCGATAGAGACCAATGACCAGTGACCAGTGACCAGTGACCAGTGACCAGTGGCCAGTGACCAGTGACAATTGACCTGTGACCAGTGACCAGTGACCAGTGACCAGTGACCAGTGACCACTGACCAGTGATAAGTGACCAGTGACTTTTGACCTGTGACCAGTGTCCAGTGACCAGTGACCAGTGACCAGTGACCATTGACCTGTGGCCAGTGACCAGTGACCAGTGACCAGTGACCAGTGACCAGTGACCACTGACCAGTGACCAGTGACCAGTGACCAGTGTGGAGTGACCAGTGACCAGTGACCATTGACCTGTGACCAGTGACCAGTGACCAGTGACCAGTGAGCAGTGACCTGTGACCAGTGAACTTTGACCTGTGACCAGTGACCAGTGACCAGTGAATAGTGACCAGTGACCAGTGACCAGCGACAGTGACCATTGACCAGTGACCAGTGACCAGTGACCAGTGACCAGTGACCAGTGACCAGTGACCAGCGACAGTGACCATTGACCAGTGACCAGTGACCAGTGACCATTGACCAGCCACAGTGACCAGTTACCAGTGACCAGTGACCGGTGACCAGTGACTAGCGACCAGTGAACAGTGACCCGTGACCAGTGACCATTGACCTGTGACCAGTGACCAGTGACCTGTGACCAGTGACCAGTGACCAGTGACCAGTGACCTGTGACCAGTGACCAGTGACAATTGACCTGTGACCAGTGACCAGTGACCAGTGACCAGTGACCAGTGACCTGTGACCAGTGACCAGTGACCAGTGACAATTGACCTGTGACCAGTGACCAGTGACCAGTGACCAGTGACCAGTGACCACTGACCAGTGATAAGTGACCAGTGACTTTTGACCAGTGACCAGTGTCCAGTGACCAGTAACCAGTGACCAGCGACAGTGACCATTGCCCAGCGATGGTGACCATTGACAAGTCACCAGTGACCAGTGACCAGCGATAGTGACCATTGACCAGTGACCAGTGACCAGTGACCAGTGACCATTGACCAGTGACCAGTGACCAGTGACCAGTGACCAGTGTCCAGCCACAGTGACCAGTGACCAGTGACCAGTGACCGGTGACCAGTGACTAGCGACCAGTGAACAGTGACACGTGACATGTGACGCGTGACCAGTGACCAGTGACCAGTGACCAGTGACCAGTGACCAGTGACCAGTGACCAGTGTCCAGTGACCAGTGAACTTTGACCTGTGACCAGTGACCAGTGACCAGTGAATAGTGACCAGTGACCAGTGACCAGCGACAAGTGACCACTGACCAGTGACCAGTGACCAGTGACCAGTGACAAGTGACCAGTAACTTGTGACCAGTGACCAGTGACCAGTGACCAGCGAACAGCGACAGTGACCATTGACCCGGGACCAGTGACCAGTGACTAGTGACTTGTGACCAGTGACCAGTGACCAGTGACCAGTGACCAGTGACCAGTGACCATTGACCTGTAACCAGTGACCAGTGACACGTGACCAGTGACCACTGACCAGTGACAAGTGACAAGTGACTCTTGACCAGTGACCAGTGACCAGTGGCCAGTGACCAGCGACAGTGACCATTGACCAGCGATAGAGACCAATGACCAGTGACCAGTGACCAGTGACCAGTGACCAGTGGCCAGTGACCAGTGACAATTGACCTGTGACCAGTGACCAGTGACCAGTGACCAGTGACCAGTGACCACTGACCAGTGATAAGTGACCAGTGACTTTTGACCTGTGACCAGTGTCCAGTGACCAGTGACCAGTGACCAGTGACCATTGACCTGTGGCCAGTGACCAGTGACCAGTGACCAGTGACCAGTGACCAGTGACCACTGACCAGTGACCAGTGACCAGTGACCAGTGTCCAGTGACCAGTGACCAGTGACCATTGACCTGTGACCAGTGACCAGTGACCAGTGACCAGTGAGCAGTGACCTGTGACCAGTGAACTTTGACCTGTGACCAGTGACCAGTGACCAGTGAATAGTGACCAGTGACCAGTGACCAGCGACAGTGACCATTGACCAGTGACCAGTGACCAGTGACCAGTGACCAGTGACCAGTGACCAGTGACCAGTGACCACTGACCAGTGATAAGTGCCCAGCGACTTTTGACCAATGACCAGTGTCCAGTTACCAGTGACCAGTGACCAGCGACAGTGACCATTGACCAGCGATAGTGACCATTGACCAGTGACCAGTGACCAGTGACCAGTGACCAGCGATAGTGAACACTGACCAGTGACAAGTGACCAGTGACTTGTGACCAGTGACCAGTGACCTGTGACTTGTGACCAGTGACCAGTGGCCAGTGTCCAGTGACCAGTGACAAGTGACCAGTGACCAGTGACCAGCGACCATTGACCTGTGACCAGTGACCAGTGACCAGTGACCAGTGACCTGTGACCAGTGACCAGTGACAGTTGACCTGTGACCAGTGACCAGTGACCAGTGACCAGTGACCAGTGACCACTGACCAGTGATAAGTGACCAGTGACTTTTGACCAGTGACCAGTGTCCAGTGACCAGTGACCAGTGACCAGCGACAGTGACCATTGACCAGCGATAGTGACCATTGACCAGTGACCAGTGACCAGTGACCAGTGACCAGTGACCAGCGATAGTGACCATTGACCAGTGACCAGTGACCATTGACCTGTGACCAGTGACCAGTGACCAGTGACCAGTGACCTGTGACGAGTGACCAGTGACCAGTGACCAGTGACCACTGACCAGTGATAAGTGACCAGTGACCAGTGACCAGTGACCAGCGATAGTGACCATTGACCAGTGACCAGTGACCAGTGACCAGTGACCAGTGAACTTTGACCTGTGACCAGTGACCAGTGACCAGTGAATAGTGAACAGTGACCAGTGACCAGCGGCAGTGACCATTGACCAGTGACCAGTGACCAGTGACTTTTGACCAGTGACCAGCGACAGTGACCATTGACCAGCGATAGTGACCATTGACCAGTGACCAGTGACCAGTGACCAGTGACCAGTGACCAGTGACCAGCGATAGTGACCATTGACCAGTGACCAGTGACCAGTGACCAGTGACCAGTGAACTTTGACCTGTGACCAGTGACCAGTGACCAGTGAATAGTGAACAGTGACCAGTGACCAGCGGCAGTGACCATTGACCAGTGACCAGTGACCAGTGACCATTGACCAGTGACCAGTGACCAGCCACAGTGACCAGATACCAGTGACCAGTGACCGGTGACCAGTGACTAGCGACCAGTGAACAGTGACCCGTGACCAGTGACCATTGACCTGTGACCAGTGACCAGTGACCAGTGACCAGTGACCAGTGAACTTTGACCTGTGACCAGTGACCAGTGACCAGTGAATAGTGACCAGTGACCAGTGACCAGCGACAGTGACCATTGACCAGTGACCAGTGACCAGTGACCATTGACCAGCCACAGTGACCAGTTACCAGTGACCAGTGACCGGTGACCAGTGACTAGCGACCAGTGAACAGTGACACGTGACATGTGACGCGTGACCAGTGACCAGTGACCAGTGACCAGTGACCAGTGACCAGTGACCAGTGTCCAGTGACCAGTGACCAGTGACCATTGACCTGTGACCAGTGACCAGTGACCAGTGACCAGTGAGCAGTGACCAGTGACCAGTGAACTTTGACCTGTGACCAGTGACCAGTGACCAGTGAATAGTGACCAGTGACCAGTGACCAGCGACAGTGACCATTGACCAGTGACCAGTGACCAGTGACCATTGACCAGTGACCAGTGACCAGTGACCAGTGACCAGTGACCAGTGACCAGCCACAGTGACCAGTTACCAGTGACCAGTGACCGGTGACCAGTGACTAGCGACCAGTGAACAGTGACCCGTGACCAGTGACCATTGACCTGTGACCAGTGACCAGTGACCAGTGACCTGTGACCAGTGACCAGTGAACAGTGACCAGTGACCACTGACCAGTGATAAGTGACCAGCGACTTTTGACCAGTGTCCAGTGTCCAGTGACCAGTGACCAGTGTCCAGCGACAGTGACCATTGACCAGCGATAGGGACCATTGACCAGTGACCAGTGACCAGTGACCAGTGACCAGCGATAGTGAACACTGACCAGTGACAAGTGACCAGTGACTTGTGACCAGTGACCAGTGACCTGTGACCAGTGACCAGTGACAATTGACCTGTGACCAGTGACCAGTGACCAGTGACCAGTGACCAGTGACCTGTGACCAGTGACCAGTGACCAGTGACAATTGACCTGTGACCAGTGACCAGTGACCAGTGACCAGTGACCAGTGACCACTGACCAGTGATAAGTGACCAGTGACTTTTGACCAGTGACCAGTGTCCAGTGACCAGTAACCAGTGACCAGCGACAGTGACCATTGCCCAGCGATGGTGACCATTGACAAGTCACCAGTGACCAGTGACCAGCGATAGTGACCATTGACCAGTGACCAGTGACCAGTGACCAGTGACCATTGACCAGTGACCAGTGACCAGTGACCAGTGACCAGTGTCCAGCCACAGTGACCAGTGACCAGTGACCAGTGACCGGTGACCAGTGACTAGCGACCAGTGAACAGTGACACGTGACATGTGACGCGTGACCAGTGACCAGTGACCAGTGACCAGTGACCAGTGACCAGTGACCAGTGACCAGTGTCCAGTGACCAGTGAACTTTGACCTGTGACCAGTGACCAGTGACCAGTGAATAGTGACCAGTGACCAGTGACCAGCGACAAGTGACCACTGACCAGTGACCAGTGACCAGTGACCAGTGACAAGTGACCAGTAACTTGTGACCAGTGACCAGTGACCAGTGACCAGCGAACAGCGACAGTGACCATTGACCCGTGACCAGTGACCAGTGACCAGTGACTTGTGACCAGTGACCAGTGACCAGTGACCAGTGACCAGTGACCAGTGACCATTGACCTGTAACCAGTGACCAGTGACACGTGACCAGTGACCACTGACCAGTGACAAGTGACAAGTGACTCTTGACCAGTGACCAGTGACCAGTGGCCAGTGACCAGCGACAGTGACCATTGACCAGCGATAGAGACCAATGACCAGTGACCAGTGACCAGTGACCAGTGACCAGTGGCCAGTGACCAGTGACAATTGACCTGTGACCAGTGACCAGTGACCAGTGACCAGTGACCAGTGACCACTGACCAGTGATAAGTGACCAGTGACTTTTGACCTGTGACCAGTGTCCAGTGACCAGTGACCAGTGACCAGTGACCATTGACCTGTGGCCAGTGACCAGTGACCAGTGACCAGTGACCAGTGACCAGTGACCACTGACCAGTGACCAGTGACCAGTGACCAGTGTCCAGTGACCAGTGACCAGTGACCATTGACCTGTGACCAGTGACCAGTGACCAGTGACCAGTGAGCAGTGACCTGTGACCAGTGAACTTTGACCTGTGACCAGTGACCAGTGACCAGTGAATAGTGACCAGTGACCAGTGACCAGCGACAGTGACCATTGACCAGTGACCAGTGACCAGTGACCAGTGACCAGTGACCAGTGACCAGTGACCAGCGACAGTGACCATTGACCAGTGACCAGTGACCAGTGACCATTGACCAGCCACAGTGACCAGTTACCAGTGACCAGTGACCGGTGACCAGTGACTAGCGACCAGTGAACAGTGACCCGTGACCAGTGACCATTGACCTGTGACCAGTGACCAGTGACCTGTGACCAGTGACCAGTGACCAGTGACCAGTGACCTGTGACCAGTGACCAGTGACAATTGACCTGTGACCAGTGACCAGTGACCAGTGACCAGTGACCAGTGACCTGTGACCAGTGACCAGTGACCAGTGACAATTGACCTGTGACCAGTGACCAGTGACCAGTGACCAGTGACCAGTGACCACTGACCAGTGATAAGTGACCAGTGACTTTTGACCAGTGACCAGTGTCCAGTGACCAGTAACCAGTGACCAGCGACAGTGACCATTGCCCAGCGATGGTGACCATTGACAAGTCACCAGTGACCAGTGACCAGCGATAGTGACCATTGACCAGTGACCAGTGACCAGTGACCAGTGACCATTGACCAGTGACCAGTGACCAGTGACCAGTGACCAGTGTCCAGCCACAGTGACCAGTGACCAGTGACCAGTGACCGGTGACCAGTGACTAGCGACCAGTGAACAGTGACACGTGACATGTGACGCGTGACCAGTGACCAGTGACCAGTGACCAGTGACCAGTGACCAGTGACCAGTGACCAGTGTCCAGTGACCAGTGAACTTTGACCTGTGACCAGTGACCAGTGACCAGTGAATAGTGACCAGTGACCAGTGACCAGCGACAAGTGACCACTGACCAGTGACCAGTGACCAGTGACCAGTGACAAGTGACCAGTAACTTGTGACCAGTGACCAGTGACCAGTGACCAGCGAACAGCGACAGTGACCATTGACCCGTGACCAGTGACCAGTGACTAGTGACTTGTGACCAGTGACCAGTGACCAGTGACCAGTGACCAGTGACCAGTGACCATTGACCTGTAACCAGTGACCAGTGACACGTGACCAGTGACCACTGACCAGTGACAAGTGACAAGTGACTCTTGACCAGTGACCAGTGACCAGTGGCCAGTGACCAGCGACAGTGACCATTGACCAGCGATAGAGACCAATGACCAGTGACCAGTGACCAGTGACCAGTGACCAGTGGCCAGTGACCAGTGACAATTGACCTGTGACCAGTGACCAGTGACCAGTGACCAGTGACCAGTGACCACTGACCAGTGATAAGTGACCAGTGACTTTTGACCTGTGACCAGTGTCCAGTGACCAGTGACCAGTGACCAGTGACCATTGACCTGTGGCCAGTGACCAGTGACCAGTGACCAGTGACCAGTGACCAGTGACCACTGACCAGTGACCAGTGACCAGTGACCAGTGTCCAGTGACCAGTGACCAGTGACCATTGACCTGTGACCAGTGACCAGTGACCAGTGACCAGTGAGCAGTGACCTGTGACCAGTGAACTTTGACCTGTGACCAGTGACCAGTGACCAGTGACCAGTGAATAGTGACCAGTGACCAGTGACCAGCGACAGTGACCATTGACCAGTGACCAGTGACCAGTGACCAGTGACCAGTGACCAGTGACCAGTGACCAGTGACCACTGACCAGTGATAAGTGCCCAGCGACTTTTGACCAATGACCAGTGTCCAGTTACCAGTGACCAGTGACCAGCGACAGTGACCATTGACCAGCGATAGTGACCATTGACCAGTGACCAGTGACCAGTGACCAGTGACCAGCGATAGTGAACACTGACCAGTGACAAGTGACCAGTGACTTGTGACCAGTGACCAGTGACCTGTGACTTGTGACCAGTGACCAGTGGCCAGTGTCCAGTGACCAGTGACAAGTGACCAGTGACCAGTGACCAGCGACCATTGACCTGTGACCAGTGACCAGTGACCAGTGACCAGTGACCTGTGACCAGTGACCAGTGACAGTTGACCTGTGACCAGTGACCAGTGACCAGTGACCAGTGACCAGTGACCACTGACCAGTGATAAGTGACCAGTGACTTTTGACCAGTGACCAGTGTCCAGTGACCAGTGACCAGTGACCAGCGACAGTGACCATTGACCAGCGATAGTGACCATTGACCAGTGACCAGTGACCAGTGACCAGTGACCAGTGACCAGCGATAGTGACCATTGACCAGTGACCAGTGACCATTGACCTGTGACCAGTGACCAGTGACCAGTGACCAGTGACCTGTGACGAGTGACCAGTGACCAGTGACCAGTGACCACTGACCAGTGATAAGTGACCAGTGACCAGTGACCAGTGACCAGCGATAGTGACCATTGACCAGTGACCAGTGACCAGTGACCAGTGACCAGTGAACTTTGACCTGTGACCAGTGACCAGTGACCAGTGAATAGTGAACAGTGACCAGTGACCAGCGGCAGTGACCATTGACCAGTGACCAGTGACCAGTGACTTTTGACCAGTGACCAGCGACAGTGACCATTGACCAGCGATAGTGACCATTGACCAGTGACCAGTGACCAGTGACCAGTGACCAGTGACCAGTGACCAGCGATAGTGACCATTGACCAGTGACCAGTGACCAGTGACCAGTGACCAGTGAACTTTGACCTGTGACCAGTGACCAGTGACCAGTGAATAGTGAACAGTGACCAGTGACCAGCGGCAGTGACCATTGACCAGTGACCAGTGACCAGTGACCATTGACCAGTGACCAGTGACCAGCCACAGTGACCAGATACCAGTGACCAGTGACCGGTGACCAGTGACTAGCGACCAGTGAACAGTGACCCGTGACCAGTGACCATTGACCTGTGACCAGTGACCAGTGACCAGTGACCAGTGACCTGTGACCAGTGACCAGTGACCATTGACCTGTGACCAGTGACCAGTGGCCAGTGACCACTGACCAGTGATAAGTGACCAGTGACTTTTGACCAGTGACCAGTGACCAGTGACCATTGACCAGTGACCAGTGACCTGTGACCAGTGACCAGCCACAGTGACCAGTGACCAGTGACCAGTGTCCGGTAACCAGTGACTAGCGACCAGTGAACAGTGACCCGTGACATGTGACGCGTGACCAGTGACCAGTGACCAGTGACCAGTGACCAGTGACCAGTGTCCAGTGACCAGTGACCAGTGACCATTGACCTGTGACCAGTGACCAGTGACCAGTGACCAGTGACCAGTGAATAGTGACCAGTGACCAGTGACCAGCGACAGTGACCATTGACCAGTGACCAGTGACCAGTGACCATTGACCAGTGACCAGTGACCAGTGACCAGTGACCAGCCACAGTGACCAGTTACAAGTGACCAGTGACCGGTGACCAGTGACTAGCGACCAGTGAACAGTGACCCGTGACCAGTGACCATTGAACTGTGACCAGTGACCAGTGACCAGTGACCAGTGACCTGTGACCAGTGACCAGTGACAATTGACCTGTGACCAGTGACCAGTGACCAGTGACCGCTGACCAGTGACTAGCGACCAGTGAACAGTGACCCGTGACCAGTGACCATTGAACTGTGACCAGTGACCAGTGACCAGTGACCAGTGACCAGTGTCCAGTGACCAGTGACCAGTGACCAGCGACAGTGACCATTGACCAGTGACCAGTGACCAGTGACCATTGACCAGTGACCAGTGACCAGTGACCAGTGACCAGTGAGCAGTGACCAGTGACCAGTGAACTTTGACCTGTGACCAGTGACCAGTGACCAGTGAATAGTGACCAGTGACCAGGGACCAGCGACAGTGACCATTGACCAGTAACCAGTGACCAGTGACCATTGACCTGTGACCAGTGAACAGTGACCAGTGACCAGTGACCTGTGACCAGTGACCAGTGACCACTGACCAGTGATAAGTGACTAGTGACTTTTGACCAGTGACCAGTGACCAGTGACCATTGACCTGTGACCAGTGTCCAGTGACCAGTGACCAGTGACCAGTGACCATTGACCTGTGACCAGTGACCAGTGACCAGTGACCAGTGACCAGTGACCTGTGACCAGTGACCAGTGACAATTGACCTGTGACCAGTGACCAGTGACCAGTGACCAGTGACCAGTGACCACTGACCAGTGATAAGTGACCAGTGACTTTTGACCAGTGACCAGTGTCCAGTGACCAGTAACCAGTGACCAGCGACAGTGACCATTGCCCAGCGATGGTGACCATTGACCAGTCACCAGTGACCAGTGACCAGCGATAGTGACCATTGACCAGTGACCAGTGACCAGTGACCAGTGACCATTGACCAATGACCAGTGACCAGTGACCAGTGACCAGTGTCCAGCCACAGTGACCAGTGACCAGTGACCAGTGACCGGTGACCAGTGACTAGCGACCAGTGAACAGTGACACGTGACATGTGACGCGTGACCAGTGACCAGTGACCAGTGACCAGTGACCAGTGACCAGTGACCAGTGACCAGTGTCCAGTGACCAGTGACCAGTGACCATTGACCTGTGACCAGTGACCAGTGACCAGTGACCAGTGAGCAGTGACCAGTGACCAGTGAACTTTGACCTGTGACCAGTGACCAGTGACCAGTGAATAGTGACCAGTGTCCAGTGACCAGCGACAGTGACCATTGACCAGTGACCAGTGACCAGTGACCAATGACCAGTGACCAGTGACCAGTGACCAGTGACCAGTGACCAGCCACAGTGACCAGTTACCAGTGACCAGTGACCGGTGACCAGTGACTAGCGACCAGTGAACAGTGACCCGTGACCAGTGACCATTGACCTGTGACCAGTGACCAGTGACCAGTGACCTGTGACCAGTGACCAGTGAACAGTGACCAGTGACCACTGACCAGTGATAAGTGACCAGCGACTTTTGACCAGTGACCAGTGTCCAGTGACCAGTGACCAGTGTCCAGCGACAGTGACCATTGACCAGCGATAGGGACCATTGACCAGTGACCAGTGACCAGTGACCAGTGACTAGCGATAGTGAACACTGACCAGTGACAAGTGACCAGTGACTTGTGACCAGTGACCAGTGACCTGTGACTTGTGACCAGTGACCAGTGGCCAGTGACCAGTGACCAGTGACAAGTGACCAGTGACCATTGACCAGTGACCAGTGACCAGTGACAAGTGACCAGTGTCTTGTGACCAGTAACCAGTGACCAGTGACCAGTGACCAGTGACCAGTGTCCAGTGACCAGTGACCAGTGACCATTGACCTGTGACCAGTGACCAGTGACCAGTGACCAGTGACCAGTGACCAGTGACCAGTGAACTTTGACCTGTGACCAGTGACCAGTGACCAGTGAATAGTGACCAGTGACCAGTGACCAGCGACAGTGACCATTGACCAGTGACCAGTGACCAGTGACCATTGACCAGCCACAGTGACCAGTTACCAGTGACCAGTGACCGGTGACCAGTGACTAGCGACCAGTGAACAGTGACCCGTGACCAGTGACCATTGACCTGTGACCAGTGACCAGTGACCTGTGACCAGTGACCAGTGACCAGTGACCATTGACCTGTGATCAGTGACCAGTGACCATTGACCTGTGACCAGTGACCAGTGACCAGTGACCAGCGACCATTGACCTGTGACCAGTGACCAGTGACCAGTGACCAGTGACCTGTGACCAGTGACCAGTGACAGTTGACCTGTGACCAGAGACCAGTGACCAGTGACCAGTGACCTGTGACGAGTGACCAGTGACCAGTGACCAGTGACCACTGACCAGTGATAAGTGACCAGTGACTTTTGACCAGTGACCAGCGACAGTGACCATTGACCAGCGATAGTGACCAGTGACCAGTGACCAGTGACCAGTGACCAGCGATAGTGACCATTGACCAGTGACCAGTGACCAGTGACCAGTGACCAGTGAACTTTGACCTGTGACCAGTGACCAGTGACCAGTGAATAGTGACCAGTGACCAGTGACCAGCGACAGTGACCATTGACCAGTGACCAGTGATAAGTGACCAGCGACTTTTGACCAGTGACCAGTGTCCAGTGACCAGTGACCAGTGACCAGCGACAGTGACCATTGACCAGCGATAGTGACCATTGACCAGTGACCAGTGACCAGTGACCAGTGACCAGTGACCAGCGATAGTGAACACTGACCAGTGACAAGTACCAGTGACTAGTGACCAGTGACCAGTGACCTGTGACTTGTGACCAGTGACCAGTGGCCAGTGACCACTGACCAGTGACAAGTGACCAGTGACTTTTGACCAGTGACCAGTGACCAGTGGCCAGTGACCAGCGACAGTGACCATTGACCAGCGATAGTGACCAATGACCAGTGACCAGTGACAAGTGACCAGTGACCAGTGACCAGTGACCAGTGACCAGTGACCAGTGACCAGTGACCAGTGACCAGTGACCATTGACCGGTGACCAGTGACCAGTGACCAGTGACCATTGACCAGTGACCAGTGACCAGTGACCAGTGACCAGTGACCAGCCACAGTGACCAGTTACCAGTGACCAGTGACCGGTGACCAGTGACTAGCGACCAGTGAACAGTGACCCGTGACCAGTGACCATTGACCTGTGACCAGTGACCAGTGACCAGTGACCTGTGACCAGTGACCAGTGAACAGTGACCAGTGACCACTGACCAGTGATAAGTGACCAGCGACTTTTGACCAGTGACCAGTGTCCAGTGACCAGTGACCAGTGTCCAGCGACAGTGACCATTGACCAGCGATAGGGACCATTGACCAGTGACCAGTGACCAGTGACCAGTGACCAGTGACCAGTGAACACTGACCAATGACAAGTGACCAGTGACTTGTGACCAGTGACCAGTGACCTGTGACCAGTGACCAGTGACAATTGACCTGTGACCAGTGACCAGTGACCAGTGACCAGTGACCAGTGACCTGTGACCAGTGACCAGTGACCAGTGACAATTGACCTGTGACCAGTGACCAGTGACCAGTGCCCAGTGACCAGTGACCACTGACCAGTGATAAGTGACCAGTGACTTTTGACCAGTGACCAGTGTCCAGTGACCAGTAACCAGTGACCAGCGACAGTGACCATTGCCCAGCGATGGTGACCATTGACAAGTCACCAGTGACCAGTGACCAGCGATAGAGACCATTGACCAGTGACCAGTGACCATTGACCAGTGACCAGTGACCAGTGACCAGTGACCAGTGTCCAGCCACAGTGACCAGTGACCAGTGACCAGTGACCGGTGACCAGTGACTAGCGACCAGTGAACAGTGACACGTGACATGTGACGCGTAACCAGTGACCAGTGACCAGTGACCAGTGACCAGTTACCAGTGACCAGTGACCGGTGACCAGTGACTAGCGACCAGTGAACAGTGACCCGTGACCAGTGACCATTGACCTGTGACCAGTGACCAGTGGCCTGTGACCAGTGACCAGTGACCAGTGACCATTGACTTGTGATCAGTGACCAGTGACCATTGACCTGTGACCAGTGACCAGTGACCAGTGACCAGCGACCATTGACCTGTGACCAGTGACCAGTGACCAGTGACCAGTGACCTGTGACCAGTGAACAGTGACAGTTGACCTGTGACCAGTGGCCAGTGACCAGTGACCAGTGACCTGTGACGAGTGACCAGTGACCAGTGACCAGTGACCACTGACCAGTGATAAGTGACCAGTGACTTTTGACCAGTGACCAGCGACAGTGACCATTGACCAGCGATAGTGACCAGTGACCAGTGACCAGTGACCAGTGACCAGCGATAGTGACCATTGACCAGTGACCAGTGACCAGTGACCAGTGACCAGTGAACTTTGACCTGTGACCAGTGACCAGTGACCAGTGAATAGTGACCAGTGACCAGTGACCAGCGACAGTGACCATTGACCAGTGACCAGTGATAAGTGACCAGCGACTTTTGACCAGTGACCAGTGTCCAGTGACCAGTGACCAGTGACCAGCGACAGTGACCATTGACCAGCGATAGTGACCATTGACCAGTGACCAGTGACCAGTGACCAGTGACCAGTGACCAGCGATAGTGAACACTGACCAGTGACAAGTACCAGTGACTTGTGACCAGTGACCAGTGACCTGTGACTTGTGACCAGTGACCAGTGGCCAGTGACCACTGACCAGTGACAAGTGACCAGTGACTTTTGACCAGTGACCAGTGACCAGTGGCCAGTGACCAGCGACAGTGACCATTGACCAGCGATAGTGACCAATGACCAGTGACCAGTGACAAGTGACCAGTGACCAGTGACCAGTGACCAGTGACCAGTGACCAGTGACCAGTGACCAGTGACCAGTGACCATTGACCGGTGACCAGTGACCAGTGACCAGTGACCATTGACCAGTGACCAGTGACCAGTGACCAGTGACCAGTGACCAGCCACAGTGACCAGTTACCAGTGACCAGTGACCGGTGACCAGTGACTAGCGACCAGTGAACAGTGACCCGTGACCAGTGACCATTGACCTGTGACCAGTGACCAGTGACCAGTGACCAGTGACCTGTGACCAGTGACCACTGACCATTGACCTGTGACCAGTGACCAGTGACCAGTGACCACTGACCAGTGATAAGTGACCAGCGACTTTTGACCAGTGACCAGTGTCCAGTGACCAGTGACCAGTGACCAGCGACAGTGACCATTGACCAGCGATAGTGACCATTGACCAGTGACCAGTGACCAGTGACCAGTGACCAGCGACAGTGACCATTGTCCAGTGGCCAGTGACCAGTGACAAGTGACCAGTGACCAGTGACCAGTGACCAGTGAGCAGTGACCAGCGACAGTGACCATTGACCAGTGACCAGTGACCAGTGACCAGTGAAAAGTGACCAGCGACCAGTGACCAGTGACCTGTGTCCAGTGACCAGTGACCATTGACCTGTGACCAGTGACCAGTGGCAAGTGACCAGCGACCAGTTGCCACTGACCAGTGACAAGTGACCAGTGACTTGTGACCAGTGACCAGTGACCTGTGACTTGTGACCAGTGACCAGTGGCCAGTGACCAGTGACCAGTGACAAGTGACCACTGACCAGTGATAAGTGACCAGCGACTTTTGACCAGTGACCAGTGACCAGTGACCAGTGACCACTGACCAGTGATAAGTGACCAGTGACTTTTGACCAGTGACCAGTGTCCAGTGACCAGTAACCAGTGACCAGCGACAGTGACCATTGCCCAGCGATGGTGACCATTGACCAGTCACCATTGACCAGTGACCAGCGATAGTGACCATTGACCAGTGACCAGTGACCAGTGACCAGTGACCATTGTCCAGTGACCAGTGACCAGTGACCAGTGACCAGTGTCCAGCCACAGTGACCAGTGACCAGTGCCCAGTGACCGGTGACCAGTGACTAGCGACCAGTGAACAGTGACACGTGACATGTGACGCGTGACCAGTGACCAGTGACCAGTGACCAGTGACCAGTGACCAGTGACCAGTGACCAGTGTCCAGTGACCAGTGACCAGTGACCATTGACCTGTGACCAGTGACCAGTGACCAGTGACCAGTGAGCAGTGACCAGTGACCAGTGAACTTTGACCTGTGACCAGTGACCAGTGACCAGTGAATAGTGACCAGTGACCAGTGACCAGCGACAGTGACCATTGACCAGTGACCAGTGACCAGTGACCATTGACCAGTGACCAGTGACCAGTGACCAGTGACCAGTGACCAGTGACCAGCCACAGTGACCAGTTACCAGTGACCAGTGACCGGTGACCAGTGACTAGCGACCAGTGAACAGTGACCCGTGACCAGTGACCATTGACCTGTGACCAGTGACCAGTGACCAGTGACCTGTGACCAGTGACCAGTGAACAGTGACCAGTGACCACTGACCAGTGATAAGTGACCAGCGACTTTTGACCAGTGACCAGTGTCCAGTGACCAGTGACCAGTGTCCAGCGACAGTGACCATTGACCAGCGATAGGGACCATTGAACAGTGACCAGTGACCAGTGACCAGTGACCAGCGATAGTGAACACTGACCAGTGACAAGTGACCAGTGACTTGTGACCAGTGACTTGTGACCAGTGACCAGTGACCTGTGACTTGTGACCAGTGACCAGTGGCCAGTGACCAGTGACCAGTGACAAGTGACCAGTGACCATTGACCAGTGACCAGTGACCAGTGACAAGTGACCAGTGACTTGTGACCAGTAACCAGTGACCAGTGACCAGTGACCAGTGACCAGTGTCCAGTGACCAGTGACCAGTGACCATTGACCTGTGACCAGTGACCAGTGACCAGTGACCAGTGACCAGTGACCAGTGACCAGTGAACTTTGACCTGTGACCAGTGACCAGTGACCAGGGAATAGTGACCAGTGACCAGTGACCAGCGACAGTGACCATTGACCAGTGACCAGTGACCAGTGACCATTGACCAGCCACAGTGACCAGTTACCAGTGACCAGTGACCGGTGACCAGTGACTAGCGACCAGTGAACAGTGACCCGTGACCAGTGACCATTGACCTGTGACCAGTGACCAGTGACCTGTGACCAGTGACCAGTGACCAGTGACCATTGACCTGTGACCAGTGACCAGTGACCATTGACCTGTGACCAGTGACCAGTGACCAGTGACCAGCGACCATTGACCTGTGACCAGTGACCAGTGACCAGTGACCAGTGACCTGTGACCAGTGACCAGTTACAGTTGACCTGTGACCAGTGTCCAGTGACCAGTGACCAGTGACCAGTGACCATTGACCTGTGACCGGTGACCAGTGACTAGCGACCAGTGAACAGTGACACGTGATATGTGACGCGTGACCAGTGACCAGTGACCAGTGACCAGTGACCAGTGACCAGTGACCAGTGACCAGTGACCAGTGACCAGCGATAGTGAACACTGACCAGTGACAAGTGACCAGTGACTTGTGACCAGTGACCAGTGACCTGTGACTTGTGACCAGTGACCAGTGGCCAGTGACCAGTGACCAGTGACAAGTGACCAGTGACCAGTGACCAGTGACCAGTGACCAGCGATAGTGAACACTGACCAGTGACAAGTACCAGAGACTTGTGACCAGTGACCAGTGACCTGTGACTTGTGACCAGTGACCAGTGGCCAGTGACCACTGACCAGTGACAAGTGACCAGTGACTTTTGACCAGTGACCGATGACCAGTGGCCAGTGACCAGCGACAGTGACCATTGACCAGCGATAGTGACCAATGACCAGTGACCAGTGACAAGTGACCAGTGACCAGTGACCAGTGACCAGTGACCAGTGACCAGTGACCAGTGACCAGTGACCAGTGACCATTGACCGGTGACCAGTGACCAGTGACCAGTGACCAGTGACCATTGACCAGTGACCAGTGACCAGTGACCAGTGACCAGTGACCAGCCACAGTGACCAGTTACCAGTGACCAGTGACCGGTGACCAGTGACTAGCGACCAGTGAACAGTGACCCGTGACCAGTGACCATTGACCTGTGACCAGTGACCAGTGACCAGTGACCAGTGACCTGTGACCAGTGACCAGTGACCATTGACCTGTGACCAGTGACCAGTGACCAGTGACCACTGACCAGTGATAAGTGACCAGCGACTTTTGACCAGTCACCAGTGTCCAGTGACCAGTGACCAGTGACCAGCGACAGTGACCATTGACCAGCGATAGTGACCATTGACCAGTGACCAGTGACCAGTGACCAGTGACCAGCGACAGTGACCATTGTCCAGTGGCAAGTGACCAGTGACAAGTGACCAGTGACCAGTGACCAGTGACCAGTGAGCAGTGACCAGCGACAGTGACCATTGACCAGTGACCAGTGACCAGTGACCAGTGAAAAGTGACCAGCGACCAGTGACCAGTGACCTGTGTCCAGTGACCAGTGACCATTGACCTGTGACCAGTGACCAGTGGCAAGTGACCAGCGACCAGTTGCCACTGACCAGTGACAAGTGACCAGTGACTTGTGACCAGTGACCAGTGACCTGTGACTTGTGACCAGTGACCAGTGGCCAGTGACCAGTGACCAGTGACAAGTGACCACTGACCAGTGACCAGTGACCAGTGACCAGTGACAAGTGACCAGTAACTTGTGACCAGTAACCAGTGACCAGTGACCAGTGACCAGTGACCAGTGAACAGCGACAGTGACCATTGACCCGTGACCAGTGACCAGTGACCAGTGACTTGTGACCAGTGACCAGTGACCAGTGACCAGTGGCCAGTGTCCAGTGACCAGTGACAAGTGACCAGTGACCAGTGACCAGTGACCAGTGACCAGCGACAGTGACCATTGACCTGTGACCAGTGACCAGTGACCAGTGACTTGTGACCAGTGACCAGTGACCAGTGACCAGTGACCAGTGACCAGTGGCCAGCGACCAGTGAACAGTGACCCGTGACATGTGACGCGTGACCAGTGACCAGTGACCAGTGACCAGTGTCCAGTGACCAGTGACCAGTGACCATTGACCTGTGACCAGTGACCAGTGACCAGTGACAAGTGACCAGTGACCAGTGAACATTGACCTGTGACCAGTGACCAGTGACCAGTGACCAGTGACCAGTGACCAGTGACCAGTGACCAGTGAATAGTGACCAGTGACCAGCGGCAGTGACCATTGACCAGTGACCAGTGACCAGTGACCATTGACCAGTGACCAGTGACCAGCCACAGTGACCAGATACCAGTGACCAGTGACCGGTGACCAGTGACTAGCGACCAGTGAACAGTGACCCGTGACCAGTGACCATTGACCTGTGACCAGTGACCAGTGACCAGTGACCAGTGACCTGTGACCAGTGACCAGTGACCATTGACCTGTGACCAGTGACCAGTGGCCAGTGACCACTGACCAGTGATAAGTGACCAGTGACTTTTGACCAGTGACCAGTGACCAGTGACCATTGACCAGTGACCAGTGACCTGTGACCAGTGACCAGCCACAGTGACCAGTGACCAGTGACCAGTGTCCGGTAACCAGTGACTAGCGACCAGTGAACAGTGACCCGTGACATGTGACGCGTGACCAGTGACCAGTGACCAGTGACCAGTGACCAGTGACCAGTGTCCAGTGACCAGTGACCAGTGACCATTGACCTGTGACCGGTGAACAGTGACCAGTGACCAGCGACCAGTGACAGTGACCATTGACCCGTGACCAGTGACTTGTGACCAGTGACCAGTGACCAGTGACCAGTGACCAGTGACCAGTAACCAGTGACCAGTGACAATTGACCTGTGACCAGTGACCAGTGACCAGTGACCACTGACCAGTGATAAGTGACCAGTGACTTTTGACCAGTGACCAGTGTCCAGTGACCAGTGACCAGTGACCAGCGACAGTGACCATTGACCAGCGATAGTGACCATTGACCAATGACCAGTGACCAGTGACCAGCGATAGTGACCATTTTCCAGTGACCAGTGACCAGTGACCATTGACCAGTGACCAGTGACCAGTGACCAGTGACCAGCCACAGTGACCAGTTACCAGTGACCAGTGACCGGTGACCAGTGACTAGCGACCAGTGAACAGTGACCCGTGACCAGTGACCATTGAACTGTGACCAGTGACCAGTGACCAGTGACCAGTGACCTGTGACCAGTGACCAGTGACAATTGACCTGTGACCAGTGACCAGTGACCAGTGACCGCTGACCAGTGACTAGCGACCAGTGAACAGTGACCCGTGACCAGTGACCATTGAACTGTGACCAGTGACCAGTGACCAGTGACCAGTGACCAGTGTCCAGTGACCAGTGACCAGTGACCAGCGACAGTGACCATTGACCAGTGACCAGTGACCAGTGACCATTGACCAGTGACCAGTGACCAGTGACCAGTGACCAGTGAGCAGTGACCAGTGACCAGTGACCATTGACCATTGACCGGTGACCAGTGACCAGTGACCAGCGACAGTGACCATTGACCAGTGACCAGTGACCAGTGACCATTGACCAGTGACCAGTGACCAGTGACCAGTGACCAGTGACCAGCCACAGTGACCAGTTACCAGTGACCAGTGACCGGTGACCAGTGACTAGCGACCAGTGAACAGTGACCCGTGACCAGTGACCATTGACCTCTGACCAGTGACCAGTGACCAGTGACCAGTGACCTGTGACCAGTGACCAGTGACCATTGACCTGTCACCAGTGACCAGTGACCAGTGACCACTGACCAGTGATAAGTGACCAGCGACTTTTGACCAGTGACCAGTGTCCAGTGACCAGTGACCAGTGACCAGCGACAGTGACCATTGACCAGCGATAGTGACCATTGACCAGTGACCAGTGACCAGTGACCAGTGACCAGTGACCAGCGATAGTGAACACTGACCAGTGACAAGTGACCAGTGACTTGTGACCAGTGACCAGTGACCTGTGACTTGTGACCAGTGACCAGTGGCCAGTGACCACTGACCAGTGACAAGTGACCAGTGACTTTTGACCAGTGACCAGTGACCAGTGGCCAGTGACCAGCGACAGTGACCATTGACCAGCGATAGTGACCAATGACCAGTGACCAGTGACCAGTGACCAGTGACCAGTGACCAGTGACCAGTGACCAGTGACCATTGACCGGTGAACAGTGACCAGTGACCAGCGACCAGTGACAGTGACCATTGACCCGTGACCAGTGACTTGTGACCAGTGACCAGTGACCAGTGACCAGTGACCAGTGACCAGTAACCAGTGACCAGTGACAATTGACCTGTGACCAGTGACCAGTGACCAGTGTCCAGTGACCAGTGACCAGTGACCAGCGACAGTGACCATTGACCAGTGACCAGTGACCAGTGACCATTGACCAGTGACAAGTGACCAGTGACTTGTGACCAGTGACCAGTGACCTGTGACTTGTGACCAGTGACAAGTGGCCAGTGACCAGTGACCAGTGACAAGTGACCACTGACCAGTGACCAGTGACCAGTGACCAGTGACAAGTGACCTGTAACTTGTGACCAGTAACCAGTGACCAGTGACCAGTGACCAGTAACCAGTGACCAGTGACCAGCGACAGTGACCATTGACCAGCGATAGTGACCATTGACCAGTGACCAGTGACCAGTGACCATTGACCTGTGACCAGTGACCAGTGACCAGTGACCAGTGACCACTGACCAGTGACCAGCGACAGTGACCATTGACCAGCGATAGTGACCATTGACCAGTGACAAGTGACCAGTGACCATTGACCTGTGACCCGTGACCAGTGACCAGTGACCAGTGACTTGTGACCAGTGACCAGTGACCAGTGACCAGTGACCAGTGACCAGTGACCAGTGACCTGTAACCAGTGACCAGTGACACGTGACCAGTGACCACTGACCAGTGACAAGTGACAAGTGACTTTTGACCAGTGACCAGTGACCAGTGGCCAGTGACCAGCGACAATGACCATTGACCAGCGATAGAGACCAATGACCAGTGACCAGTGAACAGCGACAGTGACCATTGACCTGTGACCAGTGACCAGTGACCAGTGACCAGCGACAGTGACCATTGACCAGCGATAGTGACCATTGACCAGTGACCAGTGACCAGTGACCATTGACCTGTGACCAGTGACCAGGGACCAGTGACCAGTGACCACTGACCAGTGATAAGTGCCCAGCGACTTTTGACCAGTGACCAGTGTCCAGTTACCAGTGACCAGTGACCAGCGACAGTGACCATTGACCAGCGATAGTGACCATTGACCAGTGACCAGTGACCAGTGACCAGTGACCAGCGATAGTGAACACTGACCAGTGACAAGTGACCAGTGACTTGTGACCAGTGACCAGTGACCTGTGACTTGTGACCAGTGACCAGTGGCCAGTGTCCAGTGACCAGTGACAAGTGACCAGTGACCAGTGACCAGTGACCAGTGACCAGTGACCAGCGACAAGTGACCAGTGACTTGTGACCAGTAACCAGTGACCAGTGACCAGTGACCAGTGACCAGCGACAGTGACCATTGACCTGTGACCAGTGACCAGTGACCAGTGACTTGTGACCAGTGACCAGTGACCAGTGACCAGTGACCAGTGACCAGTGGCCAGCGACCAGTGAACAGTGACCCGTGACATGTGACGCGTGACCAGTGACCAGTGACCAGTGACCAGTGACCAGTGTCCAGTGACCAGTGACCAGTGACCATTGACCTGTGACCAGTGACCAGAGACCAGTGACAAGTGACCAGTGACCAGTGAACATTGACCTGTGACCAGTGACCAGTGACCAGTGACCAGTGACCAGTGACCAGTGACCAGTGACCAGTGAATAGTGACCAGTGACCAGCGGCAGTGACCATTGACCAGTGACCAGTGACCAGTGACCATTGACCAGTGACCAGTGACCAGCCACAGTGACCAGATACCAGTGACCAGTGACCGGTGACCAGTGACTAGAGACCAGTGAACAGTGACCCGTGACCAGTGACCATTGACCTGTGACCAGTGACCAGTGACCAGTGACCAGTGACCTGTGACCAGTGACCAGTGACCATTGACCTGTGACCAGTGACCAGTGGCCAGTGACCACTGACCAGTGATAAGTGACCAGTGACTTTTGACCAGTGACCAGTGACCAGTGACCATTGACCAGTGACCAGTGACCTGTGACCAGTGACCAGCCACAGTGGCCAGTGACCAGTGACCAGTGTCCGGTAACCAGTGACTAGCGACCAGTGAACAGTGACCCGTGACATGTGACGCGTGACCAGTGACCAGTGACCAGTGACCAGTGACCAGTGACCAGTGTCCAGTGACCAGTGACCAGTGACCATTGACCTGTGACCAGTGACCAGTGACCAGTGACCAGTGACCAGTGAATAGTGACCAGTGACCAGTGACCAGCGACAGTGACCATTGACCAGTGACCAGTGACCAGTGACCATTGACCAGTGACCAGTGACCAGTGACCAGTGACCAGCCACAGTGACCAGTTACCAGTGACCAGTGACCGGTGACCAGTGACTAGCGACCAGTGAACTGTGACCCGTGACCAGTGACCATTGACCTGTGACCAGTGACCAGTGACCAGTGACCAGTAACCTGTGACCAGTGACCAGTGACAATTGACCTGTGACCAGTGACCAGTGACCAGTGACCACTGACCAGTGATAAGTGACCAGTGACTTTTGACCAGTGACCAGTGTCCAGTGACCAGTGACCAGTGACCAGCGACAGTGACCATTGACCAGCGATAGTGACCATTGACCAATGACCAGTGACCAGTGACCAGCGATAGTGACCATTTTCCAGTGACCAGTGACCAGTGACCAGTGACCAGTGACCAGTGACCAGCCACAGTGACCAGTTACCAGTGACCAGTGACCGGTGACCAGTGACTAGCGACCAGTGAACAGTGACCCGTGACCAGTGACCATTGAACTGTGACCAGTGACCAGTGACCAGTGACCAGTGACCAGTGACCAGTGACCTGTGACCAGTGACCAGTGACAATTGACCTGTGACCAGTGACCAGTGACCAGTGACCGCTGACCAGTGACTAGCGACCAGTGAACAGTGACCCGTGACCAATGACCATTGAACTGTGACCAGTGACCAGTGACCAGTGACCAGTGACCAGTGTCCAGTGACCAGTGACCAGTGACCAGCGACAGTGACCATTGACCAGTGACCAGTGACCAGTGACCATTGACCAGTGACCAGTGACCAGTGACCAGTGACCAGTGAGCAGTGACCAGTGACCAGTGAACTTTGACCTGTGACCAGTGACCAGTGACCAGTGAATAGTGACCAGTGACCAGTGACCAGCGACAGTGACCATTGACCAGTAACCAGTGACCAGTGACCATTGACCTGTGACCAGTGACCAGTGACCAGTGACCAGTGACCTGTGACCAGTGACCAGTGACCACTGACCAGTGATAAGTGACCAGTGACTTTTGACCAGTGACCAGTGACCAGTGACCATTGACCTGTGACCAGTGTCCAGTGACCAGTGACCAGTGACCAGTGACCATTGACCTGTGACCAGTGACCAGTGACCAGTGACCAGTGACCAGTGACCAGTGACCTGTGACCAGTGACCAGTGACAATTGACCTGTGACCAGTGACCAGTGACCAGTGACCAGTGACCAGTGACCAGTGACCACTGACCAGTGTTAAGTGACCAGTGACTTTTGACCAGTGACCAGTGTCCAGTGACCAGTGACCAGTGACCATTGACCAGCCACAGTGACCAGTTACCAGTGACCAGTGACCGGTGACCAGTGACTAGCGACCAGTGAACAGTGACCCGTGACCAGTGACCATTGACCTGTGACCAGTGACCAGTGACCTGTGACCAGTGACCAGTGACCAGTGACCATTGACCTGTGATCAGTGACCAGTGACCATTGACCTGTGACCAGTGACCAGTGACCAGTGACCGCTGACCAGTGACTAGCGACCAGTGAACAGTGACCCGTGACCAGTGACCATTGAACTGTGACCAGTGACCAGTGACCAGTGACCAGTGACCAGTGTCCAGTGACCAGTGACCAGTGACCAGCGACAGTGACCATTGACCAGTGACCAGTGACCAGTGACCAGTGACCAGTGACCAGTGACCAGTGAGCAGTGACCAGTGACCAGTGAACTTTGACCTGTGACCAGTGACCAGTGACCAGTGAATAGTGACCAGTGACCAGTGACCAGTGACCAGTGACCAGCGATAGTGAACACTGACCAGTGACAAGTACCAGTGACTTGTGACCAGTGACCAATGACCTGTGACTTGTGACCAGTGACCAGTGGCCAGTGACCACTGACCAGTGACAAGTGACCAGTGACTTTTGACCAGTGACCAGTGACCAGTGGCCAGTGACCAGCGACAGTGACCATTGACCAGCGATAGTGACCAATGACCAGTGACCAGTGACAAGTGACCAGTGACCAGTGACCAGTGACCAGTGACCAGTGACCAGTGACCAGTGACCAGTGACCAGTGACCATTGACCCGTGACCAGTGACCAGTGACCAGTGACCATTGACCAGTGACCAGTGACCAGTGACCAGTGACCAGTGACCAGCCACAGTGACCAGTTACCAGTGACCAGTGACCGGTGACCAGTGACTAGCGACCAGTGAACAGTGACCTGTGACCAGTGACCAGTGACCATTGACCTGTGACCAGTGACCAGTGACCAGTGACCACTGACCAGTGATAAGTGACCAGCGACTTTTGACCAGTGACCAGTGTCCAGTGACCAGTGACCAGTGACCAGCGACAGTGACCATTGACCAGCGATAGTGACCATTGACCAGTGACCAGTGACCAGTGACCAGTGACCAGTGACCAGCGATAGTGAACACTGACCAGTGACAAGTGACCAGTGACCAGTGACCTGTGACTTGTGACCAGTGACCAGTGGCCAGTGACCACTGACCAGTGACAAGTGACCAGTGACTTTTGACCAGTGACCAGTGACCAGTGGCCAGTGACCAGCGACAGTGACCATTGACCAGCGATAGTGACCAATGACCAGTGACCAGTGACCAGTGACCAGTGACCAGTGACCAGTGACCAGTGACCAGTGACCAGTGGCCAGCGACCAGTGAACAGTGACCCGTGACATGTGACGCGTGACCAGTGACCAGTGACCAGTGACCAGTGACCAGTGTCCAGTGACCAGTGACCAGTGACCAGTGACCATTGACCTGTGACCAGTGACCAGTGACCAGTGACAAGTGACCAGTGACCAGTGAACATTGACCTGTGACCAGTGACCAGTGACCAGTGACCAGTGACCAGTGACCAGTGACCAGTGAATAGTGACCAGTGACCAGCGGCAGTGACCATTGACCAGTGACCAGTGACCAGTGACCATTGACCAGTGACCAGTGACCAGCCACAGTGACCAGATACCAGTGACCAGTGACCGGTGACCAGTGACTAGCGGCAAGTGAACAGTGACCCGTGACCAGTGACCATTGACCTGTGACCAGTGACCAGTGACCAGTGACCAGTGACCTGTGACCAGTGACCAGTGACCATTGACCTGTGACCAGTGACCAGTGGCCAGTGACCACTGACCAGTGATAAGTGACCAGTGACTTTTGACCAGTGACCAGTGACCAGTGACCATTGACCAGTGACCAGTGACCTGTGACCAGTGACCAGCCACAGTGACCAGTGACCAGTGACCAGTGTCCGGTAACCAGTGACTAGCGACCAGTGAACAGTGACCCGTGACATGTGACGCGTGACCAGTGACCAGTGACCAGTGACCAGTGACCAGTGACCAGTGTCCAGTGACCAGTGACCAGTGACCATTGACCTGTGACCAGTGACCAGTGACCAGTGACCAGTGACCAGTGAATAGTGACCAGTGACCAGTGACCAGCGACAGTGACCATTGACCAGTGACCAGTGACCAGTGACCATTGACCAGTGACCAGTGACCAGTGACCAGTGACCAGTGACCAGCCACAGTGACCAGTTACCAGTGACCAGTGACCGGTGACCAGTGACTAGCGACCAGTGAACTGTGACCCGTGACCAGTGACCATTGACCTGTGACCAGTGACCAGTGACCAGTGACCAGTAACCTGTGACCAGTGACCAGTGACAATTGACCTGTGACCAGTGACCAGTGACCAGTGACCACTGACCAGTGATAAGTGACCAGTGACTTTTGACCAGTGACCAGTGTCCAGTGACCAGTGACCAGTGACCAGCGACAGTGACCATTGACCAGCGATAGTGACCATTGACCAATGACCAGTGACCAGTGACCAGCGATAGTGACAATTTTCCAGTGACCAGTGACCAGTGACCATTGACCAGTGACCAGTGACCAGTGACCAGCCACAGTGACCAGTTACCAGTGACCAGTGACCGGTGACCAGTGACTAGCGACCAGTGAACAGTGACCCGTGACCAGTGACCATTGAACTGTGACCAGTGAACAGTGACCAGTGACCAGTGACCTGTGACCAGTGACCAGTGACAATTGACCTGTGACCAGTGACCAGTGACCAGTGACCGCTGACCAGTGACTAGCGACCAGTGAACAGTGACCCGTGACCAGTGACCATTGAACTGTGACCAGTGACCAGTGACCAGTGACCAGTGACCAGTGTCCAGTGACCAGTGACCAGTGACCAGCGACAGTGACCATTGACCAGTGACCAGTGACCAGTGACCAGTGACCAGTGACCAGTGACCAGTGAGCAGTGACCAGTGACCAGTGAACTTTGACCTGTGACCAGTGACCAGTGACCAGTGAATAGTGACCAGTGACCAGTGACCAGCGACAGTGACCATTGACCAGTGACCAGTGACCAGTGACCATTGACCAGTGACCAGTGACCAGTGACCAGTGACCAGTGACCAGTGACCAGCCACAGTGACCAGTTACCAGTGACCAGTGACCGGTGACCAGTGACTAGCGACCAGTGAACAGTGACCCGTGACCAGTGACCATTGACCTGTGACCAGTGACCAGTGACCAGTGACCTGTGACCAGTGACCAGTGAACAGTGACCAGTGACCACTGACCAGTGATAAGTGACCAGCGACTTTTGACCAGTGACCAGTGTCCAGTGACCAGTGACCAGTGTCCAGCGACAGTGACCATTGACCAGCGATAGGGACCATTGACCAGTGACCAGTGACCAGTGACCAGTGACCAGTGACCAGCGATAGTGAACACTGACCAGTGACAAGTGACCAGTGACCAGTGACCTGTGACTTGTGACCAGTGACCAGTGGCCAGTGACCACTGACCAGTGACAAGTGACCAGTGACTTTTGACCAGTGACCAGTGACCAGTGGCCAGTGACCAGCGACAGTGACCATTGACCAGCGATAGTGACCAATGACCAGTGACCAGTGACCAGTGACCAGTGACCAGTGACCAGTGACCAGTGACCAGTGACCAGTGGCCAGCGACCAGTGAACAGTGACCCGTGACATGTGACGCGTGACCAGTGACCAGTGACCAGTGACCAGTGACCAGTGTCCAGTGACCAGTGACCAGTGACCAGTGACCATTGACCTGTGACCAGTGACCAGTGACCAGTGACAAGTGACCAGTGACCAGTGAACATTGACCTGTGACCAGTGACCAGTGACCAGTGACCAGTGACCAGTGACCAGTGACCAGTGAATAGTGACCAGTGACCAGCGGCAGTGACCATTGACCAGTGACCAGTGACCAGTGACCATTGACCAGTGACCAGTGACCAGCCACAGTGACCAGATACCAGTGACCAGTGACCGGTGACCAGTGACTAGCGGCAAGTGAACAGTGACCCGTGACCAGTGACCATTGACCTGTGACCAGTGACCAGTGACCAGTGACCAGTGACCTGTGACCAGTGACCAGTGACCATTGACCTGTGACCAGTGACCAGTGGCCAGTGACCACTGACCAGTGATAAGTGACCAGTGACTTTTGACCAGTGACCAGTGACCAGTGACCATTGACCAGTGACCAGTGACCTGTGACCAGTGACCAGCCACAGTGACCAGTGACCAGTGACCAGTGTCCGGTAACCAGTGACTAGCGACCAGTGAACAGTGACCCGTGACATGTGACGCGTGACCAGTGACCAGTGACCAGTGACCAGTGACCAGTGACCAGTGTCCAGTGACCAGTGACCAGTGACCATTGACCTGTGACCAGTGACCAGTGACCAGTGACCAGTGACCAGTGAATAGTGACCAGTGACCAGTGACCAGCGACAGTGACCATTGACCAGTGACCAGTGACCAGTGACCATTGACCAGTGACCAGTGACCAGTGACCAGTGACCAGTGACCAGCCACAGTGACCAGTTACCAGTGACCAGTGACCGGTGACCAGTGACTAGCGACCAGTGAACTGTGACCCGTGACCAGTGACCATTGACCTGTGACCAGTGACCAGTGACCAGTGACCAGTAACCTGTGACCAGTGACCAGTGACAATTGACCTGTGACCAGTGACCAGTGACCAGTGACCACTGACCAGTGATAAGTGACCAGTGACTTTTGACCAGTGACCAGTGTCCAGTGACCAGTGACCAGTGACCAGCGACAGTGACCATTGACCAGCGATAGTGACCATTGACCAATGACCAGTGACCAGTGACCAGCGATAGTGACAATTTTCCAGTGACCAGTGACCAGTGACCATTGACCAGTGACCAGTGACCAGTGACCAGCCACAGTGACCAGTTACCAGTGACCAGTGACCGGTGACCAGTGACTAGCGACCAGTGAACAGTGACCCGTGACCAGTGACCATTGAACTGTGACCAGTGAACAGTGACCAGTGACCAGTGACCTGTGACCAGTGACCAGTGACAATTGACCTGTGACCAGTGACCAGTGACCAGTGACCGCTGACCAGTGACTAGCGACCAGTGAACAGTGACCCGTGACCAGTGACCATTGAACTGTGACCAGTGACCAGTGACCAGTGACCAGTGACCAGTGTCCAGTGACCAGTGACCAGTGACCAGCGACAGTGACCATTGACCAGTGACCAGTGACCAGTGACCAGTGACCAGTGACCAGTGACCAGTGAGCAGTGACCAGTGACCAGTGAACTTTGACCTGTGACCAGTGACCAGTGACCAGTGAATAGTGACCAGTGACCAGTGACCAGCGACAGTGACCATTGACCAGTGACCAGTGACCAGTGACCATTGACCAGTGACCAGTGACCAGTGACCAGTGACCAGTGACCAGTGACCAGCCACAGTGACCAGTTACCAGTGACCAGTGACCGGTGACCAGTGACTAGCGACCAGTGAACAGTGACCCGTGACCAGTGACCATTGACCTGTGACCAGTGACCAGTGACCAGTGACCTGTGACCAGTGACCAGTGAACAGTGACCAGTGACCACTGACCAGTGATAAGTGACCAGCGACTTTTGACCAGTGACCAGTGTCCAGTGACCAGTGACCAGTGTCCAGCGACAGTGACCATTGACCAGCGATAGGGACCATTGACCAGTGACCAGTGACCAGTGACCAGTGACCAGCGATAGTGAACACTGACCAATGACAAGTGACCAGTGACTTGTGACCAGTGACCAGTGACCTGTGACCAGTGACCAGTGACAATTGACCTGTGACCAGTGACCAGTGACCAGTGACCAGTGACCAGTGACCTGTGACCAGTGACCAGTGACCAGTGACAATTGACCTGTGACCAGTGACCAGTGACCAGTGCCCAGTGACCAGTGACCAGTGACCATTGACCAGTGACCAGTGACCAGCCACAGTGACCAGATACCAGTGACCAGTGACCGGTGACCAGTGACTAGCGGCAAGTGAACAGTGACCCGTGACCAGTGACCATTGACCTGTGACCAGTGACCAGTGACCAGTGACCAGTGACCTGTGACCAGTGACCAGTGACCATTGACCTGTGACCAGTGACCAGTGGCCAGTGACCACTGACCAGTGATAAGTGACCAGTGACTTTTGACCAGTGACCAGTGACCAGTGACCATTGACCAGTGACCAGTGACCTGTGACCAGTGACCAGCCACAGTGACCAGTGACCAGTGACCAGTGTCCGGTAACCAGTGACTAGCGACCAGTGAACAGTGACCCGTGACATGTGACGCGTGACCAGTGACCAGTGACCAGTGACCAGTGACCAGTGACCAGTGTCCAGTGACCAGTGACCAGTGACCATTGACCTGTGACCAGTGACCAGTGACCAGTGACCAGTGACCAGTGAATAGTGACCAGTGACCAGTGACCAGCGACAGTGACCATTGACCAGTGACCAGTGACCAGTGACCATTGACCAGTGACCAGTGACCAGTGACCAGTGACCAGTGACCAGCCACAGTGACCAGTTACCAGTGACCAGTGACCGGTGACCAGTGACTAGCGACCAGTGAACTGTGACCCGTGACCAGTGACCATTGACCTGTGACCAGTGACCAGTGACCAGTGACCAGTAACCTGTGACCAGTGACCAGTGACAATTGACCTGTGACCAGTGACCAGTGACCAGTGACCACTGACCAGTGATAAGTGACCAGTGACTTTTGACCAGTGACCAGTGTCCAGTGACCAGTGACCAGTGACCAGCGACAGTGACCATTGACCAGCGATAGTGACCATTGACCAATGACCAGTGACCAGTGACCAGCGATAGTGACAATTTTCCAGTGACCAGTGACCAGTGACCATTGACCAGTGACCAGTGACCAGTGACCAGCCACAGTGACCAGTTACCAGTGACCAGTGACCGGTGACCAGTGACTAGCGACCAGTGAACAGTGACCCGTGACCAGTGACCATTGAACTGTGACCAGTGAACAGTGACCAGTGACCAGTGACCTGTGACCAGTGACCAGTGACAATTGACCTGTGACCAGTGACCAGTGACCAGTGACCGCTGACCAGTGACTAGCGACCAGTGAACAGTGACCCGTGACCAGTGACCATTGAACTGTGACCAGTGACCAGTGACCAGTGACCAGTGACCAGTGTCCAGTGACCAGTGACCAGTGACCAGCGACAGTGACCATTGACCAGTGACCAGTGACCAGTGACCAGTGACCAGTGACCAGTGACCAGTGAGCAGTGACCAGTGACCAGTGAACTTTGACCTGTGACCAGTGACCAGTGACCAGTGAATAGTGACCAGTGACCAGTGACCAGCGACAGTGACCATTGACCAGTGACCAGTGACCAGTGACCATTGACCAGTGACCAGTGACCAGTGACCAGTGACCAGTGACCAGTGACCAGCCACAGTGACCAGTTACCAGTGACCAGTGACCGGTGACCAGTGACTAGCGACCAGTGAACAGTGACCCGTGACCAGTGACCATTGACCTGTGACCAGTGACCAGTGACCAGTGACCTGTGACCAGTGACCAGTGAACAGTGACCAGTGACCACTGACCAGTGATAAGTGACCAGCGACTTTTGACCAGTGACCAGTGTCCAGTGACCAGTGACCAGTGTCCAGCGACAGTGACCATTGACCAGCGATAGGGACCATTGACCAGTGACCAGTGACCAGTGACCAGTGACCAGTGACCAGCGATAGTGAACACTGACCAGTGACAAGTGACCAGTGACCAGTGACCTGTGACTTGTGACCAGTGACCAGTGGCCAGTGACCACTGACCAGTGACAAGTGACCAGTGACTTTTGACCAGTGACCAGTGACCAGTGGCCAGTGACCAGCGACAGTGACCATTGACCAGCGATAGTGACCAATGACCAGTGACCAGTGACCAGTGACCAGTGACCAGTGACCAGTGACCAGTGACCAGTGACCAGTGGCCAGCGACCAGTGAACAGTGACCCGTGACATGTGACGCGTGACCAGTGACCAGTGACCAGTGACCAGTGACCAGTGTCCAGTGACCAGTGACCAGTGACCAGTGACCATTGACCTGTGACCAGTGACCAGTGACCAGTGACAAGTGACCAGTGACCAGTGAACATTGACCTGTGACCAGTGACCAGTGACCAGTGACCAGTGACCAGTGACCAGTGACCAGTGAATAGTGACCAGTGACCAGCGGCAGTGACCATTGACCAGTGACCAGTGACCAGTGACCATTGACCAGTGACCAGTGACCAGCCACAGTGACCAGATACCAGTGACCAGTGACCGGTGACCAGTGACTAGCGGCAAGTGAACAGTGACCCGTGACCAGTGACCATTGACCTGTGACCAGTGACCAGTGACCAGTGACCAGTGACCTGTGACCAGTGACCAGTGACCATTGACCTGTGACCAGTGACCAGTGGCCAGTGACCACTGACCAGTGATAAGTGACCAGTGACTTTTGACCAGTGACCAGTGACCAGTGACCATTGACCAGTGACCAGTGACCTGTGACCAGTGACCAGCCACAGTGACCAGTGACCAGTGACCAGTGTCCGGTAACCAGTGACTAGCGACCAGTGAACAGTGACCCGTGACATGTGACGCGTGACCAGTGACCAGTGACCAGTGACCAGTGACCAGTGACCAGTGTCCAGTGACCAGTGACCAGTGACCATTGACCTGTGACCAGTGACCAGTGACCAGTGACCAGTGACCAGTGAATAGTGACCAGTGACCAGTGACCAGCGACAGTGACCATTGACCAGTGACCAGTGACCAGTGACCATTGACCAGTGACCAGTGACCAGTGACCAGTGACCAGTGACCAGCCACAGTGACCAGTTACCAGTGACCAGTGACCGGTGACCAGTGACTAGCGACCAGTGAACTGTGACCCGTGACCAGTGACCATTGACCTGTGACCAGTGACCAGTGACCAGTGACCAGTAACCTGTGACCAGTGACCAGTGACAATTGACCTGTGACCAGTGACCAGTGACCAGTGACCACTGACCAGTGATAAGTGACCAGTGACTTTTGACCAGTGACCAGTGTCCAGTGACCAGTGACCAGTGACCAGCGACAGTGACCATTGACCAGCGATAGTGACCATTGACCAATGACCAGTGACCAGTGACCAGCGATAGTGACAATTTTCCAGTGACCAGTGACCAGTGACCATTGACCAGTGACCAGTGACCAGTGACCAGCCACAGTGACCAGTTACCAGTGACCAGTGACCGGTGACCAGTGACTAGCGACCAGTGAACAGTGACCCGTGACCAGTGACCATTGAACTGTGACCAGTGAACAGTGACCAGTGACCAGTGACCTGTGACCAGTGACCAGTGACAATTGACCTGTGACCAGTGACCAGTGACCAGTGACCGCTGACCAGTGACTAGCGACCAGTGAACAGTGACCCGTGACCAGTGACCATTGAACTGTGACCAGTGACCAGTGACCAGTGACCAGTGACCAGTGTCCAGTGACCAGTGACCAGTGACCAGCGACAGTGACCATTGACCAGTGACCAGTGACCAGTGACCAGTGACCAGTGACCAGTGACCAGTGAGCAGTGACCAGTGACCAGTGAACTTTGACCTGTGACCAGTGACCAGTGACCAGTGAATAGTGACCAGTGACCAGTGACCAGCGACAGTGACCATTGACCAGTGACCAGTGACCAGTGACCATTGACCAGTGACCAGTGACCAGTGACCAGTGACCAGTGACCAGTGACCAGCCACAGTGACCAGTTACCAGTGACCAGTGACCGGTGACCAGTGACTAGCGACCAGTGAACAGTGACCCGTGACCAGTGACCATTGACCTGTGACCAGTGACCAGTGACCAGTGACCTGTGACCAGTGACCAGTGAACAGTGACCAGTGACCACTGACCAGTGATAAGTGACCAGCGACTTTTGACCAGTGACCAGTGTCCAGTGACCAGTGACCAGTGTCCAGCGACAGTGACCATTGACCAGCGATAGGGACCATTGACCAGTGACCAGTGACCAGTGACCAGTGACCAGCGATAGTGAACACTGACCAATGACAAGTGACCAGTGACTTGTGACCAGTGACCAGTGACCTGTGACCAGTGACCAGTGACAATTGACCTGTGACCAGTGACCAGTGACCAGTGACCAGTGACCAGTGACCTGTGACCAGTGACCAGTGACCAGTGACAATTGACCTGTGACCAGTGACCAGTGACCAGTGCCCAGTGACCAGTGACCACTGACCAGTGATAAGTGACCAGTGACTTTTGACCAGTGACCAGTGTCCAGTGACCAGTAACCAGTGACCAGCGACAGTGACCATTGCCCAGCGATGGTGACCATTGACAAGTCACCAGTGACCAGTGACCAGCGATAGAGACCATTGACCAGTGACCAGTGACCATTGACCAGTGACCAGTGACCAGTGACCAGTGACCAGTGTCCAGCCACAGTGACCAGTGACCAGTGACCAGTGACCGGTGACCAGTGACTAGCGACCAGTGAACAGTGACCCGTGACATGTGACGCGTGACCAGTGACCAGTGACCAGTGACCAGTGACCAGTGACCAGTGTCCAGTGACCAGTGACCAGTGACCATTGACCTGTGACCAGTGACCAGAGACCAGTGACAAGTGACCAGTGACCAGTGAACATTGACCTGTGACCAGTGACCAGTGACCAGTGACCAGTGACCAGTGACCAGTGACCAGTGACCAGTGAATAGTGACCAGTGACCAGCGGCAGTGACCATTGACCAGTGACCAGTGACCAGTGACCATTGACCAGTGACCAGTGACCAGCCACAGTGACCAGATACCAGTGACCAGTGACCGGTGACCAGTGACTAGAGACCAGTGAACAGTGACCCGTGACCAGTGACCATTGACCTGTGACCAGTGACCAGTGACCAGTGACCAGTGACCTGTGACCAGTGACCAGTGACCATTGACCTGTGACCAGTGACCAGTGGCCAGTGACCACTGACCAGTGATAAGTGACCAGTGACTTTTGACCAGTGACCAGTGACCAGTGACCATTGACCAGTGACCAGTGACCTGTGACCAGTGACCAGCCACAGTGGCCAGTGACCAGTGACCAGTGTCCGGTAACCAGTGACTAGCGACCAGTGAACAGTGACCCGTGACATGTGACGCGTGACCAGTGACCAGTGACCAGTGACCAGTGACCAGTGACCAGTGTCCAGTGACCAGTGACCAGTGACCATTGACCTGTGACCAGTGACCAGTGACCAGTGACCAGTGACCAGTGAATAGTGACCAGTGACCAGTGACCAGCGACAGTGACCATTGACCAGTGACCAGTGACCAGTGACCATTGACCAGTGACCAGTGACCAGTGACCAGTGACCAGCCACAGTGACCAGTTACCAGTGACCAGTGACCGGTGACCAGTGACTAGCGACCAGTGAACTGTGACCCGTGACCAGTGACCATTGACCTGTGACCAGTGACCAGTGACCAGTGACCAGTAACCTGTGACCAGTGACCAGTGACAATTGACCTGTGACCAGTGACCAGTGACCAGTGACCACTGACCAGTGATAAGTGACCAGTGACTTTTGACCAGTGACCAGTGTCCAGTGACCAGTGACCAGTGACCAGCGACAGTGACCATTGACCAGCGATAGTGACCATTGACCAATGACCAGTGACCAGTGACCAGCGATAGTGACCATTTTCCAGTGACCAGTGACCAGTGACCAGTGACCAGTGACCAGTGACCAGCCACAGTGACCAGTTACCAGTGACCAGTGACCGGTGACCAGTGACTAGCGACCAGTGAACAGTGACCCGTGACCAGTGACCATTGAACTGTGACCAGTGACCAGTGACCAGTGACCAGTGACCAGTGACCAGTGACCTGTGACCAGTGACCAGTGACAATTGACCTGTGACCAGTGACCAGTGACCAGTGACCGCTGACCAGTGACTAGCGACCAGTGAACAGTGACCCGTGACCAATGACCATTGAACTGTGACCAGTGACCAGTGACCAGTGACCAGTGACCAGTGTCCAGTGACCAGTGACCAGTGACCAGCGACAGTGACCATTGACCAGTGACCAGTGACCAGTGACCATTGACCAGTGACCAGTGACCAGTGACCAGTGAGCAGTGACCAGTGACCAGTGAACTTTGACCTGTGACCAGTGACCAGTGACCAGTGAATAGTGACCAGTGACCAGTGACCAGCGACAGTGACCATTGACCAGTAACCAGTGACCAGTGACCATTGACCTGTGACCAGTGACCAGTGACCAGTGACCAGTGACCTGTGACCAGTGACCAGTGACCACTGACCAGTGATAAGTGACCAGTGACTTTTGACCAGTGACCAGTGACCAGTGACCATTGACCTGTGACCAGTGTCCAGTGACCAGTGACCAGTGACCAGTGACCATTGACCTGTGACCAGTGACCAGTGACCAGTGACCAGTGACCAGTGACCAGTGACCTGTGACCAGTGACCAGTGACAATTGACCTGTGACCAGTGACCAGTGACCAGTGACCAGTGACCAGTGACCAGTGACCACTGACCAGTGTTAAGTGACCAGTGACTTTTGACCAGTGACCAGTGTCCAGTGACCAGTGACCAGTGACCATTGACCAGCCACAGTGACCAGTTACCAGTGACCAGTGACCGGTGACCAGTGACTAGCGACCAGTGAACAGTGACCCGTGACCAGTGACCATTGACCTGTGACCAGTGACCAGTGACCTGTGACCAGTGACCAGTGACCAGTGACCATTGACCTGTGATCAGTGACCAGTGACCATTGACCTGTGACCAGTGACCAGTGACCAGTGACCAGCGACCATTGACCTGTGACCAGTGACCAGTGACCAGTGACCAGTGACCTGTGACCAGTGACCAGTGACAGTTGACCTGTGACCAGTGACCAGTGACCAGTGACCAGTGACCTGTGACGAGTGACCAGTGACCAGTGACCAGTGACCAGTGACCAGTGACTTTTGACCAGTGACCAGTGTCCAGTGACCAGTGACCAGTGACCAGCGACAGTGACCATTGACCAGCGATAGTGACCATTGACCAGTGACCAGTGACCAGTGACCAGTGACCAGTGACCAGCGATAGTGAACACTGACCAGTGACAAGTACCAGTGACTTGTGACCAGTGACCAATGACCTGTGACTTGTGACCAGTGACCAGTGGCCAGTGACCACTGACCAGTGACAAGTGACCAGTGACTTTTGACCAGTGACCAGTGACCAGTGGCCAGTGACCAGCGACAGTGACCATTGACCAGCGATAGTGACCAATGACCAGTGACCAGTGACAAGTGACCAGTGACCAGTGACCAGTGACCAGTGACCAGTGACCAGTGACCAGTGACCAGTGACCAGTGACCATTGACCCGTGACCAGTGACCAGTGACCAGTGACCATTGACCAGTGACCAGTGACCAGTGACCAGTGACCAGTGACCAGCCACAGTGACCAGTTACCAGTGACCAGTGACCGGTGACCAGTGACTAGCGACCAGTGAACAGTGACCTGTGACCAGTGACCAGTGACCATTGACCTGTGACCAGTGACCAGTGACCAGTGACCACTGACCAGTGATAAGTGACCAGCGACTTTTGACCAGTGACCAGTGTCCAGTGACCAGTGACCAGTGACCAGCGACAGTGACCATTGACCAGCGATAGTGACCATTGACCAGTGACCAGTGACCAGTGACCAGTGACCAGTGACCAGCGATAGTGAACACTGACCAGTGACAAGTGACCAGTGACCAGTGACCTGTGACTTGTGACCAGTGACCAGTGGCCAGTGACCACTGACCAGTGACAAGTGACCAGTGACTTTTGACCAGTGACCAGTGACCAGTGGCCAGTGACCAGCGACAGTGACCATTGACCAGCGATAGTGACCAATGACCAGTGACCAGTGACCAGTGACCAGTGACCAGTGACCAGTGACCAGTGACCAGTGACCAGTGGCCAGCGACCAGTGAACAGTGACCCGTGACATGTGACGCGTGACCAGTGACCAGTGACCAGTGACCAGTGACCAGTGTCCAGTGACCAGTGACCAGTGACCAGTGACCATTGACCTGTGACCAGTGACCAGTGACCAGTGACAAGTGACCAGTGACCAGTGAACATTGACCTGTGACCAGTGACCAGTGACCAGTGACCAGTGACCAGTGACCAGTGACCAGTGAATAGTGACCAGTGACCAGCGGCAGTGACCATTGACCAGTGACCAGTGACCAGTGACCATTGACCAGTGACCAGTGACCAGCCACAGTGACCAGATACCAGTGACCAGTGACCGGTGACCAGTGACTAGCGGCAAGTGAACAGTGACCCGTGACCAGTGACCATTGACCTGTGACCAGTGACCAGTGACCAGTGACCAGTGACCTGTGACCAGTGACCAGTGACCATTGACCTGTGACCAGTGACCAGTGGCCAGTGACCACTGACCAGTGATAAGTGACCAGTGACTTTTGACCAGTGACCAGTGACCAGTGACCATTGACCAGTGACCAGTGACCTGTGACCAGTGACCAGCCACAGTGACCAGTGACCAGTGACCAGTGTCCGGTAACCAGTGACTAGCGACCAGTGAACAGTGACCCGTGACATGTGACGCGTGACCAGTGACCAGTGACCAGTGACCAGTGACCAGTGACCAGTGTCCAGTGACCAGTGACCAGTGACCATTGACCTGTGACCAGTGACCAGTGACCAGTGACCAGTGACCAGTGAATAGTGACCAGTGACCAGTGACCAGCGACAGTGACCATTGACCAGTGACCAGTGACCAGTGACCATTGACCAGTGACCAGTGACCAGTGACCAGTGACCAGTGACCAGCCACAGTGACCAGTTACCAGTGACCAGTGACCGGTGACCAGTGACTAGCGACCAGTGAACTGTGACCCGTGACCAGTGACCATTGACCTGTGACCAGTGACCAGTGACCAGTGACCAGTAACCTGTGACCAGTGACCAGTGACAATTGACCTGTGACCAGTGACCAGTGACCAGTGACCACTGACCAGTGATAAGTGACCAGTGACTTTTGACCAGTGACCAGTGTCCAGTGACCAGTGACCAGTGACCAGCGACAGTGACCATTGACCAGCGATAGTGACCATTGACCAATGACCAGTGACCAGTGACCAGCGATAGTGACAATTTTCCAGTGACCAGTGACCAGTGACCATTGACCAGTGACCAGTGACCAGTGACCAGCCACAGTGACCAGTTACCAGTGACCAGTGACCGGTGACCAGTGACTAGCGACCAGTGAACAGTGACCCGTGACCAGTGACCATTGAACTGTGACCAGTGAACAGTGACCAGTGACCAGTGACCTGTGACCAGTGACCAGTGACAATTGACCTGTGACCAGTGACCAGTGACCAGTGACCGCTGACCAGTGACTAGCGACCAGTGAACAGTGACCCGTGACCAGTGACCATTGAACTGTGACCAGTGACCAGTGACCAGTGACCAGTGACCAGTGTCCAGTGACCAGTGACCAGTGACCAGCGACAGTGACCATTGACCAGTGACCAGTGACCAGTGACCAGTGACCAGTGACCAGTGACCAGTGAGCAGTGACCAGTGACCAGTGAACTTTGACCTGTGACCAGTGACCAGTGACCAGTGAATAGTGACCAGTGACCAGTGACCAGCGACAGTGACCATTGACCAGTGACCAGTGACCAGTGACCATTGACCAGTGACCAGTGACCAGTGACCAGTGACCAGTGACCAGTGACCAGCCACAGTGACCAGTTACCAGTGACCAGTGACCGGTGACCAGTGACTAGCGACCAGTGAACAGTGACCCGTGACCAGTGACCATTGACCTGTGACCAGTGACCAGTGACCAGTGACCTGTGACCAGTGACCAGTGAACAGTGACCAGTGACCACTGACCAGTGATAAGTGACCAGCGACTTTTGACCAGTGACCAGTGTCCAGTGACCAGTGACCAGTGTCCAGCGACAGTGACCATTGACCAGCGATAGGGACCATTGACCAGTGACCAGTGACCAGTGACCAGTGACCAGCGATAGTGAACACTGACCAATGACAAGTGACCAGTGACTTGTGACCAGTGACCAGTGACCTGTGACCAGTGACCAGTGACAATTGACCTGTGACCAGTGACCAGTGACCAGTGACCAGTGACCAGTGACCTGTGACCAGTGACCAGTGACCAGTGACAATTGACCTGTGACCAGTGACCAGTGACCAGTGCCCAGTGACCAGTGACCACTGACCAGTGATAAGTGACCAGTGACTTTTGACCAGTGACCAGTGTCCAGTGACCAGTAACCAGTGACCAGCGACAGTGACCATTGCCCAGCGATGGTGACCATTGACAAGTCACCAGTGACCAGTGACCAGCGATAGAGACCATTGACCAGTGACCAGTGACCATTGACCAGTGACCAGTGACCAGTGACCAGTGACCAGTGTCCAGCCACAGTGACCAGTGACCAGTGACCAGTGACCGGTGACCAGTGACTAGCGACCAGTGAACAGTGACACGTGACATGTGACGCGTAACCAGTGACCAGTGACCAGTGACCAGTGACCAGTGACCAGTGACCAGTGACCAGTGTCCAGTGACCAGTGACCAGTGACCATTGACCTGTGACAAGTGACCAGTGACCATTGACCAGTGACCAGTGACCAGTGACAAGTGACCAGTGACTTGTGACCAGTAACCAGTGACCAGTGACCAGTGACCAGTGACCAGTGTCCAGTGACCAGTGACCAGTGACCATTGACCTGTGACCAGTGACCAGTGACCAGTGACCAGTGACCAGTGAACTTTGACCTGTGACCAGTGACCAGTGACCAGTGAATAGTGACCAGTGACCAGTGACCAGCGACAGTGACCATTGACCAGTGACCAGTGACCAGTGACCATTGACCAGCCACAGTGACCAGTTACCAGTGACCAGTGACCGGTGACCAGTGACTAGCGACCAGTGAACAGTGACCCGTGACCAGTGACCATTGACCTGTGACCAGTGACCAGTGACCTGTGACCAGTGACCAGTGACCAGTGACCATTGACTTGTGATCAGTGACCAGTGACCATTGACCTGTGACCAGTGACCAGTGACCAGTGACCAGCGACCATTGACCTGTGACCAGTGACCAGTGACCAGTGACCAGTGACCTGTGACCAGTGAACAGTGACAGTTGACCTGTGACCAGTGACCAGTGACCAGTGACCAGTGACCTGTGACGAGTGACCAGTGACCAGTGACCAGTGACCACTGACCAGTGATAAGTGACCAGTGACTTTTGACCAGTGACCAGCGACAGTGACCATTGACCAGCGATAGTGACCAGTGACCAGTGACCAGTGACCAGTGACCAGCGATAGTGACCATTGACCAGTGACCAGTGACCAGTGACCAGTGACCAGTGAACTTTGACCTGTGACCAGTGACCAGTGACCAGTGAATAGTGACCAGTGACCAGTGACCAGCGACAGTGACCATTGACCAGTGACCAGTGATAAGTGACCAGCGACTTTTGACCAGTGGCCAGTGTCCAGTGACCAGTGACCAGTGACCAGCGACAGTGACCATTGACCAGCGATAGTGACCATTGACCAGTGACCAGTGACCAGTGACCAGTGACCAGTGACCAGCGATAGTGAACACTGACCAGTGACAAGTACCAGTGACTTGTGACCAGTGACCAGTGACCTGTGACTTGTGACCAGTGACCAGTGGCCAGTGACCACTGACCAGTGACAAGTGACCAGTGACTTTTGACCAGTGACCAGTGACCAGTGGCCAGTGACCAGCGACAGTGACCATTGACCAGCGATAGTGACCAATGACCAGTGACCAGTGACAAGTGACCAGTGACCAGTGACCAGTGACCAGTGACCAGTGACCAGTGACCAGTGACCAGTGACCAGTGACCATTGACCGGTGACCAGTGACCAGTGACCAGTGACCATTGACCAGTGACCAGTGACCAGTGACCAGTGACCAGTGACCAGCCACAGTGACCAGTTACCAGTGACCAGTGACCGGTGACCAGTGACTAGCGACCAGTGAACAGTGACCCGTGACCAGTGACCATTGACCTGTGACCAGTGACCAGTGACCAGTGACCAGTGACCTGTGACCAGTGACCACTGACCATTGACCTGTGACCAGTGACCAGTGACCAGTGACCACTGACCAGTGATAAGTGACCAGCGACTTTTGACCAGTGACCAGTGTCCAGTGACCAGTGACCAGTGACCAGCGACAGTGACCATTGACCAGCGATAGTGACCATTGACCAGTGACCAGTGACCAGTGACCAGTGACCAGCGACAGTGACCATTGTCCAGTGGCCAGTGACCAGTGACAAGTGACCAGTGACCAGTGACCAGTGACCAGTGAGCAGTGACCAGCGACAGTGACCATTGACCAGTGACCAGTGACCAGTGACCAGTGAAAAGTGACCAGCGACCAGTGACCAGTGACCTGTGTCCAGTGACCAGTGACCATTGACCTGTGACCAGTGACCAGTGGCAAGTGACCAGCGACCAGTTGCCACTGACCAGTGACAAGTGACCAGTGACTTGTGACCAGTGACCAGTGACCTGTGACTTGTGACCAGTGACCAGTGGCCAGTGACCAGTGACCAGTGACAAGTGACCACTGACCAGTGATAAGTGACCAGCGACTTTTGACCAGTGACCAGTGTCCAGTGACCAGTGACCAGTGACCAGCGACAGTGACCATTGACCAGCGATAGTGACCATTGACCAGTGACCAGTGACCAGTGACCAGTGACCAGCGACAGTGACCATTGTCCAGTGGCCAGTGACCAGTGACAAGTGACCAGTGACCAGTGACCAATGAGCAGTGACCAGCGACAGTGACCATTGACCAGTGACCAGTGACCAGTGACCAGTGAAAAGTGACCAGCGACCAGTGACCAGTGACCTGTGTCCAGTGACCAGTGACCATTGACCTGTGACCAGTGACCAGTGGCAAGTGACCAGCGACCAGTTGCCACTGACCAGTGACAAGTGACCAGTGACTTGTGACCAGTGACCAGTGACCTGTGACTTGTGACCAGTGACCAGTGGCCAGTGACCAGTGACCAGTGACAAGTGACCACTGACCAGTGACCAGTGACCAGTGACCAGTGACAAGTGACCAGTAACTTGTGACCAGTAACCAGTGACCATTGACCAGTGACCAGTGATAAGTGACCAGCGACTTTTGACCAGTGACCAGTGTCCAGTGACCAGTGACCAGTGACCAGCGACAGTGACCATTGACCAGCGATAGTGACCATTGACCAGTGACCAGTGACCAGTGACCAGCGATAGTGAACACTGACCAGTGACAAGTACCAGTGACTTGTGACCAGTGACCAGTGACCTGTGACTTGTGACCAGTGACCAGTGGCCAGTGACCACTGACCAGTGACAAGTGACCAGTGACTTTTGACCAGTGACCAGTGACCAGTGGCCAGTGACCAGCGACAGTGACCATTGACCAGCGATAGTGACCAATGACCAGTGACCAGTGACAAGTGACCAGTGACCAGTGACCAGTGACCAGTGACCAGTGACCAGTGACCAGTGACCAGTGACCATTGACCGGTGACCAGTGACCAGTGACCAGTGACCAGTGACCATTGACCAGTGACCAGTGACCAGTGACCAGTGACCAGTGACCAGCCACAGTGACCAGTTACCAGTGACCAGTGACCGGTGACCAGTGACTAGCGACCAGTGAACAGTGACCCGTGACCAGTGACCATTGACCTGTGACCAGTGACCAGTGACCAGTGACCAGTGACCTGTGACCAGTGACCAGTGACCATTGACCTGTGACCAGTGACCAGTGACCAGTGACCACTGACCAGTGATAAGTGACCAGCGACTTTTGACCAGTGACCAGTGTCCAGTGACCAGTGACCAGTGACCAGCGACAGTGACCATTGACCAGCGATAGTGACCATTGACCAGTGACCAGTGACCTGTGACCAGTGACCAGCGACAGTGACCATTGTCCAGTGGCCAGTGACCAGTGACAAGTGACCAGTGACCAGCGACAGTGACCATTGACCAGCGATAGAGACCAATGACCAGTGACCAGTGACCAGTGACCAGTGACCTGTGACTTGTGACCAGTGACCAGTGGCCAGTGACCAGTGACCAGTGACAAGTGACCACTGACCAGTGACCAGAGACCAGTGACCAGTGACAAGTGACCAGTAACTTGTGACCAGTAACCAGTGACCAGTGACCAGTGACCAGTGACCAGTGAACAGCGACAGTGACCATTGACCAGTGACTTGTGACCAGTGACCAGTGACCAGTGACCAGTGACCAGTGACCAGTGACCATTGACCTGTAACCAGTGACCAGTGACACGTGACCAGTGACCACTGACCAGTGACAAGTGACAAGTGACTCTTGACCAGTGACCAGTGACCAGTGGCCAGTGACCAGCGACAGTGACCATTGACCAGCGATAGAGACCAATGACCAGTGACCAGTGACCAGTGACCAGTGACCAGTGGCCAGTGACCAGTGACAATTGACCTGTGACCAGTGACCAGTGACCAGTGACCAGTGACCAGTGACCACTGACCAGTGATAAGTGACCAGTGACTTTTGACCTGTGACCAGTGTCCAGTGACCAGTGACCAGTGACCAGTGACCATTGACCTATGGCCAGTGACCAGTGACCAGTGACCAGTGACCAGTGACCAGTGACCACTGACCAGTGATAAGTGACCAGTGACTTTTGACCAGTGACCAGTGTCCAGTGACCAGTAACCAGTGACCAGCGACAGTGACCATTGCCCAGCGATGGTGACCATTGACCAGTCACCATTGACCAGTGACCAGCGATAGTGACCATTGACCAGTGACCAGTGACCAGTGACCAGTGACCATTGTCCAGTGACCAGTGACCAGTGACCAGTGACCAGTGTCCAGCCACAGTGACCAGTGACCAGTGCCCAGTGACCGGTGACCAGTGACTAGCGACCAGTGAACAGTGACACGTGACATGTGACGCGTGACCAGTGACCAGTGACCAGTGACCAGTGACCAGTGACCAGTGACCAGTGACCAGTGACCAGTGTCCAGTGACCAGTGACCAGTGACCATTGACCTGTGACCAGTGACCAGTGACCAGTGACCAGTGAGCAGTGACCAGTGACCAGTGAACTTTGACCTGTGACCAGTGACCAGTGACCAGTGAATAGTGACCAGTGACCAGTGACCAGCGACAGTGACCATTGACCAGTGACCAGTGACCAGTGACCATTGACCAGTGACCAGTGACCAGTGACCAGTGACCAGTGACCAGCCACAGTGACCAGTTACCAGTGACCAGTGACCGGTGACCAGTGACTAGCGACCAGTGAACAGTGACCCGTGACCAGTGACCATTGACCTGTGACCAGTGACCAGTGACCAGTGACCTGTGACCAGTGACCAGTGAACAGTGACCAGTGACCACTGACCAGTGATAAGTGACCAGCGACTTTTGACCAGTGACCAGTGTCCAGTGACCAGTGACCAGTGTCCAGCGACAGTGACCATTGACCAGCGATAGGGACCATTGAACAGTGACCAGTGACCAGTGACCAGTGACCAGCGATAGTGAACACTGACCAGTGACAAGTGACCAGTGACTTGTGACCAGTGACATGTGACCAGTGACCAGTGACCTGTGACTTGTGACCAGTGACCAGTGGCCAGTGACCAGTGACCAGTGACAAGTGACCAGTGACCATTGACCAGTGACCAGTGACCAGTGACAAGTGACCAGTGACTTGTGACCAGTAACCAGTGACCAGTGACCAGTGACCAGTGACCAGTGTCCAGTGACCAGTGACCAGTGACCATTGACCTGTGACCAGTGACCAGTGACCAGTGACCAGTGACCAGTGACCAGTGACCAGTGAACTTTGACCTGTGACCAGTGACCAGTGACCAGGGAATAGTGACCAGTGACCAGTGACCAGCGACAGTGACCATTGACCAGTGACCAGTGACCAGTGACCATTGACCAGCCACAGTGACCAGTTACCAGTGACCAGTGACCGGTGACCAGTGACTAGCGACCAGTGAACAGTGACCCGTGACCAGTGACCATTGACCTGTGACCAGTGACCAGTGACCTGTGACCAGTGACCAGTGACCAGTGACCATTGACCTGTGACCAGTGACCAGTGACCATTGACCTGTGACCAGTGACCAGTGACCAGTGACCAGCGACCATTGACCTGTGACCAGTGACCAGTGACCAGTGACCAGTGACCTGTGACCAGTGACCAGTTACAGTTGACCTGTGACCAGTGTCCAGTGACCAGTGACCAGTGACCAGTGACCATTGACCTGTGACCGGTGACCAGTGACTAGCGACCAGTGAACAGTGACACGTGATATGTGACGCGTGACCAGTGACCAGTGACCAGTGACCAGTGACCAGTGACCAGTGACCAGTGACCAGTGACCAGTGACCAGCGATAGTGAACACTGACCAGTGACAAGTGACCAGTGACTTGTGACCAGTGACCAGTGACCTGTGACTTGTGACCAGTGACCAGTGGCCAGTGACCAGTGACCAGTGACAAGTGACCAGTGACCAGTGACCAGTGACCAGTGTCCAGCGATAGTGAACACTGACCAGTGACAAGTACCAGTGACTTGTGACCAGTGACCAGTGACCTGTGACTTGTGACCAGTGACCAGTGGCCAGTGACCACTGACCAGTGACAAGTGACCAGTGACTTTTGACCAGTGACCAGTGACCAGTGGCCAGTGACCAGCGACAGTGACCATTGACCAGCGATAGTGACCAATGACCAGTGACCAGTGACAAGTGACCAGTGACCAGTGACCAGTGACCAGTGACCAGTGACCAGTGACCAGTGACCAGTGACCAGTGACCATTGACCGGTGACCAGTGACCAGTGACCAGTGACCAGTGACCATTGACCAGTGACCAGTGACCAGTGACCAGTGACCAGTGACCAGCCACAGTGACCAGTTACCAGTGACCAGTGACCGGTGACCAGTGACTAGCGACCAGTGAACAGTGACCCGTGACCAGTGACCATTGACCTGTGACCAGTGACCAGTGACCAGTGACCAGTGACCTGTGACCAGTGACCAGTGACCATTGACCTGTGACCAGTGACCAGTGACCAGTGACCACTGACCAGTGATAAGTGACCAGCGACTTTTGACCAGTCACCAGTGTCCAGTGACCAGTGACCAGTGACCAGCGACAGTGACCATTGACCAGCGATAGTGACCATTGACCAGTGACCAGTGACCAGTGACCAGTGACCAGCGACAGTGACCATTGTCCAGTGGCAAGTGACCAGTGACAAGTGACCAGTGACCAGTGACCAGTGACCAGTGAGCAGTGACCAGCGACAGTGACCATTGACCAGTGACCAGTGACCAGTGACCAGTGAAAAGTGACCAGCGACCAGTGACCAGTGACCTGTGTCCAGTGACCAGTGACCATTGACCTGTGACCAGTGACCAGTGGCAAGTGACCAGCGACCAGTTGCCACTGACCAGTGACAAGTGACCAGTGACTTGTGACCAGTGACCAGTGACCTGTGACTTGTGACCAGTGACCAGTGGCCAGTGACCAGTGACCAGTGACAAGTGACCACTGACCAGTGACCAGTGACCAGTGACCAGTGACAAGTGACCAGTAACTTGTGACCAGTAACCAGTGACCAGTGACCAGTGACCAGTGACCAGTGAACAGCGACCGTGACCATTGACCCGTGACCAGTGACCAGTGACCAGTGACTTGTGACCAGTGACCAGTGACCAGTGACCAGTGGCCAGTGTCCAGTGACCAGTGACAAGTGACCAGTGACCAGTGACCAGTGACCAGTGACCAGTGACCAGCGACAAGTGACCAGTGACTTGTGACCAGTAACCAGTGACCAGTGACCAGTGACCAGTGACCAGCGACAGTGACCATTGACCTGTGACCAGTGACCAGTGACCAGTGACTTGTGACCAGTGACCAGTGACCAGTGACCAGTGACCAGTGACCAGTGGCCAGCGACCAGTGAACAGTGACCCGTGACATGTGACGCGTGACCAGTGACCAGTGACCAGTGACCAGTGACCAGTGTCCAGTGACCAGTGACCAGTGACCATTGACCTGTGACCAGTGACCAGTGACCAGTGACAAGTGACCAGTGACCAGTGAACATTGACCTGTGACCAGTGACCAGTGACCAGTGACCAGTGACCAGTGACCAGTGACCAGTGACCAGTGAATAGTGACCAGTGACCAGCGGCAGTGACCATTGACCAGTGACCAGTGACCAGTGACCATTGACCAGTGACCAGTGACCAGCCACAGTGACCAGATACCAGTGACCAGTGACCGGTGACCAGTGACTAGCGACCAGTGAACAGTGACCCGTGACCAGTGACCATTGACCTGTGACCAGTGACCAGTGACCAGTGACCAGTGACCTGTGACCAGTGACCAGTGACCATTGACCTGTGACCAGTGACCAGTGGCCAGTGACCACTGACCAGTGATAAGTGACCAGTGACTTTTGACCAGTGACCAGTGACCAGTGACCATTGACCAGTGACCAGTGACCTGTGACCAGTGACCAGCCACAGTGACCAGTGACCAGTGACCAGTGTCCGGTAACCAGTGACTAGCGACCAGTGAACAGTGACCCGTGACATGTGACGCGTGACCAGTGACCAGTGACCAGTGACCAGTGACCAGTGACCAGTGTCCAGTGACCAGTGACCAGTGACCATTGACCTGTGACCAGTGACCAGTGACCAGTGACCAGTGACCAGTGAATAGTGACCAGTGACCAGTGACCAGCGACAGTGACCATTGACCAGTGACCAGTGACCAGTGACCATTGACCAGTGACCAGTGACCAGTGACCAGTGACAAGCCACAGTGACCAGTTACCAGTGACCAATGACCGGTGACCAGTGACTAGCGACCAGTGAACTGTGACCCGTGACCAGTGACCATTGACCTGTGACCAGTGACCAGTGACCAGTGACCAGTAACCTGTGACCAGTGACCAGTGACAATTGACCTGTGACCAGTGACCAGTGACCAGTGACCACTGACCAGTGATAAGTGACCAGTGACTTTTGACCAGTGACCAGTGTCCAGTGACCAGTGACCAGTGACCAGCGACAGTGACCATTGACCAGCGATAGTGACCATTGACCAATGACCAGTGACCAGTGACCAGCGATAGTGACCATTTTCCAGTGACCAGTGACCAGTGACCATTGACCAGTGACCAGTGACCAGTGACCAGTGACCAGCCACAGTGACCAGTTACCAGTGACCAGTGACCGGTGACCAGTGACTAGCGACCAGTGAACAGTGACCCGTGACCAGTGACCATTGAACTGTGACCAGTGACCAGTGACCAGTGACCAGTGACCTGTGACCAGTGACCAGTGACAATTGACCTGTGACCAGTGACCAGTGACCAGTGACCGCTGACCAGTGACTAGCGACCAGTGAACAGTGACCCGTGACCAGTGACCATTGAACTGTGACCAGTGACCAGTGACCAGTGACCAGTGACCAGTGTCCAGTGACCAGTGACCAGTGACCAGCGACAGTGACCATTGACGAGTGACCAGTGACCAGTGACCATTGACCAGTGACCAGTGACCAGTGACCAGTGACCAGTGAGCAGTGACCAGTGACCAGTGACCATTGACCATTGACCGGTGACCAGTGACCAGTGACCAGCGACAGTGACCATTGACCAGTGACCAGTGACCAGTGACCATTGACCAGTGACCAGTGACCAGTGACCAGTGACCAGTGACCAGCCACAGTGACCAGTTACCAGTGACCAGTGACCGGTGACCAGTGACTAGCGACCAGTGAACAGTGACCCGTGACCAGTGACCATTGACCTCTGACCAGTGACCAGTGACCAGTGACCAGTGACCTGTGACCAGTGACCAGTGACCATTGACCTGTCACCAGTGACCAGTGACCAGTGACCACTGACCAGTGATAAGTGACCAGCGACTTGTGACCAGTGACCAGTGTCCAGTGACCAGTGACCAGTGACCAGCGACAGTGACCATTGACCAGCGATAGTGACCATTGACCAGTGACCAGTGACCAGTGACCATTGACCAGTGACCAGTGACCTGTGACCAGTGACCAGCCACAGTGACCAGTGACCAGTGACCAGTGTCCGGTAACCAGTGACTAGCGACCAGTGAACAGTGACCCGTGACATGTGACGCGTGACCAGTGACCAGTGACCAGTGACCAGTGACCAGTGACCAGTGTCCAGTGACCAGTGACCAGTGACCATTGACCTGTGACCAGTGACCAGTGACCAGTGACCAGTGACCAGTGAATAGTGACCAGTGACCAGTGACCAGCGACAGTGACCATTGACCAGTGACCAGTGACCAGTGACCATTGACCAGTGACCAGTGACCAGTGACCAGTGACCAGCCACAGTGACCAGTTACCAGTGACCAATGACCGGTGACCAGTGACTAGCGACCAGTGAACTGTGACCCGTGACCAGTGACCATTGACCTGTGACCAGTGACCAGTGACCAGTGACCAGTAACCTGTGACCAGTGACCAGTGACAATTGACCTGTGACCAGTGACCAGTGACCAGTGACCACTGACCAGTGATAAGTGACCAGTGACTTTTGACCAGTGACCAGTGTCCAGTGACCAGTGACCAGTGACCAGCGACAGTGACCATTGACCAGCGATAGTGACCATTGACCAATGACCAGTGACCAGTGACCAGCGATAGTGACCATTTTCCAGTGACCAGTGACCAGTGACCATTGACCAGTGACCAGTGACCAGTGACCAGTGACCAGCCACAGTGACCAGTTACCAGTGACCAGTGACCGGTGACCAGTGACTAGCGACCAGTGAACAGTGACCCGTGACCAGTGACCATTGAACTGTGACCAGTGACCAGTGACCAGTGACCAGTGACCTGTGACCAGTGACCAGTGACAATTGACCTGTGACCAGTGACCAGTGACCAGTGACCGCTGACCAGTGACTAGCGACCAGTGAACAGTGACCCGTGACCAGTGACCATTGAACTGTGACCAGTGACCAGTGACCAGTGACCAGTGACCAGTGTCCAGTGACCAGTGACCAGTGACCAGCGACAGTGACCATTGACGAGTGACCAGTGACCAGTGACCATTGACCAGTGACCAGTGACCAGTGACCAGTGACCAGTGAGCAGTGACCAGTGACCAGTGACCATTGACCATTGACCGGTGACCAGTGACCAGTGACCAGCGACAGTGACCATTGACCAGTGACCAGTGACCAGTGACCATTGACCAGTGACCAGTGACCAGTGACCAGTGACCAGTGACCAGCCACAGTGACCAGTTACCAGTGACCAGTGACCGGTGACCAGTGACTAGCGACCAGTGAACAGTGACCCGTGACCAGTGACCATTGACCTCTGACCAGTGACCAGTGACCAGTGACCAGTGACCTGTGACCAGTGACCAGTGACCATTGACCTGTCACCAGTGACCAGTGACCAGTGACCACTGACCAGTGATAAGTGACCAGCGACTTTTGACCAGTGACCAGTGTCCAGTGACCAGTGACCAGTGACCAGCGACAGTGACCATTGACCAGCGATAGTGACCATTGACCAGTGACCAGTGACCAGTGACCAGTGACCAGTGACCAGCGATAGTGAACACTGACCAGTGACAAGTGACCAGTGACTTGTGACCAGTGACCAGTGACCTGTGACTTGTGACCAGTGACCAGTGGCCAGTGACCACTGACCAGTGACAAGTGACCAGTGACTTTTGACCAGTGACCAGTGACCAGTGGCCAGTGACCAGCGACAGTGACCATTGACCAGCGATAGTGACCAATGACCAGTGACCAGTGACCAGTGACCAGTGACCAGTGACCAGTGACCAGTGACCAGTGACCAGTGACCAGTGACCATTGACCGGTGAACAGTGACCAGTGACCAGCGACCAGTGACAGTGACCATTGACCCGTGACCAGTGACTTGTGACCAGTGACCAGTGACCAGTGACCAGTGACCAGTGACCAGTAACCAGTGACCAGTGACAATTGACCTGTGACCAGTGACCAGTGACCAGTGTCCAGTGACCAGTGACCAGTGACCAGCGACAGTGACCATTGACCAGTGACCAGTGACCAGTGACCATTGACCAGTGACAAGTGACCAGTGACTTGTGACCAGTGACCAGTGACCTGTGACTTGTGACCAGTGACAAGTGGCCAGTGACCAGTGACCAGTGACAAGTGACCACTGACCAGTGACCAGTGACCAGTGACCAGTGACAAGTGACCTGTAACTTGTGACCAGTAACCAGTGACCAGTGACCAGTGACCAGTAACCAGTGACCAGTGACCAGCGACAGTGACCATTGACCAGCGATAGTGACCATTGACCAGTGACCAGTGACCAGTGACCATTGACCTGTGACCAGTGACCAGTGACCAGTGACCAGTGACCACTGACCAGTGACCAGCGACAGTGACCATTGACCAGCGATAGTGACCATTGACCAGTGACAAGTGACCAGTGACCATTGACCTGTGACCCGTGACCAGTGACCAGTGACCAGTGACTTGTGACCAGTGACCAGTGACCAGTGACCAGTGACCAGTGACCAGTGACCAGTGACCTGTAACCAGTGACCAGTGACACGTGACCAGTGACCACTGACCAGTGACAAGTGACAAGTGACTTTTGACCAGTGACCAGTGACCAGTGGCCAGTGACCAGCGACAATGACCATTGACCAGCGATAGAGACCAATGACCAGTGACCAGTGACCAGCGACAGTGACCATTGACCTGTGACCAGTGACCAGTGACCAGTGACCAGCGACAGTGACCATTGACCAGCGATAGTGACCATTGACCAGTGACCAGTGACCAGTGACCATTGACCTGTGACCAGTGACCAGTGACCAGTGACCAGTGACCACTGACCAGTGATAAGTGCCCAGCGACTTTTGACCAGTGACCAGTGTCCAGTTACCAGTGACCAGTGACCAGCGACAGTGACCATTGACCAGCGATAGTGACCATTGACCAGTGACCAGTGACCAGTGACCAGTGACCAGCGATAGTGAACACTGACCAGTGACAAGTGACCAGTGACTTGTGACCAGTGACCAGTGACCTGTGACTTGTGACCAGTGACCAGTGGCCAGTGTCCAGTGACCAGTGACAAGTGACCAGTGACCAGTGACCAGTGACCAGTGACCAGTGACCAGCGACAAGTGACCAGTGACTTGTGACCAGTAACCAGTGACCAGTGACCAGTGACCAGTGACCAGCGACAGTGACCATTGACCTGTGACCAGTGACCAGTGACCAGTGACTTGTGACCAGTGACCAGTGACCAGTGACCAGTGACCAGTGACCAGTGGCCAGCGACCAGTGAACAGTGACCCGTGACATGTGACGCGTGACCAGTGACCAGTGACCAGTGACCAGTGACCAGTGTCCAGTGACCAGTGACCAGTGACCATTGACCTGTGACCAGTGACCAGTGACCAGTGACAAGTGACCAGTGACCAGTGAACATTGACCTGTGACCAGTGACCAGTGACCAGTGACCAGTGACCAGTGACCAGTGACCAGTGAATAGTGACCAGTGACCAGCGGCAGTGACCATTGACCAGTGACCAGTGACCAGTGACCATTGACCAGTGACCAGTGACCAGCCACAGTGACCAGATACCAGTGACCAGTGACCGGTGACCAGTGACTAGAGACCAGTGAACAGTGACCCGTGACCAGTGACCATTGACCTGTGACCAGTGACCAGTGACCAGTGACCAGTCACCTGTGACCAGTGACCAGTGACCATTGACCTGTGACCAGTGACCAGTGGCCAGTGACCACTGACCAGTGATAAGTGACCAGTGACTTTTGACCAGTGACCAGTGACCAGTGACCATTGACCAGTGACCAGTGACCTGTGACCAGTGACCAGCCACAGTGGCCAGTGACCAGTGACCAGTGTCCGGTAACCAGTGACTAGCGACCAGTGAACAGTGACCCGTGACATGTGACGCGTGACCAGTGACCAGTGACCAGTGACCAGTGACCAGTGACCAGTGTCCAGTGACCAGTGACCAGTGACCAGTGACCAGTGACCAGTGAATAGTGACCAGTGACCAGTGACCAGCGACAGTGACCATTGACCAGTAACCAGTGACCAGTGACCATTGACCTGTGACCAGTGACCAGTGACCAGTGACCAGTGACCTGTGACCAGTGACCAGTGACCACTGACCAGTGATAAGTGACCAGTGACTTTTGACCAGTGACCAGTGACCAGTGACCATTGACCTGTGACCAGTGTCCAGTGACCAGTGACCAGTGACCAGTGACCATTGACCTGTGACCAGTGACCAGTGACCAGTGACCAGTGACCAGTGACCAGTGACCTGTGACCAGTGACCAGTGACAATTGACCTGTGACCAGTGACCAGTGACCAGTGACCAGTGACCAGTGACCAGTGACCACTGACCAGTGTTAAGTGACCAGTGACTTTTGACCAGTGACCAGTGTCCAGTGACCAGTGACCAGTGACCATTGACCAGCCACAGTGACCAGTTACCAGTGACCAGTGACCGGTGACCAGTGACTAGCGACCAGTGAACAGTGACCCGTGACCAGTGACCATTGACCTGTGACCAGTGACCAGTGACCTGTGACCAGTGACCAGTGACCAGTGACCATTGACCTGTGATCAGTGACCAGTGACCATTGACCTGTGACCAGTGACCAGTGACCAGTGACCAGCGACCATTGACCTGTGACCAGTGACCAGTGACCAGTGACCAGTGACCTGTGACCAGTGACCAGTGACAGTTGACCTGTGACCAGTGACCAGTGACCAGTGACCAGTGACCTGTGACGAGTGACCAGTGACCAGTGACCATTGACCAGTGACCAGTGACTTTTGACCAGTGACCAGTGTCCAGTGACCAGTGACCAGTGACCAGCGACAGTGACCATTGACCAGCGATAGTGACCATTGACCAGTGACCAGTGACCAGTGACCAGTGACCAGTGACCAGCGATAGTGAACACTGACCAGTGACAAGTACCAGTGACTTGTGACCAGTGACCAATGACCTGTGACTTGTGACCAGTGACCAGTGGCCAGTGACCACTGACCAGTGACAAGTGACCAGTGACTTTTGACCAGTGACCAGTGACCAGTGGCCAGTGACCAGCGACAGTGACCATTGACCAGCGATAGTGACCAATGACCAGTGACCAGTGACAAGTGACCAGTGACCAGTGACCAGTGACCAGTGACCAGTGACCAGTGACCAGTGACCATTGACCCGTGACCAGTGACCAGTGACCAGTGACCATTGACCAGTGACCAGTGACCAGTGACCAGTGACCAGTGACCAGCCACAGTGACCAGTTACCAGTGACCAGTGACCGGTGACCAGTGACTAGCGACCAGTGAACAGTGACCTGTGACCAGTGACCAGTGACCATTGACCTGTGACCAGTGACCAGTGACCAGTGACCACTGACCAGTGATAAGTGACCAGCGACTTTTGACCAGTGACCAGTGTCCAGTGACCAGTGACCAGTGACCAGCGACAGTGACCATTGACCAGCGATAGTGACCATTGACCAGTGACCAGTGACCAGTGACCAGTGACCAGTGACCAGCGATAGTGAACACTGACCAGTGACAAGTGACCAGTGACCAGTGACCTGTGACTTGTGACCAGTGACCAGTGGCCAGTGACCACTGACCAGTGACAAGTGACCAGTGACTTTTGACCAGTGACCAGTGACCAGTGGCCAGTGACCAGCGACAGTGACCATTGACCAGCGATAGTGACCAATGACCAGTGACCAGTGACCAGTGACCAGTGACCAGTGACCAGTGACCAGTGACCAGTGACCAGTGGCCAGCGACCAGTGAACAGTGACCCGTGACATGTGACGCGTGACCAGTGACCAGTGACCAGTGACCAGTGACCAGTGTCCAGTGACCAGTGACCAGTGACCAGTGACCATTGACCTGTGACCAGTGACCAGTGACCAGTGACCAGTGAACATTGACCTGTGACCAGTGACCAGTGACCAGTGACCAGTGACCAGTGACCAGTGACCAGTGAATAGTGACCAGTGACCAGTGACCAGTGACCAGTGACCAGCGATAGTGAACACTGACCAGTGACAAGTGACCAGTGACTTGTGACCAGTGACCAGTGACCTGTGACTTGTGACCAGTGACCAGTGGCCAGTGACCACTGACCAGTGACAAGTGACCAGTGACTTTTGACCAGTGACCAGTGACCAGTGGCCAGTGACCAGCGACAGTGACCATTGACCAGCGATAGTGACCAATGACCAGTGACCAGTGACCAGTGACCAGTGACCAGTGACCAGTGACCAGTGACCAGTGACCAGTGACCATTGACCGGTGAACAGTGACCAGTGACCAGCGACCAGTGACAGTGACCATTGACCCGTGACCAGTGACTTGTGACCAGTGACCAGTGACCAGTGACCAGTGACCAGTGACCAGTAACCAGTGACCAGTGACAATTGACCTGTGACCAGTGACCAGTGACCAGTGTCCAGTGACCAGTGACCAGTGACCAGCGACAGTGACCATTGACCAGTGACCAGTGACCAGTGACCATTGACCAGTGACAAGTGACCAGTGACTTGTGACCAGTGACCAGTGACCTGTGACTTGTGACCAGTGACAAGTGGCCAGTGACCAGTGACCAGTGACAAGTGACCACTGACCAGTGACCAGTGACCAGTGACCAGTGACAAGTGACCTGTAACTTGTGACCAGTAACCAGTGACCAGTGACCAGTGACCAGTAACCAGTGACCAGTGACCAGCGACAGTGACCATTGACCAGCGATAGTGACCATTGACCAGTGACCAGTGACCAGTGACCATTGACCTGTGACCAGTGACCAGTGACCAGTGACCAGTGACCACTGACCAGTGACCAGCGACAGTGACCATTGACCAGCGATAGTGACCATTGACCAGTGACAAGTGACCAGTGACCATTGACCTGTGACCCGTGACCAGTGACCAGTGACCAGTGACTTGTGACCAGTGACCAGTGACCAGTGACCAGTGACCAGTGACCAGTGACCAGTGACCTGTAACCAGTGACCAGTGACACGTGACCAGTGACCACTGACCAGTGACAAGTGACAAGTGACTTTTGACCAGTGACCAGTGACCAGTGGCCAGTGACCAGCGACAATGACCATTGACCAGCGATAGAGACCAATGACCAGTGACCAGTGACCAGCGACAGTGACCATTGACCTGTGACCAGTGACCAGTGACCAGTGACCAGCGACAGTGACCATTGACCAGCGATAGTGACCATTGACCAGTGACCAGTGACCAGTGACCATTGACCTGTGACCAGTGACCAGTGACCAGTGACCAGTGACCACTGACCAGTGATAAGTGCCCAGCGACTTTTGACCAGTGACCAGTGTCCAGTTACCAGTGACCAGTGACCAGCGACAGTGACCATTGACCAGCGATAGTGACCATTGACCAGTGACCAGTGACCAGTGACCAGTGACCAGCGATAGTGAACACTGACCAGTGACAAGTGACCAGTGACTTGTGACCAGTGACCAGTGACCTGTGACTTGTGACCAGTGACCAGTGGCCAGTGTCCAGTGACCAGTGACAAGTGACCAGTGACCAGTGACCAGTGACCAGTGACCAGTGACCAGCGACAAGTGACCAGTGACTTGTGACCAGTAACCAGTGACCAGTGACCAGTGACCAGTGACCAGCGACAGTGACCATTGACCTGTGACCAGTGACCAGTGACCAGTGACTTGTGACCAGTGACCAGTGACCAGTGACCAGTGACCAGTGACCAGTGGCCAGCGACCAGTGAACAGTGACCCGTGACATGTGACGCGTGACCAGTGACCAGTGACCAGTGACCAGTGACCAGTGTCCAGTGACCAGTGACCAGTGACCATTGACCTGTGACCAGTGACCAGTGACCAGTGACAAGTGACCAGTGACCAGTGAACATTGACCTGTGACCAGTGACCAGTGACCAGTGACCAGTGACCAGTGACCAGTGACCAGTGAATAGTGACCAGTGACCAGCGGCAGTGACCATTGACCAGTGACCAGTGACCAGTGACCATTGACCAGTGACCAGTGACCAGCCACAGTGACCAGATACCAGTGACCAGTGACCGGTGACCAGTGACTAGAGACCAGTGAACAGTGACCCGTGACCAGTGACCATTGACCTGTGACCAGTGACCAGTGACCAGTGACCAGTCACCTGTGACCAGTGACCAGTGACCATTGACCTGTGACCAGTGACCAGTGGCCAGTGACCACTGACCAGTGATAAGTGACCAGTGACTTTTGACCAGTGACCAGTGACCAGTGACCATTGACCAGTGACCAGTGACCTGTGACCAGTGACCAGCCACAGTGGCCAGTGACCAGTGACCAGTGTCCGGTAACCAGTGACTAGCGACCAGTGAACAGTGACCCGTGACATGTGACGCGTGACCAGTGACCAGTGACCAGTGACCAGTGACCTGTGACCAGTGTCCAGTGACCAGTGACCAGTGACCAGTGACCAGTGACCAGTGAATAGTGACCAGTGACCAGTGACCAGCGACAGTGACCATTGACCAGTGACCAGTGACCAGTGACCATTGACCAGTGACCAGTGACCAGTGACCAGTGACCAGCCACAGTGACCAGTTACCAGTGACCAGTGACCGGTGACCAGTGACTAGCGACCAGTGAACTGTGACCCGTGACCAGTGACCATTGACCTGTGACCAGTGACCAGTGACCAGTGACCAGTAACCTGTGACCAGTGACCAGTGACAATTGACCTGTGACCAGTGACCAGTGACCAGTGACCACTGACCAGTGATAAGTGACCAGTGACTTTTGACCAGTGACCAGTGTCCAGTGACCAGTGACCAGTGACCAGCGACAGTGACCATTGACCAGCGATAGTGACCATTGACCAATGACCAGTGACCAGTGACCAGCGATAGTGACCATTTTCCAGTGACCAGTGACCAGTGACCAGTGACCAGTGACCAGTGACCAGCCACAGTGACCAGTTACCAGTGACCAGTGACCGGTGACCAGTGACTAGCGACCAGTGAACAGTGACCCGTGACCAGTGACCATTGAACTGTGACCAGTGACCAGTGACCAGTGACCAGTGACCAGTGACCAGTGACCTGTGACCAGTGACCAGTGACAATTGACCTGTGACCAGTGACCAGTGACCAGTGACCGCTGACCAGTGACTAGCGACCAGTGAACAGTGACCCGTGACCAATGACCATTGAACTGTGACCAGTGACCAGTGACCAGTGACCAGTGACCAGTGTCCAGTGACCAGTGACCAGTGACCAGCGACAGTGACCATTGACCAGTGACCAGTGACCAGTGACCATTGACCAGTGACCAGTGACCAGTGACCAGTGACCAGTGAGCAGTGACCAGTGACCAGTGAACTTTGACCTGTGACCAGTGACCAGTGACCAGTGAATAGTGACCAGTGACCAGTGACCAGCGACAGTGACCATTGACCAGTAACCAGTGACCAGTGACCATTGACCTGTGACCAGTGACCAGTGACCAGTGACCAGTGACCTGTGACCAGTGACCAGTGACCACTGACCAGTGATAAGTGACCAGTGACTTTTGACCAGTGACCAGTGACCAGTGACCATTGACCTGTGACCAGTGTCCAGTGACCAGTGACCAGTGACCAGTGACCATTGACCTGTGACCAGTGACCAGTGACCAGTGACCAGTGACCAGTGACCAGTGACCTGTGACCAGTGACCAGTGACAATTGACCTGTGACCAGTGACCAGTGACCAGTGACCAGTGACCAGTGACCAGTGACCACTGACCAGTGTTAAGTGACCAGTGACTTTTGACCAGTGACCAGTGTCCAGTGACCAGTGACCAGTGACCATTGACCAGCCACAGTGACCAGTTACCAGTGACCAGTGACCGGTGACCAGTGACTAGCGACCAGTGAACAGTGACCCGTGACCAGTGACCATTGACCTGTGACCAGTGACCAGTGACCTGTGACCAGTGACCAGTGACCAGTGACCATTGACCTGTGATCAGTGACCAGTGACCATTGACCTGTGACCAGTGACCAGTGACCAGTGACCAGCGACCATTGACCTGTGACCAGTGACCAGTGACCAGTGACCAGTGACCTGTGACCAGTGACCAGTGACAGTTGACCTGTGACCAGTGACCAGTGACCAGTGACCAGTGACCTGTGACGAGTGACCAGTGACCAGTGACCATTGACCAGTGACCAGTGACTTTTGACCAGTGACCAGTGTCCAGTGACCAGTGACCAGTGACCAGCGACAGTGACCATTGACCAGCGATAGTGACCATTGACCAGTGACCAGTGACCAGTGACCAGTGACCAGTGACCAGCGATAGTGAACACTGACCAGTGACAAGTACCAGTGACTTGTGACCAGTGACCAATGACCTGTGACTTGTGACCAGTGACCAGTGGCCAGTGACCACTGACCAGTGACAAGTGACCAGTGACTTTTGACCAGTGACCAGTGACCAGTGGCCAGTGACCAGCGACAGTGACCATTGACCAGCGATAGTGACCAATGACCAGTGACCAGTGACAAGTGACCAGTGACCAGTGACCAGTGACCAGTGACCAGTGACCAGTGACCAGTGACCAGTGACCAGTGACCATTGACCCGTGACCAGTGACCAGTGACCAGTGACCATTGACCAGTGACCAGTGACCAGTGACCAGTGACCAGTGACCAGCCACAGTGACCAGTTACCAGTGACCAGTGACCGGTGACCAGTGACTAGCGACCAGTGAACAGTGACCTGTGACCAGTGACCAGTGACCATTGACCTGTGACCAGTGACCAGTGACCAGTGACCACTGACCAGTGATAAGTGACCAGCGACTTTTGACCAGTGACCAGTGTCCAGTGACCAGTGACCAGTGACCAGCGACAGTGACCATTGACCAGCGATAGTGACCATTGACCAGTGACCAGTGACCAGTGACCAGTGACCAGTGACCAGCGATAGTGAACACTGACCAGTGACAAGTGACCAGTGACCAGTGACCTGTGACTTGTGACCAGTGACCAGTGGCCAGTGACCACTGACCAGTGACAAGTGACCAGTGACTTTTGACCAGTGACCAGTGACCAGTGGCCAGTGACCAGCGACAGTGACCATTGACCAGCGATAGTGACCAATGACCAGTGACCAGTGACCAGTGACCAGTGACCAGTGACCAGTGACCAGTGACCAGTGACCAGTGGCCAGCGACCAGTGAACAGTGACCCGTGACATGTGACGCGTGACCAGTGACCAGTGACCAGTGACCAGTGACCAGTGTCCAGTGACCAGTGACCAGTGACCAGTGACCATTGACCTGTGACCAGTGACCAGTGACCAGTGACCAGTGAACATTGACCTGTGACCAGTGACCAGTGACCAGTGACCAGTGACCAGTGACCAGTGACCAGTGAATAGTGACCAGTGACCAGCGGCAGTGACCATTGACCAGTGACCAGTGACCAGTGACCATTGACCAGTGACCAGTGACCAGCCACAGTGACCAGATACCAGTGACCAGTGACCGGTGACCAGTGACTAGCGGCAAGTGAACAGTGACCCGTGACCAGTGACCATTGACCTGTGACCAGTGACCAGTGACCAGTGACCAGTGACCTGTGACCAGTGACCAGTGACCATTGACCTGTGACCAGTGACCAGTGGCCAGTGACCACTGACCAGTGATAAGTGACCAGTGACTTTTGACCAGTGACCAGTGACCAGTGACCATTGACCAGTGACCAGTGACCTGTGACCAGTGACCAGCCACAGTGACCAGTGACCAGTGACCAGTGTCCGGTAACCAGTGACTAGCGACCAGTGAACAGTGACCCGTGACATGTGACGCGTGACCAGTGACCAGTGACCAGTGACCAGTGACCAGTGACCAGTGTCCAGTGACCAGTGACCAGTGACCATTGACCTGTGACCAGTGACCAGTGACCAGTGACCAGTGACCAGTGAATAGTGACCAGTGACCAGTGACCAGCGACAGTGACCATTGACCAGTGACCAGTGACCAGTGACCATTGACCAGTGACCAGTGACCAGTGACCAGTGACCAGCCACAGTGACCAGTTACCAGTGACCAGTGACCGGTGACCAGTGACTAGCGACCAGTGAACTGTGACCCGTGACCAGTGACCATTGACCTGTGACCAGTGACCAGTGACCAGTGACCAGTAACCTGTGACCAGTGACCAGTGACAATTGACCTGTGACCAGTGACCAGTGACCAGTGACCACTGACCAGTGATAAGTGACCAGTGACTTTTGACCAGTGACCAGTGTCCAGTGACCAGTGACCAGTGACCAGCGACAGTGACCATTGACCAGCGATAGTGACCATTGACCAATGACCAGTGACCAGTGACCAGCGATAGTGACAATTTTCCAGTGACCAGTGACCAGTGACCATTGACCAGTGACCAGTGACCAGTGACCAGTGACCAGCCACAGTGACCAGTTACCAGTGACCAGTGACCGGTGACCAGTGACTAGCGACCAGTGAACAGTGACCCGTGACCAGTGACCATTGAACTGTGACCAGTGAACAGTGACCAGTGACCAGTGACCTGTGACCAGTGACCAGTGACAATTGACCTGTGACCAGTGACCAGTGACCAGTGACCGCTGACCAGTGACTAGCGACCAGTGAACAGTGACCCGTGACCAGTGACCATTGAACTGTGACCAGTGACCAGTGACCAGTGACCAGTGACCAGTGTCCAGTGACCAGTGACCAGTGACCAGCGACAGTGACCATTGACCAGTGACCAGTGACCAGTGACCATTGACCAGTGACCAGTGACCAGTGACCAGTGACCAGTGAGCAGTGACCAGTGACCAGTGAACTTTGACCTGTGACCAGTGACCAGTGACCAGTGAATAGTGACCAGTGACCAGTGACCAGCGACAGTGACCATTGACCAGTAACCAGTGACCAGTGACCATTGACCTGTGACCAGTGACCAGTGACCAGTGACCAGTGACCTGTGACCAGTGACCAGTGACCACTGACCAGTGATAAGTGACCAGTGACTTTTGACCAGTGACCAGTGACCAGTGACCATTGACCTGTGACCAGTGTCCAGTGACCAGTGACCAGTGACCAGTGACCATTGACCTGTGACCAGTGACCAGTGACCAGTGACCAGTGACCAGTGACCAGTGACCAGTGACCTGTGACCAGTGGCCAGTGACAATTGACCTGTGACCAGTGACCAGTGACCAGTGACCAGTGACCAGTGACCAGTGACCACTGACCAGTGATAAGTGACCAGTGACTTTTGACCAGTGACCAGTGTCCAGTGACCAGTAACCAGTGACCAGCGAGAGTGACCATTGCCCAGCGATGGTGACCATTGACCAGTCACCAGTGACCAGTGACCAGCGATAGTGACCATTGACCAGTGACCAGTGACCAGTGACCAGTGACCATTGACCAGTGACCAGTGACCAGTGACCAGTGACCAGTGTCCAGCCACAGTGACCAGTGACCAGTGACCAGTGACCGGTGACCAGTGACTAGCGACCAGTGAACAGTGACACGTGACATGTGACGCGTGACCAGTGACCAGTGACCAGTGACCAGTGACCAGTGACCAGTGACCAGTGACCAGTGACAAGTGTCCAGTGACCAGTGACCAGTGACCATTGACCTGTGACCAGTGACCAGTGACCAGTGACCAGTGAGCAGTGACCAGTGACCAGTGAACTTTGACCTGTGACCAGTGACCAGTGACCAGTGAATAGTGACCAGTGACCAGTGACCAGCGACAGTGACCATTGACCAGTGACCAGTGACCAGTGACCATTGACCAGTGACCAGTGACCAGTGACCAGTGACCAGTGGCCAGCCACAGTGACCAGTTACCAGTGACCAGTGACCGGTGACCAGTGACTAGCGACCAGTGAACAGTGACCCGTGACCAGTGACCATTGACCTGTGACCAGTGACCAGTGACCAGTGACCTGTGACCAGTGACCAGTGAACAGTGACCAGTGACCACTGACCAGTGATAAGTGACCAGCGACTTTTGACCAGTGACCAGTGTCCAGTGACCAGTGACCAGTGTCCAGCGACAGTGACCATTGACCAGCGATAGGGACCATTGACCAGTGACCAGTGACCAGTGACCAGTGACCAGCGATAGTGAACACTGACCAGTGACAAGTGACCAGTGACTTGTGACCAGTGACCAGTGACCTGTGACTTGTGACCAGTGACCAGTGGCCAGTGACCAGTGACCAGTGACAAGTGACCAGTGACCATTGACCAGTGACCAGTGACCAGTGACAAGTGACCAGTGACTTGTGACCAGTGACCAGTGACCAGTGACCAGTGACCAGTGTCCAGTGACCAGTGACCAGTGACCATTGACCTGTGACCAGTGACCAGTGACCAGTGACCAGTGACCAGTGACCAGTGACCAGTGACCAGTGAACTTTGACCTGTGACCAGTGACCAGTGACCAGTGAATAGTGACCAGTGACCAGTGACCAGCGACAGTGACCATTGACCAGTGACCAGTGACCAGTGACCATTGACCAGCCACAGTGACCAGTTACCAGTGACCAGTGACCGGTGACCAGTGACTAGCGACCAGTGAACAGTGACCCGTGACCAGTGACCATTGACCTGTGACCAGTGACCAGTGACCTGTGACCAGTGACCAGTGACCAGTGACCATTGACCTGTGATCAGTGACCAGTGACCATTGACCTGTGACCAGTGACCAGTGACCAGTGACCAGCGACCATTGACCTGTGACCAGTGACCAGTGACCAGTGACCAGTGACCTGTGACCAGTGACCAGTGACAGTTGACCTGTGACCAGTGACCAGTGACCAGTGACCAGTGACCTGTGACGAGTGACCAGTGACCAGTGACCAGTGACCAGTGACCAGTGACTTTTGACCAGTGACCAGTGTCCAGTGACCAGTGACCAGTGACCAGCGACAGTGACCATTGACCAGCGATAGTGACCATTGACCAGTGACCAGTGACCAGTGACCAGTGACCAGTGACCAGCGATAGTGAACACTGACCAGTGACAAGTACCAGTGACTTGTGACCAGTGACCAGTGACCTGTGACTTGTGACCAGTGACCAGTGGCCAGTGACCACTGACCAGTGACAAGTGACCAGTGACTTTTGACCAGTGACCAGTGACCAGTGGCCAGTGACCAGCGACAGTGACCATTGACCAGCGATAGTGACCAATGACCAGTGACCAGTGACAAGTGACCAGTGACCAGTGACCAGTGACCAGTGACCAGTGACCAGTGACCAGTGACCAGTGACCAGTGACCATTGACCGGTGACCAGTGACCAGTGACCAGTGACCATTGACCAGTGACCAGTGACCAGTGACCAGTGACCAGTGACCAGCCACAGTGACCAGTTACCAGTGACCAGTGACCGGTGAACAGTGACTAGCGACCAGTGAACAGTGACCCGTGACCAGTGACCATTGACCTGTGACCAGTGACCAGTGACCAGTGACCAGTGACCTGTGACCAGCGACCAGTGACCATTGACCTGTGACCAGTGACCAGTGACCAGTGACCACTGACCAGTGATAAGTGACCAGCGACTTTTGACCAGTGACCAGTGTCCAGTGTCCAGTGACCAGTGACCAGTGACCAGCGACAGTGACCATTGACCAGCGATAGTGACCATTGACCAGTGACCAGTGACCAGTGACCAGTGACCAGTGTCCAGCCACAGTGACCAGTGACCAGTGACCAGTGACCGGTGACCAGTGACTAGCGACCAGTGAACAGTGACACGTGACATGCGACGCGTGACCAGTGACCAGTGACCAGTGACCAGTGACCAGTGACCAGTGACCAGTGACCAGTGACCAGTGACCAGTGTCCAGTGACCAGTGACCAGTGACCATTGACCTGTGACCAGTGACCAGTGACCAGTGACCAGTGAGCAGTGACCAGTGACCAGTGAACTTTGACCTGTGACCAGTGACCAGTGACCAGTGAATAGTGACCAGTGACCAGTGACCAGCGACAGTGACCATTGACCAGTGACCAGTGACCAGTGACCATTGACCAGTGACCAGTGACCAGTGACTTGTGACCAGTGACCAGTGACCTGTGACTTGTGACCAGTGACCAGTGGCCAGTGACCAGTGACCAGTGACAAGTGACCAGTGACCATTGACCAGTGACCAGTGACCAGTGACAAGTGACCAGTGACTTGTGACCAGTAACCAGTGACCAGTGACCAGTGACCAGTGACCAGTGTCCAGTGACCAGTGACCAGTGACCATTGACCTGTGACCAGTGACCAGTGACCAGTGACCAGTGACCAGTGACCAGTGACCAGTGACCAGTGAACTTTGACCTGTGACCAGTGACCAGTGACCAGTGAATAGTGACCAGTGACCAGTGAACAGCGACAGTGACCATTGACCAGTGACCAGTGACCAGTGACCATTGACCAGCCACAGTGACCAGTTACCAGTGACCAGTGACCGGTGACCAGTGACTAGCGACCAGTGAACAGTGACCCGTGACCAGTGACCATTGACCTGTGACCAGTGGCCAGTGACCTGTGACCAGTGACCAGTGACCAGTGACCATTGACCTGTGATCAGTGACCAGTGACCATTGACCTGTGACCAGTGACCAGTGACCAGTGACCAGCGACCATTGACCTGTGACCAGTGACCAGTGACCAGTGACCAGTGACCTGTGACCAGTGACCAGTGACAGTTGACCTGTGACCAGTGACCAGTGACCAGTGACCAGTGACCTGTGACGAGTGACCAGTGACCAGTGACCAGTGACCAGTGACCAGTGACTTTTGACCAGTGACCAGTGTCCAGTGACCAGTGACCAGTGACCAGCGACAGTGACCATTGACCAGCGATAGTGACCATTGACCAGTGACCAGTGACCAGTGACCAGTGACCAGTGACCAGCGATAGTGAACACTGACCAGTGACAAGTACCAGTGACTTGTGACCAGTGACCAGTGACCTGTGACTTGTGACCAGTGACCAGTGGCCAGTGACCACTGACCAGTGACAAGTGACCAGTGACTTTTGACCAGTGACCAGTGACCAGTGGCCAGTGACCAGCGACAGTGACCATTGACCAGCGATAGTGACCAATGACCAGTGACCAGTGACAAGTGACCAGTGACCAGTGACCAGTGACCAGTGACCAGTGACCAGTGACCAGTGACCAGTGACCAGTGACCAGTGACCATTGACCGGTGACCAGTGACCAGTGACCAGTGACCATTGACCAGTGACCAGTGACCAGTGACCAGTGACCAGTGACCAGCCACAGTGACCAGTTACCAGTGACCAGTGACCGGTGACCAGTGACTAGCGACCAGTGAACAGTGACCCGTGACCAGTGACCATTGACCTGTGACCAGTGACCAGTGACCAGTGACCAGTGACCTGTGACCAGTGACCAGTGACCATTGACCTGTGACCAGTGACCAGTGACCAGTGACCACTGACCAGTGATAAGTGACCAGCGACTTTTGACCAGTGACCAGTGTCCAGTGACCAGTGACCAGTGACCAGCGACAGTGACCATTGACCAGCGATAGTGACCATTGACCAGTGACCAGTGACCAGTGACCAGTGACCAGTGACCAGCGATAGTGAACACTGACCAGTGACAAGTGACCAGTGACTTGTGACCAGTGACCAGTGACCTGTGACTTGTGACCAGTGACCAGTGGCCAGTGACCACTGACCAGTGACAAGTGACCAGTGACTTTTGACCAGTGGCCAGTGACCAGTGGCCAGTGACCAGCGACAGTGACCATTGACCAGCGATAGTGACCAATGACCAGTGACCAGTGACCAGTGACCAGTGACCAGTGACCAGTGACCAGTGACCAGTGACCATTGACCGGTGAACAGTGACCAGTGACCAGCGACCAGTGACAGTGACCATTGACCCGTGACCAGTGACCAGTGACCAGTGACTTGTGACCAGTGACCAGTGACCAGTGACCAGTAACCAGTGACCAGTGACAATTGACCTGTGACCAGTGACCAGTGACCAGTGACCAGTGACCAGCGACAAAGACCATTGTCCAGTGGCCAGTGACCAGTGACCAGTGACCAGTGACCAGTGACCAGTGACCAGTGACCAGTGAACAGTGACCCGTGACCAGTGACCATTGACCTGTGACCAGTGACCAGTGACCAGTGACCTGTGACCAGTGACCAGTGAACAGTGACCAGTGACCACTGACCAGTGATAAGTGACCAGCGACTTTTGACCAGTGACCAGTGTCCAGTGACCAGTGACCAGTGTCCAGCGACAGTGACCATTGACCAGCGATAGGGACCATTGACCAGTGACCAGTGACCAGTGACCAGTGACCAGCGATAGTGAACACTGACCAGTGACAAGTGACCAGTGACTTGTGACCAGTGACCAGTGACCAGTGACCTGTGACTTGTGACCAGTGACCAGTCGCCAGTGACCAGTGACCAGTGACAAGTGACCAGTGACCATTGCCCAGTGACCAGTGACCAGTGACAAGTGACCAGTGATTGTGACCAGTAACCAGTAACCAGTGACCAGTGACCAGTGACCAGTGAACAGTGACCAGTGACCACTGACCAGTGATAAGTGACCAGCGACTTTTGACCAGTGACCAGTGTCCAGTGACCAGTGACCAGTGTCCAGCGACAGTGACCATTGACCAGCGATAGGGACCATTGACCAGTGACCAGTGACCAGTGACCAGTGACCAGCGATAGTGAACACTGACCAGTGACAAGTGACCAGTGACTTGTGACCAGTGACCAGTGACCAGTGACCTGTGACTTGTGACCAGTGACCAGTCGCCAGTGACCAGTGACCAGTGACAAGTGACCAGTGACCATTGCCCAGTGACCAGTGACCAGTGACAAGTGACCAGTGACTTGTGACCAGTAACCAGTAACCAGTGACCAGTGACCAGTGACCAGTGTCCAGTGACCAGTGACCAGTAACCATTGACCTGTGACCAGTGACCAGTGACCAGTGACCAGTGACCAGTGACCAGTGAACTTTGACCTGTGACCAGTGACCAGTGACCAGTGAATAGTGACCAGTGACCAGTGACCAGCGACAGTGACCATTGACCAGTGACCAGTGACCAGTGACCATTGACCAGCCACAGTGACCAGTTACCAGTGACCAGTGACCGGTGACCAGTGACTAGCGACCAGTGAACAGTGACCCGTGACCAGTGACCATTGACCTGTGACCAGTGACCAGTGACCTGTGACCAGTGACCAGTGACCAGTGACCATTGACCTGTGACCAGTACCAGTGACCATTGACCTGTGACCAGTGACCAGTGACCAGTGACCAGCGACCATTGACCTGTGACCAGTGACCAGTGACCAGTGACCAGTGACCTGTGACCAGTGACCAGTGACAGTTGACCTGTGACCAGTGACCAGTGACCAGTGACCAGTGACCAGTGACCAGTGACCACTGACCAGTGATAAGTGACCAGTGACTTTTGACCAGTGACCAGTGTCCAGTGACCAGTGACCAGTGACCAGCGACAGTGACCATTGACCAGCGATAGTGACCATTGACCAGTGACCAGTGACCAGTGACCAGTGACCAGTGACCAGCGATAGTGACCATTGACCAGTGACCAGTGACCATTGACCTGTGACCAGTGACCAGTGACCAGTGACCAGTGACCTGTGACGAGTGACCAGTGACCAGTGACCAGTGACCACTGACCAGTGATAAGTGACCAGTGACTTTTGACCAGTGACCAGCGACAGTGACCATTGACCAGCGATAGTGACCATTGACCAGTGACCAGTGACCAGTGACCAGTGACCAGTGACCAGCGATAGTGACCATTGACCAGTGACCAGTGACCAGTGACCAGTGACCAGTGAACTTTGACCTGTGACCAGTGACCAGTGACCAGTGAATAGTGACCAGTGACCAGTGACCAGCGACAGTGACCATTGACCAGTGACCAGTGATAAGTGACCAGCGACTTTTGACCAGTGACCAGTGTCCAGTGACCAGTGACCAGTGACCAGCGACAGTGACCATTGACCAGCGATAGTGACCATTGACCAGTGACCAGTGACCAGTGACCAGTGACCAGTGACCAGCGATAGTGAACACTGACCAGTGACAAGTACCAGTGACTTGTGACCAGTGACCAGTGACCTGTGACTTGTGACCAGTGACCAGTGGCCAGTGACCACTGACCAGTGACAAGTGACCAGTGACTTTTGACCAGTGACCAGTGACCAGTGGCCAGTGACCAGCGACAGTGACCATTGACCAGCGATAGTGACCAATGACCAGTGACCAGTGACCAGTGACCAGTGACCAGTGACCAGTGACCAGTGACCAGTGACCAGTGACCATTGACCGGTGAACAGTGACCAGTGACCAGCGACCAGTGACAGTGACCATTGACCCGTGACCAGTGACCAGTGACCAGTGACTTGTGACCAGTGACCAGTGACCAGTGACCAGTAACCAGTGACCAGTGACAATTGACCTGTGACCAGTGACCAGTGACCAGTGACCAGTGACCAGTGACCAGTGACCAGCGACAAAGACCATTGTCCAGTGGCCAGTGACCAGTGACCAGTGACCAGTGACCAGTGACCAGTGACCAGTGACCAGTGAACAGTGACCCGTGACCAGTGACCATTGACTTGTGACCAGTGACCAGTGACCAGTGACCTGTGACCAGTGACCAGTGAACAGTGACCAGTGACCACTGACCAGTGATAAGTGACCAGCGACTTTTGACCAGTGACCAGTGTCCAGTGACCAGTGACCAGTGTCCAGCGACAGTGACCATTGACCAGCGATAGGGACCATTGACCAGTGACCAGTGACCAGTGACCAGTGACCAGCGATAGTGAACACTGACCAGTGACAAGTGACCAGTGACTTGTGACCAGTGACCAGTGACCAGTGACCTGTGACTTGTGACCAGTGACCAGTCGCCAGTGACCAGTGACCAGTGACAAGTGACCAGTGACCATTGCCCAGTGACCAGTGACCAGTGACCAGTGACAAGTGACCAGTGACTTGTGACCAGTAACCAGTGACCAGTGACCAGTGACCAGTGACCAGTGTCCAGTGACCAGTGACCAGTAACCATTGACCTGTGACAAGTGACCAGTGACCAGTGACCAGTGACCAGTGACCAGTGACCAGTGACCAGTGAACTTTGACCTGTGACCAGTGACCAGTGACCAGTGAATAGTGACCAGTGACCAGTGACCAGCGACAGTGACCATTGACCAGTGACCAGTGACCAGTGACCATTGACCAGCCACAGTGACCAGTTACCAGTGACCAGTGACCGGTGACCAGTGACTAGCGACCAGTGAACAGTGACCCGTGACCAGTGACCATTGACCTGTGACCAGTGACCAGTGACCTGTGACCAGTGACCAGTGACCAGTGACCATTGACCTGTGACCAGTGACCAGTGACCATTGACCTGTGACCAGTGACCAGTGACCAGTGACCAGCGACCATTGACCTGTGACCAGTGACCAGTGACCAGTGACCAGTGACCAGTGACCTGTGACCAGTGACCAGTGACAGTTGACCTGTGACCAGTGACCAGTGACCAGTGACCAGTGACCAGTGACCAGTGACCACTGACCAGTGATAAGTGACCAGTGACTTTTGACCAGTGACCAGTGTCCAGTGACCAGTGACCAGTGACCAGCGACAGTGCCCATTGACCAGCGATAGTGACCATTGACCAGTGACCAGTGACCAGTGACCAGTGACCAGTGACCAGCGATAGTGACCATTGACCAGTGACCAGTGACCATTGACCTGTGACCAGTGACCAGTGACCAGTGACCAGTGACCTGTGACGAGTGACCAGTGACCAGTGACCAGTGACCACTGACCAGTGATAAGTGACCAGTGACTTTTGACCAGTGACCAGCGACAGTGACCATTGACCAGCGATAGTGACCATTGACCAGTGACCAGTGACCAGTGACCAGTGACCAGTGACCAGCGATAGTGACCATTGACCAGTGACCAGTGACCAGTGACCAGTGACCAGTGAACTTTGACCTGTGACCAGTGACCAGTGACCAGTGAATAGTGACCAGTGACCAGTGACCAGCGACAGTGACCATTGACCAGTGACCAGTGATAAGTGACCAGCGACTTTTGACCAGTGACCAGTGTCCAGTGACCAGTGACCAGTGACCAGCGACAGTGACCATTGACCAGCGATAGTGACCATTGACCAGTGACCAGTGACCAGTGACCAGTGACCAGTGACCAGCGATAGTGAACACTGACCAGTGACAAGTACCAGTGACTTGTGACCAGTGACCAGTGACCGGTGACTTTTGACCAGTGACCAGTGGCCAGTGACCACTGACCAGTGACAAGTGACCAGTGACTTTTGACCAGTGACCAGTGACCAGTGACCAGTGGCCAGCCACAGTGACCAGTTACCAGTGACCAGTGACCGGTGACCAGTGACTAGCGACCAGTGAACAGTGACCCGTGACCAGTGACCATTGACCTGTGACCAGTGACCAGTGACCAGTGACCTGTGACCAGTGACCAGTGAACAGTGACCAGTGACCACTGACCAGTGATAAGTGACCAGCGACTTTTGACCAGTGACCAGTGTCCAGTGACCAGTGACCAGTGTCCAGCGACAGTGACCATTGACCAGCGATAGGGACCATTGACCAGTGACCAGTGACCAGTGACCAGTGACCAGCGATAGTGAACACTGACCAGTGACAAGTGACCAGTGACTTGTGACCAGTGACCAGTGACCTGTGACTTGTGACCAGTGACCAGTGGCCAGTGACCAGTGACCAGTGACAAGTGACCAGTGACCATTGACCAGTGACCAGTGACCAGTGACAAGTGACCAGTGACTTGTGACCAGTAACCCGTGACCAGTGACCAGTGACCAGTGACCAGTGTCCAGTGACCAGTGACCAGTGACCATTGACCTGTGACCAGTGACCAGTGACCAGTGACCAGTGACCAGTGACCAGTGACCAGTGACCAGTGAACTTTGACCTGTGACCAGTGACCAGTGACCAGTGAATAGTGACCAGTGACCAGTGACCAGCGACTGTGACCATTGACCAGTGACCAGTGACCAGTGACCATTGACCAGCCACAGTGACTAGTTACCAGTGACCATTGACCTGTGACCAGTGACCAGTGACCAGTGACCAGTGACCTGTGACGAGTGACCAGTGACCAGTGACCAGTGACCAGTGACCAGTGACTTTTGACCAGTGACCAGTGTCCAGTGACCAGTGACCAGTGACCAGCGACAGTGACCATTGACCAGCGATAGTGACCATTGACCAGTGACCAGTGACCAGTGACCAGTGACCAGTGACCAGCGATAGTGAACACTGACCAGTGACAAGTACCAGTGACTTGTGACCAGTGACCAGTGACCTGTGACTTGTGACCAGTGACCAGTGGCCAGTGACCACTGACCAGTGACAAGTGACCAGTGACTTTTGACCAGTGACCAGTGACCAGTGGCCAGTGACCAGCGACAGTGACCATTGACCAGCGATAGTGACCAATGACCAGTGACCAGTGACAAGTGACCAGTGACCAGTGACCAGTGACCAGTGACCAGTGACCAGTGACCAGTGACCAGTGACCAGTGACCAGTGACCATTGACCGGTGACCAGTGACCAGTGACCAGTGACCATTGACCAGTGACCAGTGACCAGTGACCAGTGACCAGTGACCAGCCACAGTGACCAGTTACCAGTGACCAGTGACCGGTGACCAGTGACTAGCGACCAGTGAACAGTGACCCGTGACCAGTGACCATTGACCTGTGACCAGTGACCAGTGACCAGTGACCAGTGACCTGTGACCAGTGACCAGTGACCATTGACCTGTGACCAGTGACCAGTGACCAGTGACCACTGACCAGTGACCGGTGACCAGTGACTAGCGACCAGTGAACAGTGACACGTGACATGCGACGCGTGACCAGTGACCAGTGACCAGTGACCAGTGACCAGTGACCAGTGACCAGTGACCAGTGTCCAGTGACCAGTGACCAGTGACCATTGACCTGTGACCAGTGACCAGTGACCAGTGACCAGTGAGCAGTGACCAGTGACCAGTGAACTTTGACCTGTGACCAGTGACCGGTGACCAGTGACTAGCGACCAGTGAACAGTGACCCGTGACCAGTGACCATTGACCTGTGACCAGTGACCAGTGACCAGTGACCAGTGACCTGTGACCAGTGACCAGTGACCATTGACCTGTGACCAGTGACCAGTGACCAGTGACCACTGACCAGTGATAAGTGACCAGCGACTTTTGACCAGTGACCAGTGTCCAGTGACCAGTGACCAGTGACCAGCGACAGTGACCATTGACCAGCGATAGTGACCATTGACCAGTGACCAGTGACCAGTGACCAGTGACCAGTGTCCAGCCACAGTGACCAGTGACCAGTGACCAGTGACCGGTGACCAGTGACTAGCGACCAGTGAACAGTGACACGTGACATGCGACGCGTGACCAGTGACCAGTGACCAGTGACCAGTGACCAGTGACCAGTGACCAGTGACCAGTGACCAGTGACCAGTGTCCAGTGACCAGTGACCAGTGACCATTGACCTGTGACCAGTGACCAGTGACCAGTGACCAGTGAGCAGTGACCAGTGACCAGTGAACTTTGACCTGTGACCAGTGACCAGTGACCAGTGAATAGTGACCAGTGACCAGTGACCAGTGACCAGTGACCATTGACCTGTGACCAGTGACCAGTGACCAGTGACCAGTGACCAGTGACCAGTGACCAGTGACCAGTGAACTTTGACCTGTGACCAGTGACCAGTGACCAGTGAATAGTGACCAGTGACCAGTGACCAGCGACTGTGACCATTGACCAGTGACCAGTGACCAGTGACCATTGACCAGCCACAGTGACCAGTTACCAGTGACCATTGACCAGTGACCATTGACCTGTGACCAGTGACCAGTGACCAGTGACCAGTGACCAGTGACCAGTGACCAGTGACCAGTGAACTTTGACCTGTGACCAGTGACCAGTGACCAGTGAATAGTGACCAGTGACCAGTGACCAGCGACTGTGACCATTGACCAGTGACCAGTGACCAGTGACCATTGACCAGCCACAGTGACCAGTTACCAGTGACCATTGACCTGTGACCAGTGACCAGTGACCAGTGACCAGTGACCTGTGACGAGTGACCAGTGACCAGTGACCAGTGACCAGTGACCAGTGACTTTTGACCAGTGACCAGTGTCCAGTGACCAGTGACCAGTGACCAGCGACAGTGACCATTGACCAGCGATAGTGACCATTGACCAGTGACCAGTGACCAGTGACCAGTGACCAGTGACCAGCGATAGTGAACACTGACCAGTGACAAGTACCAGTGACTTGTGACCAGTGACCAGTGACCTGTGACTTGTGACCAGTGACCAGTGGCCAGTGACCACTGACCAGTGACAAGTGACCAGTGACTTTTGACCAGTGACCAGTGACCAGTGGCCAGTGACCAGCGACAGTGACCATTGACCAGCGATAGTGACCAATGACCAGTGACCAGTGACAAGTGACCAGTGACCAGTGACCAGTGACCAGTGACCAGTGACCAGTGACCAGTGACCAGTGACCAGTGACCAGTGACCATTGACCGGTGACCAGTGACCAGTGACCAGTGACCATTGACCAGTGACCAGTGACCAGTGACCAGTGACCAGTGACCAGCCACAGTGACCAGTTACCAGTGACCAGTGACCGGTGACCAGTGACTAGCGACCAGTGAACAGTGACCCGTGACCAGTGACCATTGACCTGTGACCAGTGACCAGTGACCAGTGACCAGTGACCTGTGACCAGTGACCAGTGACCATTGACCTGTGACCAGTGACCAGTGACCAGTGACCACTGACCAGTGACCGGTGACCAGTGACTAGCGACCAGTGAACAGTGACACGTGACATGCGACGCGTGACCAGTGACCAGTGACCAGTGACCAGTGACCAGTGACCAGTGACCAGTGACCAGTGTCCAGTGACCAGTGACCAGTGACCATTGACCTGTGACCAGTGACCAGTGACCAGTGACCAGTGAGCAGTGACCAGTGACCAGTGAACTTTGACCTGTGACCAGTGACCGGTGACCAGTGACTAGCGACCAGTGAACAGTGACCCGTGACCAGTGACCATTGACCTGTGACCAGTGACCAGTGACCAGTGACCAGTGACCTGTGACCAGTGACCAGTGACCATTGACCTGTGACCAGTGACCAGTGACCAGTGACCACTGACCAGTGATAAGTGACCAGCGACTTTTGACCAGTGACCAGTGTCCAGTGACCAGTGACCAGTGACCAGCGACAGTGACCATTGACCAGCGATAGTGACCATTGACCAGTGACCAGTGACCAGTGACCAGTGACCAGTGTCCAGCCACAGTGACCAGTGACCAGTGACCAGTGACCGGTGACCAGTGACTAGCGACCAGTGAACAGTGACACGTGACATGCGACGCGTGACCAGTGACCAGTGACCAGTGACCAGTGACCAGTGACCAGTGACCAGTGACCAGTGACCAGTGACCAGTGTCCAGTGACCAGTGACCAGTGACCATTGACCTGTGACCAGTGACCAGTGACCAGTGACCAGTGAGCAGTGACCAGTGACCAGTGAACTTTGACCTGTGACCAGTGACCAGTGACCAGTGAATAGTGACCAGTGACCAGTGACCAGCGACAGTGACCATTGACCAGTGACCAGTGACCAGTGACCATTGACCAGTGACCAGTGACCAGTGACCAGTGACCAGTGGCCAGCCACAGTGACCAGTTACCAGTGACCAGTGACCGGTGACCAGTGACTAGCGACCAGTGAACAGTGACCCGTGACCAGTGACCATTGACCTGTGACCAGTGACCAGTGACCAGTGACCTGTGACCAGTGACCAGTGGCCAGTGACCAGTGACCAGTGACAAGTGACCAGTGACCATTGACCAGTGACCAGTGACCAGTGACAAGTGACCAGTGACTTGTGACCAGTAACCAGTGACCAGTGACCAGTGACCAGTGACCAGTGTCCAGTGACCAGTGACCAGTGACCATTGACCTGTGACCAGTGACCAGTGACCAGTGACCAGTGACCAGTGACCAGTGACCAGTGAACTTTGACCTGTGACCAGTGACCAGTGACCAGTGAATAGTGACCAGTGACCAGTGACCAGCGACAGTGACCATTGACCAGTGACCAGTGACCAGTGACCATTGACCAGCCACAGTGACCAGTTACCAGTGACCAGTGACCGGTGACCAGTGACTAGCGACCAGTGAACAGTGACCCGTGACCAGTGACCATTGACCTGTGACCAGTGACCAGTGACCAGTGACCAGTGACCTGTGACCAGTGACCAGTGACCATTGACCTGTGACCAGTGACCAGTGACCAGTGACCACTGACCAGTGATAAGTGACCAGCGACTTTTGACCAGTGACCAGTGTCCAGTGACCAGTGACCAGTGACCAGCGACAGTGACCATTGACCAGCGATAGTGACCATTGACCAGTGACCAGTGACCAGTGACCAGTGACCAGTGACCAGCGATAGTGAACACTGACCAGTGACAAGTGACCAGTGACTTGTGACCAGTGACCAGTGACCTGTGACTTGTGACCAGTGACCAGTGGCCAGTGACCACTGACCAGTGACAAGTGACCAGTGACTTTTGACCAGTGACCAGTGACCAGTGGCCAGTGACCAGCGACAGTGACCCTTGACCAGCGATAGTGACCAATGACCAGTGACCAGTGACCAGTGACCAGTGACCAGTGACCAGTGACCAGTGACCAGTGACCATTGACCGGTGAACAGTGACCAGTGACCAGCGACCAGTGACAGTGACCATTGACCCGTGACCAGTGACCAGTGACCAGTGACTTGTGACCAGTGACCAGTGACCAGTGACCAGTAACCAGTGACCAGTGACAATTGACCTGTGACCAGTGACCAGTGACCAGTGACCAGTGACCAGTGTCCAGTGACCAGTGACCAGTGACCATTGACCTGTGACCAGTGACCAGTGACCAGTGACCAGTGAGCAGTGACCAGTGACCAGTGAACTTTGACCTGTGACCAGTGACCAGTGACCAGTGAATAGTGACCAGTGACCAGTGACCAGCGACAGTGACCATTGACCAGTGACCAGTGACCAGTGACCATTGACCAGTGACCAGTGACCAGTGACCAGTGACCAGTGGCCAGCCACAGTGACCAGTTACCAGTGACCAGTGACCGGTGACCAGTGACTAGCGACCAGTGAACAGTGACCCGTGACCAGTGACCATTGACCTGTGACCAGTGACCAGTGACCAGTGACCTGTGACCAGTGACCAGTGAACAGTGACCAGTGACCATTGACCAGTGACCAGTGACCAGTGACCAGTGACCAGTGGCCAGCCACAGTGACCAGTTACCAGTGACCAGTGACCGGTGACCAGTGACTAGCGACCAGTGAACAGTGACCCGTGACCAGTGACCAGTGTCCAGTGACCTGTGACCAGTGTCCAGCGACAGTGACCATTGACCAGCGATAGGGACCATTGACCAGTGACCAGTGACCAGTGACCAGTGACCAGCGATAGTGAACACTGACCAGTGACAAGTGACCAGTGACTTGTGACCAGTGACCAGTGACCTGTGACTTGTGACCAGTGACCAGTGACCAGTGACCAGTGACCATTGACCTGTGACCAGTGACCAGTGACCAGTGACCAGTGAGCAGTGACCAGTGACCAGTGAACTTTGACCTGTGACCAGTGACCAGTGACCAGTGAATAGTGACCAGCGATAGTGAACACTGACCAGTGACAAGTGACCAGTGACTTGTGACCAGTGACCAGTGACCTGTGACTTGTGACCAGTGACCAGTGACCAGTGACCAGTGACCATTGACCTGTGACCAGTGACCAGTGACCAGTGACCAGTGACCAGTGACCAGTGACCAGTGACCATTGACCTGTGACTTGTGACCAGTGACCAGTGGCCAGTGACCACTGACCAGTGACAAGTGACCAGTGACTTTTGACCAGTGACCAGTGACCAGTGGCCAGTGACCAGCGACAGTGACCATTGACCAGCGATAGTGACCAATGACCAGTGACCAGTGACAAGTGACCAGTGACCAGTGACCAGTGACCAGTGACCAGTGACCAGTGACCAGTGACCAGTGACCAGTGACCATTGACCGGTGACCAGTGACCAGTGACCAGTGACCATTGACCAGTGACCAGTGACCAGTGACCAGTGACCAGTGACCAGCCACAGTGACCAGTTACCAGTGACCAGTGACCGGTGACCAGTGACTAGCGACCAGTGAACAGTGACCCGTGACCAGTGACCATTGACCTGTGACCAGTGACCAGTGACCAGTGACCAGTGACCTGTGACCAGTGACCAGTGACCATTGACCTGTGACCAGTGACCAGTGACCAGTGACCACTGACCAGTGATAAGTGACCAGCGACTTTTGACCAGTGACCAGTGTCCAGTGACCAGTGACCAGTGACCAGCGACAGTGACCATTGACCAGCGATAGTGACCATTGACCAGTGACCAGTGACCAGTGACCAGTGACCAGTGACCAGCGATAGTGAACACTGACCAGTGACAAGTGACCAGTGACTTGTGACCAGTGACCAGTGACCTGTGACTTGTGACCAGTGACCAGTGGCCAGTGACCACTGACCAGTGACAAGTGACCAGTGACTTTTGACCAGTGACCAGTGACCAGTGGCCAGTGACCAGCGACAGTGACCCTTGACCAGCGATAGTGACCAATGACCAGTGACCAGTGACCAGTGACCAGTGACCAGTGACCAGTGACCATTGACCGGTGAACAGTGACCAGTGACCAGCGACCAGTGACAGTGACCATTGACCCGTGACCAGTGACCAGTGACCAGTGACTTGTGACCAGTGACCAGTGACCAGTGACCAGTAACCAGTGACCAGTGACAATTGACCTGTGACCAGTGACCAGTGACCAGTGACCAGTGACCAGTGACCAGTGACCAGCGACAAAGACCATTGTCCAGTGGCCAGTGACCAGTGACCAGTGACCAGTGACCAGTGACCAGTGACCAGTGACCAGTGAACAGTGACCCGTGACCAGTGACCATTGACCTGTGACCAGTGACCAGTGACCAGTGACCTGTGACCAGTGACCAGTGAACAGTGACCAGTGACCACTGACCAGTGATAAGTGACCAGCGACTTTTGACCAGTGACCAGTGTCCAGTGACCAGTGACCAGTGTCCAGCGACAGTGACCATTGACCAGCGATAGGGACCATTGACCAGTGACCAGTGACCAGTGACCAGTGACCAGCGATAGTGAACACTGACCAGTGACAAGTGACCAGTGACTTGTGACCAGTGACCAGTGACCTGTGACTTGTGACCAGTGACCAGTCGCCAGTGACCAGTGACCAGTTACAAGTGACCAGTGACCATTGCCCAGTGACCAGTGACCAGTGACAAGTGACCAGTGACTTGTGACCAGTAACCAGTGACCAGTGACCAGTGACCAGTGACCAGTGTCCAGTGACCAGTGACCAGTGACCATTGACCTGTGACCAGTGACCAGTGACCAGTGACCAGTGACCAGTGACCAGTGACCAGTGACCAGTGAAATTTGACCTGTGACCAGTGACCAGTGACCAGTGAATAGTGACCAGTGACCAGTGACCAGTGACCAGTGACCACTGACCAGTGATAAGTGACCAGTGACTTTTGACCAGTGACCAGCGACAGTGACCATTGACCAGCGATAGTGACCATTGTCCAGTTGCCAGTGACCAGTGACCAGTGACCAGTGACCAGCGATAGTGACCATTGACCAGTGACCAGTGACCAGTGACCAGTGACCAGTGAACTTTGACCTGTGACCAGTGACCAGTGACCAGTGAATAGTGACCAGTGACCAGTGACCAGCGACAGTGACCATTGACCAGTGACCAGTGATAAGTGACCAGCGACTTTTGACCAGTGACCAGTGTCCAGTGACCAGTGACCAGTGACCAGCGACAGTGACCATTGACCAGCGATAGTGACCATTGACCAGTGACCAGTGACCAGTGACCAGTGACCAGTGACCAGCGATAGTGAACACTGACCAGTGACAAGTACCAGTGACTTGTGACCAGTGACCAGTGACCTGTGACTTTTGACCAGTGACCAGTGGCCAGTGACCACTGACCAGTGACAAGTGACCAGTGACTTTTGACCAGTGACCAGTGACCAGTGACCAGTGGCCAGCCACAGTGACCAGTTACCAGTGACCAGTGACCGGCGACCAGTGACTAGCGACCAGTGAACAGTGACCCGTGACCAGTGACCATTGACCTGTGACCAGTGACCAGTGACCAGTGACCTGTGACCAGTGACCAGTGAACAGTGACCAGTGACCACTGACCAGTGATAAGTGACCAGCGACTTTTGACCAGTGACCAGTGTCCAGTGACCAGTGACCAGTGTCCAGCGACAGTGACCATTGACCAGCGATAGGGACCATTGACCAGTGACCAGTGACCAGTGACCAGTGACCAGCGATAGTGAACACTGACCAGTGACAAGTGACCAGTGACTTGTGACCAGTGACCAGTGACCTGTGACTTGTGACCAGTGACCAGTGGCCAGTGACCAGTGACCAGTGACAAGTGACCAGTGACCATTGACCAGTGACCAGTGACCAGTGACAAGTGACCAGTGACTTGTGACCAGTAACCAGTGACCAGTGACCAGTGACCAGTGACCAGTGTCCAGTGACCAGTGACCAGTGACCATTGACCTGTGACCAGTGACCAGTGACCAGTGACCAGTGACCAGTGACCAGTGACCAGTGACCAGTGAACTTTGACCTGTGACCAGTGACCAGTGACCAGTGAATAGTAACCAGTGACCAGTGACCAGCGACAGTGACCATTGACCAGTGACCAGTGACCAGTGACCATTGACCAGCCACAGTGACCAGTTACCAGTGACCAGTGACCGGTGACCAGTGACTAGCGACCAGTGAACAGTGACCCGTGACCAGTGACCATTGACCTGTGACCAGTGACCAGTGACCTGTGACCAGTGACCAGTGACCAGTGACCATTGACCTGTGATCAGTGACCAGTGACCATTGACCTGTGACCAGTGACCAGTGACCAGTGACCAGCGACCATTGACCTGTGACCAGTGACCAGTGACCAGTGACCAGTGACCTGTGACCAGTGACCAGTGACAGTTGACCTGTGACCAGTGACCAGTGACCAGTGACCAGTGACCTGTGACGAGTGACCAGTGACCAGTGACCAGTGACCAGTGACTTTTGACCAGTGACCAGTGTCCAGTGACCAGTGACCAGTGACCAGCGACAGTGACCATTGACCAGCGATAGTGACCATTGACCAGTGACCAGTGACCAGTGACCAGTGACCAGTGACCAGCGATAGTGAACACTGACCAGTGACAAGTACCAGTGACTTGTGACCAGTGACCAGTGACCTGTGACTTGTGACCAGTGACCAGTGGCCAGTGACCACTGACCAGTGACAAGTGACCAGTGTCTTTTGACCAGTGACCAGTGACCAGTGGCCAGTGACCAGCGACAGTGACCATTGACCAGCGATAGTGACCAATGACCAGTGACCAGTGACAAGTGACCAGTGACCAGTGACCAGTGACCAGTGACCAGTGACCAGTGACCAGTGACCAGTGACCAGTGACCATTGACCGGTGACCAGTGACCAGTGACCAGTGACCATTGACCAGTGACCAGTGACCAGTGACCAGTGACCAGTGACCAGTGACCAGCCACATGACCAGTTACCAGTGACCAGTGACCGGTGACCAGTGACTAGCGACCAGTGAACAGTGACCCGTGACCAGTGACCATTGACCTGTGACCAGTGACCAGTGACCAGTGACCACTGACCAGTGATAAGTGACCAGTGACCAGTGACCTGTGACCAGTGACCAGTGAACAGTGACCAGTGACCACTGACCAGTGATAAGTGACCAGCGACTTTTGACCAGTGACCAGTGTCCAGTGACCAGTGACCAGTGTCCAGCGACAGTGAACATTGACCAGCGATAGGGACCATTGACCAGTGACCAGTGACCAGTGACCAGTGACCAGCGATAGTGAACACTGACCAGTGACAAGTGACCAGTGACTTGTGACCAGTGACCAGTGACCTGTGACTTGTGACCAGTGACCAGTCGCCAGTGACCAGTGACCAGTGACAAGTGACCAGTGACCATTGACCAGTGACCAGTGACCAGTGACTAGTGACCAGTGACTTGTGACCAGTAACCAGTGACCAGTGACCAGTGACCAGTGTCCAGTGACCAGTGACCAGTGAACTTTGACCTGTGACCAGTGACCAGTGACCAGTGAATAGTGACCAGTGACCAGTGACCAGCGACAGTGACCATTGACCAGTGACCAGTGACCAGTGACCATTGACCAGCCACAGTGACCAGTTACCAGTGACCAGTGACCGGTGACCAGTGACTAGCGACCAGTGAACAGTGACCCGTGACCAGTGACCATTGACCTGTGACCAGTGACCAGTGACCTGTGACCAGTGACCAGTGACCAGTGACCATTGACCTGTGACCAGTGACCAGTGACCATTGACCTGTGACCAGTGACCAGTGACCAGTGACCAGTGACCAGTGACCAGTGACCACTGACCAGTGATAAGTGACCAGTGACTTTTGACCAGTGACCAGTGTCCAGTGACCAGTGACCAGTGACCAGCGACAGTGACCATTGACGAGCGATAGTGACCATTGACCAGTGACCAGTGACCAGTGACCAGTGACCAGTGACCAGCGATAGTGACCATTGACCAGTGACCAGTGACCATTGACCTGTGACCAGTGACCAGTGACCAGTGACCAGTGACCTGTGACGAGTGACCAGTGACCAGTGACCAGTGACCACTGACCAGTGATAAGTGACCAGTGAGTTTTGACCAGTGACCAGCGACAGTGACCATTGACCAGCGATAGTGACCATTGACCAGTGACCAGTGACCAGTGACCAGTGACCAGTGACCAGCGATAGTGACCATTGACCAGTGACCAGTGACCAGTGACCAGTGACCAGTGAACTTTGACCTGTGACCAGTGACCAGTGACCAGTGAATAGTGACCAGTGACCAGTGACCAGCGACAGTGACCATTGACCAGTGACCAGTGATAAGTGACCAGCGACTTTTGACCAGTGACCAGTGTCCAGTGACCAGTGACCAGTGACCAGCGACAGTGACCATTGACCAGCGATAGTGACCATTGACCAGTGACCAGTGACCAGTGACCAGTGACCAGCGATAGTGAACACTGAGCAGTGACAAGTACCAGTGACTTGTGACCAGAGACCAGTGACCAGTGGCCAGTGACCAGCGACAGTGACCATTGACCAGCGATAGTGACCAATGACCAGTGACCAGTGACCAGTGACCAGTGACCAGTGACCAGTGGCCAGTGACCAGTGACCAGTGACCATTGACCGGTGAACAGTGACCAGTGACCAGCGACCAGTGACAGTGACCATTGACCCGTGACCAGTGACCAGTGACCAGTGACTTGTGACCTGTGACCAGTGACCAGTGACCAGTGACCAGTGACCAGTAACCAGTGACCAGTGACAATTGACCTGTGACCAGTGACCAGTGACCAGTGACCAGTGACCAGTGACCAGCGACAAAGACCATTGTCCAGTGGCCAGTGACCAGTGACCAGTGACCAGTGACCAGTGACCAGTGACCAGTGACCAGTGACCAGTGACCAGTGACCAGTGACCAGTGACCAGTGACCAGTGACCAGTGACCAGTGACCAGCGATAGTGAACACTGACCAGTGACAAGTGACCAGTGACTTGTGACCAGTGACCAGTGCCCTGTGACTTGTGACCAGTGACCAGTGGCCAGTGACCACTGACCAGTGACAAGTGACCAGTGACTTTGACCAGTGACCAGTGACCAGTGGCCAGTGACCAGCGACAGTGACCATTGACCAGCGATAGTGACCAATGACCAGTGACCAGTGACCAGTGACCAGTGACCAGTGACCAGTGACCAGCGATAGTGAACACTGACCAGTGACAAGTGACCAGTGACTTGTGACCAGTGACCAGTGCCCTGTGACTTGTGACCAGTGACCAGTGGCCAGTGACCACTGACCAGTGACAAGTGACCAGTGACTTTGACCAGTGACCAGTGACCAGTGGCCAGTGACCAGCGACAGTGACCATTGACCAGCGATAGTGACCAATGACCAGTGACCAGTGACAAGTGACCAGTGACCAGTGACCAGTGACCAGTGACCAGTGACCAGTGACCATTGACCGGTGACCAGTGACCAGTGACCAGCGACAGTGACCATTGACCAGTGACCAGTGACCAGTGACCATTGACCAGTGACCAGTGACCAGTGACCAGTGACCAGTGACCAGCGACAGTGACCATTGACCAGCGATAGTGACCAATGACCAGTGACCAGTGACAAGTGACCAGTGACTTGTGACCAGTGACCAGTGACCAGTGACCAGTGACCAGTGACCAGTAACCAGTGACCAGTGACAATTGACCTGTGACCAGTGACCAGTGACCAGTGACCAGTGACCAGTGACCAGTGACCAGCGACAAAGACCATTGTCCAGTGGCCAGTGACCAGTGACCAGTGACCAGTGACCAGTGACCAGTGACCAGTGACCAGTGACCAGTGACCAGTGACCAGTGACCAGTGACCAGTGACCACTGACAATTGACATGTGACCAGTGACCAGTGACCAGTGACCAGTGACCAGTGACCAGTGACCAGTGACCAGTGACCAGTGACAATTGACCTGTGACCAGTGACCAGTGACCAGTGACCAGTGACCAGTGACCAGTGACCAGTGACCAGCGACAAAGACCATTGTCCAGTGGCCAGTGACCAGTGACCAGTGACCAGTGACCAGTGACCAGTGACCAGTGACCAGTGACCAGTGACCAGTGACCAGTGACCAGTGACCAGTGACCACTGACAATTGACATGTGACCAGTGACCAGTGACCAGTGACCAGTGACCAGTGACCAGTGACCAGTGACCAGTGACCACTGACAATTGACCTGTGACCAGTGACCAGTGACCAGTGACCAGTGACCAGTGACCAGTGACCAGTGACCAGTGACCACTGACCAGTGACAAGTGACCAGTGACCAGTGACAAGTGACCAGCCACAGTGACCAGTTACCAGTGACCAGTGACCGGTGACCAGTGACTAGCGACCAGTGAACAGTGACCCGTGACCAGTGACCATTGACCTGTGACCAGTGACCAGTGACCACTGACCAGTGACCTGTGACCAGTGACCAGTGACCATTGACCTGTGACCAGTGACCAGTGACCAGTGACCACTGACCAGTGATAAGTGACCAGCGACTTTTGACCAGTGACCAGTGTCCAGTGACCAGTGACCAGTGACCAGCGACAGTGACCATTGACCAGCGATAGTGACCATTGACCAGTGACCAGTGACCAGTGACCAGTGACCAGTGACCAGCGATAGTGAACACTGACCAGTGACAAGTGACCAGTGACTTGTGACCAGTGACCAGTGACCTGTGACTTGTGACCAGTGACCAGTGGCCAGTGACCACTGACCAGTGACAAGTGACCAGTGACTTTTGACCAGTGACCAGTGACCAGTGGCCAGTGACCAGCGACAGTGACCCTTGACCAGCGATAGTGACCAATGACCAGTGACCAGTGACCAGTGACCAGTGACCAGTGACCAGTGACCAGTGACCAGTGACCATTGACCGGTGAACAGTGACCAGTGACCAGCGACCAGTGACAGTGACCATTGACCCGTGACCAGTGACCAGTGACCAGTGACTTGTGACCAGTGACCAGTGACCAGTGACCAGTAACCAGTGACCAGTGACAATTGACCTGTGACCAGTGACCAGTGACCAGTGACCAGTGACCAGTGTCCAGTGACCAGTGACCAGTGACCATTGACCTGTGACCAGTGACCAGTGACCAGTGACCAGTGAGCAGTGACCAGTGACCAGTGAACTTTGACCTGTGACCAGTGACCAGTGACCAGTGAATAGTGACCAGTGACCAGTGACCAGCGACAGTGACCATTGACCAGTGACCAGTGACCAGTGACCATTGACCAGTGACCAGTGACCAGTGACCAGTGACCAGTGGCCAGCCACAGTGACCAGTTACCAGTGACCAGTGACCGGTGACCAGTGACTAGCGACCAGTGAACAGTGACCCGTGACCAGTGACCATTGACCTGTGACCAGTGACCAGTGACCAGTGACCTGTGACCAGTGACCAGTGAACAGTGACCAGTGACCATTGACCAGTGACCAGTGACCAGTGACCAGTGACCAGTGGCCAGCCACAGTGACCAGTTACCAGTGACCAGTGACCGGTGACCAGTGACTAGCGACCAGTGAACAGTGACCCGTGACCAGTGACCAGTGTCCAGTGACCAGTGACCAGTGTCCAGCGACAGTGACCATTGACCAGCGATAGGGACCATTGACCAGTGACCAGTGACCAGTGACCAGCGATAGTGAACACTGACCAGTGACAAGTGACCAGTGACTTGTGACCAGTGACCAGTGACCTGTGACTTGTGACCAGTGACCAGTGACCAGTGACCAGTGACCATTGACCTGTGACCAGTGACCAGTGACCAGTGACCAGTGAGCAGTGACCAGTGACCAGTGAACTTTGACCTGTGACCAGTGACCAGTGACCAGTGAATAGTGACCAGCGATAGTGAACACTGACCAGTGACAAGTGACCAGTGACTTGTGACCAGTGACCAGTGACCTGTTACTTGTGACCAGTGACCAGTGACCAGTGACCAGTGACCATTGACCTGTGACCAGTGACCAGTGACCAGTGACCAGTGACCAGTGACCAGTGACCAGTGACCATTGACCTGTGACTTGTGACCAGTGACCAGTGGCCAGTGACCACTGACCAGTGACAAGTGACCAGTGACTTTTGACCAGTGACCAGTGACCAGTGGCCAGTGACCAGCGACAGTGACCATTGACCAGCGATAGTGACCAATGACCAGTGACCAGTGACAAGTGACCAGTGACCAGTGACCAGTGACCAGTGACCAGTGACCAGTGACCAGTGACCAGTGACCAGTGACCATTGACCGGTGACCAGTGACCAGTGACCAGTGACCATTGACCAGTGACCAGTGACCAGTGACCAGTGACCAGTGACCAGCCACAGTGACCAGTTACCAGTGACCAGTGACCGGTGACCAGTGACTAGCGACCAGTGAACAGTGACCCGTGACCAGTGACCATTGACCTGTGACCAGTGACCAGTGACCAGTGACCAGTGACCTGTGACCAGTGACCAGTGACCATTGACCTGTGACCAGTGACCAGTGACCAGTGACCACTGACCAGTGATAAGTGACCAGCGACTTTTGACCAGTGACCAGTGTCCAGTGACCAGTGACCAGTGACCAGCGACAGTGACCATTGACCAGCGATAGTGACCATTGACCAGTGACCAGTGACCAGTGACCAGTGACCAGTGACCAGCGATAGTGAACACTGACCAGTGACAAGTGACCAGTGACTTGTGACCAGTGACCAGTGACCTGTGACTTGTGACCAGTGACCAGTGGCCAGTGACCACTGACCAGTGACAAGTGACCAGTGACTTTTGACCAGTGACCAGTGACCAGTGGCCAGTGACCAGCGACAGTGACCCTTGACCAGCGATAGTGACCAATGACCAGTGACCAGTGACCAGTGACCAGTGACCAGTGACCAGTGACCAGTGACCAGTGACCATTGACCGGTGAACAGTGACCAGTGACCAGCGACCAGTGACAGTGACCATTGACCCGTGACCAGTGACCAGTGACCAGTGACTTGTGACCAGTGACCAGTGACCAGTGACCAGTAACCAGTGACCAGTGACAATTGACCTGTGACCAGTGACCAGTGACCAGTGACCAGTGACCAGTGACCAGTGACCAGCGACAAAGACCATTGTCCAGTGGCCAGTGACCAGTGACCAGTGACCAGTGACCAGTGACCAGTGACCAGTGACCAGTGAACAGTGACCCGTGACCAGTGACCATTGACCTGTGACCAGTGACCAGTGACCAGTGACCTGTGACCAGTGACCAGTGAACAGTGACCAGTGACCACTGACCAGTGATAAGTGACCAGCGACTTTTGACCAGTGACCAGTGTCCAGTGACCAGTGACCAGTGTCCAGCGACAGTGACCATTGACCAGCGATAGGGACCATTGACCAGTGACCAGTGACCAGTGACCAGTGACCAGCGATAGTGAACACTGACCAGTGACAAGTGACCAGTGACTTGTGACCAGTGACCAGTGACCTGTGACTTGTGACCAGTGACCAGTCGCCAGTGACCAGTGACCAGTTACAAGTGACCAGTGACCATTGCCCAGTGACCAGTGACCAGTGACAAGTGACCAGTGACTTGTGACCAGTAACCAGTGACCAGTGACCAGTGACCAGTGACCAGTGTCCAGTGACCAGTGACCAGTGACCATTGACCTGTGACCAGTGACCAGTGACCAGTGACCAGTGACCAGTGACCAGTGACCAGTGACCAGTGAAATTTGACCTGTGACCAGTGACCAGTGACCAGTGAATAGTGACCAGTGACCAGTGACCAGTGACCAGTGACCACTGACCAGTGATAAGTGACCAGTGACTTTTGACCAGTGACCAGCGACAGTGACCATTGACCAGCGATAGTGACCATTGTCCAGTTGCCAGTGACCAGTGACCAGTGACCAGTGACCAGCGATAGTGACCATTGACCAGTGACCAGTGACCAGTGACCAGTGACCAGTGAACTTTGACCTGTGACCAGTGACCAGTGACCAGTGAATAGTGACCAGTGACCAGTGACCAGCGACAGTGACCATTGACCAGTGACCAGTGATAAGTGACCAGCGACTTTTGACCAGTGACCAGTGTCCAGTGACCAGTGACCAGTGACCAGCGACAGTGACCATTGACCAGCGATAGTGACCATTGACCAGTGACCAGTGACCAGTGACCAGTGACCATTGACCTGTGACCAGTGACCAGTGACCAGTGACCTGTGACCAGTGACCAGTGACCTGTGACTTTTGACCAGTGACCAGTGGCCAGTGACCACTGACCAGTGACAAGTGACCAGTGACTTTTGACCAGTGACCAGTGACCAGTGACCAGTGGCCAGCCACAGTGACCAGTTACCAGTGACCAGTGACCGGCGACCAGTGACTAGCGACCAGTGAACAGTGACCCGTGACCAGTGACCATTGACCTGTGACCAGTGACCAGTGACCAGTGACCTGTGACCAGTGACCAGTGAACAGTGACCAGTGACCACTGACCAGTGATAAGTGACCAGCGACTTTTGACCAGTGACCAGTGTCCAGTGACCAGTGACCAGTGTCCAGCGACAGTGACCATTGACCAGCGATAGGGACCATTGACCAGTGACCAGTGACCAGTGACCAGTGACCAGCGATAGTGAACACTGACCAGTGACAAGTGACCAGTGACTTGTGACCAGTGACCAGTGACCTGTGACTTGTGACCAGTGACCAGTGGCCAGTGACCAGTGACCAGTGACAAGTGACCAGTGACCATTGACCAGTGACCAGTGACCAGTGACAAGTGACCAGTGACTTGTGACCAGTAACCAGTGACCAGTGACCAGTGACCAGTGACCAGTGTCCAGTGACCAGTGACCAGTGACCATTGACCTGTGACCAGTGACCAGTGACCAGTGACCAGTGACCAGTGACCAGTGACCAGTGACCAGTGAACTTTGACCTGTGACCAGTGACCAGTGACCAGTGAATAGTGACCAGTGACCAGTGACCAGCGACAGTGACCATTGACCAGTGACCAGTGACCAGTGACCATTGACCAGCCACAGTGACCAGTTACCAGTGACCAGTGACCGGTGACCAGTGACTAGCGACCAGTGAACAGTGACCCGTGACCAGTGACCATTGACCTGTGACCAGTGACCAGTGACCTGTGACCAGTGACCAGTGACCAGTGACCATTGACCTGTGATCAGTGACCAGTGACCATTGACCTGTGACCAGTGACCAGTGACCAGTGACCAGCGACCATTGACCTGTGACCAGTGACCAGTGACCAGTGACCAGTGACCTGTGACCAGTGACCAGTGACAGTTGACCTGTGACCAGTGACCAGTGACCAGTGACCAGTGACCTGTGACGAGTGACCAGTGACCAGTGACCAGTGACCAGTGACTTTTGACCAGTGACCAGGGTCCAGTGACCAGTGACCAGTGACCAGCGACAGTGACCATTGACCAGCGATAGTGACCATTGACCAGTGACCAGTGAACAGTGACCAGTGACCAGTGACCAGCGATAGTGAACACTGACCAGTGACAAGTACCAGTGACTTGTGACCAGTGACCAGTGACCTGTGACTTGTGACCAGTGACCAGTGGCCAGTGACCACTGACCAGTGACAAGTGACCAGTGTCTTTTGACCAGTGACCAGTGACCAGTGGCCAGTGACCAGCGACAGTGACCATTGACCAGCGATAGTGACCAATGACCAGTGACCAGTGACAAGTGACCAGTGACCAGTGACCAGTGACCAGTGACCAGTGACCAGTGACCAGTGACCAGTGACCAGTGACCATTGACCGGTGACCAGTGACCAGTGACCAGTGACCATTGACCAGTGACCAGTGACCAGTGACCAGTGACCAGTGACCAGTGACCAGCCACATGACCAGTTACCAGTGACCAGTGACCGGTGACCAGTGACTAGCGACCAGTGAACAGTGACCCGTGACCAGTGACCATTGACCTGTGACCAGTGACCAGTGACCAGTGACCACTGACCAGTGATAAGTGACCAGTGACCAGTGACCTGTGACCAGTGACCAGTGAACAGTGACCAGTGACCACTGACCAGTGATAAGTGACCAGCGACTTTTGACCAGTGACCAGTGTCCAGTGACCAGTGACCAGTGTCCAGCGACAGTGAACATTGACCAGCGATAGGGACCATTGACCAGTGACCAGTGACCAGTGACCAGTGACCAGCGATAGTGAACACTGACCAGTGACAAGTGACCAGTGACTTGTGACCAGTGACCAGTGACCTGTGACTTGTGACCAGTGACCAGTCGCCAGTGACCAGTGACCAGTGACAAGTGACCAGTGACCATTGACCAGTGACCAGTGACCAGTGACAAGTGACCAGTGACTTGTGACCAGTAACCAGTGACCAGTGACCAGTGACCAGTGACCAGTGTCCAGTGACCAGTGACCAGTGACCATTGACCTGTGACCAGTGACCAGTGACCAGTGACCAGTGACCAGTGACCAGTGACCAGTGACCAGTGAACTTTGACCTGTGACCAGTGACCAGTGACCAGTGAATAGTGACCAGTGACCAGTGACCAGCGACAGTGACCATTGACCAGTGACCAGTGACCAGTGACCATTGACCAGCCACAGTGACCAGTTACCAGTGACCAGTGACCGGTGACCAGTGACTAGCGACCAGTGAACAGTGACCCGTGACCAGTGACCATTGACCTGTGACCAGTGACCAGTGACCTGTGACCAGTGACCAGTGACCAGTGACCATTGACCTGTGACCAGTGACCAGTGACCATTGACCTGTGACCAGTGACCAGTGACCAGTGACCAGTGACCAGTGACCAGTGACCACTGACCAGTGATAAGTGACCAGTGACTTTTGACCAGTGACCAGTGTCCAGTGACCAGTGACCAGTGACCAGCGACAGTGACCATTGACGAGCGATAGTGACCATTGACCAGTGACCAGTGACCAGTGACCAGTGACCAGTGACCAGCGATAGTGACCATTGACCAGTGACCAGTGACCATTGACCTGTGACCAGTGACCAGTGACGAGTGACCAGTGACCTGTGACGAGTGACCAGTGACCAGTGACCAGTGACCACTGACCAGTGATAAGTGACCAGTGACTTTTGACCAGTGACCAGCGACAGTGACCATTGACCAGCGATAGTGACCATTGACCAGTGACCAGTGACCAGTGACCAGTGACCAGTGACCAGCGATAGTGACCATTGACCAGTGACCAGTGACCAGTGACCATTGACCAGCCACAGTGACCAGTTACCAGTGACCAGTGACCGGTGACCAGTGACTAGCGACCAGTGAACAGTGACCCGTGACCAGTGACCATTGACCTGTGACCAGTGACCAGTGACCTGTGACCAGTGACCAGTGACCAGTGACCATTGACCTGTGACCAGTGACCAGTGACCATTGACCTGTGACCAGTGACCAGTGACCAGTGACCAGTGACCAGTGACCAGTGACCACTGACCAGTGATAAGTGACCAGTGACTTTTGACCAGTGACCAGTGTCCAGTGACCAGTGACCAGTGACCAGCGACAGTGACCATTGACGAGCGATAGTGACCATTGACCAGTGACCAGTGACCAGTGACCAGTGACCAGTGACCAGCGATAGTGACCATTGACCAGTGACCAGTGACCATTGACCTGTGACCAGTGACCAGTGACGAGTGACCAGTGACCTGTGACGAGTGACCAGTGACCAGTGACCAGTGACCACTGACCAGTGATAAGTGACCAGTGACTTTTGACCAGTGACCAGCGACAGTGACCATTGACCAGCGATAGTGACCATTGACCAGTGACCAGTGACCAGTGACCAGTGACCAGTGACCAGCGATAGTGACCATTGACCAGTGACCAGTGACCAGTGACCAGTGACCAGTGAACTTTGACCTGTGACCAGTGACCAGTGACCAGTGAATAGTGACCAGTGACCAGTGACCAGCGACAGTGACCATTGACCAGTGACCAGTGATAAGTGACCAGCGACTTTTGACCAGTGACCAGTGTCCAGTGACCAGTGACCAGTGACCAGCGACAGTGACCATTGACCAGCGATAGTGACCATTGACCAGTGACCAGTGACCAGTGACCAGTGACCAGTGACCAGCGATAGTGAACACTGAGCAGTGACAAGTACCAGTGACTTGTGACCAGAGACCAGTGACCAGTGGCCAGTGACCAGCGACAGTGACCATTGACCAGCGATAGTGACCAATGACCAGTGACCAGTGACCAGTGACCAGTGACCAGTGACCAGTGACCAGTGACCAGTGACCAGTGACCAGTGACCATTGACCGGTGAACAGTGACCAGTGACCAGCGACCAGTGACAGTGACCATTGACCCGTGACCAGTGACCAGTGACCAGTGACTTGTGACCAGTGACCAGTGACCAGTGACCAGTGACCAGTGACCAGTAACCAGTGACCAGTGACAATTGACCTGTGACCAGTGACCAGTGACCAGTGACCAGTGACCAGTGACCAGCGACAAAGACCATTGTCCAGTGGCCAGTGACCAGTGACCAGTGACCAGTGACCAGTGACCAGTGACCAGTGACCAGTGACCAGTGACCAGTGACCAGTGACCAGTGACCAGTGACCAGTGACCAGTGACCACTGACAATTGACATGTGACCAGTGACCAGTGACCAGTGACCAGTGACCAGTGACCAGTGACCAGTGACCAGTGACCAGTGACCACTGACAATTGACCTGTGACCAGTGACCAGTGACCAGTGACCAGTGACCAGTGACCAGTGACCAGTGACCAGTGACCACTGACCAGTGACAAGTGACCAGTGACCAGTGACAAGTGACCAGCCACAGTGACCAGTTACCAGTGACCAGTGACCGGTGACCAGTGACTAGCGACCAGTGAACAGTGACCCGTGACCAGTGACCATTGACCTGTGACCAGTGACCAGTGACCAGTGACCAGTGACCTGTGACCAGTGACCAGTGACCATTGACCTGTGACCAGTGACCAGTGACCAGTGACCACTGACCAGTGATAAGTGACCAGCGACTTTTGACCAGTGACCAGTGTCCAGTGACCAGTGACCAGTGACCAGCGACAGTGACCATTGACCAGCGATAGTGACCATTGACCAGTGACCAGTGACCAGTGACCAGTGACCAGTGACCAGCGATAGTGAACACTGACCAGTGACAAGTGACCAGTGACTTGTGATCAGTGACCAGTGACCTGTGACTTGTGACCAGTGACCAGTGGCCAGTGACCACTGACCAGTGACAAGTGACCAGTGACTTTTGACCAGTGACCAGTGACCAGTGGCCAGTGACCAGCGACAGTGACCCTTGACCAGCGATAGTGACCAATGACCAGTGACCAGTGACCAGTGACCAGTGACCAGTGACCAGTGACCAGTGACCAGTGACCATTGACCGGTGAACAGTGACCAGTGACCAGCGACCAGTGACAGTGACCATTGACCCGTGACCAGTGACCAGTGACCAGTGACTTGTGACCAGTGACCAGTGACCAGTGACCAGTAACCAGTGACCAGTGACAATTGACCTGTGACCAGTGACCAGTGACCAGTGACCAGTGACCAGTGTCCAGTGACCAGTGACCAGTGACCATTGACCTGTGACCAGTGACCAGTGACCAGTGACCAGTGAGCAGTGACCAGTGACCAGTGAACTTTGACCTGTGACCAGTGACCAGTGACCAGTGAATAGTGACCAGTGACCAGTGACCAGCGACAGTGACCATTGACCAGTGACCAGTGACCAGTGACCATTGACCAGTGACCAGTGACCAGTGACCAGTGACCAGTGGCCAGCCACAGTGACCAGTTACCAGTGACCAGTGACCGGTGACCAGTGACTAGCGACCAGTGAACAGTGACCCGTGACCAGTGACCATTGACCTGTGACCAGTGACCAGTGACCAGTGACCTGTGACCAGTGACCAGTGAACAGTGACCAGTGACCATTGACCAGTGACCAGTGACCAGTGACCAGTGACCAGTGGCCAGCCACAGTGACCAGTTACCAGTGACCAGTGACCGGTGACCAGTGACTAGCGACCAGTGAACAGTGACCCGTGACCAGTGACCAGTGTCCAGTGACCAGTGACCAGTGTCCAGCGACAGTGACCATTGACCAGCGATAGGGACCATTGACCAGTGACCAGTGACCAGTGACCAGTGACCAGCGATAGTGAACACTGACCAGTGACAAGTGACCAGTGACTTGTGACCAGTGACCAGTGACCTGTGACTTGTGACCAGTGACCAGTGACCAGTGACCAGTGACCATTGACCTGTGACCAGTGACCAGTGACCAGTGACCAGTGAGCAGTGACCAGTGACCAGTGAACTTTGACCTGTGACCAGTGACCAGTGACCAGTGAATAGTGACCAGCGATAGTGAACACTGACCAGTGACAAGTGACCAGTGACTTGTGACCAGTGACCAGTGACCTGTGACTTGTGACCAGTGACCAGTGACCAGTGACCAGTGACCATTGACCTGTGACCAGTGACCAGTGACCAGTGACCAGTGACCAGTGACCAGTGACCAGTGACCATTGACCTGTGACTTGTGACCAGTGACCAGTGGCCAGTGACCACTGACCAGTGACAAGTGACCAGTGACTTTTGACCAGTGACCAGTGACCAGTGGCCAGTGACCAGCGACAGTGACCATTGACCAGCGATAGTGACCAATGACCAGTGACCAGTGACAAGTGACCAGTGACCAGTGACCAGTGACCAGTGACCAGTGACCAGTGACCAGTGACCAGTGACCAGTGACCATTGACCGGTGACCAGTGACCAGTGACCAGTGACCATTGACCAGTGACCAGTGACCAGTGACCAGTGACCAGTGACCAGCCACAGTGACCAGTTACCAGTGACCAGTGACCGGTGACCAGTGACTAGCGACCAGTGAACAGTGACCCGTGACCAGTGACCATTGACCTGTGACCAGTGACCAGTGACCAGTGACCAGTGACCTGTGACCAGTGACCAGTGACCATTGACCTGTGACCAGTGACCAGTGACCAGTGACCACTGACCAGTGATAAGTGACCAGCGACTTTTGACCAGTGACCAGTGTCCAGTGACCAGTGACCAGTGACCAGCGACAGTGACCATTGACCAGCGATAGTGACCATTGACCAGTGACCAGTGACCAGTGACCAGTGACCAGTGACCAGCGATAGTGAACACTGACCAGTGACAAGTGACCAGTGACTTGTGACCAGTGACCAGTGACCTGTGACTTGTGACCAGTGACCAGTGGCCAGTGACCACTGACCAGTGACAAGTGACCAGTGACTTTTGACCAGTGACCAGTGACCAGTGGCCAGTGACCAGCGACAGTGACCCTTGACCAGCGATAGTGACCAATGACCAGTGACCAGTGACCAGTGACCAGTGACCAGTGACCAGTGACCAGTGACCAGTGACCATTGACCGGTGAACAGTGACCAGTGACCAGCGACCAGTGACAGTGACCATTGACCCGTGACCAGTGACCAGTGACCAGTGACTTGTGACCAGTGACCAGTGACCAGTGACCAGTAACCAGTGACCAGTGACAATTGACCTGTGACCAGTGACCAGTGACCAGTGACCAGTGACCAGTGACCAGTGACCAGCGACAAAGACCATTGTCCAGTGGCCAGTGACCAGTGACCAGTGACCAGTGACCAGTGACCAGTGACCAGTGACCAGTGAACAGTGACCCGTGACCAGTGACCATTGACCTGTGACCAGTGACCAGTGACCAGTGACCTGTGACCAGTGACCAGTGAACAGTGACCAGTGACCACTGACCAGTGATAAGTGACCAGCGACTTTTGACCAGTGACCAGTGTCCAGTGACCAGTGACCAGTGTCCAGCGACAGTGACCATTGACCAGCGATAGGGACCATTGCCCAGTGACCAGTGACCAGTGACCAGTGACCAGCGATAGTGAACACTGACCAGTGACAAGTGACCAGTGACTTGTGACCAGTGACCAGTGACCTGTGACTTGTGACCAGTGACCAGTCGCCAGTGACCAGTGACCAGTTACAAGTGACCAGTGACCATTGCCCAGTGACCAGTGACCAGTGACAAGTGACCAGTGACTTGTGACCAGTAACCAGTGACCAGTGACCAGTGACCAGTGACCAGTGTCCAGTGACCAGTGACCAGTGACCATTGACCTGTGACCAGTGACCAGTGACCAGTGACCAGTGACCAGTGACCAGTGACCAGTGACCAGTGAAATTTGACCTGTGACCAGTGACCAGTGACCAGTGAATAGTGACCAGTGACCAGTGACCAGTGACCAGTGACCACTGACCAGTGATAAGTGACCAGTGACTTTTGACCAGTGACCAGCGACAGTGACCATTGACCAGCGATAGTGACCATTGTCCAGTTGCCAGTGACCAGTGACCAGTGACCAGTGACCAGCGATAGTGACCATTGACCAGTGACCAGTGACCAGTGACCAGTGACCAGTGAACTTTGACCTGTGACCAGTGACCAGTGACCAGTGAATAGTGACCAGTGACCAGTGACCAGCGACAGTGACCATTGACCAGTGACCAGTGATAAGTGACCAGCGACTTTTGACCAGTGACCAGTGTCCAGTGACCAGTGACCAGTGACCAGCGACAGTGACCATTGACCAGCGATAGTGACCATTGACCAGTGACCAGTGACCAGTGACCAGTGACCAGTGACCAGCGATAGTGAACACTGACCAGTGACAAGTACCAGTGACTTGTGACCAGTGACCAGTGACCTGTGACTTTTGACCAGTGACCAGTGGCCAGTGACCACTGACCAGTGACAAGTGACCAGTGACTTTTGACCAGTGACCAGTGACCAGTGACCAGTGGCCAGCCACAGTGACCAGTTACCAGTGACCAGTGACCGGCGACCAGTGACTAGCGACCAGTGAACAGTGACCCGTGACCAGTGACCATTGACCTGTGACCAGTGACCAGTGACCAGTGACCTGTGACCAGTGACCAGTGAACAGTGACCAGTGACCACTGACCAGTGATAAGTGACCAGCGACTTTTGACCAGTGACCAGTGTCCAGTGACCAGTGACCAGTGTCCAGCGACAGTGACCATTGACCAGCGATAGGGACCATTGACCAGTGACCAGTGAACAGTGACCAGTGACCAGCGATAGTGAACACTGACCAGTGACAAGTGACCAGTGACTTGTGACCAGTGACCAGTGACCTGTGACTTGTGACCAGTGACCAGTGGCCAGTGACCAGTGACCAGTGACAAGTGACCAGTGACCATTGACCAGTGACCAGTGACCAGTGACAAGTGACCAGTGACTTGTGACCAGTAACCAGTGACCAGTGACCAGTGACCAGTGACCAGTGTCCAGTGACCAGTGACCAGTGACCATTGACCTGTGACCAGTGACCAGTGACCAGTGACCAGTGACCAGTGACCAGTGACCAGTGACCAGTGAACTTTGACCTGTGACCAGTGACCAGTGACCAGTGAATAGTGACCAGTGACCAGTGACCAGCGACAGTGACCATTGACCAGTGACCAGTGACCAGTGACCATTGACCAGCCACAGTGACCAGTTACCAGTGACCAGTGACCGGTGACCAGTGACTAGCGACCAGTGAACAGTGACCCGTGACCAGTGACCATTGACCTGTGACCAGTGACCAGTGACCTGTGACCAGTGACCAGTGACCAGTGACCATTGACCTGTGATCAGTGACCAGTGACCATTGACCTGTGACCAGTGACCAGTGACCAGTGACCAGCGACCATTGACCTGTGACCAGTGACCAGTGACCAGTGACCAGTGACCTGTGACCAGTGACCAGTGACAGTTGACCTGTGACCAGTGACCAGTGACCAGTGACCAGTGACCTGTGACGAGTGACCAGTGACCAGTGACCAGTGACCAGTGACTTTTGACCAGTGACCAGTGTCCAGTGACCAGTGACCAGTGACCAGCGACAGTGACCATTGACCAGCGATAGTGACCATTGACCAGTGACCAGTGACCAGTGACCAGTGACCAGTGACCAGCGATAGTGAACACTGACCAGTGACAAGTACCAGTGACTTGTGACCAGTGACCAGTGACCTGTGACTTGTGACCAGTGACCAGTGGCCAGTGACCACTGACCAGTGACAAGTGACCAGTGTCTTTTGACCAGTGACCAGTGACCAGTGGCCAGTGACCAGCGACAGTGACCATTGACCAGCGATAGTGACGAATGACCAGTGACCAGTGACAAGTGACCAGTGACCAGTGACCAGTGACCAGTGACCAGTGACCAGTGACCAGTGACCAGTGACCAGTGACCATTGACCGGTGACCAGTGACCAGTGACCAGTGACCATTGACCAGTGACCAGTGACCAGTGACCAGTGACCAGTGACCAGTGACCAGCCACATGACCAGTTACCAGTGACCAGTGACCGGTGACCAGTGACTAGCGACCAGTGAACAGTGACCCGTGACCAGTGACCATTGACCTGTGACCAGTGACCAGTGACCAGTGACCACTGACCAGTGATAAGTGACCAGTGACCAGTGACCTGTGACCAGTGACCAGTGAACAGTGACCAGTGACCACTGACCAGTGATAAGTGACCAGCGACTTTTGACCAGTGACCAGTGTCCAGTGACCAGTGACCAGTGTCCAGCGACAGTGAACATTGACCAGCGATAGGGACCATTGACCAGTGACCAGTGACCAGTGACCAGTGACCAGCGATAGTGAACACTGACCAGTGACAAGTGACCAGTGACTTGTGACCAGTGACCAGTGACCTGTGACTTGTGACCAGTGACCAGTCGCCAGTGACCAGTGACCAGTGACAAGTGACCAGTGACCATTGACCAGTGACCAGTGACCAGTGACAAGTGACCAGTGACTTGTGACCAGTAACCAGTGACCAGTGACCAGTGACCAGTGACCAGTGTCCAGTGACCAGTGACCAGTGACCATTGACCTGTGACCAGTGACCAGTGACCAGTGACCAGTGACCAGTGACCAGTGACCAGTGACCAGTGAACTTTGACCTGTGACCAGTGACCAGTGACCAGTGAATAGTGACCAGTGACCAGTGACCAGCGACAGTGACCATTGACCAGTGACCAGTGACCAGTGACCATTGACCAGCCACAGTGACCAGTTACCAGTGACCAGTGACCGGTGACCAGTGACTAGCGACCAGTGAACAGTGACCCGTGACCAGTGACCATTGACCTGTGACCAGTGACCAGTGACCTGTGACCAGTGACCAGTGACCAGTGACCATTGACCTGTGACCAGTGACCAGTGACCATTGACCTGTGACCAGTGACCAGTGACCAGTGACCAGTGACCAGTGACCAGTGACCACTGACCAGTGATAAGTGACCAGTGACTTTTGACCAGTGACCAGTGTCCAGTGACCAGTGACCAGTGACCAGCGACAGTGACCATTGACGAGCGATAGTGACCATTGACCAGTGACCAGTGACCAGTGACCAGTGACCAGTGACCAGCGATAGTGACCATTGACCAGTGACCAGTGACCATTGACCTGTGACCAGTGACCAGTGACCAGTGACCAGTGACCTGTGACGAGTGACCAGTGACCAGTGACCAGTGACCACTGACCAGTGATAAGTGACCAGTGACTTTTGACCAGTGACCAGCGACAGTGACCATTGACCAGCGATAGTGACCATTGACCAGTGACCAGTGACCAGTGACCAGTGACCAGTGACCAGCGATAGTGACCATTGACCAGTGACCAGTGACCAGTGACAAGTGACCAGTGACTTGTGACCAGTGACCAGTGACCTGTGACTTGTGACCAGTGACCAGTCGCCAGTGACCAGTGACCAGTGACAAGTGACCAGTGACCATTGACCAGTGACCAGTGACCAGTGACAAGTGACCAGTGACTTGTGACCAGTAACCAGTGACCAGTGACCAGTGACCAGTGACCAGTGTCCAGTGACCAGTGACCAGTGACCATTGACCTGTGACCAGTGACCAGTGACCAGTGACCAGTGACCAGTGACCAGTGACCAGTGACCAGTGAACTTTGACCTGTGACCAGTGACCAGTGACCAGTGAATAGTGACCAGTGACCAGTGACCAGCGACAGTGACCATTGACCAGTGACCAGTGACCAGTGACCATTGACCAGCCACAGTGACCAGTTACCAGTGACCAGTGACCGGTGACCAGTGACTAGCGACCAGTGAACAGTGACCCGTGACCAGTGACCATTGACCTGTGACCAGTGACCAGTGACCTGTGACCAGTGACCAGTGACCAGTGACCATTGACCTGTGACCAGTGACCAGTGACCATTGACCTGTGACCAGTGACCAGTGACCAGTGACCAGTGACCAGTGACCAGTGACCACTGACCAGTGATAAGTGACCAGTGACTTTTGACCAGTGACCAGTGTCCAGTGACCAGTGACCAGTGACCAGCGACAGTGACCATTGACGAGCGATAGTGACCATTGACCAGTGACCAGTGACCAGTGACCAGTGACCAGTGACCAGCGATAGTGACCATTGACCAGTGACCAGTGACCATTGACCTGTGACCAGTGACCAGTGACGAGTGACCAGTGACCTGTGACGAGTGACCAGTGACCAGTGACCAGTGACCACTGACCAGTGATAAGTGACCAGTGACTTTTGACCAGTGACCAGCGACAGTGACCATTGACCAGCGATAGTGACCATTGACCAGTGACCAGTGACCAGTGACCAGTGACCAGTGACCAGCGATAGTGACCATTGACCAGTGACCAGTGACCAGTGACCAGTGACCAGTGAACTTTGACCTGTGACCAGTGACCAGTGACCAGTGAATAGTGACCAGTGACCAGTGACCAGCGACAGTGACCATTGACCAGTGACCAGTGATAAGTGACCAGCGACTTTTGACCAGTGACCAGTGTCCAGTGACCAGTGACCAGTGACCAGCGACAGTGACCATTGACCAGCGATAGTGACCATTGACCAGTGACCAGTGACCAGTGACCAGTGACCAGTGACCAGCGATAGTGAACACTGAGCAGTGACAAGTACCAGTGACTTGTGACCAGAGACCAGTGACCAGTGGCCAGTGACCAGCGACAGTGACCATTGACCAGCGATAGTGACCAATGACCAGTGACCAGTGACCAGTGACCAGTGACCAGTGACCAGTGACCAGTGACCAGTGACCAGTGACCAGTGACCATTGACCGGTGAACAGTGACCAGTGACCAGCGACCAGTGACAGTGACCATTGACCCGTGACCAGTGACCAGTGACCAGTGACTTGTGACCAGTGACCAGTGACCAGTGACCAGTGACCAGTGACCAGTAACCAGTGACCAGTGACAATTGACCTGTGACCAGTGACCAGTGACCAGTGACCAGTGACCAGTGACCAGCGACAAAGACCATTGTCCAGTGGCCAGTGACCAGTGACCAGTGACCAGTGACCAGTGACCAGTGACCAGTGACCAGTGACCAGTGACCAGTGACCAGTGACCAGTGACCAGTGACCAGTGACCAGTGACCACTGACAATTGACATGTGACCAGTGACCAGTGACCAGTGACCAGTGACCAGTGACCAGTGACCAGTGACCAGTGACCAGTGACCACTGACAATTGACCTGTGACCAGTGACCAGTGACCAGTGACCAGTGACCAGTGACCAGTGACCAGTGACCAGTGACCACTGACCAGTGACAAGTGACCAGTGACCAGTGACAAGTGACCAGCCACAGTGACCAGTTACCAGTGACCAGTGACCGGTGACCAGTGACTAGCGACCAGTGAACAGTGACCCGTGACCAGTGACCATTGACCTGTGACCAGTGACCAGTGACCAGTGACCAGTGACCTGTGACCAGTGACCAGTGACCATTGACCTGTGACCAGTGACCAGTGACCAGTGACCACTGACCAGTGATAAGTGACCAGCGACTTTTGACCAGTGACCAGTGTCCAGTGACCAGTGACCAGTGACCAGCGACAGTGACCATTGACCAGCGATAGTGACCATTGACCAGTGACCAGTGACCAGTGACCAGTGACCAGTGACCAGCGATAGTGAACACTGACCAGTGACAAGTGACCAGTGACTTGTGACCAGTGACCAGTGACCTGTGACTTGTGACCAGTGACCAGTGGCCAGTGACCACTGACCAGTGACAAGTGACCAGTGACTTTTGACCAGTGACCAGTGACCAGTGGCCAGTGACCAGCGACAGTGACCCTTGACCAGCGATAGTGACCAATGACCAGTGACCAGTGACCAGTGACCAGTGACCAGTGACCAGTGACCAGTGACCAGTGACCATTGACCGGTGAACAGTGACCAGTGACCAGCGACCAGTGACAGTGACCATTGACCCGTGACCAGTGACCAGTGACCAGTGACTTGTGACCAGTGACCAGTGACCAGTGACCAGTAACCAGTGACCAGTGACAATTGACCTGTGACCAGTGACCAGTGACCAGTGACCAGTGACCAGTGTCCAGTGACCAGTGACCAGTGACCATTGACCTGTGACCAGTGACCAGTGACCAGTGACCAGTGAGCAGTGACCAGTGACCAGTGAACTTTGACCTGTGACCAGTGACCAGTGACCAGTGAATAGTGACCAGTGACCAGTGACCAGCGACAGTGACCATTGACCAGTGACCAGTGACCAGTGACCATTGACCAGTGACCAGTGACCAGTGACCAGTGACCAGTGGCCAGCCACAGTGACCAGTTACCAGTGACCAGTGACCGGTGACCAGTGACTAGCGACCAGTGAACAGTGACCCGTGACCAGTGACCATTGACCTGTGACCAGTGACCAGTGACCAGTGACCTGTGACCAGTGACCAGTGAACAGTGACCAGTGACCATTGACCAGTGACCAGTGACCAGTGACCAGTGACCAGTGGCCAGCCACAGTGACCAGTTACCAGTGACCAGTGACCGGTGACCAGTGACTAGCGACCAGTGAACAGTGACCCGTGACCAGTGACCAGTGTCCAGTGACCAGTGACCAGTGTCCAGCGACAGTGACCATTGACCAGCGATAGGGACCATTGACCAGTGACCAGTGACCAGTGACCAGTGACCAGCGATAGTGAACACTGACCAGTGACAAGTGACCAGTGACTTGTGACCAGTGACCAGTGACCTGTGACTTGTGACCAGTGACCAGTGACCAGTGACCAGTGACCATTGACCTGTGACCAGTGACCAGTGACCAGTGACCAGTGAGCAGTGACCAGTGACCAGTGAACTTTGACCTGTGACCAGTGACCAGTGACCAGTGAATAGTGACCAGCGATAGTGAACACTGACCAGTGACAAGTGACCAGTGACTTGTGACCAGTGACCAGTGACCTGTGACTTGTGACCAGTGACCAGTGACCAGTGACCAGTGACCATTGACCTGTGACCAGTGACCAGTGACCAGTGACCAGTGACCAGTGACCAGTGACCAGTGACCATTGACCTGTGACTTGTGACCAGTGACCAGTGGCCAGTGACCACTGACCAGTGACAAGTGACCAGTGACTTTTGACCAGTGACCAGTGACCAGTGGCCAGTGACCAGCGACAGTGACCATTGACCAGCGATAGTGACCAATGACCAGTGACCAGTGACAAGTGACCAGTGACCAGTGACCAGTGACCAGTGACCAGTGACCAGTGACCAGTGACCAGTGACCAGTGACCATTGACCGGTGACCAGTGACCAGTGACCAGTGACCATTGACCAGTGACCAGTGACCAGTGACCAGTGACCAGTGACCAGCCACAGTGACCAGTTACCAGTGACCAGTGACCGGTGACCAGTGACTAGCGACCAGTGAACAGTGACCCGTGACCAGTGACCATTGACCTGTGACCAGTGACCAGTGACCAGTGACCAGTGACCTGTGACCAGTGACCAGTGACCATTGACCTGTGACCAGTGACCAGTGACCAGTGACCACGGACCAGTGATAAGTGACCAGCGACTTTTGACCAGTGACCAGTGTCCAGTGACCAGTGACCAGTGACCAGCGACAGTGACCATTGACCAGCGATAGTGACCATTGACCAGTGACCAGTGACCAGTGACCAGTGACCAGTGACCAGCGATAGTGAACACTGACCAGTGACAAGTGACCAGTGACTTGTGACCAGTGACCAGTGACCTGTGACTTGTGACCAGTGACCAGTGGCCAGTGACCACTGACCAGTGACAAGTGACCAGTGACTTTTGACCAGTGACCAGTGACCAGTGGCCAGTGACCAGCGACAGTGACCCTTGACCAGCGATAGTGACCAATGACCAGTGACCAGTGACCAGTGACCAGTGACCAGTGACCAGTGACCAGTGACCAGTGACCATTGACCGGTGAACAGTGACCAGTGACCAGCGACCAGTGACAGTGACCATTGACCCGTGACCAGTGACCAGTGACCAGTGACTTGTGACCAGTGACCAGTGACCAGTGACCAGTAACCAGTGACCAGTGACAATTGACCTGTGACCAGTGACCAGTGACCAGTGACCAGTGACCAGTGACCAGTGACCAGCGACAAAGACCATTGTCCAGTGGCCAGTGACCAGTGACCAGTGACCAGTGACCAGTGACCAGTGACCAGTGACCAGTGAACAGTGACCCGTGACCAGTGACCATTGACCTGTGACCAGTGACCAGTGACCAGTGACCTGTGACCAGTGACCAGTGAACAGTGACCAGTGACCACTGACCAGTGATAAGTGACCAGCGACTTTTGACCAGTGACCAGTGTCCAGTGACCAGTGACCAGTGTCCAGCGACAGTGACCATTGACCAGCGATAGGGACCATTGACCAGTGACCAGTGACCAGTGACCAGTGACCAGCGATAGTGAACACTGACCAGTGACAAGTGACCAGTGACTTGTGACCAGTGACCAGTGACCTGTGACTTGTGACCAGTGACCAGTCGCCAGTGACCAGTGACCAGTTACAAGTGACCAGTGACCATTGCCCAGTGACCAGTGACCAGTGACAAGTGACCAGTGACTTGTGACCAGTAACCAGTGACCAGTGACCAGTGACCAGTGACCAGTGTCCAGTGACCAGTGACCAGTGACCATTGACCTGTGACCAGTGACCAGTGACCAGTGACCAGTGACCAGTGACCAGTGACCAGTGACCAGTGAAATTTGACCTGTGACCAGTGACCAGTGACCAGTGAATAGTGACCAGTGACCAGTGACCAGTGACCAGTGACCACTGACCAGTGATAAGTGACCAGTGACTTTTGACCAGTGACCAGCGACAGTGACCATTGACCAGCGATAGTGACCATTGTCCAGTTGCCAGTGACCAGTGACCAGTGACCAGTGACCAGCGATAGTGACCATTGACCAGTGACCAGTGACCAGTGACCAGTGACCAGTGAACTTTGACCTGTGACCAGTGACCAGTGACCAGTGAATAGTGACCAGTGACCAGTGACCAGCGACAGTGACCATTGACCAGTGACCAGTGATAAGTGACCAGCGACTTTTGACCAGTGACCAGTGTCCAGTGACCAGTGACCAGTGACCAGCGACAGTGACCATTGACCAGCGATAGTGACCATTGACCAGTGACCAGTGACCAGTGACCAGTGACCAGTGACCAGCGATAGTGAACACTGACCAGTGACAAGTACCAGTGACTTGTGACCAGTGACCAGTGACCTGTGACTTTTGACCAGTGACCAGTGGCCAGTGACCACTGACCAGTGACAAGTGACCAGTGACTTTTGACCAGTGACCAGTGACCAGTGACCAGTGGCCAGCCACAGTGACCAGTTACCAGTGACCAGTGACCGGCGACCAGTGACTAGCGACCAGTGAACAGTGACCCGTGACCAGTGACCATTGACCTGTGACCAGTGACCAGTGACCAGTGACCTGTGACCAGTGACCAGTGAACAGTGACCAGTGACCACTGACCAGTGATAAGTGACCAGCGACTTTTGACCAGTGACCAGTGTCCAGTGACCAGTGACCAGTGTCCAGCGACAGTGACCATTGACCAGCGATAGGGACCATTGACCAGTGACCAGTGAACAGTGACCAGTGACCAGCGATAGTGAACACTGACCAGTGACAAGTGACCAGTGACTTGTGACCAGTGACCAGTGACCTGTGACTTGTGACCAGTGACCAGTGGCCAGTGACCAGTGACCAGTGACAAGTGACCAGTGACCATTGACCAGTGACCAGTGACCAGTGACAAGTGACCAGTGACTTGTGACCAGTAACCAGTGACCAGTGACCAGTGACCAGTGACCAGTGTCCAGTGACCAGTGACCAGTGACCATTGACCTGTGACCAGTGACCAGTGACCAGTGACCAGTGACCAGTGACCAGTGACCAGTGACCAGTGAACTTTGACCTGTGACCAGTGACCAGTGACCAGTGAATAGTGACCAGTGACCAGTGACCAGCGACAGTGACCATTGACCAGTGACCAGTGACCAGTGACCATTGACCAGCCACAGTGACCAGTTACCAGTGACCAGTGACCGGTGACCAGTGACTAGCGACCAGTGAACAGTGACCCGTGACCAGTGACCATTGACCTGTGACCAGTGACCAGTGACCTGTGACCAGTGACCAGTGACCAGTGACCATTGACCTGTGATCAGTGACCAGTGACCATTGACCTGTGACCAGTGACCAGTGACCAGTGACCAGCGACCATTGACCTGTGACCAGTGACCAGTGACCAGTGACCAGTGACCTGTGACCAGTGACCAGTGACAGTTGACCTGTGACCAGTGACCAGTGACCAGTGACCAGTGACCTGTGACGAGTGACCAGTGACCAGTGACCAGTGACCAGTGACTTTTGACCAGTGACCAGTGTCCAGTGACCAGTGACCAGTGACCAGCGACAGTGACCATTGACCAGCGATAGTGACCATTGACCAGTGACCAGTGACCAGTGACCAGTGACCAGTGACCAGCGATAGTGAACACTGACCAGTGACAAGTACCAGTGACTTGTGACCAGTGACCAGTGACCTGTGACTTGTGACCAGTGACCAGTGGCCAGTGACCACTGACCAGTGACAAGTGACCAGTGTCTTTTGACCAGTGACCAGTGACCAGTGGCCAGTGACCAGCGACAGTGACCATTGACCAGCGATAGTGACGAATGACCAGTGACCAGTGACAAGTGACCAGTGACCAGTGACCAGTGACCAGTGACCAGTGACCAGTGACCAGTGACCAGTGACCAGTGACCATTGACCGGTGACCAGTGACCAGTGACCAGTGACCATTGACCAGTGACCAGTGACCAGTGACCAGTGACCAGTGACCAGTGACCAGCCACATGACCAGTTACCAGTGACCAGTGACCGGTGACCAGTGACTAGCGACCAGTGAACAGTGACCCGTGACCAGTGACCATTGACCTGTGACCAGTGACCAGTGACCAGTGACCACTGACCAGTGATAAGTGACCAGTGACCAGTGACCTGTGACCAGTGACCAGTGAACAGTGACCAGTGACCACTGACCAGTGATAAGTGACCAGCGACTTTTGACCAGTGACCAGTGTCCAGTGACCAGTGACCAGTGTCCAGCGACAGTGAACATTGACCAGCGATAGGGACCATTGACCAGTGACCAGTGACCAGTGACCAGTGACCAGCGATAGTGAACACTGACCAGTGACAAGTGACCAGTGACTTGTGACCAGTGACCAGTGACCTGTGACTTGTGACCAGTGACCAGTCGCCAGTGACCAGTGACCAGTGACAAGTGACCAGTGACCATTGACCAGTGACCAGTGACCAGTGACAAGTGACCAGTGACTTGTGACCAGTAACCAGTGACCAGTGACCAGTGACCAGTGACCAGTGTCCAGTGACCAGTGACCAGTGACCATTGACCTGTGACCAGTGACCAGTGACCAGTGACCAGTGACCAGTGACCAGTGACCAGTGACCAGTGAACTTTGACCTGTGACCAGTGACCAGTGACCAGTGAATAGTGACCAGTGACCAGTGACCAGCGACAGTGACCATTGACCAGTGACCAGTGACCAGTGACCATTGACCAGCCACAGTGACCAGTTACCAGTGACCAGTGACCGGTGACCAGTGACTAGCGACCAGTGAACAGTGACCCGTGACCAGTGACCATTGACCTGTGACCAGTGACCAGTGACCTGTGACCAGTGACCAGTGACCAGTGACCATTGACCTGTGACCAGTGACCAGTGACCATTGACCTGTGACCAGTGACCAGTGACCAGTGACCAGTGACCAGTGACCAGTGACCACTGACCAGTGATAAGTGACCAGTGACTTTTGACCAGTGACCAGTGTCCAGTGACCAGTGACCAGTGACCAGCGACAGTGACCATTGACGAGCGATAGTGACCATTGACCAGTGACCAGTGACCAGTGACCAGTGACCAGTGACCAGCGATAGTGACCATTGACCAGTGACCAGTGACCATTGACCTGTGACCAGTGACCAGTGACCAGTGACCAGTGACCTGTGACGAGTGACCAGTGACCAGTGACCAGTGACCACTGACCAGTGATAAGTGACCAGTGACTTTTGACCAGTGACCAGCGACAGTGACCATTGACCAGCGATAGTGACCATTGACCAGTGACCAGTGACCAGTGACCAGTGACCAGTGACCAGCGATAGTGACCATTGACCAGTGACCAGTGACCAGTGACCAGTGACCAGTGAACTTTGACCTGTGACCAGTGACCAGTGACCAGTGAATAGTGACCAGTGACCAGTGACCAGCGACAGTGACCATTGACCAGTGACCAGTGATAAGTGACCAGCGACTTTTGACCAGTGACCAGTGTCCAGTGACCAGTGACCAGTGACCAGCGACAGTGACCATTGACCAGCGATAGTGACCATTGACCAGTGACCAGTGACCAGTGACCAGTGACCAGTGACCAGCGATAGTGAACACTGAGCAGTGACAAGTACCAGTGACTTGTGACCAGAGACCAGTGACCAGTGGCCAGTGACCAGCGACAGTGACCATTGACCAGCGATAGTGACCAATGACCAGTGACCAGTGACCAGTGACCAGTGACCAGTGACCAGTGACCAGTGACCAGTGACCAGTGACCAGTGACCATTGACCGGTGAACAGTGACCAGTGACCAGCGACCAGTGACAGTGACCATTGACCCGTGACCAGTGACCAGTGACCAGTGACTTGTGACCAGTGACCAGTGACCAGTGACCAGTGACCTGTGACCAGTGACCAGTGACCATTGACCTGTGACCAGTGACCAGTGACCAGTGACCACTGACCAGTGATAAGTGACCAGCGACTTTTGACCAGTGACCAGTGTCCAGTGACCAGTGACCAGTGACCAGCGACAGTGACCATTGACCAGCGATAGTGACCATTGACCAGTGACCAGTGACCAGTGACCAGTGACCAGTGACCAGCGATAGTGAACACTGACCAGTGACAAGTGACCAGTGACTTGTGACCAGTGACCAGTGACCTGTGACTTGTGACCAGTGACCAGTGGCCAGTGACCACTGACCAGTGACAAGTGACCAGTGACTTTTGACCAGTGACCAGTGACCAGTGGCCAGTGACCAGCGACAGTGACCCTTGACCAGCGATAGTGACCAATGACCAGTGACCAGTGACCAGTGACCAGTGACCAGTGACCAGTGACCAGTGACCAGTGACCATTGACCGGTGAACAGTGACCAGTGACCAGCGACCAGTGACAGTGACCATTGACCCGTGACCAGTGACCAGTGACCAGTGACTTGTGACCAGTGACCAGTGACCAGTGACCAGTAACCAGTGACCAGTGACAATTGACCTGTGACCAGTGACCAGTGACCAGTGACCAGTGACCAGTGACCAGTGACCAGCGACAAAGACCATTGTCCAGTGGCCAGTGACCAGTGACCAGTGACCAGTGACCAGTGACCAGTGACCAGTGACCAGTGAACAGTGACCCGTGACCAGTGACCATTGACCTGTGACCAGTGACCAGTGACCAGTGACCTGTGACCAGTGACCAGTGAACAGTGACCAGTGACCACTGACCAGTGATAAGTGACCAGCGACTTTTGACCAGTGACCAGTGTCCAGTGACCAGTGACCAGTGTCCAGCGACAGTGACCATTGACCAGCGATAGGGACCATTGACCAGTGACCAGTGACCAGTGACCAGTGACCAGCGATAGTGAACACTGACCAGTGACAAGTGACCAGTGACTTGTGACCAGTGACCAGTGACCTGTGACTTGTGACCAGTGACCAGTCGCCAGTGACCAGTGACCAGTTACAAGTGACCAGTGACCATTGCCCAGTGACCAGTGACCAGTGACAAGTGACCAGTGACTTGTGACCAGTAACCAGTGACCAGTGACCAGTGACCAGTGACCAGTGTCCAGTGACCAGTGACCAGTGACCATTGACCTGTGACCAGTGACCAGTGACCAGTGACCAGTGACCAGTGACCAGTGACCAGTGACCAGTGAAATTTGACCTGTGACCAGTGACCAGTGACCAGTGAATAGTGACCAGTGACCAGTGACCAGTGACCAGTGACCACTGACCAGTGATAAGTGACCAGTGACTTTTGACCAGTGACCAGCGACAGTGACCATTGACCAGCGATAGTGACCATTGTCCAGTTGCCAGTGACCAGTGACCAGTGACCAGTGACCAGCGATAGTGACCATTGACCAGTGACCAGTGACCAGTGACCAGTGACCAGTGAACTTTGACCTGTGACCAGTGACCAGTGACCAGTGAATAGTGACCAGTGACCAGTGACCAGCGACAGTGACCATTGACCAGTGACCAGTGATAAGTGACCAGCGACTTTTGACCAGTGACCAGTGTCCAGTGACCAGTGACCAGTGACCAGCGACAGTGACCATTGACCAGCGATAGTGACCATTGACCAGTGACCAGTGACCAGTGACCAGTGACCAGTGACCAGCGATAGTGAACACTGACCAGTGACAAGTACCAGTGACTTGTGACCAGTGACCAGTGACCTGTGACTTTTGACCAGTGACCAGTGGCCAGTGACCACTGACCAGTGACAAGTGACCAGTGACTTTTGACCAGTGACCAGTGACCAGTGACCAGTGGCCAGCCACAGTGACCAGTTACCAGTGACCAGTGACCGGCGACCAGTGACTAGCGACCAGTGAACAGTGACCCGTGACCAGTGACCATTGACCTGTGACCAGTGACCAGTGACCAGTGACCTGTGACCAGTGACCAGTGAACAGTGACCAGTGACCACTGACCAGTGATAAGTGACCAGCGACTTTTGACCAGTGACCAGTGTCCAGTGACCAGTGACCAGTGTCCAGCGACAGTGACCATTGACCAGCGATAGGGACCATTGACCAGTGACCAGTGAACAGTGACCAGTGACCAGCGATAGTGAACACTGACCAGTGACAAGTGACCAGTGACTTGTGACCAGTGACCAGTGACCTGTGACTTGTGACCAGTGACCAGTGGCCAGTGACCAGTGACCAGTGACAAGTGACCAGTGACCATTGACCAGTGACCAGTGACCAGTGACAAGTGACCAGTGACTTGTGACCAGTAACCAGTGACCAGTGACCAGTGACCAGTGACCAGTGTCCAGTGACCAGTGACCAGTGACCATTGACCTGTGACCAGTGACCAGTGACCAGTGACCAGTGACCAGTGACCAGTGACCAGTGACCAGTGAACTTTGACCTGTGACCAGTGACCAGTGACCAGTGAATAGTGACCAGTGACCAGTGACCAGCGACAGTGACCATTGACCAGTGACCAGTGACCAGTGACCATTGACCAGCCACAGTGACCAGTTACCAGTGACCAGTGACCGGTGACCAGTGACTAGCGACCAGTGAACAGTGACCCGTGACCAGTGACCATTGACCTGTGACCAGTGACCAGTGACCTGTGACCAGTGACCAGTGACCAGTGACCATTGACCTGTGATCAGTGACCAGTGACCATTGACCTGTGACCAGTGACCAGTGACCAGTGACCAGCGACCATTGACCTGTGACCAGTGACCAGTGACCAGTGACCAGTGACCTGTGACCAGTGACCAGTGACAGTTGACCTGTGACCAGTGACCAGTGACCAGTGACCAGTGACCTGTGACGAGTGACCAGTGACCAGTGACCAGTGACCAGTGACTTTTGACCAGTGACCAGTGTCCAGTGACCAGTGACCAGTGACCAGCGACAGTGACCATTGACCAGCGATAGTGACCATTGACCAGTGACCAGTGACCAGTGACCAGTGACCAGTGACCAGCGATAGTGAACACTGACCAGTGACAAGTACCAGTGACTTGTGACCAGTGACCAGTGACCTGTGACTTGTGACCAGTGACCAGTGGCCAGTGACCACTGACCAGTGACAAGTGACCAGTGTCTTTTGACCAGTGACCAGTGACCAGTGGCCAGTGACCAGCGACAGTGACCATTGACCAGCGATAGTGACGAATGACCAGTGACCAGTGACAAGTGACCAGTGACCAGTGACCAGTGACCAGTGACCAGTGACCAGTGACCAGTGACCAGTGACCAGTGACCATTGACCGGTGACCAGTGACCAGTGACCAGTGACCATTGACCAGTGACCAGTGACCAGTGACCAGTGACCAGTGACCAGTGACCAGCCACATGACCAGTTACCAGTGACCAGTGACCGGTGACCAGTGACTAGCGACCAGTGAACAGTGACCCGTGACCAGTGACCATTGACCTGTGACCAGTGACCAGTGACCAGTGACCACTGACCAGTGATAAGTGACCAGTGACCAGTGACCTGTGACCAGTGACCAGTGAACAGTGACCAGTGACCACTGACCAGTGATAAGTGACCAGCGACTTTTGACCAGTGACCAGTGTCCAGTGACCAGTGACCAGTGTCCAGCGACAGTGAACATTGACCAGCGATAGGGACCATTGACCAGTGACCAGTGACCAGTGACCAGTGACCAGCGATAGTGAACACTGACCAGTGACAAGTGACCAGTGACTTGTGACCAGTGACCAGTGACCTGTGACTTGTGACCAGTGACCAGTCGCCAGTGACCAGTGACCAGTGACAAGTGACCAGTGACCATTGACCAGTGACCAGTGACCAGTGACAAGTGACCAGTGACTTGTGACCAGTAACCAGTGACCAGTGACCAGTGACCAGTGACCAGTGTCCAGTGACCAGTGACCAGTGACCATTGACCTGTGACCAGTGACCAGTGACCAGTGACCAGTGACCAGTGACCAGTGACCAGTGACCAGTGAACTTTGACCTGTGACCAGTGACCAGTGACCAGTGAATAGTGACCAGTGACCAGTGACCAGCGACAGTGACCATTGACCAGTGACCAGTGACCAGTGACCATTGACCAGCCACAGTGACCAGTTACCAGTGACCAGTGACCGGTGACCAGTGACTAGCGACCAGTGAACAGTGACCCGTGACCAGTGACCATTGACCTGTGACCAGTGACCAGTGACCTGTGACCAGTGACCAGTGACCAGTGACCATTGACCTGTGACCAGTGACCAGTGACCATTGACCTGTGACCAGTGACCAGTGACCAGTGACCAGTGACCAGTGACCAGTGACCACTGACCAGTGATAAGTGACCAGTGACTTTTGACCAGTGACCAGTGTCCAGTGACCAGTGACCAGTGACCAGCGACAGTGACCATTGACGAGCGATAGTGACCATTGACCAGTGACCAGTGACCAGTGACCAGTGACCAGTGACCAGCGATAGTGACCATTGACCAGTGACCAGTGACCATTGACCTGTGACCAGTGACCAGTGACCAGTGACCAGTGACCTGTGACGAGTGACCAGTGACCAGTGACCAGTGACCACTGACCAGTGATAAGTGACCAGTGACTTTTGACCAGTGACCAGCGACAGTGACCATTGACCAGCGATAGTGACCATTGACCAGTGACCAGTGACCAGTGACCAGTGACCAGTGACCAGCGATAGTGACCATTGACCAGTGACCAGTGACCAGTGACCAGTGACCAGTGAACTTTGACCTGTGACCAGTGACCAGTGACCAGTGAATAGTGACCAGTGACCAGTGACCAGCGACAGTGACCATTGACCAGTGACCAGTGATAAGTGACCAGCGACTTTTGACCAGTGACCAGTGTCCAGTGACCAGTGACCAGTGACCAGCGACAGTGACCATTGACCAGCGATAGTGACCATTGACCAGTGACCAGTGACCAGTGACCAGTGACCAGTGACCAGCGATAGTGAACACTGAGCAGTGACAAGTACCAGTGACTTGTGACCAGAGACCAGTGACCAGTGGCCAGTGACCAGCGACAGTGACCATTGACCAGCGATAGTGACCAATGACCAGTGACCAGTGACCAGTGACCAGTGACCAGTGACCAGTGACCAGTGACCAGTGACCAGTGACCAGTGACCATTGACCGGTGAACAGTGACCAGTGACCAGCGACCAGTGACAGTGACCATTGACCCGTGACCAGTGACCAGTGACCAGTGACTTGTGACCAGTGACCAGTGACCAGTGACCAGTGACCAGTGACCAGTAACCAGTGACCAGTGACAATTGACCTGTGACCAGTGACCAGTGACCAGTGACCAGTGACCAGTGACCAGCGACAAAGACCATTGTCCAGTGGCCAGTGACCAGTGACCAGTGACCAGTGACCAGTGACCAGTGACCAGTGACCAGTGACCAGTGACCAGTGACCAGTGACCAGTGACCAGTGACCAGTGACCAGTGACCAGTGACCAGCGATAGTGAACACTGACCAGTGACAAGTGACCAGTGACTTGTGACCAGTGACCAGTGCCCTGTGACTTGTGACCAGTGACCAGTGGCCAGTGACCACTGACCAGTGACAAGTGACCAGTGACTTTGACCAGTGACCAGTGACCAGTGGCCAGTGACCAGCGACAGTGACCATTGACCAGCGATAGTGACCAATGACCAGTGACCAGTGACCAGTGACCAGTGACCAGTGACCAGTGACCAGCGATAGTGAACACTGACCAGTGACAAGTGACCAGTGACTTGTGACCAGTGACCAGTGCCCTGTGACTTGTGACCAGTGACCAGTGGCCAGTGACCACTGACCAGTGACAAGTGACCAGTGACTTTGACCAGTGACCAGTGACCAGTGGCCAGTGACCAGCGACAGTGACCATTGACCAGCGATAGTGACCAATGACCAGTGACCAGTGACAAGTGACCAGTGACCAGTGACCAGTGACCAGTGACCAGTGACCAGTGACCATTGACCGGTGACCAGTGACCAGTGACCAGCGACAGTGACCATTGACCAGTGACCAGTGACCAGTGACCATTGACCAGTGACCAGTGACCAGTGACCAGTGACCAGTGACCAGCCACAGTGACCAGTTACCAGTGACCAGTGACCGGTGACCAGTGACTAGCGACCAGTGAACAGTGACCCGTGACCAGTGACCATTGACCTGTGACCAGTGACCAGTGACCAGTGACCAGTGACCTGTGACCAGTGACCAGTGACCATTGACCTGTCACAAGTGACCAGTGACCAGTGACCACTGACCAGTGATAAGTGACCAGCGACTTTTGACCAGTGACCAGTGTCCAGTGACCAGTGACCAGTGACCAGCGACAGTGACCATTGACCAGCGATAGTGACCATTGACCAGTGACCAGTGACCAGTGACCAGTGACCAGTGACCAGCGATAGTGAACACTGACCAGTGACAAGTGACCAGTGACTTGTGACCAGTGACCAGTGACCTGTGACTTGTGACCAGTGACCAGTGGCCAGTGACCACTGACCAGTGACAAGTGACCAGTGACTTTTGTCCAGTGACCAGTGACCAGTGGCCAGTGACCAGCGACAGTGATCATTGACCAGCGATAGTGACCAATGACCAGTGACCAGTGACCAGTGACCAGTGACCAGTGACCAGTGACCAGTGACCAGTGACCAGTGACCAGTGACCATTGACCGGTGAACAGTGACCAGTGACCAGCGACCAGTGACAGTGACCATTGACCCGTGACCAGTGACTTGTGACCAGTGACCAGTGACCAGTGACCAGTGACCAGTGACCAGTAACCAGTGACCAGTGACAATTGACCTGTGACCAGTGACCAGTGACCAGTGACCAGTGACCAGTGACCAGTGACCAGCGACAAAGACCATTGTCCAGTGGCCAGTGACCAGTGACCAGTGACCAGTGACCAGTGACCAGTGACCAGTGACCAGTGACCAGTGACCAGTGACCAGTGACCAGTGACCAGTGACCACTGACAATTGACATGTGACCAGTGACCAGTGACCAGTGACCAGTGACCAGTGACCAGTGACCAGTGACCAGTGACCACTGACAATTGACCTGTGACCAGTGACCAGTGACCAGTGACCAGTGACCAGTGACCAGTGACCAGTGACCAGTGACCACTGACCAGTGACAAGTGACCAGTGACCAGTGACCATTGACCTGTGACCAGTGACCAGTGACCAGTGACCAGCGACAGTGACCATTGACCAGCGATAGTGACCATTGACCAGTGACCAGTGACCAGTGACCATTGACCTGTGACCAGTGACCAGTGACCAGTGACCAGTGACCAGTGACCAGTGACCAGTAACCAGTGACCAGTGACAATTGACCTGTGACCAGTGACCAGTGACCAGTGACCAGTGACCAGTGACCAGTGACCAGCGACAAAGACCATTGTCCAGTGGCCAGTGACCAGTGACCAGTGACCAGTGACCAGTGACCACCGACAATTGACATGTGACCAGTGACCAGTGACCAGTGACCAGTGACCAGTGACCAGTGACCAGTGACCAGTGACCAGTGACCACTGACAATTGACCTGTGACCAGTGACCAGTGACCAGTGACCAGTGACCAGTGACCAGTGACCAGTGACCACTGACCAGTGACAAGTGACCAGCGACCAGTGACCAGTGACCTGTGTCCAGTGACCAGTGACCATTGACCTGTGACCAGTGACCAGTGGCAAGAGACCAGCGACCAGTGGCCACTGACCAGTGACAAGTGACCAGTGACCAGTGACAAGTGACCACTGACCAGTGACCAGTGACCAGTGACCAGTGACAAGTGACCTGTAACTTGTGACCAGTAACCAGTGACCAGTGACCAGTGACCAGTAACCAGTGACCAGTGACCAGCGACAGTGACCATTGACCCGTGACCAGTGACCAGTGACCAGTGACTTGTGACCAGTGACCAGTGACCAGTGACCAGTGACCAGTGACCAGTGACCAGTGACCTGTAACCAGTGACCAGTGACACGTGACCAGTGACCACTGACCAGTGACAAGTGACAAGTGACTTTTGACCAGTGACCAGTGACCAGTTGCCAGGGACCAGCGACAATGACCATTGACCAGCGATAGAGACCAATGACCAGTGACCAGTGACCAGCGACAGTGACCATTGACCTGTGACCAGTGACCAGTGACCAGTGACCAGCGACAGTGACCATTGACCAGCGATAGTGACCATTGACCAGTGACCAGTGACCAGTGACCATTGACCTGTGACCAGTGACCAGTGACCAGTGACCAGTGACCACTGACCAGTGATAAGTGCCCAGCGACTTTTGACCAGTGACCAGTGTCCAGTTACCAGTGACCAGTGACCAGCGACAGTGACCATTGACCAGCGATAGTGACCATTGACCAGTGACCAGTGACCAGTGACCAGTGACCAGCGATAGTGAACACTGACCAGTGACAAGTGACCAGTGACTTGTGACCAGTGACCAGTGACCTGTGACTTGTGACCAGTGACCAGTGGCCAGTGTCCAGTGACCACTGACCAGTGATAAGTGCCCAGCGACTTTTGACCAATGACCAGTGTCCAGTTACCAGTGACCAGTGACCAGCGACAGTGACTATTGACCAGCGATAGTGACCATTGACCAGTGACCAGTGACCAGTGACCAGTGACCAGCGATAGTGAACACTGACCAGTGACAAGTGACCAGTGACTTGTGACCAGTGACCAGTGACCTGTGACTTGTGACCAGTGACCAGTGGCCAGTGTCCAGTGACCAGTGACAAGTGACCAGTGACCAGTGACCAGCGACCATTGACCTGTGACCAGTGACCAGTGACCAGTGACCAGTGACCTGTGACCAGTGACCAGTGACAGTTGACCTGTGACCAGTGACCAGTGACCAGTGACCAGTGACCAGTGACCAGTGACCACTGACCAGTGATAAGTGACCAGTGACTTTTGACCAGTGACCAGTGTCCAGTGACCAGTGACCAGTGACCAGTGACCAGTGACCACTGACCAGTGACAAGTGACCAGCGACCAGTGACCAGTGACCTGTGTCCAGTGTCCAGTGACCATTGACCTGTGACCAGTGACCAGTGGCAAGTGACCAGCGACCAGTGGCCACTGACCAGTGACAAGTGACCAGTGACTTGTGACCAGTGACCAGTGACCTGTGACTTGTGACCAGTGACCAGTGGCCAGTGACCAGTGACCAGTGACAAGTGACCACTGACCAGTGACCAGTGACCAGTGACCAGTGACAAGTGACCTGTAACTTGTGACCAGTAACCAGTGACCAGTGACCAGTGACCAGTAACCAGTGACCAGTGACCAGCGACAGTGACCATTGACCCGTGACCAGTGACCAGTGACCAGTGACATGTGACCAGTGACCAGTGACCAGTGACCAGTGACCAGTGACCAGTGACCAGTGACCTGTAACCAGTGACCAGTGACACGTGACCAGTGACCACTGACCAGTGACAAGTGACAAGTGACTTTTGACCAGTGACCAGTGACCAGTGGCCAGTGACCAGCGACAATGACCATTGACCAGCGATAGAGACCAATGACCAGTGACCAGTGACCAGCGACAGTGACCATTGACCTGTGACCAGTGACCAGTGACCAGTGACCAGCGACAGTGACCATTGACCAGCGATAGTGACCATTGACCAGTGACCAGTGACCAGTGACCATTGACCTGTGACCAGTGACCAGTGACCAGTGACCAGTGACCAGTGACCAGTGACCAGTAACCAGTGACCAGTGACAATTGACCTGTGACCAGTGACCAGTGACCAGTGACCAGTGACCAGTGACCAGTGACCAGCGACAAAGACCATTGTCCAGTGGCCAGTGACCAGTGACCAGTGACCACCGACAATTGACATGTGACCAGTGACCAGTGACCAGTGACCAGTGACCAGTGACCAGTGACCAGTGACCACTGACAATTGACCTGTGACCAGTGACCAGTGACCAGTGACCAGTGACCAGTGACCAGTGACCAGTGACCACTGACCAGTGACAAGTGACCAGCGACCAGTGACCAGTGACCTGTGTACAGTGACCAGTGACCATTGACCTGTGACCAGTGACCAGTGGCAAGAGACCAGCGACCAGTGGCCACTGACCAGTGACAAGTGACCAGTGACTTGTGACCAGTGACCAGTGACCTGTGACTTGTGACCAGTGACCAGTGGCCAGTGACCAGTGACCAGTGACAAGTGACCACTGACCAGTGACCAGTGACCAGTGACCAGTGACAAGTGACCTGTAACTTGTGACCAGTAACCAGTGACCAGTGACCAGTGACCAGTAACCAGTGACCAGTGACCAGCGACAGTGACCATTGACCCGTGACCAGTGACCAGTGACCAGTGACTTGTGACCAGTGACCAGTGACCAGTGACCAGTGACCAGTGACCAGTGACCAGTGACCTGTAACCAGTGACCAGTGACACGTGACCAGTGACCACTGACCAGTGACAAGTGACAAGTGACTTTTGACCAGTGACCAGTGACCAGTTGCCAGTGACCAGCGACAATGACCATTGACCAGCGATAGAGACCAATGACCAGTGACCAGTGACCAGCGACAGTGACCATTGACCTGTGACCAGTGACCAGTGACCAGTGACCAGCGACAGTGACCATTGACCAGCGATAGTGACCATTGACCAGTGACCAGTGACCAGTGACCATTGACCTGTGACCAGTGACCAGTGACCAGTGACCAGTGACCACTGACCAGTGATAAGTGCCCAGCGACTTTTGACCAGTGACCAGTGTCCAGTTACCAGTGACCAGTGACCAGCGACAGTGACCATTGACCAGCGATAGTGACCATTGACCAGTGACCAGTGACCAGTGACCAGTGACCAGCGATAGTGAACACTGACCAGTGACAAGTGACCAGTGACTTGTGACCAGTGACCAGTGACCTGTGACTTGTGACCAGTGACCAGTGGCCAGTGTCCAGTGACCAGTGACAAGTGACCAGTGACCAGTGACCAGTGACCAGTGACCAGTGACCAGTGACCAGCGACAAGTGACCAGTGACTTGTGACCAGTAACCAGTGACCAGTGACCAGTGACCAGTGACCAGCGACAGTGACCATTGACCTGTGACCAGTGACCAGTGACCAGTGACTTGTGACCAGTGACCAGTGACCAGTGACCAGTGACCAGTGACCAGTGACCAGTGGCCAGCGACCAGTGAACAGTGACCCGTGACATGTGACGCGTGACCAGTGACCAGTGACCAGTGACCAGTGACCAGTGTCCAGTGACCAGTGACCAGTGACCATTGACCTGTGACCAGTGACCAGTGACCAGTGACAAGTGACCAGTGACCAGTGAACATTGACCTGTGACCAGTGACCAGTGACCAGTGACCAGTGACCAGTGACCAGTGACCAGTGACCAGTGACCACTGACCAGTGATAAGTGCCCAGCGACTTTTGACCAATGACCAGTGTCCAGTTACCAGTGACCAGTGACCAGCGACAGTGACTATTGACCAGCGATAGTGACCATTGACCAGTGACCAGTGACCAGTGACCAGTGACCAGCGATAGTGAACACTGACCAGTGACAAGTGACCAGTGACTTGTGACCAGTGACCAGTGACCTGTGACTTGTGACCAGTGACCAGTGGCCAGTGTCCAGTGACCAGTGACAAGTGACCAGTGACCAGTGACCAGCGACCATTGACCTGTGACCAGTGACCAGTGACCAGTGACCAGTGACCTGTGACCAGTGACCAGTGACAGTTGACCTGTGACCAGTGACCAGTGACCAGTGACCAGTGACCAGTGACCACTGACCAGTGATAAGTGACCAGTGACTTTTGACCAGTGACCAGTGTCCAGTGACCACTGACCAGTGACCAGCGACAGTGACCATTGACCAGCGATAGTGACCATTGACCAGTGACCAGTGACCAGTGACCAGTGACAAGTGACCAGTGACCAGCGATAGTGACCATTGACCAGTGACCAGTGACCATTGACCTGTGACCAGTGACCAGTGACCAGTGACCAGTGACCTGTGACGAGTGACCAGTGACCAGTGACCAGTGACCACTGACCAGTGATAAGTGACCAGTGACTTTTGACCAGTGACCAGCGACAGTGACCATTGACCAGCGATAGTGACCATTGACCAGTGACCAGTGACCAGTGACCAGTGACCAGTGACCAGCGATAGTGACCATTGACCAGTGACCAGTGACCAGTGACCAGTGACCAGTGAACTTTGACCTGTGACCAGTGACCAGTGACCAGTGAATAGTGACCAGTGACCAGTGACCAGCGGCAGTGACCATTGACCAGTGACCAGTGATAAGTGACCAGCGACTTTTGACCAGTGACCAGTGTCCAGTGACCAGTGACCAGTGACCAGCGACAGTGACCATTGACCAGCGATAGTGACCATTGACCAGTGACCAGTGACCAGTGACCAGTGACCAGTGACCAGCGATAGTGAACACTGACCAGTGACCAGTGACCAGTGACCAGTGACCAGTTACCAGTGACCAGTGACCATTGACCGGTGAACAGTGACCAGTGACCAGCGACCAGTGACAGTGACCATTGACCCGTGACCAGTGACCAGTGACCAGTGACTTGTGACCAGTGACCAGTGACCAGTGACCAGTGACCAGTGACCAGTAACCAGTGACCAGTGACAACTGACCTGTGACCAGTGACCAGTGACCAGTGACCAGTGACCAGTGACCAGCGACAAAGACCATTGTCCAGTGGCCAGTGACCAGTGACCAGTGACCAGTGACCAGTGACCAGTGACCAGTGACCAGTGACCAGTGACCACTGACAATTGACCTGTGACCAGTGACCAGTGACCAGTGACCAGTGACCAGTGACCAGTGACCAGCGACAGTGACCATTGACCAGCGATAGTGACCATTGACCAGTGACCAGTGACCAGTGACAAGTGACCAGTGACCAGCGATAGTGAACACTGACCAGTGACAAGTGACCAGTGACTTGTGACCAGTGACCAGTGACCTGTGACTTGTGACCAGTGACCAGTGGCCAGTGACCACTGACCAGTGACAAGTGACCAGTGACTTTGACCAGTGACCAGTGACCAGTGGCCAGTGACCAGCGACAGTGACCATTGACCAGCGATAGTGACCAATGACCAGTGACCAGTGACAAGTGACCAGTGACCAGTGACCAGTGACCAGTGACCAGTGACCAGTGACCATTGACCGGTGACCAGTGACCAGTGACCAGCGACAGTGACCATTGACCAGTGACCAGTGACCAGTGACCATTGACCAGTGACCAGTGACCAGTGACCAGTGACCAGTGACCAGCCACAGTGACCAGTTACCAGTGACCAGTGACCGGTGACCAGTGACTAGCGACCAGTGAAAAGTGACCCGTGACCAGTGACCATTCACCTGTGACCAGTGACCAGTGACCAGTGACCAGTGACCTGTGACCAGTGACCAGTGACCATTGACCTGTCACCAGTGACCAGTGACCAGTGACCACTGACCAGTGATAAGTGACCAGCGACTTTTGACCAGTGACCAGTGTCCAGTGACAAGTGACCAGTGACCAGCGACAGTGACCATTGACCAGCGATAGTGACCATTGACCAGTGACCAGTGATCAGTGACCAGTGACCAGTGACCAGCGATAGTGAACACTGACCAGTGACAAGTGACCAGTGACTTGTGACCAGTGACCAGTGACCTGTGACTTGTGACCAGTGACCAGTGGCCAGTGACCACTGACCAGTGACAAGTGACCAGTGACTTTTGACCAGTGACCAGTGACCAGTGGCCAGTGACCAGCGACAGTGACCATTGACCAGCGATAGTGACCAATGACCAGTGACCAGTGACCAGTGACCAGTGACCAGTGACCAGTGACCAGTGACCAGTGACCATTGACCGGTGAACAGTGACCAGTGACCAGCGACAAGTGACAGTGACCATTGACCCGTGACCAGTGACTTGTGACCAGTGACCAGTGACCAGTGACCAGTGACCAGTGACCAGTGACCAGTAACCAGTGACCAGTGACAATTGACCTGTGACCAGTGACCAGTGACCAGTGACCAGTGACCAGTGACCAGTGACCAGCGACAAAGACCATTGTCCAGTGGCCAGTGACCAGTGACCAGTGACCAGTGACCAGTGACCAGTGACCAGTGACCAGTGACCAGTGACCAGTGACCAGTGACCACTGACAATTGACATGTGACCAGTGACCAGTGACCAGTGACCAGTGACCAGTGACCAGTGACCAGTGACCAGTGACCACTGACAATTGACCTGTGACCAGTGACCAGTGACCAGTGACCAGTGACCAGTGACCAGTGACCAGTGACCAGTGACCAGTGACCACTGACCAGTGACAAGTGACCAGCGACCAGTGACCAGTGACCTGTGTCCAGTGACCAGTGACCATTGACCTGTGACCAGTGACCAGTGGCAAGTGACCAGCGACCAGTGGCCACTGACCTGTGACAAGTGACCAGTGACTTGTGACCAGTGACCAGTGACCTGTGACTTGTGACCAGTGACCAGTGGCCAGTGACCAGTGACCAGTGACAAGTGACCACTGACCAGTGACCAGTGAACAGTGACCAGTGACAAGTGACCTGTAATTTGTGACCAGTAACCAGTGACCAGTGACCAGTGACCAGTAACCAGTGACCAGTGACCAGCGACAGTGACCATTGACCCGTGACCAGTGACCAGTGACCAGTGACTTGTGACCAGTGACCAGTGACCAGTGACCAGTGACCAGTGACCAGTGACCAGTGACCTGTAACCAGTGACCAGTGACACGTGACCAGTGACCACTGACCAGTGACAAGTGACAAGTGACTTTTGACCAGTGACCAGTGACCACTGGCCAGTGACCAGCGACAATGACCATTGACCAGCGATAGAGACCAATGACCAGTGACCAGTGACCAGCGACAGTGACCATTGACCTGTGACCAGTGACCAGTGACCAGTGACCAGCGACAGTGACCATTGACCAGTGACCAGTGACCAGTGACCATTGACCTGTGACCAGTGACCAGTGACCAGTGACCAGTGACCACTGACCAGTGATAAGTGCCCAGCGACTTTTGACCAGTGACCAGTGTCCAGTTACCAGTGACCAGTGACCAGCGACAGTGACCATTGACCAGCGATAGTGACCATTGACCAGTGACCAGTGACCAGTGACCAGTGACCAGCGATAGTGAACACTGACCAGTGACAAGTGACCAGTGACTTGTGACCAGTGACCAGTGACCTGTGACTTGTGACCAGTGGCCAGTGGCCAGTGTCCAGTGACCAGTGACAAGTGACAAGTGACCAGTGACCAGTGACCAGTGACCAGTGACCAGCGACAAGTGACCAGTGACTTGTGACCAGTAACCAGTGACCAGTGACCAGTGACCAGTGACCAGCGACAGTGACCATTGACCTGTGACCAGTGACCAGTGACCAGTGACTTGTGACCAGTGACCAGTGACCAGTGACCAGTGACCAGTGACCAGTGGCCAGCGACCAGTGAACAGTGACCCGTGACATGTGACGCGTGACCAGTGACCAGTGAATAGTGACCAGTGACCAGCGGCAGTGACCAGATACCAGTGACCAGTGACCGGTGACCAGTGACTAGCGACCAGTGAACAGTGACCCGTGACCAGTGACCATTGACCTGTGACCAGTGACCAGTGACCAGTGACCAGTGACCTGTGACCAGTGACCAGTGACCATTGACCTGTGACCAGTGACCAGTGGCCAGTGACCACTGACCAGTGATAAGTGACCAGTGACTTTTGACCAGTGACCAGTGACCAGTGACCTGTGACCAGTGACCAGCCACAGTGACCAGTGACCAGGGACCAGTGTCCGGTAACCAGTGACTAGCGACCAGTGAACAGTGACCCGTGACATGTGACGCGTGACCAGTGACCAGTGACCAGTGACCAGTGACCAGTGACCAGTGTCCAGTGACCAGTGACCAGTGACCATTGACCTGTGACCAGTGACCAGTGACCAGTGACCAGTGACCATTGACCAGTGACCAGTGACCAGTGACCAGTGACCAGTGAGCAGTGACCAGTGACCAGTGAACTTTGACCTGTGACCAGTGACCAGTGACCAGTGAATAGTGACCAGTGACCAGTGACCAGCGACAGTGACCATTGACCAGTAACCAGTGACCAGTGACCATTGACCTGTGACCAGTGACCAGTGACCAGTGACCAGTGACCTGTGACCAGTGACCAGTGACCACTGATCAGTGATAAGTGACCAGTGACTTTTGACCTGTGACCAGTGACCAGTGACCATTGACCTGTGACCAGTGTCCAGTGACCAGTGACCAGTGACCAGTGACCATTGACCTGTGACCAGTGACCAGTGACCAGTGACCAGTGACCAGTGACCTGTGACCAGTGACCAGTGACAATTGACCTGTGACCAGTGACCAGTGACCAGTGACCACTGACCAGTGATAAGTGACCAGTGACTTTTGACCAGTGACCAGTGTCCAGTGACCAGTAACCAGTGACCAGCGACAGTGACCATTGCCCAGCGATGGTGACCATTGACCAGTCACCAGTGACCAGTGACCAGCGATAGTGACCATTGACCAGTGACCAGAGACCAGTGACCAGTGACCATTGACCAGTGACCAGTGACCATTGACCAGTGACCAGTGTCCAGCCACAGTGACCAGTGACCAGTGACCAGTGACCGGTGACCAGTGACTAGCGACCAGTGAACAGTGACACGTGACATGTGACGCGTGACCAGTGACCAGTGACCAGTGACCAGTGACCAGTGACCAGTGACCAGTGACCAGTGTCCAGTGACCAGTGACCAGTGACCATTGACCTGTGACCAGTGACCAGTGAGCAGTGACCAGTGACCAGTGAACTTTGACCTGTGACCAGTGACCACTGACCAGTGAATAGTGACCAGTGACCAGTGACCAGCGACAGTGACCATTGACCAGTGACCAGTGACCAGTGACCATTGACCAGTGACCAGTGACCAGTGACCAGTGACCAGTGACCAGCCACAGTGACCAGTTACCAGTGACCAGTGACCGGTGACCAGTGACTAGCGACCAGTGAACAGTGACCCGTGACCAGTGACCATTGACCTGTGACCAGTGACCAGTGACCAGTGACCTGTGACCAGTGACCAGTGAACAGTGACCAGTGACCACTGACCAGTGATAAGTGACCAGCGACTTTTGACCAGTGACCAGTGTCCAGTGACCAGTGACCTGTGTCCAGCGACAGTGACCATTGACCAGCGATAGGGACCATTGACCAGTGACCAGTGACCAGTGACCAGCGATAGTGAACACTGACCAGTGACAAGTGACCAGTGACTTGTGACCAGTAACCAGTGACCAGTGACAATTGACCTGTGACCAGTGACCAGTGACCAGTGACCAGTGACCAGTGACCAGCGACAAAGACCATTGTCCAGTGGCCAGTGACCAGTGACCAGTGACCAGTGACCAGTGACCAGTGACCAGTGACCAGTGACCAGTGACCAGTGACCACTGACAATTGACCTGTGACCAGTGACCAGTGACCAGTGACCAGTGACCAGTGACCAGTGACCAGCGACAGTGACCATTGACCAGCGATAGTGACCATTGACCAGTGACCAGTGACCAGTGACCAGTGACCAGTGACCAGCGATAGTGAACACTGACCAGTGACAAGTGACCAGTGACTTGTGACCAGTGACCAGTGACCTGTGACTTGTGACCAGTGACCAGTGGCCAGTGACCACTGACCAGTGACAAGTGACCAGTGACTTTGACCAGTGACCAGTGACCAGTGGCCAGTGACCAGCGACAGTGACCATTGACCAGCGATAGTGACCAATGACCAGTGACCAGTGACAAGTGACCAGTGACCAGTGACCAGTGACCAGTGACCGGTGACCAGTGACCAGTGACCAGCGACAGTGACCATTGACCAGTGACCAGTGACCAGTGACCATTGACCAGTGACCAGTGACCAGTGACCAGTGACCAGTGACCAGCCACAGTGACCATTTACCAGTGACCAGTGACCGGTGACCAGTGACTAGCGACCAGTGAACAGTGACCCGTGACCAGTGACCATTGACCTGTGACCAGTGACCAGTGACCAGTGACCAGTGACCTGTGACCAGTGACCTGTGACCATTGACCTGTCACCAGTGACCAGTGACCAGTGACCACTGACCAGTGATAAGTGACCAGCGACTTTTGACCAGTGACCAGTGTCCAGTGACCAGTGACCAGTGACCAGCGACAGTGACCATTGACCAGCGATAGTGACCATTGACCAGTGACCAGTGACCAGTGACCAGTGACCAGTAACCAGCGATAGTGAACACTGACCAGTGACAAGTGACCAGTGACTTGTGACCAGTGACCAGTGACCTGTGACTTGTGACCAGTGACCAGTGGCCAGTGACCACTGACCAGTGACAAGTGACCAGTGACTTTTGACCAGTGACCAGTGACCAGTGGCCAGTGACCAGCGACAGTGACCATTGACCAGCGATAGTGACCAATGACCAGTGACCAGTGACCAGTGACCAGTGACCAGTGACCAGTGACCAGTGACCAGTGACCAGTGACCATTGACCGGTGAACAGTGACCAGTGACCAGCGACCAGTGACAGTGACCATTGACCCGTGACCAGTGACTTGTGACCAGTGACCAGTGACCAGTGACCAGTGACCAGTGACCAGTAACCAGTGACCAGTGACAATTGACCTGTGACCAGTGACCAGTGACCAGTGACCAGTGACCAGTGACCAGTGACCAGCGACAAAGACCATTGTCCAGTGGCCAGTGACCAGTGACCAGTGACCAGTGACCAGTGACCAGTGACCACTGACAATTGACATGTGACCAGTGACCAGTGACCAGTGACCAGTGACCAGTGACCAGTGACCAGTGACCAGTGACCACTGACAATTGACCTGTGACCAGTGACCAGTGACCAGTGACCAGTGACCAGTGACCAGTGACCAGTAACCACTGACCAGTGACAAGTGACCAGCGACCAGTGACCAGTGACCTGTGTCCAGTGACCAGTGACCATTGACCTGTCACCAGTGACCAGTGGCAAGTGACCAGCGACCAGTGGCCACTGACCAGTGACAAGTGACCAGTGACTTGTGACCAGTGACCACTGACCTGTGACTTGTGACCAGTGACCAGTGGCCAGTGACCAGTGACCAGTGACAAGTGACCACTGACCAGTGACCAGTGACCAGTGACCAGTGACAAGTGACCTGTAACTTGTGACCAGTAACCAGTGACCAGTGACCAGTGACCAGTAACCAGTGACCAGTGACCAGCGACAGTGACCATTGACCCGTGACCAGTGACCAGTGACCAGTGACTTGTGACCAGTGACCAGTGACCAGTGACCAGTGACCAGTGACCAGTGACCAGTGACCTGTAACCAGTGACCAGTGACACGTGACCAGTGACCACTGACCAGTGACAAGTGACAAGTGACTTTTGACCAGTGACCAGTGACCAGTTGCCAGTGACCAGCGACAATGACCATTGACCAGCGATAGAGACCAATGACCAGTGACCAGTGACCAGCGACAGTGACCATTGACCTGTGACCAGTGACCAGTGACCAGTGACCAGCGACAGTGACCATTGACCAGCGATAGTGACCATTGACCAGTGACAAGTGACCAGTGACCATTGACCTGTGACCAGTGACCAGTGACCAGTGACCAGTGACCACTGACCAGTGATAAGTGCCCAGCGACTTTTGACCAGTGACCAGTGTCCAGTTACCAGTGACCAGTGACCAGCGACAGTGACCATTGACCAGCGATAGTGACCATTGACCAGTGACCAGTGACCAGTGACCAGTGACCAGCGATAGTGAACACTGACCAGTGACAAGTGACCAGTGACTTGTGACCAGTGACCAGTGACCTGTGACCAGTGACCAGCGATAGTGACCATTGACCAGTGACCAGTGACCATTGACCTGTGACCAGTGACCAGTGACCAGTGACCAGTGACCTGTGACGAGTGACCAGTGACCAGTGACCAGTGACCACTGACCAGTGATAAGTGACCTGTGACTTTTGACCAGTGACCAGCGACAGTGACCATTGACCAGCGATAGTGACCATTGACCAGTGACCAGTGACCAGTGACCAGTGACCAGTGACCAGCGATAGTGACCATTGACCAGTGACCAGTGACCAGTGACCAGTGACCAGTGAACTTTGACCTGTGACCAGTGACCAGTGACCAGTGAATAGTGACCAGTGACCAGTGACCAGCGGCAGTGACCATTGACCAGTGACCAGTGACCAGTGACCATTGACCAGTGACCAGTGACCAGCCACAGTGACCAGATACCAGTGACCAGTGACCGGTGACCAGTGACTAGCGACCAGTGAACAGTGACCCGTGACCAGTGACCATTGACCTGTGACCAGTGACCAGTGACCAGTGACCAGTGACCTGTGACCAGTGACCAGTGACCATTGACCTGTGACCAGTGACCAGTGGCCAGTGACCACTGACCAGTGATAAGTGACCAGTGACTTTTGACCAGTGACCAGTGACCAGTGACCATTGACCAGTGACCAGTGACCTGTGACCAGTGACCAGCCACAGTGACCAGTGACCAGTGACCAGTGTCCGGTAACCAGTGACTAGCGACCAGTGAACAGTGACCCGTGACATGTGACGCGTGACCAGTGACCAGTGACCAGTGACCAGTGACCAGTGACCAGTGACCAGTGTCCAGTGACCAGTGACCAGTGACCATTGACCTGTGACCAGTGACCAGTGACCAGTGACCAGTGACCAGTGAATAGTGACCAGTGACCAGTGACCAGCGACAGTGACCATTGACCAGTGACCAGTGACCAGTGACCATTGACCAGTGACCAGTGACCAGTGACCAGTGACCAGCCACAGTGACCAGTTACCAGTGACCAGTGACCGGTGACCAGTGACTAGCGACCAGTGAACTGTGACCCGTGACCAGTGACCATTGACCTGTGACCAGTGACCAGTGACCAGTGACCAGTAACCTGTGACCAGTGACCAGTGACAATTGACCTGTGATCAGTGACCAGTGACCAGTGACCACTGACCAGTGATAAGTGACCAGTGACTTTTGACCAGTGACCAGTGTCCAGTGACCAGTGACCAGTGACCAGCGACAGTGACCCTTGACCAGCGATAGTGACCATTGACCAATGACCAGTGACCAGTGACCAGCGATAGTGACCATTTTCCAGTGACCAGTGACCATTGACCAGTGACCAGTGACCAGTGACCAGTGACCAGCCACAGTGACCAGTTACCAGTGACCAGTGACCGGTGACCAGTGACTAGCGACCAGTGAACAGTGACCCGTGACCAGTGACCATTGAACTGTGACCAGTGACCAGTGACCAGTGACCAGTGACCTGTGACCAGTGACCAGTGACCAGTGACCAGTGACCATTGACCTGTGACCAGCGACAGTGACCATTGACCAGTGACCAGTGACCAGTGACCATTGACCAGTGACTAGTGACCAGTGACCAGTGACCAGTGAGCAGTGACCAGTGACCAGTGAACTTTGACCTGTGACCAGTGACCAGTGACCAGTGAATAGTGACCAGTGACCAGGGACCAGCGACAGTGACCATTGACCAGTAACCAGTGACCAGTGACCATTGACCTGTGACCAGTGACCTGTGACCAGTGACCAGTGACCACTGACCAGTGATAAGTGACCAGTGACTTTTGACCAGTGACCAGTGACCAGTGACCATTGACCTGTGACCAGTGTCCAGTGACCAGTGACCAGTGACCAGTGACCATTGACCTGTGACCAGTGACCAGTGACCAGTGACCAGTGACCAGTGACATGTGACCAGTGACCAGTGACAATTGACCTGTGACCAGTGACCAGTGACCAGTGACCAGTGACCACTGACCAGTGATAAGTGACCAGTGACTTTTGAGCAGTGACCAGTGTCCAGTGACCAGTAACCAGTGACCAGCGACAGTGACCATTGCCCAGCGATGGTGACCATTGACCAGTCACCAGTGACCAGTGACCAGCGATAGTGACCATTGACCAGTGACCAGTGACCAGTGACCAGTGACCATTGACCAGTGACCAGTGACCAGTGACCAGTGACCAGTGTCCAGCCACAGTGACCAGTGACCAGTGACCAGTGACCGGTGACCAGTGACTAGCGACCAGTGAACAGTGACACGTGACATGTGACGCGTGACCAGTGACCAGTGACCAGTGACCAGTGACCAGTGACCAGTGACCAGTGACCAGTGTCCAGTGACCAGTGACCAGTGACCATTGACCTGTGACCAGTGACCAGTGACCAGTGACCAGTGAGCAGTGACCAGTGACCAGTGAACTTTGACCCGTGACCAGTGACCAGTGACCAGTGAATAGTGACCAGTGACCAGTGCCCAGCGACAGTGACCATTGACCAGTGACCAGTGACCAGTGACCAATGACCAGTGACCAGTGACCAGTGACCAGTGACCAGCCACAGTGACCAGTTACCAGTGACCAGTGACCGGTGACCAGTGACTAGCGACCAGTGAACAGTGACCCGTGACCAGTGACCATTGACCTGTGACCAGTGACCAGTGACCAGTGACCTGTGACCAGTGACCAGTGAACAGTGACCAGTGACCACTGACCAGTGATAAGTGACCAGCGACTTTTGACCAGTGACCAGTGTCCAGTGACCAGTGACCAGTGTCCAGCGACAGTGACCATTGACCAGCGATAGGGACCATTGACCAGTGACCAGTGACCAGTGACCAGTGACTAGCGATAGTGAACACTGACCAGTGACAAGTGACCAGTGACTTGTGACCAGTGACCAGTGACCTGTGACTTGTGACCAGTGACCAGTGGCCAGTGACCAGTGAGCAGTGACAAGTGACCAGTGACCATTGACCAGTGACCAGTGACCAGTGACAAGTGACCAGTGACTTGTGACCAGTAACCAGTGACCAGTGACCAGTGACCAGTGACCAGTGTCCAGTGACCAGTGACCAGTGACCATTGACCTGTGACCAGTGACCAGTGACCAGTGACCAGTGACCAGTGACCAGTGACCAGTGACCAGTGAACTTTGACCTGTGACCAGTGACCAGTGACCAGTGAATAGTGACCAGTGACCAGTGACCAGCGACAGTGACCATTGACCAGTGACCAGTGATCAGTGACCATTGACCAGCCACAGTGACCAGTTACCAGTGACCAGTGACCGGTGACCAGTGACTAGCGACCAGTGAACAGTGACCCGTGACCAGTGACCATTGACCTGTGACCAGTGACCAGTGACCTGTGACCAGTGACCAGTGACCAGTGACCATTGACCTGTGATCAGTGACCAGTGACCATTGACCTGTGACCAGTGACCAGTGACCAGTGACCAGCGACCATTGACCTGTGACCAGTGACCAGTGACCAGTGACCAGTGACCTGTGACCAGTGACCAGTGACAGTTGACCTGTGACCAGTGACCAGTGACCAGTGACCAGTGACCTGTGACGAGTGACCAGTGACCACTGACCTGTGATAAGTGACCAGTGACTTTTGACCAGTGACCAGCGACAGTGACCATTGACCAGCGATAGTGACCAGTGACCAGTGACCAGTGACCAGTGACCAGCGATAGTGACCATTGACCAGTGACCAGTGACCAGTGACCAGTGACCAGTGAACTTTGACCTGTGACCAGTGACCAGTGACCAGTGAATAGTGACCAGTGACCAGTGACCAGCGACAGTGACCATTGACCAGTGACCAGTGATAAGTGACCAGCAACTTTTGACCAGTGACCAGTGTCCAGTGACCAGTGACCAGTGACCAGCGACAGTGACCATTGACCAGCGATAGTGACCATTGACCAGTGACCAGTGACCAGTGACCAGTGACCAGTGACCAGCGATAGTGAACACTGACCAGTGACAAGTACCAGTGACTTGTGACCAGTGACCAGTGACCTGTGACTTGTGACCAGTGACCAGTGGCCAGTGACCACTGACCAGTGACAAGTGACCAGTGACTTTTGACCAGTGACCAGTGACCAGTGGCCAGTGACCAGCGACAGTGACCATTGACCAGCGATAGTGACCAATGACCAGTGACCAGTGACAAGTGACCAGTGACCAGTGACCAGTGACCAGTGACCAGTGACCAGTGACCAGTGACCAGTGACCATTGACCGGTGACCAGTGACCAGTGACCAGTGACCATTGACCAGTGACCAGTGACCAGTAACCAGTGACCAGTGACCAGCCACAGTGACCAGTTACCAGTGACCAGTGACCGGTGACCAGTGACTAGCGACCAGTGAACAGTGACCTGTGACCAGTGACCATTGACCTGTGACCAGTGACCAGTGACCAGTGACCAGTGACCTGTGACCAGTGACCAGTGACCATTGACCTGTGACCAGTGACCAGTGACCAGTGACCACTGACCAGTGATAAGTGACCAGCGACTTTTGACCAGTGACCAGTGTCCAGTGACCAGTGACCAGTGACCAGTGACCAGCGACAGTGACCATTGACCAGCGATAGTGACCAATGACCAGTGACCAGTGACCAGTGACCAGTGACCAGTGACCAGTGACCAGTGACCAGTGACCAGTGACCAGCGATAGTGAACACTGACCAGTGACAAGTGACCAGTGACTTGTGACCAGTGACCAGTGACCTGTGACTTGTGACCAGTGACCAGTGGCCAGTGACCACTGACCAGTGACAAGTGACCAGTGACTTTTGACCAGTGACCAGTGACCAGTGGCCAGTAACCAGCGACAGTGACCATTGACCAGCGATAGTGACCAATGACCAGTGACCAGTGACCAGTGACCAGTGACCAGTGACCAGTGACCAGTGACCAGTGACCAGTGACCATTGACCGGTGAACAGTGACCAGTGACCAGCGACCAGTGACAGTGACCATTGACCCGTGACCAGTGACCAGTGACCAGTGACTTGTGACCAGTGACCAGTGACCAGTGACCAGTAACCAGTGACCAGTGACAATTGACCTGTGACCAGTGACCAGTGACCAGTGACCAGTGACCAGTGACCAGTGACCAGCGACAAAGACCATTGTCCAGTGGCCAGTGACCAGTGACCAGTGACCAGTGACCAGTGACCAGTGAACAGTGACCCGTGACCAGTGACCATTGACCTGTGACCAGTTACCAGTGACCAGTGACCTGTGACCAGTGACCAGTGAACAGTGACCAGTGACCACTGACCAGTGATAAGTGACCAGCGACTTTTGACCAGTGACCAGTGTCCAGTGACCAGTGACCAGTGTCCAGGGACAGTGACCATTGACCAGCGATAGGGACCATTGACCAGTGACCAGTGACCAGTGACCAGTGACCAGCGATAGTGATCACTGACCAGTGACAAGTGACCAGTGACTTGTGACCAGTGACCAGTGACCTGTGACTTGTGACCAGTGACCAGTGACCAGTGACCATTGACCAGTGACCAGTGACCAGCCACAGTGACCAGATACCAGTGACCAGTGACCGGTGACCAGTGACTAGCGACCAGTGAGCAGTGACCCGTGACCAGTGACCATTGACCTGTGACCAGTGACCAGTGACCAGTGACCAGTGACCTGTGACCAGTGACCAGTGACCATTGACCTGTGACCAGTGACCAGTGGCCAGTGACCACTGACCAGTGATAAGTGACCAGTGACTTTTGACCAGTGACCAGTGACCAGTGACCATTGACCAGTGACCAGTGACCTGTGACCAGTGATCAGCCACAGTGACCAGTGACCAGTGACCAGTGTCCGGTAACCAGTGACTAGCGACCAGTGAACAGTGACCCGTGACATGTGACGCGTGACCAGTGACCAGTGACCAGTGACCAGTGACCAGTGACCAGTGACCGGTGACCAGTGACTAGCGACCAGTGAACAGTGACCCGTGACCAGTGACCATTGACCTGTGACCAGTGACCAGTGACCAGTGACCAGTGACCTGTGACCAGTGACCTGTGACCATTGACCTGTCACCAGTGACCAGTGACCAGTGACCACTGACCAGTGATAAGTGACCAGCGACTTTTGACCAGTGACCAGTGTCCAGTGACCAGTGACCAGTGACCAGCGACAGTGACCATTGACCAGCGATAGTGACCATTGACCAGTGACCAGTGACCAGTGACCAGTGACCAGTAACCAGCGATAGTGAACACTGACCAGTGACAAGTGACCAGTGACTTGTGACCAGTGACCAGTGACCTGTGACTTGTGACCAGTGACCAGTGGCCAGTGACCACTGACCAGTGACAAGTGACCAGTGACTTTTGACCAGTGACCAGTGACCAGTAACCAGCGATAGTGAACACTGACCAGTGACAAGTGACCAGTGACTTGTGACCAGTGACCAGTGACCTGTGACTTGTGACCAGTGACCAGTGGCCAGTGACCACTGACCAGTGACAAGTGACCAGTGACTTTTGACCAGTGACCAGTGACCAGTGGCCAGTGACCAGCGACAGTGACCATTGACCAGCGATAGTGACCAATGACCAGTGACCAGTGACCAGTGACCAGTGACCAGTGACCAGTGACCAGTGACCAGTGACCAGTGACCATTGACCGGTGAACAGTGACCAGTGACCAGCGACCAGTGACAGTGACCATTGACCCGTGACCAGTGACTTGTGACCAGTGACCAGTGACCAGTGACCAGTGACCAGTGACCAGTAACCAGTGACCAGTGACAATTGACCTGTGACCAGTGACCAGTGACCAGTGACCAGTGACCAGTGACCAGTGACCAGCGACAAAGACCATTGTCCAGTGGCCAGTGACCAGTGACCAGTGACCAGTGACCAGTGACCAGTGACCACTGACAATTGACATGTGACCAGTGACCAGTGACCAGTGACCAGTGACCAGTGACCAGTGACCAGTGACCAGTGACCACTGACAATTGACCTGTGACCAGTGACCAGTGACCAGTGACCAGTGACCAGTGACCAGTGACCAGTAACCACTGACCAGTGACAAGTGACCAGCGACCAGTGACCAGTGACCTGTGTCCAGTGACCAGTGACCATTGACCTGTCACCAGTGACCAGTGGCAAGTGACCAGCGACCAGTGGCCACTGACCAGTGACAAGTGACCAGTGACTTGTGACCAGTGACCACTGACCTGTGACTTGTGACCAGTGACCAGTGGCCAGTGACCAGTGACCAGTGACAAGTGACCACTGACCAGTGACCAGTGACCAGTGACCAGTGACAAGTGACCTGTAACTTGTGACCAGTAACCAGTGACCAGTGACCAGTGACCAGTAACCAGTGACCAGTGACCAGCGACAGTGACCATTGACCCGTGACCAGTGACCAGTGACCAGTGACTTGTGACCAGTGACCAGTGACCAGTGACCAGTGACCAGTGACCAGTGACCAGTGACCTGTAACCAGTGACCAGTGACACGTGACCAGTGACCACTGACCAGTGACAAGTGACAAGTGACTTTTGACCAGTGACCAGTGACCAGTTGCCAGTGACCAGCGACAATGACCATTGACCAGCGATAGAGACCAATGACCAGTGACCAGTGACCAGCGACAGTGACCATTGACCTGTGACCAGTGACCAGTGACCAGTGACCAGCGACAGTGACCATTGACCAGCGATAGTGACCATTGACCAGTGACAAGTGACCAGTGACCATTGACCTGTGACCAGTGACCAGTGACCAGTGACCAGTGACCACTGACCAGTGATAAGTGCCCAGCGACTTTTGACCAGTGACCAGTGTCCAGTTACCAGTGACCAGTGACCAGCGACAGTGACCATTGACCAGCGATAGTGACCATTGACCAGTGACCAGTGACCAGTGACCAGTGACCAGCGATAGTGAACACTGACCAGTGACAAGTGACCAGTGACTTGTGACCAGTGACCAGTGACCTGTGACCAGTGACCAGCGATAGTGACCATTGACCAGTGACCAGTGACCATTGACCTGTGACCAGTGACCAGTGACCAGTGACCAGTGACCTGTGACGAGTGACCAGTGACCAGTGACCAGTGACCACTGACCAGTGATAAGTGACCTGTGACTTTTGACCAGTGACCAGCGACAGTGACCATTGACCAGCGATAGTGACCATTGACCAGTGACCAGTGACCAGTGACCAGTGACCAGTGACCAGCGATAGTGACCATTGACCAGTGACCAGTGACCAGTGACCAGTGACCAGTGAACTTTGACCTGTGACCAGTGACCAGTGACCAGTGAATAGTGACCAGTGACCAGTGACCAGCGGCAGTGACCATTGACCAGTGACCAGTGACCAGTGACCATTGACCAGTGACCAGTGACCAGCCACAGTGACCAGATACCAGTGACCAGTGACCGGTGACCAGTGACTAGCGACCAGTGAACAGTGACCCGTGACCAGTGACCATTGACCTGTGACCAGTGACCAGTGACCAGTGACCAGTGACCTGTGACCAGTGACCAGTGACCATTGACCTGTGACCAGTGACCAGTGGCCAGTGACCACTGACCAGTGATAAGTGACCAGTGACTTTTGACCAGTGACCAGTGACCAGTGACCATTGACCAGTGACCAGTGACCTGTGACCAGTGACCAGCCACAGTGACCAGTGACCAGTGACCAGTGTCCGGTAACCAGTGACTAGCGACCAGTGAACAGTGACCCGTGACATGTGACGCGTGACCAGTGACCAGTGACCAGTGACCAGTGACCAGTGACCAGTGACCAGTGTCCAGTGACCAGTGACCAGTGACCATTGACCTGTGACCAGTGACCAGTGACCAGTGACCAGTGACCAGTGAATAGTGACCAGTGACCAGTGACCAGCGACAGTGACCATTGACCAGTGACCAGTGACCAGTGACCATTGACCAGTGACCAGTGACCAGTGACCAGTGACCAGCCACAGTGACCAGTTACCAGTGACCAGTGACCGGTGACCAGTGACTAGCGACCAGTGAACTGTGACCCGTGACCAGTGACCATTGACCTGTGACCAGTGACCAGTGACCAGTGACCAGTAACCTGTGACCAGTGACCAGTGACAATTGACCTGTGACCAGTGACCAGTGACCAGTGACCACTGACCAGTGATAAGTGACCAGTGACTTTTGACCAGTGACCAGTGTCCAGTGACCAGTGACCAGTGACCAGCGACAGTGACCCTTGACCAGCGATAGTGACCATTGACCAATGACCAGTGACCAGTGACCAGCGATAGTGACCATTTTCCAGTGACCAGTGACCATTGACCAGTGACCAGTGACCAGTGACCAGTGACCAGCCACATTGACCAGTTACCAGTGACCAGTGACCGGTGACCAGTGACTAGCGACCAGTGAACAGTGACCCGTGACCAGTGACCATTGAACTGTGACCAGTGACCAGTGACCAGTGACCAGTGACCTGTGACCAGTGACCAGTGACCAGTGACCAGTGACCATTGACCTGTGACCAGCGACAGTGACCATTGACCAGTGACCAGTGACCAGTGACCATTGACCAGTGACTAGTGACCAGTGACCAGTGACCAGTGAGCAGTGACCAGTGACCAGTGAACTTTGACCTGTGACCAGTGACCAGTGACCAGTGAATAGTGACCAGTGACCAGGGACCAGCGACAGTGACCATTGACCAGTAACCAGTGACCAGTGACCATTGACCTGTGACCAGTGACCTGTGACCAGTGACCAGTGACCACTGACCAGTGATAAGTGACCAGTGACTTTTGACCAGTGACCAGTGACCAGTGACCATTGACCTGTGACCAGTGTCCAGTGACCAGTGACCAGTGACCAGTGACCATTGACCTGTGACCAGTGACCAGTGACCAGTGACCAGTGACCAGTGACATGTGACCAGTGACCAGTGACAATTGACCTGTGACCAGTGACCAGTGACCAGTGACCAGTGACCACTGACCAGTGATAAGTGACCAGTGACTTTTGAGCAGTGACCAGTGTCCAGTGACCAGTAACCAGTGACCAGCGACAGTGACCATTGCCCAGCGATGGTGACCATTGACCAGTCACCAGTGACCAGTGACCAGCGATAGTGACCATTGACCAGTGACCAGTGACCAGTGACCAGTGACCATTGACCAGTGACCAGTGACCAGTGACCAGTGACCAGTGTCCAGCCACAGTGACCAGTGACCAGTGACCAGTGACCGGTGACCAGTGACTAGCGACCAGTGAACAGTGACACGTGACATGTGACGCGTGACCAGTGACCAGTGACCAGTGACCAGTGACCAGTGACCAGTGACCAGTGACCAGTGTCCAGTGACCAGTGACCAGTGACCATTGACCTGTGACCAGTGACCAGTGACCAGTGACCAGTGAGCAGTGACCAGTGACCAGTGAACTTTGACCCGTGACCAGTGACCAGTGACCAGTGAATAGTGACCAGTGACCAGTGACCAGCGACAGTGACCATTGACCAGTGACCAGTGACCAGTGACCAATGACCAGTGACCAGTGACCAGTGACCAGTGACCAGCCACAGTGACCAGTTACCAGTGACCAGTGACCGGTGACCAGTGACTAGCGACCAGTGAACAGTGACCCGTGACCAGTGACCATTGACCTGTGACCAGTGACCAGTGACCAGTGACCTGTGACCAGTGACCAGTGAACAGTGACCAGTGACCACTGACCAGTGATAAGTGACCAGCGACTTTTGACCAGTGACCAGTGTCCAGTGACCAGTGACCAGTGTCCAGCGACAGTGACCATTGACCAGCGATAGGGACCATTGACCAGTGACCAGTGACCAGTGACCAGTGACTAGCGATAGTGAACACTGACCAGTGACAAGTGACCAGTGACTTGTGACCAGTGACCAGTGACCTGTGACTTGTGACCAGTGACCAGTGGCCAGTGACCAGTGAGCAGTGACAAGTGACCAGTGACCATTGACCAGTGACCAGTGACCAGTGACAAGTGACCAGTGACTTGTGACCAGTAACCAGTGACCAGTGACCAGTGACCAGTGACCAGTGTCCAGTGACCAGTGACCAGTGACCATTGACCTGTGACCAGTGACCAGTGACCAGTGACCAGTGACCAGTGACCAGTGACCAGTGACCAGTGAACTTTGACCTGTGACCAGTGACCAGTGACCAGTGAATAGTGACCAGTGACCAGTGACCAGCGACAGTGACCATTGACCAGTGACCAGTGATCAGTGACCATTGACCAGCCACAGTGACCAGTTACCAGTGACCAGTGACCGGTGACCAGTGACTAGCGACCAGTGAACAGTGACCCGTGACCAGTGACCATTGACCTGTGACCAGTGACCAGTGACCTGTGACCAGTGACCAGTGACCAGTGACCATTGACCTGTGATCAGTGACCAGTGACCATTGACCTGTGACCAGTGACCAGTGACCAGTGACCAGCGACCATTGACCTGTGACCAGTGACCAGTGACCAGTGACCAGTGACCTGTGACCAGTGACCAGTGACAGTTGACCTGTGACCAGTGACCAGTGACCAGTGACCAGTGACCTGTGACGAGTGACCAGTGACCACTGACCTGTGATAAGTGACCAGTGACTTTTGACCAGTGACCAGCGACAGTGACCATTGACCAGCGATAGTGACCAGTGACCAGTGACCAGTGACCAGTGACCAGCGATAGTGACCATTGACCAGTGACCAGTGACCAGTGACCAGTGACCAGTGAACTTTGACCTGTGACCAGTGACCAGTGACCAGTGAATAGTGACCAGTGACCAGTGACCAGCGACAGTGACCATTGACCAGTGACCAGTGATAAGTGACCAGCAACTTTTGACCAGTGACCAGTGTCCAGTGACCAGTGACCAGTGACCAGCGACAGTGACCATTGACCAGCGATAGTGACCATTGACCAGTGACCAGTGACCAGTGACCAGTGACCAGTGACCAGCGATAGTGAACACTGACCAGTGACAAGTACCAGTGACTTGTGACCAGTGACCAGTGACCTGTGACTTGTGACCAGTGACCAGTGGCCAGTGACCACTGACCAGTGACAAGTGACCAGTGACTTTTGACCAGTGACCAGTGACCAGTGGCCAGTGACCAGCGACAGTGACCATTGACCAGCGATAGTGACCAATGACCAGTGACCAGTGACAAGTGACCAGTGACCAGTGACCAGTGACCAGTGACCAGTGACCAGTGACCAGTGACCAGTGACCATTGACCGGTGACCAGTGACCAGTGACCAGTGACCATTGACCAGTGACCAGTGACCAGTAACCAGTGACCAGTGACCAGCCACAGTGACCAGTTACCAGTGACCAGTGACCGGTGACCAGTGACTAGCGACCAGTGAACAGTGACCTGTGACCAGTGACCATTGACCTGTGACCAGTGACCAGTGACCAGTGACCAGTGACCTGTGACCAGTGACCAGTGACCATTGACCTGTGACCAGTGACCAGTGACCAGTGACCACTGACCAGTGATAAGTGACCAGCGACTTTTGACCAGTGACCAGTGTCCAGTGACCAGTGACCAGTGACCAGTGACCAGCGACAGTGACCATTGACCAGCGATAGTGACCAATGACCAGTGACCAGTGACCAGTGACCAGTGACCAGTGACCAGTGACCAGTGACCAGTGACCAGTGACCAGCGATAGTGAACACTGACCAGTGATAAGTGACCAGTGACTTTTGACCAGTGACCAGTGACCAGTGACCATTGACCAGTGACCAGTGACCTGTGACCAGTGATCAGCCACAGTGACCAGTGACCAGTGACCAGTGTCCGGTAACCAGTGACTAGCGACCAGTGAACAGTGACCCGTGACATGTGACGCGTGACCAGTGACCAGTGACCAGTGACCAGTGACCAGTGACCAGTGACCGGTGACCAGTGACTAGCGACCAGTGAACAGTGACCCGTGACCAGTGACCATTGACCTGTGACCAGTGACCAGTGACCAGTGACCAGTGACCTGTGACCAGTGACCTGTGACCATTGACCTGTCACCAGTGACCAGTGACCAGTGACCACTGACCAGTGATAAGTGACCAGCGACTTTTGACCAGTGACCAGTGTCCAGTGACCAGTGACCAGTGACCAGCGACAGTGACCATTGACCAGCGATAGTGACCATTGACCAGTGACCAGTGACCAGTGACCAGTGACCAGTAACCAGCGATAGTGAACACTGACCAGTGACAAGTGACCAGTGACTTGTGACCAGTGACCAGTGACCTGTGACTTGTGACCAGTGACCAGTGGCCAGTGACCACTGACCAGTGACAAGTGACCAGTGACTTTTGACCAGTGACCAGTGACCAGTGGCCAGTGACCAGCGACAGTGACCATTGACCAGCGATAGTGACCAATGACCAGTGACCAGTGACCAGTGACCAGTGACCAGTGACCAGTGACCAGTGACCAGTGACCAGTGACCATTGACCGGTGAACAGTGACCAGTGACCAGCGACCAGTGACAGTGACCATTGACCCGTGACCAGTGACTTGTGACCAGTGACCAGTGACCAGTGACCAGTGACCAGTGACCAGTAACCAGTGACCAGTGACAATTGACCTGTGACCAGTGACCAGTGACCAGTGACCAGTGACCAGTGACCAGTGACCAGCGACAAAGACCATTGTCCAGTGGCCAGTGACCAGTGACCAGTGACCAGTGACCAGTGACCAGTGACCACTGACAATTGACATGTGACCAGTGACCAGTGACCAGTGACCAGTGACCAGTGACCAGTGACCAGTGACCAGTGACCACTGACAATTGACCTGTGACCAGTGACCAGTGACCAGTGACCAGTGACCAGTGACCAGTGACCAGTAACCACTGACCAGTGACAAGTGACCAGCGACCAGTGACCAGTGACCTGTGTCCAGTGACCAGTGACCATTGACCTGTCACCAGTGACCAGTGGCAAGTGACCAGCGACCAGTGGCCACTGACCAGTGACAAGTGACCAGTGACTTGTGACCAGTGACCACTGACCTGTGACTTGTGACCAGTGACCAGTGGCCAGTGACCAGTGACCAGTGACAAGTGACCACTGACCAGTGACCAGTGACCAGTGACCAGTGACAAGTGACCTGTAACTTGTGACCAGTAACCAGTGACCAGTGACCAGTGACCAGTAACCAGTGACCAGTGACCAGCGACAGTGACCATTGACCCGTGACCAGTGACCAGTGACCAGTGACTTGTGACCAGTGACCAGTGACCAGTGACCAGTGACCAGTGACCAGTGACCAGTGACCTGTAACCAGTGACCAGTGACACGTGACCAGTGACCACTGACCAGTGACAAGTGACAAGTGACTTTTGACCAGTGACCAGTGACCAGTTGCCAGTGACCAGCGACAATGACCATTGACCAGCGATAGAGACCAATGACCAGTGACCAGTGACCAGCGACAGTGACCATTGACCTGTGACCAGTGACCAGTGACCAGTGACCAGCGACAGTGACCATTGACCAGCGATAGTGACCATTGACCAGTGACCAATGACCAGTGACCATTGACCTGTGACCAGTGACCAGTGACCAGTGACCAGTGACCACTGACCAGTGATAAGTGCCCAGCGACTTTTGACCAGTGACCAGTGTCCAGTGACCAGTGACCAGTGACCAGTGTCCAGGGACAGTGACCATTGACCAGCGATAGGGACCATTGACCAGTGACCAGTGACCAGTGACCAGTGACCAGCGATAGTGATCACTGACCAGTGACAAGTGACCAGTGACTTGTGACCAGTGACCAGTGACCTGTGACTTGTGACCAGTGACCAGTGACCAGTGACCATTGACCAGTGACCAGTGACCAGCCACAGTGACCAGATACCAGTGACCAGTGACCGGTGACCAGTGACTAGCGACCAGTGAGCAGTGACCCGTGACCAGTGACCATTGACCTGTGACCAGTGACCAGTGACCAGTGACCAGTGACCTGTGACCAGTGACCAGTGACCATTGACCTGTGACCAGTGACCAGTGGCCAGTGACCACTGACCAGTGATAAGTGACCAGTGACTTTTGACCAGTGACCAGTGACCAGTGACCATTGACCAGTGACCAGTGACCTGTGACCAGTGATCAGCCACAGTGACCAGTGACCAGTGACCAGTGTCCGGTAACCAGTGACTAGCGACCAGTGAACAGTGACCCGTGACATGTGACGCGTGACCAGTGACCAGTGACCAGTGACCAGTGACCAGTGACCAGTGACCGGTGACCAGTGACTAGCGACCAGTGAACAGTGACCCGTGACCAGTGACCATTGACCTGTGACCAGTGACCAGTGACCAGTGACCAGTGACCTGTGACCAGTGACCTGTGACCATTGACCTGTCACCAGTGACCAGTGACCAGTGACCACTGACCAGTGATAAGTGACCAGCGACTTTTGACCAGTGACCAGTGTCCAGTGACCAGTGACCAGTGACCAGCGACAGTGACCATTGACCAGCGATAGTGACCATTGACCAGTGACCAGTGACCAGTGACCAGTGACCAGTAACCAGCGATAGTGAACACTGACCAGTGACAAGTGACCAGTGACTTGTGACCAGTGACCAGTGACCTGTGACTTGTGACCAGTGACCAGTGGCCAGTGACCACTGACCAGTGACAAGTGACCAGTGACTTTTGACCAGTGACCAGTGACCAGTAACCAGCGATAGTGAACACTGACCAGTGACAAGTGACCAGTGACTTGTGACCAGTGACCAGTGACCTGTGACTTGTGACCAGTGACCAGTGGCCAGTGACCACTGACCAGTGACAAGTGACCAGTGACTTTTGACCAGTGACCAGTGACCAGTGGCCAGTGACCAGCGACAGTGACCATTGACCAGCGATAGTGACCAATGACCAGTGACCAGTGACCAGTGACCAGTGACCAGTGACCAGTGACCAGTGACCAGTGACCAGTGACCATTGACCGGTGAACAGTGACCAGTGACCAGCGACCAGTGACAGTGACCATTGACCCGTGACCAGTGACTTGTGACCAGTGACCAGTGACCAGTGACCAGTGACCAGTGACCAGTAACCAGTGACCAGTGACAATTGACCTGTGACCAGTGACCAGTGACCAGTGACCAGTGACCAGTGACCAGTGACCAGCGACAAAGACCATTGTCCAGTGGCCAGTGACCAGTGACCAGTGACCAGTGACCAGTGACCAGTGACCACTGACAATTGACATGTGACCAGTGACCAGTGACCAGTGACCAGTGACCAGTGACCAGTGACCAGTGACCAGTGACCACTGACAATTGACCTGTGACCAGTGACCAGTGACCAGTGACCAGTGACCAGTGACCAGTGACCAGTAACCACTGACCAGTGACAAGTGACCAGCGACCAGTGACCAGTGACCTGTGTCCAGTGACCAGTGACCATTGACCTGTCACCAGTGACCAGTGGCAAGTGACCAGCGACCAGTGGCCACTGACCAGTGACAAGTGACCAGTGACTTGTGACCAGTGACCACTGACCTGTGACTTGTGACCAGTGACCAGTGGCCAGTGACCAGTGACCAGTGACAAGTGACCACTGACCAGTGACCAGTGACCAGTGACCAGTGACAAGTGACCTGTAACTTGTGACCAGTAACCAGTGACCAGTGACCAGTGACCAGTAACCAGTGACCAGTGACCAGCGACAGTGACCATTGACCCGTGACCAGTGACCAGTGACCAGTGACTTGTGACCAGTGACCAGTGACCAGTGACCAGTGACCAGTGACCAGTGACCAGTGACCTGTAACCAGTGACCAGTGACACGTGACCAGTGACCACTGACCAGTGACAAGTGACAAGTGACTTTTGACCAGTGACCAGTGACCAGTTGCCAGTGACCAGCGACAATGACCATTGACCAGCGATAGAGACCAATGACCAGTGACCAGTGACCAGCGACAGTGACCATTGACCTGTGACCAGTGACCAGTGACCAGTGACCAGCGACAGTGACCATTGACCAGCGATAGTGACCATTGACCAGTGACAAGTGACCAGTGACCATTGACCTGTGACCAGTGACCAGTGACCAGTGACCAGTGACCACTGACCAGTGATAAGTTCCCAGCGACTTTTGACCAGTGACCAGTGTCCAGTTACCAGTGACCAGTGACCAGCGACAGTGACCATTGACCAGCGATAGTGACCATTGACCAGTGACCAGTGACCAGTGACCAGTGACCAGCGATAGTGAACACTGACCAGTGACAAGTGACCAGTGACTTGTGACCAGTGACCAGTGACCTGTGACCAGTGACCAGCGATAGTGACCATTGACCAGTGACCAGTGACCATTGACCTGTGACCAGTGACCAGTGACCAGTGACCAGTGACCTGTGACGAGTGACCAGTGACCAGTGACCAGTGACCACTGACCAGTGATAAGTGACCTGTGACTTTTGACCAGTGACCAGCGACAGTGACCATTGACCAGCGATAGTGACCATTGACCAGTGACCAGTGACCAGTGACCAGTGACCAGTGACCAGCGATAGTGACCATTGACCAGTGACCAGTGACCAGTGACCAGTGACCAGTGAACTTTGACCTGTGACCAGTGACCAGTGACCAGTGAATAGTGACCAGTGACCAGTGACCAGCGGCAGTGACCATTGACCAGTGACCAGTGACCAGTGACCATTGACCAGTGACCAGTGACCAGCCACAGTGACCAGATACCAGTGACCAGTGACCGGTGACCAGTGACTAGCGACCAGTGAACAGTGACCCGTGACCAGTGACCATTGACCTGTGACCAGTGACCAGTGACCAGTGACCAGTGACCTGTGACCAGTGACCAGTGACCATTGACCTGTGACCAGTGACCAGTGGCCAGTGACCACTGACCAGTGATAAGTGACCAGTGACTTTTGACCAGTGACCAGTGACCAGTGACCATTGACCAGTGACCAGTGACCTGTGACCAGTGACCAGCCACAGTGACCAGTGACCAGTGACCAGTGTCCGGTAACCAGTGACTAGCGACCAGTGAACAGTGACCCGTGACATGTGACGCGTGACCAGTGACCAGTGACCAGTGACCAGTGACCAGTGACCAGTGACCAGTGTCCAGTGACCAGTGACCAGTGACCATTGACCTGTGACCAGTGACCAGTGACCAGTGACCAGTGACCAGTGAATAGTGACCAGTGACCAGTGACCAGCGACAGTGACCATTGACCAGTGACCAGTGACCAGTGACCATTGACCAGTGACCAGTGACCAGTGACCAGTGACCAGCCACAGTGACCAGTTACCAGTGACCAGTGACCGGTGACCAGTGACTAGCGACCAGTGAACTGTGACCCGTGACCAGTGACCATTGACCTGTGACCAGTGACCAGTGACCAGTGACCAGTAACCTGTGACCAGTGACCAGTGACAATTGACCTGTGACCAGTGACCAGTGACCAGTGACCACTGACCAGTGATAAGTGACCAGTGACTTTTGACCAGTGACCAGTGTCCAGTGACCAGTGACCAGTGACCAGCGACAGTGACCCTTGACCAGCGATAGTGACCATTGACCAATGACCAGTGACCAGTGACCAGCGATAGTGACCATTTTCCAGTGACCAGTGACCATTGACCAGTGACCAGTGACCAGTGACCAGTGACCAGCCACATTGACCAGTTACCAGTGACCAGTGACCGGTGACCAGTGACTAGCGACCAGTGAACAGTGACCCGTGACCAGTGACCATTGAACTGTGACCAGTGACCAGTGACCAGTGACCAGTGACCTGTGACCAGTGACCAGTGACCAGTGACCAGTGACCATTGACCTGTGACCAGCGACAGTGACCATTGACCAGTGACCAGTGACCAGTGACCATTGACCAGTGACTAGTGACCAGTGACCAGTGACCAGTGAGCAGTGACCAGTGACCAGTGAACTTTGACCTGTGACCAGTGACCAGTGACCAGTGAATAGTGACCAGTGACCAGGGACCAGCGACAGTGACCATTGACCAGTAACCAGTGACCAGTGACCATTGACCTGTGACCAGTGACCTGTGACCAGTGACCAGTGACCACTGACCAGTGATAAGTGACCAGTGACTTTTGACCAGTGACCAGTGACCAGTGACCATTGACCTGTGACCAGTGTCCAGTGACCAGTGACCAGTGACCAGTGACCATTGACCTGTGACCAGTGACCAGTGACCAGTGACCAGTGACCAGTGACATGTGACCAGTGACCAGTGACAATTGACCTGTGACCAGTGACCAGTGACCAGTGACCAGTGACCACTGACCAGTGATAAGTGACCAGTGACTTTTGAGCAGTGACCAGTGTCCAGTGACCAGTAACCAGTGACCAGCGACAGTGACCATTGCCCAGCGATGGTGACCATTGACCAGTCACCAGTGACCAGTGACCAGCGATAGTGACCATTGACCAGTGACCAGTGACCAGTGACCAGTGACCATTGACCAGTGACCAGTGACCAGTGACCAGTGACCAGTGTCCAGCCACAGTGACCAGTGACCAGTGACCAGTGACCGGTGACCAGTGACTAGCGACCAGTGAACAGTGACACGTGACATGTGACGCGTGACCAGTGACCAGTGACCAGTGACCAGTGACCAGTGACCAGTGACCAGTGACCAGTGTCCAGTGACCAGTGACCAGTGACCATTGACCTGTGACCAGTGACCAGTGACCAGTGACCAGTGAGCAGTGACCAGTGACCAGTGAACTTTGACCCGTGACCAGTGACCAGTGACCAGTGAATAGTGACCAGTGACCAGTGACCAGCGACAGTGACCATTGACCAGTGACCAGTGACCAGTGACCAATGACCAGTGACCAGTGACCAGTGACCAGTGACCAGCCACAGTGACCAGTTACCAGTGACCAGTGACCGGTGACCAGTGACTAGCGACCAGTGAACAGTGACCCGTGACCAGTGACCATTGACCTGTGACCAGTGACCAGTGACCAGTGACCTGTGACCAGTGACCAGTGAACAGTGACCAGTGACCACTGACCAGTGATAAGTGACCAGCGACTTTTGACCAGTGACCAGTGTCCAGTGACCAGTGACCAGTGTCCAGCGACAGTGACCATTGACCAGCGATAGGGACCATTGACCAGTGACCAGTGACCAGTGACCAGTGACTAGCGATAGTGAACACTGACCAGTGACAAGTGACCAGTGACTTGTGACCAGTGACCAGTGACCTGTGACTTGTGACCAGTGACCAGTGGCCAGTGACCAGTCAGCAGTGACAAGTGACCAGTGACCATTGACCAGTGACCAGTGACCAGTGACAAGTGACCAGTGACTTGTGACCAGTAACCAGTGACCAGTGACCAGTGACCAGTGACCAGTGTCCAGTGACCAGTGACCAGTGACCATTGACCTGTGACCAGTGACCAGTGACCAGTGACCAGTGACCAGTGACCAGTGACCAGTGACCAGTGAACTTTGACCTGTGACCAGTGACCAGTGACCAGTGAATAGTGACCAGTGACCAGTGACCAGCGACAGTGACCATTGACCAGTGACCAGTGATCAGTGACCATTGACCAGCCACAGTGACCAGTTACCAGTGACCAGTGACCGGTGACCAGTGACTAGCGACCAGTGAACAGTGACCCGTGACCAGTGACCATTGACCTGTGACCAGTGACCAGTGACCTGTGACCAGTGACCAGTGACCAGTGACCATTGACCTGTGATCAGTGACCAGTGACCATTGACCTGTGACCAGTGACCAGTGACCAGTGACCAGCGACCATTGACCTGTGACCAGTGACCAGTGACCAGTGACCAGTGACCTGTGACCAGTGACCAGTGACAGTTGACCTGTGACCAGTGACCAGTGACCAGTGACCAGTGACCTGTGACGAGTGACCAGTGACCACTGACCTGTGATAAGTGACCAGTGACTTTTGACCAGTGACCAGCGACAGTGACCATTGACCAGCGATAGTGACCAGTGACCAGTGACCAGTGACCAGTGACCAGCGATAGTGACCATTGACCAGTGACCAGTGACCAGTGACCAGTGACCAGTGAACTTTGACCTGTGACCAGTGACCAGTGACCAGTGAATAGTGACCAGTGACCAGTGACCAGCGACAGTGACCATTGACCAGTGACCAGTGATAAGTGACCAGCAACTTTTGACCAGTGACCAGTGTCCAGTGACCAGTGACCAGTGACCAGCGACAGTGACCATTGACCAGCGATAGTGACCATTGACCAGTGACCAGTGACCAGTGACCAGTGACCAGTGACCAGCGATAGTGAACACTGACCAGTGACAAGTACCAGTGACTTGTGACCAGTGACCAGTGACCTGTGACTTGTGACCAGTGACCAGTGGCCAGTGACCACTGACCAGTGACAAGTGACCAGTGACTTTTGACCAGTGACCAGTGACCAGTGGCCAGTGACCAGCGACAGTGACCATTGACCAGCGATAGTGACCAATGACCAGTGACCAGTGACAAGTGACCAGTGACCAGTGACCAGTGACCAGTGACCAGTGACCAGTGACCAGTGACCAGTGACCATTGACCGGTGACCAGTGACCAGTGACCAGTGACCATTGACCAGTGACCAGTGACCAGTAACCAGTGACCAGTGACCAGCCACAGTGACCAGTTACCAGTGACCAGTGACCGGTGACCAGTGACTAGCGACCAGTGAACAGTGACCTGTGACCAGTGACCATTGACCTGTGACCAGTGACCAGTGACCAGTGACCAGTGACCTGTGACCAGTGACCAGTGACCATTGACCTGTGACCAGTGACCAGTGACCAGTGACCACTGACCAGTGATAAGTGACCAGCGACTTTTGACCAGTGACCAGTGTCCAGTGACCAGTGACCAGTGACCAGTGACCAGCGACAGTGACCATTGACCAGCGATAGTGACCAATGACCAGTGACCAGTGACCAGTGACCAGTGACCAGTGACCAGTGACCAGTGACCAGTGACCAGTGACCAGCGATAGTGAACACTGACCAGTGACAAGTGACCAGTGACTTGTGACCAGTGACCAGTGACCTGTGACTTGTGACCAGTGACCAGTGGCCAGTGACCACTGACCAGTGACAAGTGACCAGTGACTTTTGACCAGTGACCAGTGACCAGTGGCCAGTAACCAGCGACAGTGACCATTGACCAGCGATAGTGACCAATGACCAGTGACCAGTGACCAGTGACCAGTGACCAGTGACCAGTGACCAGTGACCAGTGACCAGTGACCATTGACCGGTGAACAGTGACCAGTGACCAGCGACCAGTGACAGTGACCATTGACCCGTGACCAGTGACCAGTGACCAGTGACTTGTGACCAGTGACCAGTGACCAGTGACCAGTAACCAGTGACCAGTGACAATTGACCTGTGACCAGTGACCAGTGACCAGTGACCAGTGACCAGTGACCAGTGACCAGCGACAAAGACCATTGTCCAGTGGCCAGTGACCAGTGACCAGTGACCAGTGACCAGTGACCAGTGAACAGTGACCCGTGACCAGTGACCATTGACCTGTGACCAGTTACCAGTGACCAGTGACCTGTGACCAGTGACCAGTGAACAGTGACCAGTGACCACTGACCAGTGATAAGTGACCAGCGACTTTTGACCAGTGACCAGTGTCCAGTGACCAGTGACCAGTGTCCAGGGACAGTGACCATTGACCAGCGATAGGGACCATTGACCAGTGACCAGTGACCAGTGACCAGTGACCAGCGATAGTGATCACTGACCAGTGACAAGTGACCAGTGACTTGTGACCAGTGACCAGTGACCTGTGACTTGTGACCAGTGACCAGTGACCAGTGACCATTGACCAGTGACCAGTGACCAGCCACAGTGACCAGATACCAGTGACCAGTGACCGGTGACCAGTGACTAGCGACCAGTGAGCAGTGACCCGTGACCAGTGACCATTGACCTGTGACCAGTGACCAGTGACCAGTGACCAGTGACCTGTGACCAGTGACCAGTGACCATTGACCTGTGACCAGTGACCAGTGGCCAGTGACCACTGACCAGTGATAAGTGACCAGTGACTTTTGACCAGTGACCAGTGACCAGTGACCATTGACCAGTGACCAGTGACCTGTGACCAGTGATCAGCCACAGTGACCAGTGACCAGTGACCAGTGTCCGGTAACCAGTGACTAGCGACCAGTGAACAGTGACCCGTGACATGTGACGCGTGACCAGTGACCAGTGACCAGTGACCAGTGACCAGTGACCAGTGACCGGTGACCAGTGACTAGCGACCAGTGAACAGTGACCCGTGACCAGTGACCATTGACCTGTGACCAGTGACCAGTGACCAGTGACCAGTGACCTGTGACCAGTGACCTGTGACCATTGACCTGTCACCAGTGACCAGTGACCAGTGACCACTGACCAGTGATAAGTGACCAGCGACTTTTGACCAGTGACCAGTGTCCAGTGACCAGTGACCAGTGACCAGCGACAGTGACCATTGACCAGCGATAGTGACCATTGACCAGTGACCAGTGACCAGTGACCAGTGACCAGTAACCAGCGATAGTGAACACTGACCAGTGACAAGTGACCAGTGACTTGTGACCAGTGACCAGTGACCTGTGACTTGTGACCAGTGACCAGTGGCCAGTGACCACTGACCAGTGACAAGTGACCAGTGACTTTTGACCAGTGACCAGTGACCAGTGGCCAGTGACCAGCGACAGTGACCATTGACCAGCGATAGTGACCAATGACCAGTGACCAGTGACCAGTGACCAGTGACCAGTGACCAGTGACCAGTGACCAGTGACCAGTGACCATTGACCGGTGAACAGTGACCAGTGACCAGCGACCAGTGACAGTGACCATTGACCCGTGACCAGTGACTTGTGACCAGTGACCAGTGACCAGTGACCAGTGACCAGTGACCAGTAACCAGTGACCAGTGACAATTGACCTGTGACCAGTGACCAGTGACCAGTGACCAGTGACCAGTGACCAGTGACCAGCGACAAAGACCATTGTCCAGTGGCCAGTGACCAGTGACCAGTGACCAGTGACCAGTGACCAGTGACCACTGACAATTGACATGTGACCAGTGACCAGTGACCAGTGACCAGTGACCAGTGACCAGTGACCAGTGACCAGTGACCACTGACAATTGACCTGTGACCAGTGACCAGTGACCAGTGACCAGTGACCAGTGACCAGTGACCAGTAACCACTGACCAGTGACAAGTGACCAGCGACCAGTGACCAGTGACCTGTGTCCAGTGACCAGTGACCATTGACCTGTCACCAGTGACCAGTGGCAAGTGACCAGCGACCAGTGGCCACTGACCAGTGACAAGTGACCAGTGACTTGTGACCAGTGACCACTGACCTGTGACTTGTGACCAGTGACCAGTGGCCAGTGACCAGTGACCAGTGACAAGTGACCACTGACCAGTGACCAGTGACCAGTGACCAGTGACAAGTGACCTGTAACTTGTGACCAGTAACCAGTGACCAGTGACCAGTGACCAGTAACCAGTGACCAGTGACCAGCGACAGTGACCATTGACCCGTGACCAGTGACCAGTGACCAGTGACTTGTGACCAGTGACCAGTGACCAGTGACCAGTGACCAGTGACCAGTGACCAGTGACCTGTAACCAGTGACCAGTGACACGTGACCAGTGACCACTGACCAGTGACAAGTGACAAGTGACTTTTGACCAGTGACCAGTGACCAGTTGCCAGTGACCAGCGACAATGACCATTGACCAGCGATAGAGACCAATGACCAGTGACCAGTGACCAGCGACAGTGACCATTGACCTGTGACCAGTGACCAGTGACCAGTGACCAGCGACAGTGACCATTGACCAGCGATAGTGACCATTGACCAGTGACCAGTGACCAGTGACCATTGACCTGTGACCAGTGACCAGTGACCAGTGACCAGTGACCACTGACCAGTGATAAGTGCCCAGCGACTTTTGACCAGTGACCAGTGTCCAGTTACCAGTGACCAGTGACCAGCGACAGTGACCATTGACCAGCGATAGTGACCATTGACCAGTGACCAGTGACCAGTGACCAGTGACCAGCGATAGTGAACACTGACCAGTGACAAGTGACCAGTGACTTGTGACCAGTGACCAGTGACCTGTGACCAGTGACCAGCGATAGTGACCATTGACCAGTGACCAGTGACCATTGACCTGTGACCAGTGACCAGTGACCAGTGACCAGTGACCACTGACCTGTGATAAGTGACCAGTGACTTTTGACCAGTGACCAGCGACAGTGACCATTGACCAGCGATAGTGACCAGTGACCAGTGACCAGTGACCAGTGACCAGCGATAGTGACCATTGACCAGTGACCAGTGACCAGTGACCAGTGACCAGTGAACTTTGACCTGTGACCAGTGACCAGTGACCAGTGAATAGTGACCAGTGACCAGTGACCAGCGACAGTGACCATTGACCAGTGACCAGTGATAAGTGACCAGCGACTTTTGACCAGTGACCAGTGTCCAGTGACCAGTGACCAGTGACCAGCGACAGTGACCATTGACCAGCGATAGTGACCATTGACCAGTGACCAGTGACCAGTGACCAGTGACCAGTGACCAGCGATAGTGAACACTGACCAGTGACAAGTACCAGTGACTTGTGACCAGTGACCAGTGACCTGTGACTTGTGACCAGTGACCAGTGGCCAGTGACCACTGACCAGTGACAAGTGACCAGTGACTTTTGACCAGTGACCAGTGACCAGTGGCCAGTGACCAGCGACAGTGACCATTGACCAGCGATAGTGACCAATGACCAGTGACCAGTGACAAGTGACCAGTGACCAGTGACCAGTGACCAGTGACCAGTGACCAGTGACCAGTGACCAGTGACCATTGACCGGTGACCAGTGACCAGTGACCAGTGACCATTGACCAGTGACCAGTGACCAGTAACCAGTGACCAGTGACCAGCCACAGTGACCAGTTACCAGTGACCAGTGACCGGTGACCAGTGACTAGCGACCAGTGAACAGTGACCTGTGACCAGTGACCATTGACCTGTGACCAGTGACCAGTGACCAGTGACCAGTGACCTGTGACCAGTGACCAGTGACCATTGACCTGTGACCAGTGACCAGTGACCAGTGACCACTGACCAGTGATAAGTGACCAGCGACTTTTGACCAGTGACCAGTGTCCAGTGACCAGTGACCAGTGACCAGTGACCAGCGACAGTGACCATTGACCAGCGATAGTGACCAATGACCAGTGACCAGTGACCAGTGACCAGTGACCAGTGACCAGTGACCAGTGACCAGTGACCAGTGACCAGCGATAGTGAACACTGACCAGTGACAAGTGACCAGTGACTTGTGACCAGTGACCAGTGACCTGTGACTTGTGACCAGTGACCAGTGGCCAGTGACCACTGACCAGTGACAAGTGACCAGTGACTTTTGACCAGTGACCAGTGACCAGTGGCCAGTAACCAGCGACAGTGACCATTGACCAGCGATAGTGACCAATGACCAGTGACCAGTGACCAGTGACCAGTGACCAGTGACCAGTGACCAGTGACCAGTGACCAGTGACCATTGACCGGTGAACAGTGACCAGTGACCAGCGACCAGTGACAGTGACCATTGACCCGTGACCAGTGACCAGTGACCAGTGACTTGTGACCAGTGACCAGTGACCAGTGACCAGTAACCAGTGACCAGTGACAATTGACCTGTGACCAGTGACCAGTGACCAGTGACCAGTGACCAGTGACCAGTGACCAGCGACAAAGACCATTGTCCAGTGGCCAGTGACCAGTGACCAGTGACCAGTGACCAGTGACCAGTGAACAGTGACCCGTGACCAGTGACCATTGACCTGTGACCAGTTACCAGTGACCAGTGACCTGTGACCAGTGACCAGTGAACAGTGACCAGTGACCACTGACCAGTGATAAGTGACCAGCGACTTTTGACCAGTGACCAGTGTCCAGTGACCAGTGACCAGTGTCCAGGGACAGTGACCATTGACCAGCGATAGGGACCATTGACCAGTGACCAGTGACCAGTGACCAGTGACCAGCGATAGTGATCACTGACCAGTGACAAGTGACCAGTGACTTGTGACCAGTGACCAGTGACCTGTGACTTGTGACCAGTGACCAGTGACCAGTGACCATTGACCAGTGACCAGTGACCAGCCACAGTGACCAGATACCAGTGACCAGTGACCGGTGACCAGTGACTAGCGACCAGTGAGCAGTGACCCGTGACCAGTGACCATTGACCTGTGACCAGTGACCAGTGACCAGTGACCAGTGACCTGTGACCAGTGACCAGTGACCATTGACCTGTGACCAGTGACCAGTGGCCAGTGACCACTGACCAGTGATAAGTGACCAGTGACTTTTGACCAGTGACCAGTGACCAGTGACCATTGACCAGTGACCAGTGACCTGTGACCAGTGATCAGCCACAGTGACCAGTGACCAGTGACCAGTGTCCGGTAACCAGTGACTAGCGACCAGTGAACAGTGACCCGTGACATGTGACGCGTGACCAGTGACCAGTGACCAGTGACCAGTGACCAGTGACCAGTGTCCAGTGACCAGTGACCAGTGACCATTGACCTGTGACCAGTGACCAGTGACCAGTGACCAGTGACCAGTGAATAGTGACCAGTGACCAGTGACCAGCGACAGTGACCATTGACCAGTGACCAGTGACCAGTGACCATTGACCAGTGACCAGTGACCAGTGACCAGTGACCAGCCACAGTGACCAGTTACCAGTGACCAGTGACCGGTGACCAGTGACTAGCGACCAGTGAACTGTGACCCGTGACCAGTGACCATTGACCTGTGACCAGTGACCAGTGACCAGTGACCAGTAACCTGTGACCAGTGACCAGTGACAATTGACCTGTGACCAGTGACCAGTGACCAGTGACCACTGACCAGTGATAAGTGACCAGTGACTTTTGGCCAGTGACCAGTGTCCAGTGACCAGTGACCAGTGACCAGCGACAGTGACCATTGACCAGCGATAGTGACCATTGACCAATGACCAGTGACCAGTGACCAGCGATAGTGACCATTTTCCAGTGACCAGTGACCAGTGACCATTGACCAGTGACCAGTGACCAGTGACCAGTGACCAGCCACAGTGACCAGTTACCAGTGACCAGTGACCGGTGACCAGTGACTAGCGACCAGTGAACAGTGACCCGTGACCAGTGACCATTGAACTGTGACCAGTGACCAGTGACCAGTGACCAGTGACCTGTGACCAGTGACCAGTGACAATTGACCTGTGACCAGTGACCAGTGACCAGTGACCGCTGACCAGTGACTATCGACCAGTGAACAGTGACCCGTGACCAGTGACCATTGAACTGTGACCAGTGACCAGTGACCAGTGACCAGTGACCAGTGTCCAGTGACCAGTGACCAGTGACCAGCGACAGTGACCATTGACCAGCGATAGTGACCATTGACCAGTGACCAGTGACCAGTGACCAGTGACCAGTGACTTTTGGCCAGTGACCAGTGTCCAGTGACCAGTGACCAGTGACCAGCGACAGTGACCATTGACCAGCGATAGTGACCATTGACCAATGACCAGTGACCAGTGACCAGCGATAGTGACCATTTTCCAGTGACCAGTGACCAGTGACCATTGACCAGTGACCAGTGACCAGTGACCAGTGACCAGCCACAGTGACCAGTTACCAGTGACCAGTGACCGGTGACCAGTGACTAGCGACCAGTGAACAGTGACCCGTGACCAGTGACCATTGAACTGTGACCAGTGACCAGTGACCAGTGACCAGTGACCTGTGACCAGTGACCAGTGACAATTGACCTGTGACCAGTGACCAGTGACCAGTGACCGCTGACCAGTGACTATCGACCAGTGAACAGTGACCCGTGACCAGTGACCATTGAACTGTGACCAGTGACCAGTGACCAGTGACCAGTGACAAGTGACCAGTGACTTGTGACCAGTGACCAGTGACCTGTGACCAGTGACCAGCGATAGTGACCATTGACCAGTGACCAGTGACCATTGACCTGTGACCAGTGACCAGTGACCAGTGACCAGTGACCTGTGACGAGTGACCAGTGACCAGTGACCAGTGACCACTGACCAGTGATAAGTGACCTGTGACTTTTGACCAGTGACCAGCGACAGTGACCATTGACCAGCGATAGTGACCATTGACCAGTGACCAGTGACCAGTGACCAGTGACCAGTGACCAGCGATAGTGACCATTGACCAGTGACCAGTGACCAGTGACCAGTGACCAGTGAACTTTGACCTGTGACCAGTGACCAGTGACCAGTGAATAGTGACCAGTGACCAGTGACCAGCGGCAGTGACCATTGACCAGTGACCAGTGACCAGTGACCATTGACCAGTGACCAGTGACCAGCCACAGTGACCAGATACCAGTGACCAGTGACCGGTGACCAGTGACTAGCGACCAGTGAACAGTGACCCGTGACCAGTGACCATTGACCTGTGACCAGTGACCAGTGACCAGTGACCAGTGACCTGTGACCAGTGACCAGTGACCATTGACCTGTGACCAGTGACCAGTGGCCAGTGACCACTGACCAGTGATAAGTGACCAGTGACTTTTGACCAGTGACCAGTGACCAGTGTCCATTGACCAGTGACCAGTGACCTGTGACCAGTGACCAGCCACAGTGACCAGTGACCAGTGACCAGTGTCCGGTAACCAGTGACTAGCGACCAGTGAACAGTGACCCGTGACATGTGACGCGTGACCAGTGACCAGTGACCAGTGACCAGTGACCAGTGACCAGTGACCAGTGTCCAGTGACCAGTGACCAGTGACCATTGACCTGTGACCAGTGACCAGTGACCAGTGACCAGTGACCAGTGAATAGTGACCAGTGACCAGTGACCAGCGACAGTGACCATTGACCAGTGACCAGTGACCAGTGACCATTGACCAGTGACCAGTGACCAGTGACCAGTGACCAGCCACAGTGACCAGTTACCAGTGACCAGTGACCGGTGACCAGTGACTAGCGACCAGTGAACTGTGACCCGTGACCAGTGACCATTGACCTGTGACCAGTGACCAGTGACCAGTGACCAGTAACCTGTGACCAGTGACCAGTGACAATTGACCTGTGACCAGTGACCAGTGACCAGTGACCACTGACCAGTGATAAGTGACCAGTGACTTTTGACCAGTGACCAGTGTCCAGTGACCAGTGACCAGTGACCAGCGACAGTGACCCTTGACCAGCGATAGTGACCATTGACCAATGACCAGTGACCAGTGACCAGCGATAGTGACCATTTTCCAGTGACCAGTGACCAATGACCAGTGACCAGTGACCAGTGACCAGTGACCAGCCACAGTGACCAGTTACCAGTGACCAGTGACCGGTGACCAGTGACCAGTGACCAGTGAACTTTGACCTGTGACCAGTGACCAGTGACCAGTGAATAGTGACCAGTGACCAGTGACCAGCGACAGTGACCATTGACCAGTGACCAGTGATCAGTGACCATTGACCAGCCACAGTGACCAGTTACCAGTGACCAGTGACCGGTGACCAGTGACTAGCGACCAGTGAACAGTGACCCGTGACCAGTGACCATTGACCTGTGACCAGTGACCAGTGACCTGTGACCAGTGACCAGTGACCAGTGACCATTGACCTGTGATCAGTGACCAGTGACCATTGACCTGTGACCAGTGACCAGTGACCAGTGACCAGCGACCATTGACCTGTGACCAGTGACCAGTGACCAGTGACCAGTGACCTGTGACCAGTGACCAGTGACAGTTGACCTGTGACCAGTGACCAGTGACCAGTGACCAGTGACCTGTGACGAGTGACCAGTGACCAGTGACCAGTGACCACTGACCTGTGATAAGTGACCAGTGACTTTTGACCAGTGACCAGCGACAGTGACCATTGACCAGCGATAGTGACCAGTGACCAGTGACCAGTGACCAGTGACCAGCGATAGTGACCATTGACCAGTGACCAGTGACCAGTGACCAGTGACCAGTGAACTTTGACCTGTGACCAGTGACCAGTGACCAGTGAATAGTGACCAGTGACCAGTGACCAGCGACAGTGACCATTGACCAGTGACCAGTGATAAGTGACCAGCGACTTTTGACCAGTGACCAGTGTCCAGTGACCAGTGACCAGTGACCAGCGACAGTGACCATTGACCAGCGATAGTGACCATTGACCAGTGACCAGTGACCAGTGACCAGTGACCAGTGACCAGCGATAGTGAACACTGACCAGTGACAAGTACCAGTGACTTGTGACCAGTGACCAGTGACCTGTGACTTGTGACCAGTGACCAGTGGCCAGTGACCACTGACCAGTGACAAGTGACCAGTGACTTTTGACCAGTGACCAGTGACCAGTGGCCAGTGACCAGCGACAGTGACCATTGACCAGCGATAGTGACCAATGACCAGTGACCAGTGACAAGTGACCAGTGACCAGTGACCAGTGACCAGTGACCAGTGACCAGTGACCAGTGACCAGTGACCATTGACCGGTGACCAGTGACCAGTGACCAGTGACCATTGACCAGTGACCAGTGACCAGTAACCAGTGACCAGTGACCAGCCACAGTGACCAGTTACCAGTGACCAGTGACCGGTGACCAGTGACTAGCGACCAGTGAACAGTGACCTGTGACCAGTGACCATTGACCTGTGACCAGTGACCAGTGACCAGTGACCAGTGACCTGTGACCAGTGACCAGTGACCATTGACCTGTGACCAGTGACCAGTGACCAGTGACCACTGACCAGTGATAAGTGACCAGCGACTTTTGACCAGTGACCAGTGTCCAGTGACCAGTGACCAGTGACCAGTGACCAGCGACAGTGACCATTGACCAGCGATAGTGACCAATGACCAGTGACCAGTGACCAGTGACCAGTGACCAGTGACCAGTGACCAGTGACCAGTGACCAGTGACCAGCGATAGTGAACACTGACCAGTGACAAGTGACCAGTGACTTGTGACCAGTGACCAGTGACCTGTGACTTGTGACCAGTGACCAGTGGCCAGTGACCACTGACCAGTGACAAGTGACCAGTGACTTTTGACCAGTGACCAGTGACCAGTGGCCAGTAATCAGCGACAGTGACCATTGACCAGCGATAGTGACCAATGACCAGTGACCAGTGACCAGTGACCAGTGACCAGTGACCAGTGACCAGTGACCAGTGACCAGTGACCATTGACCGGTGAACAGTGACCAGTGACCAGCGACCAGTGACAGTGACCATTGACCCGTGACCAGTGACCAGTGACCAGTGACTTGTGACCAGTGACCAGTGACCAGTGACCAGTAACCAGTGACCAGTGACAATTGACCTGTGACCAGTGACCAGTGACCAGTGACCAGTGACCAGTGACCAGTGACCAGCGACAAAGACCATTGTCCAGTGGCCAGTGACCAGTGACCAGTGACCAGTGACCAGTGACCAGTGACCAGTGACCAGTGAACAGTGACCCGTGACCAGTGACCATTGACCTGTGACCAGTTACCAGTGACCAGTGACCTGTGACCAGTGACCAGTGAACAGTGACCAGTGACCACTGACCAGTGATAAGTGACCAGCGACTTTTGACCAGTGACCAGTGTCCAGTGACCAGTGACCAGTGTCCAGGGACAGTGACCATTGACCAGCGATAGGGACCATTGACCAGTGACCAGTGACCAGTGACCAGTGACCAGCGATAGTGATCACTGACCAGTGACAAGTGACCAGTGACTTGTGACCAGTGACCAGTGACCTGTGACTTGTGACCAGTGACCAGTGACCAGTGACCATTGACCAGTGACCAGTGACCAGCCACAGTGACCAGATACCAGTGACCAGTGACCGGTGACCAGTGACTAGCGACCAGTGAGCAGTGACCCGTGACCAGTGACCATTGACCTGTGACCAGTGACCAGTGACCAGTGACCAGTGACCTGTGACCAGTGACCAGTGACCATTGACCTGTGACCAGTGACCAGTGGCCAGTGACCACTGACCAGTGATAAGTGACCAGTGACTTTTGACCAGTGACCAGTGACCAGTGACCATTGACCAGTGACCAGTGACCTGTGACCAGTGATCAGCCACAGTGACCAGTGACCAGTGACCAGTGTCCGGTAACCAGTGACTAGCGACCAGTGAACAGTGACCCGTGACATGTGACGCGTGACCAGTGACCAGTGACCAGTGACCAGTGACCAGTGACCAGTGTCCAGTGACCAGTGACCAGTGACCATTGACCTGTGACCAGTGACCAGTGACCAGTGACCAGTGACCAGTGAATAGTGACCAGTGACCAGTGACCAGCGACAGTGACCATTGACCAGTGACCAGTGACCAGTGACCATTGACCAGTGACCAGTGACCAGTGACCAGTGACCAGCCACAGTGACCAGTTACCAGTGACCAGTGACCGGTGACCAGTGACTAGCGACCAGTGAACTGTGACCCGTGACCAGTGACCATTGACCTGTGACCAGTGACCAGTGACCAGTGACCAGTAACCTGTGACCAGTGACCAGTGACAATTGACCTGTGACCAGTGACCAGTGACCAGTGACCACTGACCAGTGATAAGTGACCAGTGACTTTTGGCCAGTGACCAGTGTCCAGTGACCAGTGACCAGTGACCAGCGACAGTGACCATTGACCAGCGATAGTGACCATTGACCAATGACCAGTGACCAGTGACCAGCGATAGTGACCATTTTCCAGTGACCAGTGACCAGTGACCATTGACCAGTGACCAGTGACCAGTGACCAGTGACCAGCCACAGTGACCAGTTACCAGTGACCAGTGACCGGTGACCAGTGACTAGCGACCAGTGAACAGTGACCCGTGACCAGTGACCATTGAACTGTGACCAGTGACCAGTGACCAGTGACCAGTGACCTGTGACCAGTGACCAGTGACAATTGACCTGTGACCAGTGACCAGTGACCAGTGACCGCTGACCAGTGACTATCGACCAGTGAACAGTGACCCGTGACCAGTGACCATTGAACTGTGACCAGTGACCAGTGACCAGTGACCAGTGACCAGTGTCCAGTGACCAGTGACCAGTGACCAGCGACAGTGACCATTGACCAGTGACCAGTGACCAGTGACCATTGACCAGTGACCAGTGACCAGTGACCAGTGTCCAGTGAGCAGTGACCAGTGACCAGTGACCAGTGACCATTGACCGGTGAACAGTGACCAGTGACCAGCGACCAGTGACCAGTGACCAGTGACCATTGACCGGTGACCAGTGACCAGTGACCAGTGACCAGTGACCAGTGACCAGTGACCATTGACCGGTGAACAGTGACCAGTGACCAGCGACCAGTGACAGTGACCATTGACCCGTGACCAGTGACCAGTGACCAGTGACTTGTGACCAGTGACCAGTGACCAGTGACCAGTAACCAGTGACCAGTGACAATTGACCTGTGACCAGTGACCAGTGACCAGTGACCAGTGACCAGTGACCAGTGACCAGCGACAAAGACCATTGTCCAGTGGCCAGTGACCAGTGACCAGTGACCAGTGACCAGTGACCAGTGACCAGTGACCAGTGAACAGTGACCCGTGACCAGTGACCATTGACCTGTGACCAGTGACCAGTGACCAGTGACCTGTGACCAGTGACCAGTGAACAGTGACCAGTGACCACTGACCAGTGATAAGTGACCAGCGACTTTTGACCAGTGACCAGTGTCCAGTGACCAGTGACCAGTGTCCAGCGACAGTGACCATTGACCAGCGATAGGGACCATTGACCAGTGACCAGTGACCAGTGACCAGTGACCAGCGATAGTGAACACTGACCAGTGACAAGTGACCAGTGACTTGTGACCAGTGACCAGTGACCTGTGACTTGTGACCAGTGACCAGTGACCAGTGACCATTGACCAGTGACCAGTGACCAGCCACAGTGACCAGATACCAGTGACCAGTGACCGGTGACCAGTGACTAGCGACCAGTGAGCAGTGACCCGTGACCAGTGACCATTGAACTGTGACCAGTGACCAGTGACCAGTGACCAGTGACCTGTGACCAGTGACCAGTGACCATTGACCTGTGACCAGTGACCAGTGGCCAGTGACCACTGACCAGTGATAAGTGACCAGTGACTTTTGACCAGTGACCAGTGACCAGTGACCATTGACCAGTGACCAGTGACCTGTGACCAGTGATCAGCCACAGTGACCAGTGACCAGTGACCAGTGTCCGGTAACCAGTGACTAGCGACCAGCGAACAGTGACCCGTGACATGTGACGCGTGACCAGTGACCAGTGACCAGTGACCAGTGACCAGTGACCAGTGTCCAGTGACCAGTGACCAGTGACCATTGACCTGTGACCAGTGACCAGTGACCAGTGACCAGTGACCAGTGAATAGTGACCAGTGACCAGTGACCAGCGACAGTGACCATTGACCAGTGACCAGTGACCAGTGACCATTGACCAGTGACCAGTGACCAGTGACCAGTGACCAGTCACAGTGACCAGTTACCAGTGACCGGTGACCAGTGACTAGCGACCAGTGAACTGTGACCCGTGACCAGTGACCATTGACCTGTGACCAGTGACCAGTGACCAGTGACCAGTAACCTGTGACCAGTGACCAGTGACAATTGACCTGTGACCAGTGACCAGTGACCAGTGACCACTGACCAGTGATAAGTGACCAGTGACTTTTGACCAGTGACCAGTGTCCAGTGACCAGTGACCAGTGACCAGCGACAGTGACCATTGACCAGCGATAGTGACCATTGACCAATGACCAGTGACCAGTGACCAGCGATAGTGACCATTTTCCAGTGACCAGTGACCAGTGACCATTGACCAGTGACCAGTGACCAGTGACCAGTGACCAGCCACAGTGACCAGTTACCAGTGACCAGTGACCGGTGACCAGTGACTAGCGACCAGTGAACAGTGACCCGTGACCAGTGACCATTGAACTGTGACCAGTGACCAGTGACCAGTGACCAGTGACCTGTGACCAGTGACCAGTGACAATTGACCTGTGACCAGTGACCAGTGACCAGTGACCGCTGACCAGTGACTAGCGACCAGTGAACAGTGACCCGTGACCAGTGACCATTGAACTGTGACCAGTGACCAGTGACCAGTGACCAGTGACCAGTGTCCAGTGACCAGTGACCAGTGACCAGCGACAGTGACCATTGACCAGTGACCAGTGACCAGTGACCATTGACCAGTGACCAGTGACCAGTGACCAGTGTCCAGTGAGCAGTGACCAGTGACCAGTGACCAGTGACCATTGACCGGTGAACAGTGACCAGTGACCAGCGACCAGTGACCAGTGACCAGTGACCATTGACCGGTGACCAGTGACCAGTGACCAGTGACCAGTGACCAGTGACCAGTGACCATTGACCGGTGAACAGTGACCAGTGACCAGTGATAAGTGACCAGTGACTTTTGACCAGTGACCAGTGACCAGTGACCATTGACCTGTGACCAGTGTCCAGTGACCAGTGACCAGTGACCAGTGAACATTGACCTGTGACCAGTGACCAGTGACCAGTGACCAGTGACCAGTGACCTGTGACCAGTGACCAGTGACAATTGACCTGTGACCAGTGACCAGTGACCAGTGACCAGTGACCACTGACCAGTGATAAGTGACCAGTGACTTTTGACCAGTGACCAGTGTCCAGTGACCAGTAACCAGTGACCAGCGACAGTGACCATTGCCCAGCGATGGTGACCATTGACCAGTCACCAGTGACCAGTGACCAGCGATAGTGACCATTGACCAGTGACCCGTGACCAGTGACCAGTGACCATTGACCAGTGACCAGTGACCAGTGACCAGTGACCAGTGTCCAGCCACAGTGACCAGTGACCAGTGACCAGTGTCCAGTGACCAGTGACCAGTGACCATTGACCAGTGACCATTGACCTGTGACCAGTGACCAGTGACCAGTGACCAGTGACCAGTGACCAGTGACCAGTGACCAGTGAACATTGACCAGTGACCAGTGACCGGTGACCAGTGACTAGCGACCAGTGAACAGTGACACGTGACATGTGACGCGTGACCAGTGACCAGTGACCAGTGACCAGTGAGCAGTGACAAGTGACCAGTGACCAGTGTCCAGTGACCAGTGACCAGTGACCATTGACCTGTGACCAGTGACCAGTGACCAGTGACCAGTGAGCAGTGACCAGTGACCAGTGAACTTTGACCTGTGACCAGTGACCAGTGACCAGTGAATAGTGACCAGTGACCAGTGACCAGCGACAGTGACCATTGACCAGTGACCAGTGACCAGTGACCAATGACCAGTGACCAGTGACCAGGGACCAGTGACCAGTGACCAGCCACAGTGACCAGTTACCAGTGACCAGTGACCGGTGACCAGTGACTAGCGACCAGTGAACAGTGACCCGTGACCAGTGACCATTGACCTGTGACCAGTGACCAGTGACCAGTGACCTGTGACCAGTGACCAGTGAACAGTGACCAGTGACCACTGACCAGTGATAAGTGACCAGCGACTTTTGACCAGTGACCAGTGTCCAGTGACCAGTGACCAGTGTCCAGCGACAGTGACCATTGACCAGCGATAGGGACCATTGACCAGTGACCAGTGACCAGTGACCAGTGACTAGCGATAGTGAACACTGACCAGTGACAAGTGACCAGTGACTTGTGACCAGTGACCAGTGACCTGTGACTTGTGACCAGTGACCAGTGGCCAGTGACCAGTGACCAGTGACAAGTGACCAGTGACCATTGACCAGTGACTTGTGACCAGTAACCAGTGACCAGTGACCAGTGACCAGTGACCAGTGTCCAGTGACCAGTGACCAGTGACCATTGACCTGTGACCAGTGACCAGTGACCAGTGACCAGTGACCAGTGACCAGTGACCAGTGACCAGTGAACTTTGACCTGTGACCAGTGACCAGTGACCAGTGAATAGTGACCAGTGACCAGTGACCAGCGACAGTGACCATTGACCAGTGACCAGTGACCAGTGACCATTGACCAGCCACAGGGACCAGTTACCAGTGACCAGTGACCGGTGACCAGTGACTAGCGACCAGTGAACAGTGACCCGTGACCAGTGACCATTGACCTGTGACCAGTGACCAGTGACCTGTGACCAGTGACCAGTGACCAGTGACCATTGACCTGTGATCAGTGACCAGTGACGATTGACCTGTGACCAGTGACCAGTGACCAGTGACCAGCGACCATTGACCTGTGACCAGTGACCAGTGACCAGTGACCAGTGACCTGTGACCAGTGACCAGTGACAGTTGACCTGTGACCAGTGACCAGTGACCAGTGACCAGTGACCTGTGACGAGTGACCAGTGACCAGTGACCAGTGACCACTGACCAGTGATAAGTGACCAGTGACTTTTGACCAGTGACCAGCGACAGTGACCATTGACCAGCGATAGTGACCATTGACCAGTGACCAGTGACCAGTGACCAGTGACCAGTGACCAGCCATAGTGACCATTGACCAGTGACCAGTGACCAGTGACCAGTGACCAGTGAACTTTGACCTGTGACCAGTGACCAGTGACCAGTGAATAGTGACCAGTGACCAGTGACCAGCGGCAGTGACCATTGACCAGTGACCAGTGATAAGTGACCAGCGACTTTTGACCAGTGACCAGTGTCCAGTGACCAGTGACCAGTGACCAGCGACAGTGACCATTGACCAGCGATAGTGACCATTGACCAGTGACCAGTGACCAGTGACCAGTGACCAGTGACCAGCGATAGTGAACACTGACCAGTGACAAGTACCAGTGACTTGTGACCAGTGACCAGTGACCTGTGACTTTTGACCAGTGACCAGTGGCCAGTGACCACTGACCAGTGACTTTTGACCAGTGACCAGTGACCAGTGGCCAGTGACCAGCGACCGGTGAACAGTGACCAGTGACCAGCGACCAGTGACAGTGACCATTGACCCGTGACCAGTGACCAGTGACCAGTGACTTGTGACCAGTGACCAGTGACCAGTGGCCAGTGACCAGCGACAGTGACCATTGACCAGCGATAGTGACCAATGACCAGTGACCAGTGACCAGTGACCAGTGACCAGTGACCAGTGACCAGTGACCAGTTACCAGTGACCAGTGACCATTGACCGGTGAACAGTGACCAGTGACCAGCGACCAGTGACAGTGACCATTGACCCGTGACCAGTGACCAGTGACCAGTGACTTGTGACCAGTGACCAGTGACCAGTGACCAGTGACCAGTGACCAGTAACCAGTGACCAGTGACAATTGACCTGTGACCAGTGACCAGTGACCAGTGACCAGTGACCAGTGACCAGCGACAAAGACCATTGTCCAGTGGCCAGTGACCAGTGACCAGTGACCAGTGACCAGTGACCAGTGACCAGTGACCAGTGACCAGTGACCAGTGACCACTGACAATTGACCTGTGACCAGTGACCAGTGACCAGTGACCAGTGACCAGTGACCAGTGACCAGCGACAGTGACCATTGACCAGCGATAGTGACCATTGACCAGTGACCAGTGACATGTGACGCGTGACCAGTGACCAGTGACCAGTGACCAGTGACCAGTGACCAGTGTCCAGTGACCAGTGACCAGTGACCATTGACCTGTGACCAGTGACCAGTGACCAGTGACCAGTGACCAGTGAATAGTGACCAGTGACCAGTGACCAGCGACAGTGACCATTGACCAGTGACCAGTGACCAGTGACCATTGACCAGTGACCAGTGACCAGTGACCAGTGACCAGTCACAGTGACCAGTTACCAGTGACCGGTGACCAGTGACTAGCGACCAGTGAACTGTGACCCGTGACCAGTGACCATTGACCTGTGACCAGTGACCAGTGACCAGTGACCAGTAACCTGTGACCAGTGACCAGTGACAATTGACCTGTGACCAGTGACCAGTGACCAGTGACCACTGACCAGTGATAAGTGACCAGTGACTTTTGACCAGTGACCAGTGTCCAGTGACCAGTGACCAGTGACCAGCGACAGTGACCATTGACCAGCGATAGTGACCATTGACCAATGACCAGTGACCAGTGACCAGCGATAGTGACCATTTTCCAGTGACCAGTGACCAGTGACCATTGACCAGTGACCAGTGACCAGTGACCAGTGACCAGCCACAGTGACCAGTTACCAGTGACCAGTGACCGGTGACCAGTGACTAGCGACCAGTGAACAGTGACCCGTGACCAGTGACCATTGAACTGTGACCAGTGACCAGTGACCAGTGACCAGTGACCTGTGACCAGTGACCAGTGACAATTGACCTGTGACCAGTGACCAGTGACCAGTGACCGCTGACCAGTGACTAGCGACCAGTGAACAGTGACCCGTGACCAGTGACCATTGAACTGTGACCAGTGACCAGTGACCAGTGACCAGTGACCAGTGTCCAGTGACCAGTGACCAGTGACCAGCGACAGTGACCATTGACCAGTGACCAGTGACCAGTGACCATTGACCAGTGACCAGTGACCAGTGACCAGTGTCCAGTGAGCAGTGACCAGTGACCAGTGACCAGTGACCATTGACCGGTGAACAGTGACCAGTGACCAGCGACCAGTGACCAGTGACCAGTGACCATTGACCGGTGACCAGTGACCAGTGACCAGTGACCAGTGACCAGTGACCAGTGACCATTGACCGGTGAACAGTGACCAGTGACCAGTGATAAGTGACCAGTGACTTTTGACCAGTGACCAGTGACCAGTGACCATTGACCTGTGACCAGTGTCCAGTGACCAGTGACCAGTGACCAGTGAACATTGACCTGTGACCAGTGACCAGTGACCAGTGACCAGTGACCAGTGACCTGTGACCAGTGACCAGTGACAATTGACCTGTGACCAGTGACCAGTGACCAGTGACCAGTGACCACTGACCAGTGATAAGTGACCAGTGACTTTTGACCAGTGACCAGTGTCCAGTGACCAGTAACCAGTGACCAGCGACAGTGACCATTGCCCAGCGATGGTGACCATTGACCAGTCACCAGTGACCAGTGACCAGCGATAGTGACCATTGACCAGTGACCAGTGACCAGTGACCAGTGACCATTGACCAGTGACCAGTGACCAGTGACCAGTGACCAGTGTCCAGCCACAGTGACCAGTGACCAGTGACCAGTGTCCAGTGACCAGTGACCAGTGACCATTGACCAGTGACCATTGACCTGTGACCAGTGACCAGTGACCAGTGACCAGTGACCAGTGACCAGTGACCAGTGACCAGTGAACTTTGACCAGTGACCAGTGACCGGTGACCAGTGACTAGCGACCAGTGAACAGTGACACGTGACATGTGACGCGTGACCAGTGACCAGTGACCAGTGACCAGTGAGCAGTGACAAGTGACCAGTGACCAGTGTCCAGTGACCAGTGACCAGTGACCATTGACCTGTGACCAGTGACCAGTGACCAGTGACCAGTGAGCAGTGACCAGTGACCAGTGAACTTTGACCTGTGACCAGTGACCAGTGACCAGTGAATAGTGACCAGTGACCAGTGACCAGCGACAGTGACCATTGACCAGTGACCAGTGACCAGTGACCAATGACCAGTGACCAGTGACCAGGGACCAGTGACCAGTGACCAGCCACAGTGACCAGTTACCAGTGACCAGTGACCGGTGACCAGTGACTAGCGACCAGTGAACAGTGACCCGTGACCAGTGACCATTGACCTGTGACCAGTGACCAGTGACCAGTGACCTGTGACCAGTGACCAGTGAACAGTGACCAGTGACCACTGACCAGTGATAAGTGACCAGCGACTTTTGACCAGTGACCAGTGTCCAGTGACCAGTGACCAGTGTCCAGCGACAGTGACCATTGACCAGCGATAGGGACCATTGACCAGTGACCAGTGACCAGTGACCAGTGACTAGCGATAGTGAACACTGACCAGTGACAAGTGACCAGTGACTTGTGACCAGTGACCAGTGACCTGTGACTTGTGACCAGTGACCAGTGGCCAGTGACCAGTGACCAGTGACAAGTGACCAGTGACCATTGACCAGTGACTTGTGACCAGTAACCAGTGACCAGTGACCAGTGACCAGTGACCAGTGTCCAGTGACCAGTGACCAGTGACCATTGACCTGTGACCAGTGACCAGTGACCAGTGACCAGTGACCAGTGACCAGTGACCAGTGACCAGTGAACTTTGACCTGTGACCAGTGACCAGTGACCAGTGAATAGTGACCAGTGACCAGTGACCAGCGACAGTGACCATTGACCAGTGACCAGTGACCAGTGACCATTGACCAGCCACAGGGACCAGTTACCAGTGACCAGTGACCGGTGACCAGTGACTAGCGACCAGTGAACAGTGACCCGTGACCAGTGACCATTGACCTGTGACCAGTGACCAGTGACCTGTGACCAGTGACCAGTGACCAGTGACCATTGACCTGTGATCAGTGACCAGTGACGATTGACCTGTGACCAGTGACCAGTGACCAGTGACCAGCGACCATTGACCTGTGACCAGTGACCAGTGACCAGTGACCAGTGACCTGTGACCAGTGACCAGTGACAGTTGACCTGTGACCAGTGACCAGTGACCAGTGACCAGTGACCTGTGACGAGTGACCAGTGACCAGTGACCAGTGACCACTGACCAGTGATAAGTGACCAGTGACTTTTGACCAGTGACCAGCGACAGTGACCATTGACCAGCGATAGTGACCATTGACCAGTGACCAGTGACCAGTGACCAGTGACCAGTGACCAGCCATAGTGACCATTGACCAGTGACCAGTGACCAGTGACCAGTGACCAGTGAACTTTGACCTGTGACCAGTGACCAGTGACCAGTGAATAGTGACCAGTGACCAGTGACCAGCGGCAGTGACCATTGACCAGTGACCAGTGATAAGTGACCAGCGACTTTTGACCAGTGACCAGTGTCCAGTGACCAGTGACCAGTGACCAGCGACAGTGACCATTGACCAGCGATAGTGACCATTGACCAGTGACCAGTGACCAGTGACCAGTGACCAGTGACCAGCGATAGTGAACACTGACCAGTGACAAGTACCAGTGACTTGTGACCAGTGACCAGTGACCTGTGACTTTTGACCAGTGACCAGTGGCCAGTGACCACTGACCAGTGACTTTTGACCAGTGACCAGTGACCAGTGGCCAGTGACCAGCGACCGGTGAACAGTGACCAGTGACCAGCGACCAGTGACAGTGACCATTGACCCGTGACCAGTGACCAGTGACCAGTGACTTGTGACCAGTGACCAGTGACCAGTGGCCAGTGACCAGCGACAGTGACCATTGACCAGCGATAGTGACCAATGACCAGTGACCAGTGACCAGTGACCAGTGACCAGTGACCAGTGACCAGTGACCAGTTACCAGTGACCAGTGACCATTGACCGGTGAACAGTGACCAGTGACCAGCGACCAGTGACAGTGACCATTGACCCGTGACCAGTGACCAGTGACCAGTGACTTGTGACCAGTGACCAGTGACCAGTGACCAGTGACCAGTGACCAGTAACCAGTGACCAGTGACAATTGACCTGTGACCAGTGACCAGTGACCAGTGACCAGTGACCAGTGACCAGCGACAAAGACCATTGTCCAGTGGCCAGTGACCAGTGACCAGTGACCAGTGACCAGTGACCAGTGACCAGTGACCAGTGACCAGTGACCAGTGACCACTGACAATTGACCTGTGACCAGTGACCAGTGACCAGTGACCAGTGACCAGTGACCAGTGACCAGCGACAGTGACCATTGACCAGCGATAGTGACCATTGACCAGTGACCAGTGACCAGTGACCAGTGACCAGTGACCAGCGATAGTGAACACTGACCAGTGACAAGTGACCAGTGACTTGTGACCAGTGACCAGTGACCTGTGACTTGTGACCAGTGACCAGTGGCCAGTGACCACTGACCAGTGACAAGTGACCAGTGACTTTGACCAGTGACCAGTGACCAGTGGCCAGTGACCAGCGACAGTGACCATTGACCAGCGATAGTGACCAATGACCAGTGACCAGTGACAAGTGACCAGTGACCAGTGACCAGTGACCAGTGACCAGTGACCAGTGACCATTGACCGGTGACCAGTGACCAGTGAGCAGCGACAGTGACCATTGACCAGTGACCAGTGACCAGTGACCATTGACCAGTGACCAGTGACCAGTGACCAGTGACCAGTGACCAGCCACAGTGACCAGTTACCAGTGACCAGTGACCGGTGACCAGTGACTAGCGACCAGTGAAAAGTGACCCGTGACCAGTGACCATTGACCTGTGACCAGTGACCAGTGACCAGTGACCAGTGACCTGTGACCAGTGACCAGTGACCATTGACCTGTCACCAGTGACCAGTGACCAGTGACCACTGACCAGTGATAAGTGACCAGCGACTTTTGACCAGTGACCAGTGTCCAGTGACAAGTGACCAGTGACCAGCGACAGTGACCATTGACCAGCGATAGTGACCATTGACCAGTGACCAGTGATCAGTGACCAGTGACCAGTGACCAGCGATAGTGAACACTGACCAGTGACAAGTGACCAGTGACTTGTGACCAGTGACCAGTGACCTGTGACTTGTGACCAGTGACCAGTGGCCAGTGACCACTGACCAGTGACAAGTGACCAGTGACTTTTGACCAGTGACCAGTGACCAGTGGCCAGTGACCAGCGACAGTGACCATTGACCAGCGATAGTGACCAATGACCAGTGACCAGTGACCAGTGACCAGTGACCAGTGACCAGTGACCAGTGACCAGTGACCAGTGACCATTGACCGGTGAACAGTGACCAGTGACCAGCGACCAGTGACAGTGACCATTGACCCGTGACCAGTGACTTGTGACCAGTGACCAGTGACCAGTGACCAGTGACCAGTGACCAGTGACCAGTAACCAGTGACCAGTGACAATTGACCTGTGACCAGTGACCAGTGACCAGTGACCAGTGACCAGTGACCAGTGACCAGCGACAAAGACCATTGTCCAGTGGCCAGTGACCAGTGACCAGTGACCAGTGACCAGTGACCAGTGACCAGTGACCAGTGACCAGTGACCAGTGACCAGTGACCACTGACAATTGACATGTGACCAGTGACCAGTGACCAGTGACCAGTGACCAGTGACCAGTGACCAGTGACCAGTGACCACTGACAATTGACCTGTGACCAGTGACCAGTGACCAGTGACCAGTGACCAGTGACCAGTGACCAGTGACCAGTGACCAGTGACCAGTGACCACTGACCAGTGACAAGTGACCAGCGACCAGTGACCAGTGACCTGTGTCCAGTGACCAGTGACCATTGACCTGTGACCAGTGACCAGTGGCAAGTGACCAGCGACCAGTGGCCACTGACCAGTGACAAGTGACCAGTGACTTGTGACCAGTGACCAGTGACCTGTGACTTGTGACCAGTGACCAGTGGCCAGTGACCAGTGACCAGTGACAAGTGACCACTGACCAGTGACCAGTGACCAGTGACCAGTGACAAGTGACCTGTAACTTGTGACCAGTAACCAGTGACCAGTGACCAGTGACCAGTAACCAGTGACCAGTGACCAGCGACAGTGACCATTGACCCGTGACCAGTGACCAGTGACCAGTGACTTGTGACCAGTGACCAGTGACCAGTGACCAGTGACCAGTGACCAGTGACCAGTGACCTGTAACCAGTGACCAGTGACACGTGACCAGTGACCACTGACCAGTGACAAGTGACAAGTGACTTGTGACCAGTGACCAGTGACCTGTGACTTGTGACCAGTGACCAGTGGCCAGTGACCACTGACCAGTGACAAGTGACCAGTGACTTTTGACCAGTGACCAGTGACCAGTGGCCAGTGACCAGCGACAGTGACCATTGACCAGCGATAGTGACCAATGACCAGTGACCAGTGACAAGTGACCAGTGACCAGTGACCAGTGACCAGTGACCAGTGACCAGTGACCAGTGACCAGTGACCATTGACCGGTGACCAGTGACCAGTGACCAGTGACCATTGACCAGTGACCAGTGACCAGTAACCAGTGACCAGTGACCAGCCACAGTGACCAGTTACCAGTGACCAGTGACTAGCGACCAGTGAACAGTGACCTGTGACCAGTGACCATTGACCTGTGACCAGTGACCAGTGACCAGTGACCAGTGACCTGTGACCAGTGACCAGTGACCATTGACCTGTGACCAGTGACCAGTGACCAGTGACCACTGACCAGTGATAAGTGACCAGCGACTTTTGACCAGTGACCAGTGTCCAGTGACCAGTGACCAGTGACCAGTGACCAGCGACAGTGACCATTGACCAGCGATAGTGACCAATGACCAGTGACCAGTGACCTGTGACTTGTGACCAGTGACCAGTGGCCAGTGACCACTGACCAGTGACAAGTGACCAGTGACTTTTGACCAGTGACCAGTGACCAGTGGCCAGTAACCAGCGACAGTGACCATTGACCAGCGATAGTGACCAATGACCAGTGACCAGTGACCAGTGACCAGTGACCAGTGACCAGTGACCAGTGACCAGTGACCAGTGACCATTGACCGGTGAACAGTGACCAGTGACCAGCGACCAGTGACAGTGACCATTGACCCGTGACCAGTGACCAGTGACCAGTGACTTGTGACCAGTGACCAGTGACCAGTGACCAGTAACCAGTGACCAGTGACAATTGACCTGTGACCAGTGACCAGTGACCAGTGACCAGTGACCAGTGACCAGCGACAAAGACCATTGTCCAGTGGCCAGTGACCAGTGACCAGTGACCAGTGACCAGTGACCAGTGACCAGTGACCAGTGAACAGTGACCCGTGACCAGTGACCATTGACCTGTGACCAGTTACCAGTGACCAGTGACCTGTGACCAGTGACCAGTGAACAGTGACCAGTGACCACTGACCAGTGATAAGTGACCAGCGACTTTTGACCAGTGACCAGTGTCCAGTGACCAGTGACCAGTGTCCAGGGACAGTGACCATTGACCAGCGATAGGGACCATTGACCAGTGACCAGTGACCAGTGACCATTGACCAGTGACCAGTGACCAGCCACAGTGACCAGATACCAGTGACCAGTGACCGGTGACCAGTGACTAGCGACCAGTGAGCAGTGACCCGTGACCAGTGACCATTGACCTGTGACCAGTGACCAGTGACCAGTGACCAGTGACCTGTGACCAGTGACCAGTGACCATTGACCTGTGACCAGTGACCAGTGGCCAGTGACCACTGACCAGTGATAAGTGACCAGTGACTTTTGACCAGTGACCAGTGACCAGTGACCATTGACCAGTGACCAGTGACCTGTGACCAGTGATCAGCCACAGTGACCAGTGACCAGTGACCAGTGTCCGGTAACCAGTGACTAGCGACCAGTGAACAGTGACCCGTGACATGTGACGCGTGACCAGTGACCAGTGACCAGTGACCAGTGACCAGTGACCAGTGTCCAGTGACCAGTGACCAGTGACCATTGACCTGTGACCAGTGACTAGTGACCAGTGACCAGTGACCAGTGAATAGTGACCAGTGACCAGTGACCAGCGACAGTGACCATTGACCAGTGACCAGTGACCAGTGACCATTGACCAGTGACCAGTGACCAGTGACCAGTGACCAGCCACAGTGACCAGTTACCAGTGACCAGTGACCGGTGACCAGTGACTAGCGACCAGTGAACTGTGACCCGTGACCAGTGACCATTGACCTGTGACCAGTGACCAGTGACCAGTGACCAGTAACCTGTGACCAGTGACCAGTGACAATTGACCTGTGACCAGTGACCAGTGACCAGTGACCACTGACCAGTGATAAGTGACCAGTGACTTTTGACCAGTGACCAGTGTCCAGTGACCAGTGACCAGTGACCAGCGACAGTGACCATTGACCAGCGATAGTGACCATTGACCAATGACCAGTGACCAGTGACCAGCGATAGTGACCATTTTCCAGTGACCAGTGACCAGTGACCATTGACCAGTGACCAGTGACCAGTGACCAGTGACCAGCCACAGTGACCAGTTACCAGTGACCAGTGACCGGTGACCAGTGACTAGCGACCAGTGAACAGTGACCCGTGACCAGTGACCATTGAACTGTGACCAGTGACCAGTGACCAGTGACCAGTGACCTGTGACCAGTGACCAGTGACAATTGACCTGTGACCAGTGACCAGTGACCAGTGACCGCTGACCAGTGACTAGCGACCAGTGAACAGTGACCCGTGACCAGTGACCATTGAACTGTGACCAGTGACCAGTGACCAGTGACCAGTGACCAGTGTCCAGTGACCAGTGACCAGTGACCAGCGACAGTGACCATTGACCAGTGACCAGTGACCAGTGACCATTGACCAGTGACCAGTGACCAGTGACCAGTGTCCAGTGAGCAGTGACCAGTGACCAGTGACCAGTGACCATTGACCGGTGAACAGTGACCAGTGACCAGCGACCAGTGACCAGTGACCAGTGACCATTGACCGGTGACCAGTGACCAGTGACCAGTGACCAGTGACCAGTGACCAGTGACCATTGACCGGTGAACAGTGACCAGTGACCAGCGACCAGTGACAGTGACCATTGACCCGTGACCAGTGACCAGTGACCAGTGACTTGTGACCAGTGACCAGTGACCAGTGACCAGTAACCAGTGACCAGTGACAATTGACCTGTGACCAGTGACCAGTGACCAGTGACCAGTGACCAGTGACCAGTGACCAGCGACAAAGACCATTGTCCAGTGGCCAGTGACCAGTGACCAGTGACCAGTGACCAGTGACCAGTGACCAGTGACCAGTGAACAGTGACCCGTGACCAGTGACCATTGACCTGTGACCAGTGACCAGTGACCAGTGACCTGTGACCAGTGACCAGTGAACAGTGACCAGTGACCACTGACCAGTGATAAGTGACCAGCGACTTTTGACCAGTGACCAGTGTCCAGTGACCAGTGACCAGTGTCCAGCGACAGTGACCATTGACCAGCGATAGGGACCATTGACCAGTGACCAGTGACCAGTGACCAGTGACCAGCGATAGTGAACACTGACCAGTGACAAGTGACCAGTGACTTGTGACCAGTGACCAGTGACCTGTGACTTGTGACCAGTGACCAGTGACCAGTGACCATTGACCAGTGACCAGTGACCAGCCACAGTGACCAGATACCAGTGACCAGTGACCGGTGACCAGTGACTAGCGACCAGTGAGCAGTGACCCGTGACCAGTGACCATTGACCTGTGACCAGTGACCAGTGACCAGTGACCAGTGACCTGTGACCAGTGACCAGTGACCATTGACCTGTGACCAGTGACCAGTGGCCAGTGACCACTGACCAGTGATAAGTGACCAGTGACTTTTGACCAGTGACCAGTGACCAGTGACCATTGACCAGTGACCAGTGACCTGTGACCAGTGATCAGCCACAGTGACCAGTGACCAGTGACCAGTGTCCGGTAACCAGTGACTAGCGACCAGTGAACAGTGACCCGTGACATGTGACGCGTGACCAGTGACCAGTGACCAGTGACCAGTGACCAGTGTCCAGTGACCAGTGACCAGTGACCATTGACCTGTGACCAGTGACCAGTGACCAGTGACCAGTGACCAGTGAATAGTGACCAGTGACCAGTGACCAGCGACAGTGACCATTGACCAGTGACCAGTGACCAGTGACCATTGACCAGTGACCAGTGACCAGTGACCAGTGACCAGTCACAGTGACCAGTTACCAGTGACCGGTGACCAGTGACTAGCGACCAGTGAACTGTGACCCGTGACCAGTGACCATTGACCTGTGACCAGTGACCAGTGACCAGTGACCAGTAACCTGTGACCAGTGACCAGTGACAATTGACCTGTGACCAGTGACCAGTGACCAGTGATAAGTGACCAGTGACTTTTGACCAGTGACCAGTGTCCAGTGACCAGTGACCAGTGACCAGCGACAGTGACCATTGACCAGCGATAGTGACCATTGACCAATGACCAGTGACCAGTGACCAGCGATAGTGACCATTTTCCAGTGACCAGTGACCAGTGACCATTGACCAGTGACCAGTGACCAGTGACCAGTGACCAGCCACAGTGACCAGTTACCAGTGACCAGTGACCGGTGACCAGTGACTAGCGACCAGTGAACAGTGACCCGTGACCAGTGACCATTGAACTGTGACCAGTGACCAGTGACCAGTGACCAGTGACCTGTGACCAGTGACCAGTGACAATTGACCTGTGACCAGTGACCAGTGACCAGTGACCGCTGACCAGTGACTAGCGACCAGTGAACAGTGACCCGTGACCAGTGACCATTGAACTGTGACCAGTGACCAGTGACCAGTGACCAGTGACCAGTGTCCAGTGACCAGTGACCAGTGACCAGCGACAGTGACCATTGACCAGTGACCAGTGACCAGTGACCATTGACCAGTGACCAGTGACCAGTGACCAGTGTCCAGTGAGCAGTGACCAGTGACCAGTGACCAGTGACCATTGACCGGTGAACAGTGACCAGTGACCAGCGACCAGTGACCAGTGACCAGTGACCATTGACCGGTGACCAGTGACCAGTGACCAGTGACCAGTGACCAGTGACCAGTGACCATTGACCGGTGAACAGTGACCAGTGACCAGTGATAAGTGACCAGTGACTTTTGACCAGTGACCAGTGACCAGTGACCATTGACCTGTGACCAGTGTCCAGTGACCAGTGACCAGTGACCAGTGAACATTGACCTGTGACCAGTGACCAGTGACCAGTGACCAGTGACCAGTGACCAGTAACCAGTGACCAGCGACAGTGACCATTGCCCAGCGATGGTGACCATTGACCAGTCACTAGTGACCAGTGACCAGCGATAGTGACCATTGACCAGTGACCAGTGACCATTGACCAGTGACCAGTGACCAGTGACCAGTGACCAGTGTCCAGCCACAGTGACCAGTGACCAGTGACCAGTGTCCAGTGACCAGTGACCAGTGACCATTGACCAGTGACCATTGACCTGTGACCAGTGACCAGTGACCAGTGACCAGTGACCAGTGACCAGTGACCAGTGACCAGTGAACTTTGACCAGTGACCAGTGACCGGTGACCAGTGACTAGCGACCAGTGAACAGTGACACGTGACATGTGACGCGTGACCAGTGACCAGTGACCAGTGACCAGTGAGCAGTGACAAGTGACCAGTGACCAGTGTCCAGTGACCAGTGACCAGTGACCATTGACCTGTGACCAGTGACCAGTGACCAGTGACCAGTGAGCAGTGACCAGTGACCAGTGAACTTTGACCTGTGACCAGTGACCAGTGACCAGTGAATAGTGACCAGTGACCAGTGACCAGCGACAGTGACCATTGACCAGTGACCAGTGACCAGTGACCAATGACCAGTGACCAGTGACCAGGGACCAGTGACCAGTGACCAGCCACAGTGACCAGTTACCAGTGACCAGTGACCGGTGACCAGTGACTAGCGACCAGTGAACAGTGACCCGTGACCAGTGACCATTAACCTGTGACCAGTGACCAGTGACCAGTGACCTGTGACCAGTGACCAGTGAACAGTGACCAGTGACCACTGACCAGTGATAAGTGACCAGCGACTTTTGACCAGTGACCAGTGTCCAGTGACCAGTGACCAGTGTCCAGCGACAGTGACCATTGACCAGCGATAGGGACCATTGACCAGTGACCAGTGACCAGTGACCAGTGACTAGCGATAGTGAACACTGACCAGTGACAAGTGACCAGTGACTTGTGACCAGTGACCAGTGACCTGTGACTTGTGACCAGTGACCAGTGGCCAGTGACCAGTGACCAGTGACAAGTGACCAGTGACCATTGACCAGTGACCAGTGACCAGTGACAAGTGACCAGTGACTTGTGACCAGTAACCAGTGACCAGTGACCAGTGACCAGTGACCAGTGTCCAGTGACCAGTGACCAGTGACCATTGACCTGTGACCAGTGACCAGTGACCAGTGACCAGTGACCAGTGACCAGTGACCAGTGACCAGTGAACTTTGACCTGTGACCAGTGACCAGTGACCAGTGAATAGTGACCAGTGACCAGTGACCAGCGACAGTGACCATTGACCAGTGACCAGTGACCAGTGACCATTGACCAGCCACAGGGACCAGTTACCAGTGACCAGTGACCGGTGACCAGTGACTAGCGACCAGTGAACAGTGACCCGTGACCAGTGACCATTGACCTGTGACCAGTGACCAGTGACCTGTGACCAGTGACCAGTGACCAGTGACCATTGACCTGTGATCAGTGACCAGTGACGATTGACCTGTGACCAGTGACCAGTGACCAGTGACCAGCGACCATTGACCTGTGACCAGTGACCAGTGACCAGTGACCAGTGACCTGTGACCAGTGACCAGTGACAGTTGACCTGTGACCAGTGACCAGTGACCAGTGACCAGTGACCTGTGACGAGTGACCAGTGACCAGTGACCAGTGACCACTGACCAGTGATAAGTGACCAGTGACTTTTGACCAGTGACCAGCGACAGTGACCATTGACCAGCGATAGTGACCATTGACCAGTGACCAGTGACCAGTGACCAGTGACCAGTGACCAGCGATAGTGACCATTGACCAGTGACCAGTGACCAGTGACCAGTGACCAGTGAACTTTGACCTGTGACCAGTGACCAGTGACCAGTGAATAGTGACCAGTGACCAGTGACCAGCGGCAGTGACCATTGACCAGTGACCAGTGATAAGTGACCAGCGACTTTTGACCAGTGACCAGTGTCCAGTGACCAGTGACCAGTGACCAGCGACAGTGACCATTGACCAGCGATAGTGACCATTGACCAGTGACCAGTGACCAGTGACCAGTGACCAGTGACCAGCGATAGTGAACACTGACCAGTGACTTGTGACCAGTGACCAGTGACCTGTGACTTTTGACCAGTGACCAGTGGCCAGTGACCACTGACCAGTGACAAGTGACCAGTGACTTTTGACCAGTGACCAGTGACCAGTGGCCAGTGACCAGCGACCGGTGAACAGTGACCAGTGACCAGCGACCAGTGACAGTGACCATTGACCCGTGACCAGTGACCAGTGACCAGTGACTTGTGACCAGTGACCAGTGACCAGTGGCCAGTGACCAGCGACAGTGACCATTGACCAGCGATAGTGACCAATGACCAGTGACCAGTGACCAGTGACCAGTGACCAGTGACCAGTGACCAGTGACCAGTTACCAGTGACCAGTGACCATTGACCGGTGAACAGTGACCAGTGACCAGCGACCAGTGACAGTGACCATTGACCCGTGACCAGTGACCAGTGACCAGTGACTTGTGACCAGTGACCAGTGACCAGTGACCAGTGACCAGTGACCAGTAACCAGTGACCAGTGACAATTGACCTGTGACCAGTGACCAGTGACCAGTGACCAGTGACCAGTGACCAGCGACAAAGACCATTGTCCAGTGGCCAGTGACCAGTGACCAGTGACCAGTGACCAGTGACCAGTGACCAGTGACCAGTGACCAGTGACCAGTGACCACTGACAATTGACCTGTGACCAGTGACCAGTGACCAGTGACCAGTGACCAGTGACCAGTGACCAGCGACAGTGACCATTGACCAGCGATAGTGACCATTGACCAGTGACCAGTGACCAGTGACCAGTGACCAGTGACCAGCGATAGTGAACACTGACCAGTGACAAGTGACCAGTGACTTGTGACCAGTGACCAGTGACCTGTGACTTGTGACCAGTGACCAGTGGCCAGTGACCACTGACCAGTGACAAGTGACCAGTGACTTTGACCAGTGACCAGTGACCAGTGGCCAGTGACCAGCGACAGTGACCATTGACCAGCGATAGTGACCAATGACCAGTGACCAGTGACAAGTGACCAGTGACCAGTGACCAGTGACCTGTGACCATTGACCAGTGACCAGTGACCAGTGACCAGTGACCAGTGACCAGCCACAGTGACCAGTTACCAGTGACCAGTGACCGGTGACCAGTGACTAGCGACCAGTGAAAAGTGACCCGTGACCAGTGACCATTGACCTGTGACCAGTGACCAGTGACCAGTGACCAGTGACCTGTGACCAGTGACCAGTGACCATTGACCTGTCACCAGTGACCAGTGACCAGTGACCACTGACCAGTGATAAGTGACCAGCGACTTTTGACCAGTGACCAGTGTCCAGTGACAAGTGACCAGTGACCAGCGACAGTGACCATTGACCAGCGATAGTGACCATTGACCAGTGACCAGTGATCAGTGACCAGTGACCAGTGACCAGCGATAGTGAACACTGACCAGTGACAAGTGACCAGTGACTTGTGACCAGTGACCAGTGACCTGTGACTTGTGACCAGTGACCAGTGGCCAGTGACCACTGACCAGTGACAAGTGACCAGTGACTTTTGACCAGTGACCAGTGACCAGTGGCCAGTGACCAGCGACAGTGACCATTGACCAGCGATAGTGACCAATGACCAGTGACCAGTGACCAGTGACCAGTGACCAGTGACCAGTGACCAGTGACCAGTGACCAGTGACCATTGACCGGTGAACAGTGACCAGTGACCAGCGACCAGTGACAGTGACCATTGACCCGTGACCAGTGACTTGTGACCAGTGACCAGTGACCAGTGACCAGTGACCAGTGACCAGTAACCAGTGACCAGTGACAATTGACCTGTGACCAGTGACCAGTGACCAGTGACCAGTGACCAGTGACCAGTGACCAGCGACAAAGACCATTGTCCAGTGGCCAGTGACCAGTGACCAGTGACCAGTGACCAGTGACCAGTGACCAGTGACCAGTGACCAGTGACCAGTGACCAGTGACCACTGACAATTGACATGTGACCAGTGACCAGTGACCAGTGACCAGTGACCAGTGACCAGTGACCAGTGACCAGTGACCACTGACAATTGACCTGTGACCAGTGACCAGTGACCAGTGACCAGTGACCAGTGACCAGTGACCAGTGACCAGTGACCAGTGACCACTGACCAGTGACAAGTGACCAGCGACCAGTGACCAGTGACCTGTGTCCAGTGACCAGTGACCATTGACCTGTGACCAGTGACCAGTGGCAAGTAACCAGCGACCAGTGGCCACTGACCAGTGACAAGTGACCAGTGACTTGTGACCAGTGACCAGTGACCTGTGACTTGTGACCAGTGACCAGTGGCCAGTGACCAGTGACCAGTGACAAGTGACCACTGACCAGTGACCAGTGACCAGTGACCAGTGACAAGTGACCTGTAACTTGTGACCAGTAACCAGTGACCAGTGACCAGTGACCAGTAACCAGTGACCAGTGACCAGCGACAGTGACCATTGACCCGTGACCAGTGACCAGTGACCAGTGACTTGTGACCAGTGACCAGTGACCAGTGACCAGTGACCAGTGACCAGTGACCAGTGACCAGTGACCTGTAACCAGTGACCAGTGACACGTGACCAGTGACCACTGACCAGTGACAAGTGACAAGTGACTTTTGACCAGTGACCAGTGACCAGTGGCCAGTGACCAGCGACAATGACCATTGACCAGCGATAGAGACCAATGACCAGTGACCAGTGACCAGCGACAGTGACCATTGACCTGTGACCAGTGACCAGTGACCAGTGACCAGCGACAGTGACCATTGACCAGCGATAGTGACCATTGACCAGTGACCAGTGACCAGTGACCATTGACCTGTGACCAGTGACCAGTGACCAGTGACCACTGACCAGTGATAAGTGCCCAGCGACTTTTGACCAGTGACCAGTGTCCAGTTACCAGTGACCAGTGACCAGCGACAGTGACCATTGACCAGCGATAGTGACCATTGACCAGTGACCAGTGACCAGTGACCAGTGACCAGCGATAGTGAACACTGACCAGTGACAAGTGACCAGTGACTTGTGACCAGTGACCAGTGACCTGTGACTTGTGACCAGTGGCCAGTGACCAGTGACCAGTGACCAGTGACCATTGACCGGTGAACAGTGACCAGTGACCAGCGACCAGTGACAGTGACCATTGACCCGTGACCAGTGACTTGTGACCAGTGACCAGTGACCAGTGACCAGTGACCAGTGACCAGTAACCAGTGACCAGTGACAATTGACCTGTGACCAGTGACCAGTGACCAGTGACCAGTGACCAGTGACCAGTGACCAGCGACAAAGACCATTGTCCAGTGGCCAGTGACCAGTGACCAGTGACCAGTGACCAGTGACCAGTGACCAGTGACCAGTGACCAGTGACCAGTGACCAGTGACCACTGACAATTGACATGTGACCAGTGACCAGTGACCAGTGACCAGTGACCAGTGACCAGTGACCAGTGACCAGTGACCAGTAACCAGTGACCAGTGACAATTGACCTGTGACCAGTGACCAGTGACCAGTGACCAGTGACCAGTGACCAGTGACCAGCGACAAAGACCATTGTCCAGTGGCCAGTGACCAGTGACCAGTGACCAGTGACCAGTGACCAGTGACCAGTGACCAGTGACCAGTGACCAGTGACCAGTGACCACTGACAATTGACATGTGACCAGTGACCAGTGACCAGTGACCAGTGACCAGTGACCAGTGACCAGTGACCAGTGACCACTGACAATTGACCTGTGACCAGTGACCAGTGACCAGTGACCAGTGACCAGTGACCAGTGACCAGTGACCAGTGACCAGTGACCACTGACCAGTGACAAGTGACCAGCGACCAGTGACCAGTGACCTGTGTCCAGTGACCAGTGACCATTGACCTGTGACCAGTGACCAGTGGCAAGTAACCAGCGACCAGTGGCCACTGACCAGTGACAAGTGACCAGTGACTTGTGACCAGTGACCAGTGACCTGTGACTTGTGACCAGTGACCAGTGGCCAGTGACCAGTGACCAGTGACAAGTGACCACTGACCAGTGACCAGTGACCAGTGACCAGTGACAAGTGACCTGTAACTTGTGACCAGTAACCAGTGACCAGTGACCAGTGACCAGTAACCAGTGACCAGTGACCAGCGACAGTGACCATTGACCCGTGACCAGTGACCAGTGACCAGTGACTTGTGACCAGTGACCAGTGACCAGTGACCAGTGACCAGTGACCAGTGACCAGTGACCAGTGACCTGTAACCAGTGACCAGTGACACGTGACCAGTGACCACTGACCAGTGACAAGTGACAAGTGACTTTTGACCAGTGACCAGTGACCAGTGGCCAGTGACCAGCGACAATGACCATTGACCAGCGATAGAGACCAATGACCAGTGACCAGTGACCAGCGACAGTGACCATTGACCTGTGACCAGTGACCAGTGACCAGTGACCAGCGACAGTGACCATTGACCAGCGATAGTGACCATTGACCAGTGACCAGTGACCAGTGACCATTGACCTGTGACCAGTGACCAGTGACCAGTGACCACTGACCAGTGATAAGTGCCCAGCGACTTTTGACCAGTGACCAGTGTCCAGTTACCAGTGACCAGTGACCAGCGACAGTGACCATTGACCAGCGATAGTGACCATTGACCAGTGACCAGTGACCAGTGACCAGTGACCAGCGATAGTGAACACTGACCAGTGACAAGTGACCAGTGACTTGTGACCAGTGACCAGTGACCTGTGACTTGTGACCAGTGGCCAGTGGCCAGTGTCCAGTGACCAGTGACAAGTGACAAGTGACCAGTGACCAGTGACCAGTGACCAGTGACCAGCGACAAGTGACCAGTGACTTGTGACCAGTAACCAGTGACCAGTGACCAGTGACCAGTGACCAGCGACAGTGACCATTGACCTGTGACCAGTGACCAGTGACCAGTGACTTGTGACCAGTGACCAGTGACCAGTGACCAGTGACCAGTGACCAGTGGCCAGCGACCAGTGAACAGTGACCCGTGACATGTGACGCGTGACCAGTGACCAGTGACCAGTGACCAGTGACCAGTGTCCAGTGACCAGTGACCAGTGACCATTGACCTGTGACCAGTGACCAGTGACCAGTGACAAGTGACCAGTGACCAGTGAACATTGACCTGTGACCAGTGACCAGTGACCAGCGGCAGTGACCATTGACCAGTGACCAGTGACCAGTGACCATTGACCAGTGACCAGTGACCAGCCACAGTGACCAGATACCAGTGACCAGTGACCGGTGACAAGTGACTAGCGACCAGTGAACAGTGACCCGTGACCAGTGACCATTGACCTGTGACCAGTGACCAGTGACCAGTGACCAGTGACCTGTGACCAGTGACCAGTGACCACTGACCTGTGACCAGTGACCAGTGGCCAGTGACCACTGACCAGTGACTTTTGACCAGTGACCAGTGACCAGTGACCTGTGACCAGTGACCAGCCACAGTGACCAGTGACCAGTGACCAGTGTCCGGTAACCAGTGACTAGCGACCAGTGAACAGTGACCCGTGACATGTGACGCGTGACCAGTGACCAGTGACCAGTGACCAGTGACCAGTGACCAGTGTCCAGTGACCAGTGACCAGTGACCATTGACCTGTGACCAGTGACCAGTGACCAGTGACCAGTGACCAGTGAATAGTGACCAGTGACCAGTGACCAGCGACAGTGACCATTGACCAGTGACCAGTGACCAGTGACCATTGACCAGTGACCAGTGACCAGTGACCAGTGACCAGTCACAGTGACCAGTTACCAGTGACCAGTGACCGGTGACCAGTGACTAGCGACCAGTGAACTGTGACCCGTGACCAGTGATCATTGACCTGTGACCAGTGACCAGTGACCAGTGACCAGTAACCTGTGACCAGTGACCAGTGACAATTGACCTGTGACCAGTGACCAGTGACCAGTGACCACTGACCAGTGATAAGTGACCAGTGACTTTTGACCAGTGACCAGTGTCCAGTGACCAGTGACCAGTGACCAGCGACAGTGACCATTGACCAGCGATAGTGACCATTGACCAATGACCAGTGACCAGTGACCAGCGATAGTGACCATTTTCCAGTGACCAGTGACCAGTGACCATTGACCAGTGACCAGTGACCAGTGACCAGTGACAAGCCACAGTGACCAGTTACCAGTGACCAGTGACCGGTGACCAGTGACTAGCGACCAGTGAACAGTGACCCGTGACCAGTGACCATTGAACTGTGACCAGTGACCAGTGACCAGTGACCAGTGACCTGTGACCAGTGACCAGTGACAATTGACCTGTGACCAGTGACCAGTGACCAGTGACCGCTGACCAGTGACTAGCGACCAGTGAACAGTGACCCGTGACCAGTGACCATTGAACTGTGACCAGTGACCAGTGACCAGTGACCAGTGACCAGTGTCCAGTGACCAGTGACCAGTGACCAGCGACAGTGACCATTGACCAGTGACCAGTGACCAGTGACCATTGACCAGTGACCAGTGACCAGTGACCAGTGTCCAGTGAGCAGTGACCAGTGACCAGTGAACTTTGACCTGTGACCAGTGACCAGTGACCAGTGAATAGTGACCAGTGACCAGGGACCAGCGACAGTGACCATTGACCAGTAACCAGTGACCAGTGACCATTGACCTGTGACCAGTGACCAGTGACCAGTGACCTGTGACCAGTGACCAGTGACCACTGACCAGTGATAAGTGACCAGTGACTTTTGACCAGTGACCAGTGACCAGTGACCATTGACCTGTGACCAGTGTCCAGTGACCAGTGACCAGTGACCAGTGAACATTGACCTGTGACCAGTGACCAGTGACCAGTGACCAGTGACCAGTGACCTGTGACCAGTGACCAGTGACAATTGACCTGTGACCAGTGACCAGTGACCAGTGACCAGTGACCACTGACCAGTGATAAGTGACCAGTGACTTTTGACCAGTGACCAGTGTCCAGTGACCAGTAACCAGTGACCAGCGACAGTGACCATTGCCCAGCGATGGTGACCATTGACCAGTCACCAGTGACCAGTGACCAGCGATAGTGACCATTGACCAGTGACCAGTGACCAGTGACCAGTGACCATTGACCAGTGACCAGTGACCAGTGACCAGTGACCAGTGTCCAGCCACAGTGACCAGTGACCAGTGACCAGTGACCGGTGACCAGTGACTAGCGACCAGTGAACAGTGACACGTGACATGTGACGCGTGACCAGTGACCAGTGACCAGTGACCAGTGAGCAGTGACCAGTGACCAGTGACCAGTGTCCAGTGACCAGTGACCAGTGACCATTGACCAGTGACCATTGACCTGTGACCAGTGACCAGTGACCAGTGACCAGTGACCAGTGACCAGTGACCAGTGACCAGTGACCAGTGACCAGTGACCAGTGACCAGCGACAAAGACCATTGTCCAGTGGCCAGTGACCAGTGACCAGTGACCAGTGACCAGTGACCAGTGACCAGTGACCAGTGAACAGTGACCCGTGACCAGTGACCATTGACCTGTGACCAGTGACCAGTGACCAGTGACCTGTGACCAGTGACCAGTGAACAGTGACCAGTGACCACTGACCAGTGATAAGTGACCAGCGACTTTTGACCAGTGACCAGTGTCCAGTGACCAGTGACCAGTGTCCAGCGACAGTGACCATTGACCAGCGATAGGGACCATTGACCAGTGACCAGTGACCAGTGACCAGTGACCAGCGATAGTGATCACTGACCAGTGACAAGTGACCAGTGACTTGTGACCAGTGACCAGTGACCTGTGACTTGTGACCAGTGACCAGTGACCAGTGACCATTGACCAGTGACCAGTGACCAGCCACAGTGACCAGATACCAGTGACCAGTGACCGGTGACCAGTGACTAGCGACCAGTGAGCAGTGACCCGTGACCAGTGACCATTGACCTGTGACCAGTGACCAGTGACCAGTGACCAGTGACCTGTGACCAGTGACCAGTGACCATTGACCTGTGACCAGTGACCAGTGGCCAGTGACCACTGACCAGTGATAAGTGACCAGTGACTTTTGACCAGTGACCAGTGACCAGTGACCATTGACCAGTGACCAGTGACCTGTGACCAGTGATCAGCCACAGTGACCAGTTACCAGTGACCAGTGACCGGTGACCAGTGACTAGCGACCAGTGAACTGTGACCCGTGACCAGTGACCATTGACCTGTGACCAGTGACCAGTGACCAGTGACCAGTAACCTGTGACCAGTGACCAGTGACAATTGACCTGTGACCAGTGACCAGTGACCAGTGACCACTGACCAGTGACCATTGACCAGTGACCAGTGACCAGTGACCAGTGACCAGCCACAGTGACCAGTTACCAGTGACCAGTGACCGGTGACCAGTGACTAGCGACCAGTGAACTGTGACCCGTGACCAGTGACCATTGACCTGTGACCAGTGACCAGTGACCAGTGACCAGTAACCTGTGACCAGTGACCAGTGACAATTGACCTGTGACCAGTGACCAGTGACCAGTGACCACTGACCAGTGATAAGTGACCAGTGACTTTTGACCAGTGACCAGTGTCCAGTGACCAGTGACCAGTGACCAGCGACAGTGACCATTGACCAGCGATAGTGACCATTGACCAATGACCAGTGACCAGTGACCAGCGATAGTGACCATTTTCCAGTGACCAGTGACCAGTGACCATTGACCAGTGACCAGTGACCAGTGACCAGTGACCAGCCACAGTGACCAGTTACCAGTGACCAGTGACCGGTGACCAGTGACTAGCGACCAGTGAACAGTGACCCGTGACCAGTGACCATTGAACTGTGACCAGTGACCAGTGACCAGTGACCAGTGACCTGTGACCAGTGACCAGTGACAATTGACCTGTGACCAGTGACCAGTGACCAGTGACCGCTGACCAGTGACTAGCGACCAGTGAACAGTGACCCGTGACCAGTGACCATTGAACTGTGACCAGTGACCAGTGACCAGTGACCAGTGACCAGTGACCAGCGACAGTGACCATTGCCCAGCGATGGTGACCATTGACCAGTCACCAGTGACCAGTGACCAGCGATAGTGACCATTGACCAGTGACCAGTGACCAGTGACCAGTGACCATTGACCAGTGACCAGTGACCAGTGACCAGTGTCCAGCCACAGTGACCAGTGACCAGTGACCAGTGACCGGTGACCAGTGACTAGCGACCAGTGAACAGTGACACGTGACATGTGACGCGTGACCAGTGACCAGTGACCAGTGACCAGTGAGCAGTGACCAGTGACCAGTGACCAGTGTCCAGTGACCAGTGACCAGTGACCATTGACCAGTGACCATTGACCTGTGACCAGTGACCAGTGACCAGTGACCAGTGACCAGTGACCAGTGACCAGTGACCAGTGAACTTTGACCAGTGACCAGTGACCGGTGACCAGTGACTAGCGACCAGTGAACAGTGACACGTGACATGTGACGCGTGACCAGTGTCCAGTGACCAGTGACCAGTGAGCAGTGACAAGTGACCAGTGACCAGTGACCAGTGACCATTGACCAGTGACCAGTGACCAGTGACCAGTAACCTGTGACCAGTGACCAGTGACAATTGACCTGTGACCAGTGACCAGTGACCAGTGACCACTGACCAGTGATAAGTGACCAGTGACTTTTGACCAGTGACCAGTGTCCAGTGACCAGTGACCAGTGACCAGCGACAGTGACCATTGACCAGCGATAGTGACCATTGACCAATGACCAGTGACCAGTGACCAGCGATAGTGACCATTTTCCAGTGACCAGTGACCAGTGACCATTGACCAGTGACCAGTGACCAGTGACCAGTGACCAGCCACAGTGACCAGTTACCAGTGACCAGTGACCGGTGACCAGTGACTAGCGACCAGTGAACAGTGACCCGTGACCAGTGACCATTGAACTGTGACCAGTGACCAGTGACCAGTGACCAGTGACCTGTGACCAGTGACCAGTGACAATTGACCTGTGACCAGTGACCAGTGACCAGTGACCGCTGACCAGTGACTAGCGACCAGTGAACAGTGACCCGTGACCAGTGACCATTGAACTGTGACCAGTGACCAGTGACCAGTGACCAGTGACCAGTGACCAGTGACCAGCGACAGTGACCATTGCCCAGCGATGGTGACCATTGACCAGTCACCAGTGACCAGTGACCAGCGATAGTGACCATTGACCAGTGACCAGTGACCAGTGACCAGTGACCATTGACCAGTGACCAGTGACCAGTGACCAGTGACCAGTGTCCAGCCACAGTGACCAGTGACCAGTGACCAGTGACCGGTGACCAGTGACTAGCGACCAGTGAACAGTGACACGTGACATGTGACGCGTGACCAGTGACCAGTGACCAGTGACCAGTGAGCAGTGACCAGTGACCATTGACCGGTGAACAGTGACCAGTGACCAGCGACCAGTGACAGTGACCATTGACCCGTGACCAGTGACCAGTGACCAGTGACTTGTGACCAGTGACCAGTGACCAGTGACCAGTAACCAGTGACCAGTGACAATTGACCTGTGACCAGTGACCAGTGACCAGTGACCAGTGACCAGTGACCAGTGACCAGCGACAAAGACCATTGTCCAGTGGCCAGTGACCAGTGACCAGTGACCAGTGACCAGTGACCAGTGACCAGTGACCAGTGAACAGTGACCCGTGACCAGTGACCATTGACCTGTGACCAGTGACCAGTGACCAGTGACCTGTGACCAGTGACCAGTGAACAGTGACCAGTGACCACTGACCAGTGATAAGTGACCAGCGACTTTTGACCAGTGACCAGTGTCCAGTGACCAGTGACCAGTGTCCAGCGACAGTGACCATTGACCAGCGATAGGGACCATTGACCAGTGACCAGTGACCAGTGACCAGTGACCAGCGATAGTGAACACTGACCAGTGACAAGTGACCAGTGACTTGTGACCAGTGACCAGTGACCTGTGACTTGTGACCAGTGACCAGTGACCAGTGACCATTGACCAGTGACCAGTGACCAGCCACAGTGACCAGATACCAGTGACCAGTGACCGGTGACCAGTGACTAGCGACCAGTGAGCAGTGACCCGTGACCAGTGACCATTGACCTGTGACCAGTGACCAGTGACCAGTGACCAGTGACCTGTGACCAGTGACCAGTGACCATTGACCTGTGACCAGTGACCAGTGGCCAGTGACCACTGACCAGTGATAAGTGACCAGTGACTTTTGACCAGTGACCAGTGACCAGTGACCATTGACCAGTGACCAGTGACCTGTGACCAGTGATCAGCCACAGTGACCAGTGACCAGTGACCAGTGTCCGGTAACCAGTGACTAGCGACCAGTGAACAGTGACCCGTGACATGTGACGCGTGACCAGTGACCAGTGACCAGTGACCAGTGACCAGTGTCCAGTGACCAGTGACCAGTGACCATTGACCTGTGACCAGTGACCAGTGACCAGTGACCAGTGACCAGTGAATAGTGACCAGTGACCAGTGACCAGCGACAGTGACCATTGACCAGTGACCAGTGACCAGTGACCATTGACCAGTGACCAGTGACCAGTGACCAGTGACCAGTCACAGTGACCAGTTACCAGTGACCGGTGACCAGTGACTAGCGACCAGTGAACTGTGACCCGTGACCAGTGACCATTGACCTGTGACCAGTGACCAGTGACCAGTGACCAGTAACCTGTGACCAGTGACCAGTGACAATTGACCTGTGACCAGTGACCAGTGACCAGTGATAAGTGACCAGTGACTTTTGACCAGTGACCAGTGTCCAGTGACCAGTGACCAGTGACCAGCGACAGTGACCATTGACCAGCGATAGTGACCATTGACCAATGACCAGTGACCAGTGACCAGCGATAGTGACCATTTTCCAGTGACCAGTGACCAGTGACCATTGACCAGTGACCAGTGACCAGTGACCAGTGACCAGCCACAGTGACCAGTTACCAGTGACCAGTGACCGGTGACCAGTGACTAGCGACCAGTGAACAGTGACCCGTGACCAGTGACCATTGAACTGTGACCAGTGACCAGTGACCAGTGACCAGTGACCTGTGACCAGTGACCAGTGACAATTGACCTGTGACCAGTGACCAGTGACCAGTGACCGCTGACCAGTGACTAGCGACCAGTGAACAGTGACCCGTGACCAGTGACCATTGAACTGTGACCAGTGACCAGTGACCAGTGACCAGTGACCAGTGTCCAGTGACCAGTGACCAGTGACCAGCGACAGTGACCATTGACCAGTGACCAGTGACCAGTGACCATTGACCAGTGACCAGTGACCAGTGACCAGTGTCCAGTGAGCAGTGACCAGTGACCAGTGACCAGTGACCATTGACCGGTGAACAGTGACCAGTGACCAGCGACCAGTGACCAGTGACCAGTGACCATTGACCGGTGACCAGTGACCAGTGACCAGTGACCAGTGACCAGTGACCAGTGACCATTGACCGGTGAACAGTGACCAGTGACCAGTGATAAGTGACCAGTGACTTTTGACCAGTGACCAGTGACCAGTGACCATTGACCTGTGACCAGTGTCCAGTGACCAGTGACCAGTGACCAGTGAACATTGACCTGTGACCAGTGACCAGTGACCAGTGACCAGTGACCAGTGACCTGTGACCAGTGACCAGTGACAATTGACCTGTGACCAGTGACCAGTGACCAGTGACCAGTGACCACTGACCAGTGATAAGTGACCAGTGACTTTTGACCAGTGACCAGTGTCCAGTGACCAGTAACCAGTGACCAGCGACAGTGACCATTGCCCAGCGATGGTGACCATTGACCAGTCACTAGTGACCAGTGACCAGCGATAGTGACCATTGACCAGTGACCAGTGACCATTGACCAGTGACCAGTGACCAGTGACCAGTGACCAGTGTCCAGCCACAGTGACCAGTGACCAGTGACCAGTGTCCAGTGACCAGTGACCAGTGACCATTGACCAGTGACCATTGACCTGTGACCAGTGACCAGTGACCAGTGACCAGTGACCAGTGACCAGTGACCAGTGACCAGTGAACTTTGACCAGTGACCAGTGACCGGTGACCAGTGACTAGCGACCAGTGAACAGTGACACGTGACATGTGACGCGTGACCAGTGACCAGTGACCAGTGACCAGTGAGCAGTGACAAGTGACCAGTGACCAGTGTCCAGTGACCAGTGACCAGTGACCATTGACCTGTGACCAGTGACCAGTGACCAGTGACCAGTGAGCAGTGACCAGTGACCAGTGAACTTTGACCTGTGACCAGTGACCAGTGACCAGTGAATAGTGACCAGTGACCAGTGACCAGCGACAGTGACCATTGACCAGTAACCAGTGACCAGTGACCAATGACCAGTGACCAGTGACCAGGGACCAGTGACCAGTGACCAGCCACAGTGACCAGTTACCAGTGACCAGTGACCGGTGACCAGTGACTAGCGACCAGTGAACAGTGACCCGTGACCAGTGACCATTAACCTGTGACCAGTGACCAGTGACCAGTGACCTGTGACCAGTGACCAGTGAACAGTGACCAGTGACCACTGACCAGTGATAAGTGACCAGCGACTTTTGACCAGTGACCAGTGTCCAGTGACCAGTGACAAGTGACCAGTGACTTGTGACCAGTGACCAGTGACCTGTGACTTGTGACCAGTGACCAGTGGCCAGTGACCAGTGACCAGTGACAAGTGACCAGTGACCATTGACCAGTGACCAGTGACCAGTGACAAGTGACCAGTGACTTGTGACCAGTAACCAGTGACCAGTGACCAGTGACCAGTGACCAGTGTCCAGTGACCAGTGACCAGTGACCATTGACCTGTGACCAGTGACCAGTGACCAGTGACCAGTGACCAGTGACCAGTGACCAGTGACCAGTGACCAGTGAACTTTGACCTGTGACCAGTGACCAGTGACCAGTGAATAGTGACCAGTGACCAGTGACCAGCGACAGTGACCATTGACCAGTGACCAGTGACCAGTGACCATTGACCAGCCACAGGGACCAGTTACCAGTGACCAGTGACCGGTGACCAGTGACTAGCGACCAGTGAACAGTGACCCGTGACCAGTGACCATTGACCTGTGACCAGTGACCAGTGACCTGTGACCAGTGACCAGTGACCAGTGACCATTGACCTGTGATCAGTGACCAGTGACGATTGACCTGTGACCAGTGACCAGTGACCAGTGACCAGCGACCATTGACCTGTGACCAGTGACCAGTGACCAGTGACCAGTGACCTGTGACCAGTGACCAGTGACAGTTGACCTGTGACCAGTGACCAGTGACCAGTGACCAGTGACCTGTGACGAGTGACCAGTGACCAGTGACCAGTGACCACTGACCAGTGATAAGTGACCAGTGACTTTTGACCAGTGACCAGCGACAGTGACCATTGACCAGCGATAGTGACCATTGACCAGTGACCAGTGACCAGTGACCAGTGACCAGTGACCAGCGATAGTGACCATTGACCAGTGACCAGTGACCAGTGACCAGTGACCAGTGAACTTTGACCTGTGACCAGTGACCAGTGACCAGTGAATAGTGACCAGTGACCAGTGACCAGCGGCAGTGACCATTGACCAGTGACCAGTGATAAGTGACCAGCGACTTTTGACCAGTGACCAGTGTCCAGTGACCAGTGACCAGTGACCAGCGACAGTGACCATTGACCAGCGATAGTGACCATTGACCAGTGACCAGTGACCAGTGACCAGTGACCAGTGACCAGCGATAGTGAACACTGACCAGTGACTTGTGACCAGTGACCAGTGACCTGTGACTTTTGACCAGTGACCAGTGGCCAGTGACCACTGACCAGTGACAAGTGACCAGTGACTTTTGACCAGTGACCAGTGACCAGTGGCCAGTGACCAGCGACCGGTGAACAGTGACCAGTGACCAGCGACCAGTGACAGTGACCATTGACCCGTGACCAGTGACCAGTGACCAGTGACTTGTGACCAGTGACCAGTGACCAGTGGCCAGTGACCAGCGACAGTGACCATTGACCAGCGATAGTGACCAATGACCAGTGACCAGTGACCAGTGACCAGTGACCAGTGACCAGTGACCAGTGACCAGTTACCAGTGACCAGTGACCATTGACCGGTGAACAGTGACCAGTGACCAGCGACCAGTGACAGTGACCATTGACCCGTGACCAGTGACCAGTGACCAGTGACTTGTGACCAGTGACCAGTGACCAGTGACCAGTGACCAGTGACCAGTAACCAGTGACCAGTGACAATTGACCTGTGACCAGTGACCAGTGACCAGTGACCAGTGACCAGTGACCAGCGACAAAGACCATTGTCCAGTGGCCAGTGACCAGTGACCAGTGACCAGTGACCAGTGACCAGTGACCAGTGACCAGTGACCAGTGACCAGTGACCACTGACAATTGACCTGTGACCAGTGACCAGTGACCAGTGACCAGTGACCAGTGACCAGTGACCAGCGACAGTGACCATTGACCAGCGATAGTGACCATTGACCAGTGACCAGTGACCAGTGACCAGTGACCAGTGACCAGCGATAGTGAACACTGACCAGTGACAAGTGACCAGTGACTTGTGACCAGTGACCAGTGACCTGTGACTTGTGACCAGTGACCAGTGGCCAGTGACCACTGACCAGTGACAAGTGACCAGTGACTTTGACCAGTGACCAGTGACCAGTGGCCAGTGACCAGCGACAGTGACCATTGACCAGCGATAGTGACCAATGACCAGTGACCAGTGACAAGTGACCAGTGACCAGTGACCAGTGACCTGTGACCATTGACCAGTGACCAGTGACCAGTGACCAGTGACCAGTGACCAGCCACAGTGACCAGTTACCAGTGACCAGTGACCGGTGACCAGTGACTAGCGACCAGTGAAAAGTGACCCGTGACCAGTGACCATTGACCTGTGACCAGTGACCAGTGACCAGTGACCAGTGACCTGTGACCAGTGACCAGTGACCATTGACCTGTCACCAGTGACCAGTGACCAGTGACCACTGACCAGTGATAAGTGACCAGCGACTTTTGACCAGTGACCAGTGTCCAGTGACAAGTGACCAGTGACCAGCGACAGTGACCATTGACCAGCGATAGTGACCATTGACCAGTGACCAGTGATCAGTGACCAGTGACCAGTGACCAGCGATAGTGAACACTGACCAGTGACAAGTGACCAGTGACTTGTGACCAGTGACCAGTGACCTGTGACTTGTGACCAGTGACCAGTGGCCAGTGACCACTGACCAGTGACAAGTGACCAGTGACTTTTGACCAGTGACCAGTGACCAGTGGCCAGTGACCAGCGACAGTGACCATTGACCAGCGATAGTGACCAATGACCAGTGACCAGTGACCAGTGACCAGTGACCAGTGACCAGTGACCAGTGACCAGTGACCAGTGACCATTGACCGGTGAACAGTGACCAGTGACCAGCGACCAGTGACAGTGACCATTGACCCGTGACCAGTGACTTGTGACCAGTGACCAGTGACCAGTGACCAGTGACCAGTGACCAGTAACCAGTGACCAGTGACAATTGACCTGTGACCAGTGACCAGTGACCAGTGACCAGTGACCAGTGACCAGTGACCAGCGACAAAGACCATTGTCCAGTGGCCAGTGACCAGTGACCAGTGACCAGTGACCAGTGACCAGTGACCAGTGACCAGTGACCAGTGACCAGTGACCAGTGACCACTGACAATTGACATGTGACCAGTGACCAGTGACCAGTGACCAGTGACCAGTGACCAGTGACCAGTGACCAGTGACCACTGACAATTGACCTGTGACCAGTGACCAGTGACCAGTGACCAGTGACCAGTGACCAGTGACCAGTGACCAGTGACCAGTGACCACTGACCAGTGACAAGTGACCAGCGACCAGTGACCAGTGACCTGTGTCCAGTGACCAGTGACCATTGACCTGTGACCAGTGACCAGTGGCAAGTAACCAGCGACCAGTGGCCACTGACCAGTGACAAGTGACCAGTGACTTGTGACCAGTGACCAGTGACCTGTGACTTGTGACCAGTGACCAGTGGCCAGTGACCAGTGACCAGTGACAAGTGACCACTGACCAGTGACCAGTGACCAGTGACCAGTGACAAGTGACCTGTAACTTGTGACCAGTAACCAGTGACCAGTGACCAGTGACCAGTAACCAGTGACCAGTGACCAGCGACAGTGACCATTGACCCGTGACCAGTGACCAGTGACCAGTGACTTGTGACCAGTGACCAGTGACCAGTGACCAGTGACCAGTGACCAGTGACCAGTGACCAGTGACCTGTAACCAGTGACCAGTGACACGTGACCAGTGACCACTGACCAGTGACAAGTGACAAGTGACTTTTGACCAGTGACCAGTGACCAGTGGCCAGTGACCAGCGACAATGACCATTGACCAGCGATAGAGACCAATGACCAGTGACCAGTGACCAGCGACAGTGACCATTGACCTGTGACCAGTGACCAGTGACCAGTGACCAGCGACAGTGACCATTGACCAGCGATAGTGACCATTGACCAGTGACCAGTGACCAGTGACCATTGACCTGTGACCAGTGACCAGTGACCAGTGACCACTGACCAGTGATAAGTGCCCAGCGACTTTTGACCAGTGACCAGTGTCCAGTTACCAGTGACCAGTGACCAGCGACAGTGACCATTGACCAGCGATAGTGACCATTGACCAGTGACCAGTGACCAGTGACCAGTGACCAGCGATAGTGAACACTGACCAGTGACAAGTGACCAGTGACTTGTGACCAGTGACCAGTGACCTGTGACTTGTGACCAGTGGCCAGTGGCCAGTGTCCAGTGACCAGTGACAAGTGACAAGTGACCAGTGACCAGTGACCAGTGACCAGTGACCAGCGACAAGTGACCAGTGACTTGTGACCAGTAACCAGTGACCAGTGACCAGTGACCAGTGACCAGCGACAGTGACCATTGACCTGTGACCAGTGACCAGTGACCAGTGACTTGTGACCAGTGACCAGTGACCAGTGACCAGTGACCAGTGACCAGTGGCCAGCGACCAGTGAACAGTGACCCGTGACATGTGACGCGTGACCAGTGACCAGTGACCAGTGACCAGTGACCAGTGTCCAGTGACCAGTGACCAGTGACCATTGACCTGTGACCAGTGACCAGTGACCAGTGACAAGTGACCAGTGACCAGTGAACATTGACCTGTGACCAGTGACCAGTGACCAGTGACCAGTGACCAGTGACCAGTGACCAGTGAATAGTGACCAGTGACCAGCGGCAGTGACCATTGACCAGTGACCAGTGACCAGTGACCATTGACCAGTGACCAGTGACCAGCCACAGTGACCAGATACCAGTGACCAGTGACCGGTGACAAGTGACTAGCGACCAGTGAACAGTGACCCGTGACCAGTGACCATTGACCTGTGACCAGTGACCAGTGACCAGTGACCAGTGACCTGTGACCAGTGACCAGTGACCACTGACCTGTGACCAGTGACCAGTGGCCAGTGACCACTGACCAGTGACTTTTGACCAGTGACCAGTGACCAGTGACCTGTGACCAGTGACCAGCCACAGTGACCAGTGACCAGTGACCAGTGTCCGGTAACCAGTGACTAGCGACCAGTGAACAGTGACCCGTGACATGTGACGCGTGACCAGTGACCAGTGACCAGTGACCAGTGACCAGTGACCAGTGTCCAGTGACCAGTGACCAGTGACCATTGACCTGTGACCAGTGACCAGTGACCAGTGACCAGTGACCAGTGAATAGTGACCAGTGACCAGTGACCAGCGACAGTGACCATTGACCAGTGACCAGTGACCAGTGACCATTGACCAGTGACCAGTGACCAGTGACCAGTGACCAGTCACAGTGACCAGTTACCAGTGACCAGTGACCGGTGACCAGTGACTAGCGACCAGTGAACTGTGACCCGTGACCAGTGATCATTGACCTGTGACCAGTGACCAGTGACCAGTGACCAGTAACCTGTGACCAGTGACCAGTGACAATTGACCTGTGACCAGTGACCAGTGACCAGTGACCACTGACCAGTGATAAGTGACCAGTGACTTTTGACCAGTGACCAGTGTCCAGTGACCAGTGACCAGTGACCAGCGACAGTGACCATTGACCAGCGATAGTGACCATTGACCAATGACCAGTGACCAGTGACCAGCGATAGTGACCATTTTCCAGTGACCAGTGACCAGTGACCATTGACCAGTGACCAGTGACCAGTGACCAGTGACAAGCCACAGTGACCAGTTACCAGTGACCAGTGACCGGTGACCAGTGACTAGCGACCAGTGAACAGTGACCCGTGACCAGTGACCATTGAACTGTGACCAGTGACCAGTGACCAGTGACCAGTGACCTGTGACCAGTGACCAGTGACAATTGACCTGTGACCAGTGACCAGTGACCAGTGACCGCTGACCAGTGACTAGCGACCAGTGAACAGTGACCCGTGACCAGTGACCATTGAACTGTGACCAGTGACCAGTGACCAGTGACCAGTGACCAGTGTCCAGTGACCAGTGACCAGTGACCAGCGACAGTGACCATTGACCAGTGACCAGTGACCAGTGACCATTGACCAGTGACCAGTGACCAGTGACCAGTGTCCAGTGAGCAGTGACCAGTGACCAGTGAACTTTGACCTGTGACCAGTGACCAGTGACCAGTGAATAGTGACCAGTGACCAGGGACCAGCGACAGTGACCATTGACCAGTAACCAGTGACCAGTGACCATTGACCTGTGACCAGTGACCAGTGACCAGTGACCTGTGACCAGTGACCAGTGACCACTGACCAGTGATAAGTGACCAGTGACTTTTGACCAGTGACCAGTGACCAGTGACCATTGACCTGTGACCAGTGTCCAGTGACCAGTGACCAGTGACCAGTGAACATTGACCTGTGACCAGTGACCAGTGACCAGTGACCAGTGACCAGTGACCTGTGACCAGTGACCAGTGACAATTGACCTGTGACCAGTGACCAGTGACCAGTGACCAGTGACCACTGACCAGTGATAAGTGACCAGTGACTTTTGACCAGTGACCAGTGTCCAGTGACCAGTAACCAGTGACCAGCGACAGTGACCATTGCCCAGCGATGGTGACCATTGACCAGTCACCAGTGACCAGTGACCAGCGATAGTGACCATTGACCAGTGACCAGTGACCAGTGACCAGTGACCATTGACCAGTGACCAGTGACCAGTGACCAGTGACCAGTGTCCAGCCACAGTGACCAGTGACCAGTGACCAGTGACCGGTGACCAGTGACTAGCGACCAGTGAACAGTGACACGTGACATGTGACGCGTGACCAGTGACCAGTGACCAGTGACCAGTGAGCAGTGAGCAGTGACCAGTGACCAGTGTCCAGTGACCAGTGACCAGTGACCATTGACCAGTGACCATTGACCTGTGACCAGTGACCAGTGACCAGTGACCAGTGACCAGTGACCAGTGACCAGTGACCAGTGACCAGTGACCAGTGACCAGCGACAAAGACCATTGTCCAGTGGCCAGTGACCAGTGACCAGTGACCAGTGACCAGTGACCAGTGACCAGTGACCAGTGAACAGTGACCCGTGACCAGTGACCATTGACCTGTGACCAGTGACCAGTGACCAGTGACCTGTGACCAGTGACCAGTGAACAGTGACCAGTGACCACTGACCAGTGATAAGTGACCAGCGACTTTTGACCAGTGACCAGTGTCCAGTGACCAGTGACCAGTGTCCAGCGACAGTGACCATTGACCAGCGATAGGGACCATTGACCAGTGACCAGTGACCAGTGACCAGTGACCAGCGATAGTGATCACTGACCAGTGACAAGTGACCAGTGACTTGTGACCAGTGACCAGTGACCTGTGACTTGTGACCAGTGACCAGTGACCAGTGACCATTGACCAGTGACCAGTGATCAGCCACAGTGACCAGATACCAGTGACCAGTGACCGGTGACCAGTGACTAGCGACCAGTGAGCAGTGACCCGTGACCAGTGACCATTGACCTGTGACCAGTGACCAGTGACCAGTGACCAGTGACCTGTGACCAGTGACCAGTGACCATTGACCTGTGACCAGTGACCAGTGGCCAGTGACCACTGACCAGTGATAAGTGACCAGTGACTTTTGACCAGTGACCAGTGACCAGTGACCATTGACCAGTGACCAGTGACCTGTGACCAGTGATCAGCCACAGTGACCAGTTACCAGTGACCAGTGACCGGTGACCAGTGACTAGCGACCAGTGAACTGTGACCCGTGACCAGTGACCATTGACCTGTGACCAGTGACCAGTGACCAGTGACCAGTAACCTGTGACCAGTGACCAGTGACAATTGACCTGTGACCAGTGACCAGTGACCAGTGACCACTGACCAGTGACCATTGACCAGTGACCAGTGACCAGTGACCAGTGACCAGCCACAGTGACCAGTTACCAGTGACCAGTGACCGGTGACCAGTGACTAGCGACCAGTGAACTGTGACCCGTGACCAGTGACCATTGACCTGTGACCAGTGACCAGTGACCAGTGACCAGTAACCTGTGACCAGTGACCAGTGACAATTGACCTGTGACCAGTGACCAGTGACCAGTGACCACTGACCAGTGATAAGTGACCAGTGACTTTTGACCAGTGACCAGTGTCCAGTGACCAGTGACCAGTGACCAGCGACAGTGACCATTGACCAGCGATAGTGACCATTGACCAATGACCAGTGACCAGTGACCAGCGATAGTGACCATTTTCCAGTGACCAGTGACCAGTGACCATTGACCAGTGACCAGTGACCAGTGACCAGTGACCAGCCACAGTGACCAGTTACCAGTGACCAGTGACCGGTGACCAGTGACTAGCGACCAGTGAACAGTGACCCGTGACCAGTGACCATTGAACTGTGACCAGTGACCAGTGACCAGTGACCAGTGACCTGTGACCAGTGACCAGTGACAATTGACCTGTGACCAGTGACCAGTGACCAGTGACCGCTGACCAGTGACTAGCGACCAGTGAACAGTGACCCGTGACCAGTGACCATTGAACTGTGACCAGTGACCAGTGACCAGTGACCAGTGACCAGTGACCAGCGACAGTGACCATTGCCCAGCGATGGTGACCATTGACCAGTCACCAGTGACCAGTGACCAGCGATAGTGACCATTGACCAGTGACCAGTGACCAGTGACCAGTGACCATTGACCAGTGACCAGTGACCAGTGACCAGTGACCAGTGTCCAGCCACAGTGACCAGTGACCAGTGACCAGTGACCGGTGACCAGTGACTAGCGACCAGTGAACAGTGACACGTGACATGTGACGCGTGACCAGTGACCAGTGACCAGTGACCAGTGAGCAGTGACCAGTGACCAGTGACCAGTGTCCAGTGACCAGTGACCAGTGACCATTGACCAGTGACCATTGACCTGTGACCAGTGACCAGTGACCAGTGACCAGTGACCAGTGACCAGTGACCAGTGACCAGTGAACTTTGACCAGTGACCAGTGACCGGTGACCAGTGACTAGCGACCAGTGAACAGTGACACGTGACATGTGACGCGTGACCAGTGTCCAGTGACCAGTGACCAGTGAGCAGTGACAAGTGACCAGTGACCAGTGACCAGTGACCATTGACCAGTGACCAGTGACCAGTGACCAGTAACCTGTGACCAGTGACCAGTGACAATTGACCTGTGACCAGTGACCAGTGACCAGTGACCACTGACCAGTGATAAGTGACCAGTGACTTTTGACCAGTGACCAGTGTCCAGTGACCAGTGACCAGTGACCAGCGACAGTGACCATTGACCAGCGATAGTGACCATTGACCAATGACCAGTGACCAGTGACCAGCGATAGTGACCATTTTCCAGTGACCAGTGACCAGTGACCATTGACCAGTGACCAGTGACCAGTGACCAGTGACCAGCCACAGTGACCAGTTACCAGTGACCAGTGACCGGTGACCAGTGACTAGCGACCAGTGAACAGTGACCCGTGACCAGTGACCATTGAACTGTGACCAGTGACCAGTGACCAGTGACCAGTGACCTGTGACCAGTGACCAGTGACAATTGACCTGTGACCAGTGACCAGTGACCAGTGACCGCTGACCAGTGACTAGCGACCAGTGAACAGTGACCCGTGACCAGTGACCATTGAACTGTGACCAGTGACCAGTGACCAGTGACCAGTGACCAGTGACCAGCGACAGTGACCATTGCCCAGCGATGGTGACCATTGACCAGTCACCAGTGACCAGTGACCAGCGATAGTGACCATTGACCAGTGACCAGTGACCAGTGACCAGTGACCATTGACCAGTGACCAGTGACCAGTGACCAGTGACCAGTGTCCAGCCACAGTGACCAGTGACCAGTGACCAGTGACCGGTGACCAGTGACTAGCGACCAGTGAACAGTGACACGTGACATGTGACGCGTGACCAGTGACCAGTGACCAGTGACCAGTGAGCAGTGACCAGTGACCAGTGACCAGTGTCCAGTGACCAGTGACCAGTGACCATTGACCAGTGACCATTGACCTGTGACCAGTGACCAGTGACCAGTGACCAGTGACCAGTGACCAGTGACCAGTGACCAGTGAACTTTGACCAGTGACCAGTGACCGGTGACCAGTGACTAGCGACCAGTGAACAGTGACACGTGACATGTGACGCGTGACCAGTGTCCAGTGACCAGTGACCAGTGAGCAGTGACATGTGACCAGTGACCAGTGTCCAGTGACCAGTGACCAGTGACCATTGACCTGTGACCAGTGACCAGTGACCAGTGACCAGTGAGCAGTGACCAGTGACCAGTGAACTTTGACCTGTGACCAGTGACCAGTGACCAGTGAATAGTGACCAGTGACCAGTGACCAGCGACAGTGACCATTGACCAGTGACCAGTGACCAGTGACCAATGACCAGTGACCAGTGACCAGGGACCAGTGACCAGTGACCAGCCACAGTGACCAGTTACCAGTGACCAGTGACCGGTGACCAGTGACTAGCGACCAGTGAACAGTGACCCGTGACCAGTGACCATTGACCTGTGACCAGTGACCAGTGACCAGTGACCTGTGACCAGTGACCAGTGAACAGTGACCAGTGACCACTGACCAGTGATAAGTGACCAGCGACTTTTGACCAGTGACCAGTGTCCAGTGACCAGTGACCAGTGTCCAGCGACAGTGACCATTGACCAGCGATAGGGACCATTGACCAGTGACCAGTGACCAGTGACCAGTGACTAGCGATAGTGAACACTGACCAGTGACAAGTGACCAGTGACTTGTGACCAGTGACCAGTGACCTGTGACTTGTGACCAGTGACCAGTGGCCAGTGACCAGTGACCAGTGACAAGTGACCAGTGACCATTGACCAGTGACCAGTGACCAGTGACAAGTGACCAGTGACTTGTGACCAGTAACCAGTGACCAGTGACCAGTGACCAGTGACCAGTGTCCAGTGACCAGTGACCAGTGACCATTGACCTGTGACCAGTGACCAGTGACCAGTGACCAGTGACCAGTGACCAGTGACCAGTGACCAGTGAACTTTGACCTGTGACCAGTGACCAGTGACCAGTGAATAGTGACCAGTGACCAGTGACCAGCGACAGTGACCATTGACCAGTGACCAGTGACCAGTGACCATTGACCAGCCACAGGGACCAGTTACCAGTGACCAGTGACCGGTGACCAGTGACTAGCGACCAGTGAACAGTGACCCGTGACCAGTGACCATTGACCTGTGACCAGTGACCATTGACCTGTGACCAGTGACCAGTGACCAGTGACCATTGACCTGTGATCAGTGACCAGTGACCATTGACCTGTGACCAGTGACCAGTGACCAGTGACCAGCGACCATTGACCTGTGACCAGTGACCAGTGACCAGTGACCAGTGACCTGTGACCAGTGACCAGTGACAGTTGACCTGTGACCAGTGACCAGTGACCAGTGACCAGTGACCTGTGACGAGTGACCAGTGACCAGTGACCAGTGACCACTGACCAGTGATAAGTGACCAGTGACCAGTGACCAGTGACCAGCGATAGTGACCATTGACCAGTGACCAGTGACCAGTGACCAGTGACCAGTGAACTTTGACCTGTGACCAGTGACCAGTGACCAGTGAATAGTGACCAGTGACCAGTGACCAGCGACAGTGACCATTGACCAGTGACCAGTGATAAGTGACCAGCGACTTTTGACCAGTGACCAGTGTCAAGTGACCAGTGACCAGTGACCAGCGACAGTGACCATTGGCCAGCGATAGTGACCATTGACCAGTGACCAGTGACCAGTGACCAGTGACCAGTGACCAGCGATAGTGAACACTGACCAGTGACAAGTACCAGTGACTTGTGACCAGTGACCAGTGACCTGTGACTTGTGACCAGTGACCAGTGGCCAGTGACCACTGACCAGTGACAAGTGACCAGTGACTTTTGACCAGTGACCAGTGACCAGTGGCCAGTGACCAGCGACAGTGACCATTGACCAGCGATAGTGACCAATGACCAGTGACCAGTGACAAGTGACCAGTGACCAGTGACCAGTGACCAGTGACCAGTGACCAGTGACCAGTGACCAGTGACCATTGACCGGTGACCAGTGACCAGTGACCAGTGACCATTGACCAGTGACCAGTGACCAGTGACCAGTGACCAGTGACCAGCCACAGTGACCAGTGACCGGTGACCAGTGACTAGCGACCAGTGAACAGTGACCCGTGACCAGTGACCATTGACCTGTGACCAGTGACCAGTGACCAGTGACCAGTGACCTGTGACCAGTGACCAGTGACCATTGACCTGTGACCAGTGACCAGTGACCAGTGACCACTGACCAGTGATAAGTGACCAGCGACTTTTGACCAGTGACCAGTGTCCAGTGACCAGTGACCAGTGACCAGCGACAGTGACCATTGACCAGCGATAGTGACCATTGACCAGTGACCAGTGACCAGTGACCAGTGACCAGTGACCAGCGATAGTGAACACTGACCAGTGACAAGTGACCAGTGACTTGTGACCAGTGACCAGTGACCTGTGACTTGTGACCAGTGACCAGTGGCCAGTGACCACTGACCAGTGACAAGTGACCAGTGACTTTTGACCAGTGACCAGTGACCAGTGGCCAGTGACCAGCGACAGTGACCATTGACCAGCGATAGTGAACAATGACCAGTGACCAGTGACCAGTGACCAGTGACCAGTGACCAGTGACCAGTGACCATTGACCGGTGAACAGTGACCAGTGACCAGCGACCAGTGACAGTGACCATTGACCCGTGACCAGTGACCAGTGACCAGTGACTTGTGACCAGTGACCAGTGACCAGTGACCAGTAACCAGTGACCAGTGACAATTGACCTGTGACCAGTGACCAGTGACCAGTGACCAGTGACCAGTGACCAGTGACCAGCGACAAAGACCATTGTCCAGTGGCCAGTGACCAGTGACCAGTGACCAGTGACCAGTGACCAGTGACCAGTGACCAGTGAACAGTGACCCGTGACCAGTGACCATTGACCTGTGACCAGTGACCAGTGACCAGTGACCTGTGACCAGTGACCAGTGAACAGTGACCAGTGACCACTGACCAGTGATAAGTGACCAGCGACTTTTGACCAGTGACCAGTGTCCAGTGACCAGTGACCAGTGTCCAGCGACAGTGACCATTGACCAGCGATAGGGACCATTGACCAGTGACCAGTGACCAGTGACCAGTGACCAGCGATAGTGAACACTGACCAGTGACAAGTGACCAGTGACTTGTGACCAGTGACCAGTGACCTGTGACTTGTGACCAGTGACCAGTGGCCAGTGACCAGTGACCAGTGACAAGTGACCAGTGACCATTGACCAGTGACCAGTGACCAGTGACAAGTGACCAGTGACTTGTGACCAGTAACCAGTGACCAGTGACCAGTGTCCAGTGACCAGTGACCAGTGACCATTGACCTGTGACCAGTGACCAGTGACCAGTGACCAGTGACCAGTGACCAGTGACCAGTGACCAGTGAACTTTGACCTGTGACCAGTGACCAGTGACCAGTGAATAGTGACCAGTGACCAGTGACCAGCGACAGTGACCATTGACCAGTGACCAGTGACCAGTGACCATTGACCAGCCACAGTGACCAGTTACCAGTGACCAGTGACCGGTGACCAGTGACTAGAATCCAGTGAACAGTGACCCGTGACCAGTGACCATTGACCTGTGACCAGTGACCAGTGACCTGTGACCAGTGACCAGTGACCAGTGACCATTGACCTGTGACCAGTGACCAGTGACCACTGACCTGTGACCAGTGACCAGTGACCAGTGACCAGCGACCATTGACCTGTGACCAGTGACCAGTGACCAGTGACCAGTGACCAGTGACCTGTGACCAGTGACCAGTGACAGTTGACCTGTGACCAGTGACCAGTGACCAGTGACCACTGACCAGTGATAAGTGACCAGTGACTTTTGACCAGTGACCAGTGTCCAGTGACCAGTGACCAGTGACCAGCGACAGTGACCATTGACCAGCGATAGTGACCATTGACCAGTGACCAGTGACCAGTGACCAGTGACCAGTGACCAGCGATAGTGACCATTGACCAGTGACCAGTGACCATTGACCTGTGACCAGTGACCAGTGACCAGTGACCAGTGACCTGTGACGAGTGACCAGTGACCAGTGACCAGTGACCAGTGACCAGTGACCAGTGACCAGTGACCAGCGATAGTGACCATTGACCAGTGACCAGTGACCAGTGAACTTTGACCTGTGACCAGTGACCAGTGACCAGTGAATAGTGACCAGTGACCAGTGACCAGCGACAGTGACCATTGACCAGTGACCAGTGATAAGTGACCAGCGACTTTTGACCAGTGACCAGTGTCCAGTGACCAGTGACCAGTGACCAGCGACAGTGACCATTGACCAGCGATAGTGACCATTGACCAGTGACCAGTGACCAGTGACCAGTGACCAGTGACCAGCGATAGTGAACACTGACCAGTGACAAGTGACCAGTGACTTGTGACCAGTGACCATTGACCGGTGAACAGTGACCAGTGACCAGCGACCAGTGACAGTGACCATTGACCCGTGACCAGTGACCAGTGACCAGTGACTTGTGACCAGTGACCAGTGACCAGTGACCAGTGACCAGTGACCAGTAACCAGTGACCAGTGACAATTGACCTGTGACCAGTGACCAGTGACCAGTGACCAGTGACCAGTGACCAGTGACCAGCGACAAAGACCATTGTCCAGTGGCCAGTGACCAGTGACCAGTGACCAGTGACCAGTGACCAGTGACCAGTGACCAGTGACCAGTGACCAGTGACCAGTGACCACTGATAATTGACCTGTGACCAGTGACCAGTGACCAGTGACCAGTGACCAGTGACCAGTGACCACTGACAATTGACATGTGACCAGTGACCAGTGACCAGTGACCAGTGACCAGTGACCAGTGACCAGTGACCACTGACCAGTGACCAGTGACTTTTGACCAGTGACTTTTGACCAGTGACCAGTGACCAGTGACCAGTGACCAGCGACAGTGACCAGTGACCAGTGACCAGCGACAGTGACCATTTACCAGCGACAGTGACCAGTGACATGTGACCAGTGACCAGTGACCAGTGACCAGCGACAGTGACCATTGTCCAGTGGCCAGTGACCAGTGACAAGTGACCAGTGACCAGTGACCAGTGACCAGTGACCAGTGACCAGTGAGCAGTGACCAGCGACAGTGACCATTGACCAGTGACCAGTGACCAGTGACCAGTGACAAGTGACCAGCGACCAGTGACCAGTGACCTGTGTCCAGTGACCAGTGACCATTGACCTGTGACCAGTGACCAGAGGCAAGTGACCAGCGACCAGTGGCCACTGACCAGTGACAAGTGACCAGTGACTTGTGACCAGTGACCAGTGACCTGTGACTTGTGACCAGTGACCAGTGGCCAGTGACCAGTGACCAGTGACAAGTGACCACTGACCAGTGACCAGTGACCAGTGACCAGTGACAAGTGACCTGTAACTTGTGACCAGTAACCAGTGACCAGTGACCAGTGACCAGTAACCAGTGACCAGTGACCAGCGACAGTGACCATTGACCCGTGACCAGTGACCAGTGACCAGTGACTTGTGACCAGTGACCAGTGACCAGTGACCAGTGACCAGTGACCAGTGACCAGTGACCTGTAACCAGTGACCAGTGACACGTGACCAGTGACCACTGACCAGTGACAAGTGACAAGTGACTTTTGACCAGTGACCAGTGACCAGTGGCCAGTGACCAGCGACAATGACCATTGACCAGCGATAGAGACCAATGACCAGTGACCAGTGACCAGTGACCAGTGGCCAGTGACCAGTGACAATTGACCTGTGACCAGTGACCAGTGACCAGTGACCAGTGACCAGTGACCAGTGACCACTGACCAGTGATAAGGGACCAGTGACTTTTGACCTGTGACCAGTGACCAGTGACCAGTGACCATTGACCTGTGACCGGTGACCAGTGACTAGCGACCAGTGAACAGTGACACGTGATATGTGACGCGTGACCAGTGACCAGTGACCAGTGACCAGTGACCAGTGACCAGTGACCAGTGACCAGTGACCAGTGACCAGTGACCAGCGATAGTGAACACTGACCAGTGACAAGTGACCAGTGACTTGTGACCAGTGACCAGTGACCTGTGACTTGTGACCAGTGACCAGTGGCCAGTGACCAGTGACCAGTGACAAGTGACCAGTGACCAGTGACCAGTGACCAGTGACCAGTGACAGGTGACCAGTGACTTGTGACCAGTAACCAGTGACCAGTGACCAGTGACCAGTGACCAGCGACAGTGACCATTGACCTGTGACCAGTGACCAGTGACCAGTGACCAGCGACAGTGACCATTGACCAGTGACCAGTGACCAGTGACCATTGACCTGTGACCAGTGACCAGTGACCAGTGACCAGTGACCACTGACCAGTGATAAGTGCCCAGCGACTTTTGACCAGTGACCAGTGTCCAGTTACCAGTGACCAGTGACCAGCGACAGTGAACATTGACCAGCGATAGTGACCATTGACCAGTGACCAGTGACCAGTGTCCAGTGACCAGCGATAGTGACCATTGACCAGTGACCAGTGACCAGTGACCATTGACCAGTGACCAGTGACCAGTGACCAGTGACCAGTGAGCAGTGACCAGTGACCAGTGAACTTTGACCTGTGACCAGTGACCAGTGACCAGTGAATAGTGACCAGTGACCAGTGACCAGCGACAGTGACCATTGACCAGTGACCAGTGACCAGTGACCATTGACCTGTGACCAGTGACCAGTGACCAGTGACCAGTGACCTGTGACCAGTGACCAGTGACCACTGACCAGTGATAAGTGACCAGTGACTTTTGACCAGTGACCAGTGACCAGTGACCATTGACCTGTGACCAGTGTCCAGTGACCAGTGACCAGTGACCAGTGACCATTGACCTGTGACCAGTGACCAGTGACCAGTGACCAGTGACCAGTGACCTGTGACTAGTGACCAGTGACAATTGACCTGTGACCAGTGACCAGTGACCAGTGACCAGTGACCAGTGACCACTGACCAGTGATAAGTGACCAGTGACTTTTGACCAGTGACCAGTGTCCAGTGACCAGTAACCAGTGACCAGCGACAGTGACCATTGCCCAGCGATGGTGACCATTGACCAGTCACCAGTGACCAGTGACCAGCGATAGTGACCATTGACCAGTGACCAGTGACCAGTGACCAGTGACCATTGACCAGTGACCAGTGACCAGTGACCAGTGACCAGTGTCCAGCCACAGTGACCAGTGACCAGTGACCAGTGACCGGTGACCAGTGACTAGCGACCAGTGAACAGTGACACGTGACATGTGACGCGTGACCAGTGACCAGTGACCAGTGACCAGTGACCAGTGACCAGTGACCAGTGACCAGTGACCAGTGTCCAGTGACCAGTGACCAGTGACCATTGACCTGTGACCAGTGACCAGTGACCAGTGACCAGTGAGCAGTGACCAGTGACCAGTGAACTTTGACCTGTGACCAGTGACCAGTGACCAGTGAATAGTGACCAGTGACCAGTGACTAGCGACAGTGACCATTGACCAGTGACCAGTGACCAGTGAACATTGACCAGTGACGAGTGACCAGTGACCAGTGACCAGTGACCAGCCACAGTGACCAGTTACCAGTGACCAGTGACCGGTGACCAGTGACTAGCGACCAGTGAACAGTGACCCGTGACCAGTGACCATTGACCTGTGACCAGTGACCAGTGACCAGTGACCTGTGACCAGTGACCAGTGAACAGTGACCAGTGACCACTGACCAGTGATAAGTGACCAGCGACTTTTGACCAGTGACCAGTGTCCAGTGACCAGTGACCAGTGTCCAGCGACAGTGACCAGTGACCAGCGACAGTGACCATTGACCAGCGATAGTGACCATTGACCAGTGACCAGTGACCAGTGACCAGTGACCAGTGACCAGCGATAGTGACCATTGACCAGTGACCAGTGACCAGTGACCAGTGACCAGTGAACTTTGACCTGTGACCAGTGACCAGTGACCAGTGAATAGTGACCAGTGACCAGTGACCAGCGACAGTGACCATTGACCAGTGACCAGTGATAAGTGACCAGCGACTTTTGACCAGTGACCAGTGTCCAGTGACCAGTGACCAGTGACCAGCGACAGTGACCATTGACCAGCGATAGTGACCAATGACCAGTGACCAGTGACAAGTGACCAGTGACCAGTGACCAGTGACCAGTGACCAGTGACCAGTGACCAGTGACCAGCGACAGTGACCATTGACCAGCGATAGTGACCAATGACCAGTGACCAGTGACAAGTGACCAGTGACCAGTGACCAGTGACCAGTGACCAGTGACCAGTGACCAGTGACCATTGACTGGTGACCAGTGACCAGTGACCAGCGACAGTGACCATTGACCAGTGACCATTGACCAGTGACCAGTGACCAGTGACCAGTGACCAGTGACCAGTGACCAGTGACCAGCCATAGTGACCAGTTACCAGTGAGCAGTGACCGGTGACCAGTGACTAGCGACCAGTGAACAGTGACCCGTGACCAGTGACCATTGACCTGTGACCAGTGACCAGTGACCAGTGACCAGTGACCTGTGACCAGTGACCAGTGACCATTGACCTGTGACCAGTGACCAGTGACCAGTGACCACTGACCAGTGATAAGTGACCAGCGACTTTTGACCAGTGACCAGTGTCCAGTGACCAGTGACCAGTGACCAGCGACAGTGACCATTGACCAGCGATAGTGACCATTGACCAGTGACCAGTGACCAGTGACCAGTGACCAGTGACCCGCGATAGTGAACACTGACCAGTGACAAGTGACCAGTGACTTGTGACCAGTGACCAGTGACCTGTGACTTGTGACCAGTGACCAGTGGCCAGTGACCACTGACCAGTGACAAGTGACCAGTGACTTTTGACCAGTGACCAGTGACCAGTGGCCAGTGACCAGCGACAGTGACCATTGACCAGCGATAGTGACCAATGACCAGTGACCAGTGACCAGTGACCAGTGACCAGTGACCAGTGACCAGTGACCAGTGACCAGTGACCATTGACCGGTGAAGAGTGACCAGTGACCAGCGACCAGTGATAGTGACCATTGACCCGTGACCAGTGACCAGTGACCAGTGACTTGTGACCAGTGACCAGTGACCAGTGACCAGTGACCAGTGACCAGTAACCAGTGACCAGTGACAATTGACCTGTGACCAGTGACCAGTGACCAGTGACCAGTGACCAGTGACCAGTGACCAGCGACAAAGACCATTGTCCGGTGGCCAGTGACCAGTGACCAGTGACCAGTGACCAGTGACCAGTGACCAGTGACCAGTGACCAGTGACCACTGACAATTGACCTGTGACCAGTGACCAGTGACCAGTGACCAGTGACCAGTGACCAGTGACCAGTGACCAGTGACCACTGACAATTGACCTGTGACCAGTGACCAGTGACCAGTGACCAGTGACCAGTGACCAGTGACCAGTGACCACTGACCAGTGACAAGTGACTTTTGACCAGTGACTTTTGACCAGTGACCAGTGACCAGTGACCAGTGACCAGCGACAGTGACCAGTGACCAGTGACCAGCGACAGTGACCATTTACCAGCGACAGTGACCAGTGACATGTGACCAGTGACCAGTGACCAGTGACCATTGACCAGTGGCCAGTGACCAACAAAAGTGACCAGTGACCAGTGACCAGTGACCAGTGACCAGTGAATAGTGACCAGTGACCAGTGACCAGCGACAGTGACCATTGACCAGTGACCACTGACCAGTGACCAGTGACCAGTGACCAGTGACCAGTGACCATTGACCGGTGACCAGTGACCAGTGACCAGTGACCAGTGACCAGTGACCTGTAACCAGTGACCAGTGACACGTGACCAGTGACCACTGACCAGTGACAAGTGACAAGTGACTTTTGACCAGTGTCCAGTGACCAGTGGCCAGTGAACAGCGACAATGACCATTGACCAGCGATAGAGACCAATGACCAGTGACCAGCGATAGAGACCAATGACCAGTGACCAGTGACCAGTGACCAGTGGCCAGTGACCAGTGACAATTGACCTGTGACCAGTGACCAGTGACAAGTGACCAGTGACCAGTGACCAGTGACCAGTGACCACTGACCAGTGATAAGTGACCAGTGACTTTTGACCTGTGACCAGTGTCCAGTGACCAGTGACCAGTGACCAGTGACCATTGACCTGTGACCGGTGACCAGTGACTAGCGACCAGTGAACAGTGACACGTGATATGTGACGCGTGACCAGTGACCAGTGACCAGTGACCAGTGACCAGTGACCAGTGACCAGTGACCAGTGACCAGTGACCAGCGATAGTGAACACTGACCAGTGACAAGTGACCAGTGACTTGTGACCAGTGACGAGTGACCTGTGACTTGTGACCAGTGACCAGTGGCCAGTGACCAGTGACCAGTGACAAGTGACCAGTGACCAGTGACCAGTGACCAGTGACCAGTGACAAGTGACCAGTGACTTGTGACCAGTAACCAGTGACCAGTGACCAGTGACCAGTGACCAGCGACAGTGACCATTGACCTGTGACCAGTGACCAGTGACCAGTGACCAGCGACAGTGACCATTGACCAGCGATAGCGACCATTGACCAGTGACCAGTGACCAGTGGCCATTGACCTGTGACCAGTGACCAGTGACCAGTGACCAGTGATCACTGACCAGTGATAAGTGCCCAGCGACTTTTGACCAGTGACCAGTGTCCAGTTACCAGTGACCAGTGACCAGCGACAGTCACCATTGACCAGCGATAGTGACCATTGACCAGTGACCAGTGACCAGTGTCCAGTGACCAGCGATAGTGAACACTGACCAGTGACAAGTGACCAGTGACTTGTGACCAGTGACCAGTGACCTGTGACTTGTGACCAGTGACCAGTGGCCAGTGTCCAGTGACCAGTGACAAGTGACCAGTGACCAGTGACCAGTGACCAGTGACCAGTGACCAGCGACAAGTGACCAGTGACTTGTGACCAGTAACCAGTGACCAGTGACCAGTGACCAGTGACTTGTGACCAGTGACCAGTGACCAGTGACCAGTGACCAGCGATAGTGACCATTGACCAGTGACCAGTGACCATTGACCTGTGACCAGTGACCAGTGAACAGTGACAAGTGACCTGTGACGAGTGACCAGTGACCAGTGACCAGTGACCACTGACCAGTGATAAGTGACCAGTGACTTTTGACCAGTGACCAGCGACAGTGACCATTGACCAGCGATAGTGACCATTGACCAGTGACCAGTGACCAGTGACCAGTGACCAGTGACCAGCGATAGTGACAATTGACCAGTGACCAGTGACCAGTGACCAGTGACCAGTGAACTTTGACCTGTGACCAGTGACCAGTGACCAGTGAATAGTGACCAGTGACCAGTGACCAGCGACAGTGACCAGTGACCAGTGACCAGTGACCAGTGACCACTGACAATTGACATGTGACCAGTGACCAGTGACCAGTGACCAGTGACCAGTGACCAGTGACCACTGACCAGTGACAAGTGACCAGTGACTTTTGACCAGTGACTTTTGACCAGTGACCAGTGACCAGTGACCAGTGACCAGCGACAGTGACCAGTGACCAGTGACCAGCGACAGTGACCATTTACCAGCGACAGTGACCAGTGACATGTGACCAGTGACCAGTGACCAGTGACCATTGACCAGTGGCCAGTGACCAACAAAAGTGACCAGTGACCAGTGACCAGTGACCAGTGACCAGTGAATAGTGACCAGTGACCAGTGACCAGCGACAGTGACCATTGACCAGTGACCACTGACCAGTGACCAGTGACCAGTGACCAGTGACCAGTGACCAGTGACCATTGACCGGTGACCAGTGACCAGTGACCAGCGACCAGTGACAGTGACCATTGACCCGTGACCAGTGACCAGTGACCAGTGACCAGTGACCAGTGACTTGTGACCAGTGACCAGTGACCAGTGACCAGTAACCAGTGACCAGTGACAATTGACCTGTGACCAGTGACCAGTGACCAGTGACCAGTGACCAGTGACCAGCGACAGTGACCATTGTCCAGTGGCCAGTGACCAGTGACAAGTGACCAGTGACCAGTGACCAGTGACCAGTGACCAGTGACCAGTGAGCAGTGACCAGCGACAGTGACCATTGACCAGTGACCAGTGACCAGTGACCAGTGACAAGTGACCAGCGACCAGTGACCAGTGACCTGTGTCCAGTGACCAGTGACCATTGACCTGTGACCAGTGACCAGAGGCAAGTGACCAGCGACCAGTGGCCACTGACCAGTGACAAGTGACCAGTGACTTGTGACCAGTGACCAGTGACCTGTGACTTGTGACCAGTGACCAGTGGCCAGTGACCAGTGACCAGTGACAAGTGACCACTGACCAGTGACCAGTGACCAGTGACCAGTGACAAGTGACCTGTAACTTGTGACCAGTAACCAGTGACCAGTGACCAGTGACCAGTAACCAGTGACCAGTGACCAGCGACAGTGACCATTGACCCGTGACCAGTGACCAGTGACCAGTGACTTGTGACCAGTGACCAGTGACCAGTGACCAGTGACCAGTGACCAGTGACCAGTGACCTGTAACCAGTGACCAGTGACAAGTGACCAGTGACCACTGACCAGTGACAAGTGACAAGTGACTTTTGACCAGTGACCAGTGACCAGTGGCCAGTGACCAGCGACAATGACCATTGACCAGAGATAGAGACCAATGACCAGTGACCAGTGACCAGTGACCAGTGGCCAGTGACCAGTGACCAGTGACAATTGACCTGTGACCAGTGACCAGTGACCAGTGACCAGTGACCAGTGATAAGTGACCAGTGACTATTGACCTGTGACCAGTGTCCAGTGACCAGTGACCAGTGACCAGTGACCATTGACCTGTGACCGGTGACCAGTGACTAGCGACCAGTGAACAGTGACACGTGATATGTGACGCGTGACCAGTGACCAGTGACCAGTGACCAGTGACCAGTGACCAGTGACCAGTGACCAGTGACCAGTGACCAGTGACCAGCGATAGTGAACACTGACCAGTGACAAGTGATCAGTGACTTGTGACCAGTGACTTGTGACCAGTGACCAGTGACCTGTGACTTGTGACCAGTGACCAGTGGCCAGTGACCAGTGACCAGTGACAAGTGACCAGTGACCAGTGACCAGTGACCAGTGACCAGTGACAAGTGACCAGTGACTTGTGACCAGTAACCAGTGACCAGTGACCAGTGACCAGTGACCAGCGACAGTGACCATTGACCTGTGACCAGTGACCAGTGACCAGTGACCAGCGACAGTGACCATTGACCAGCGATAGTGACCATTGACCAGTGACCAGTGACCAGTGACCATTGACCTGTGACCAGTGACCAGTGACCAGTGACCAGTGACCACTGACCAGTGATAAGTGCCCAGCGACTTTTGACCAGTGACCAGTGTCCAGTTACCAGTGACCAGTGACCAGCGACAGTGAACATTGACCAGCGATAGTGACCATTGACCAGTGACCAGTGACCAGTGTCCAGTGACCAGCGATAGTGACCATTGACCAGTGACCAGTGACCAGTGACCAGTGACCAGTGACCAGTGACCAGTGAGCAGTGACCAGTGACCAGTGAACTTTGACCTGTGACCAGTGACCAGTGACCAGTGAATAGTGACCAGTGACCAGTGACCAGCGACAGTCACCATTGACCAGTGACCAGTGACCAGTGACCATTGACCTGTGACCAGTGACCAGTGACCAGTGACCAGTGACCTGTGACCAGTGACCAGTGACCACTGACCAGTGATAAGTGACCAGTGACTTTTGACCAGTGACCAGTGACCAGTGACCATTGACCTGTGACCAGTGTCCAGTGACCAGTGACCAGTGACCAGTGACCATTGACCTGTGACCAGTGACCAGTGACCAGTGACCAGTGACCAGTGACCTGTGACTAGTGACCAGTGACAATTGACCTGTGACCAGTGACCAGTGACCAGTGACCAGTGACCAGTGACCACTGACCAGTGATAAGTGACCAGTGACTTTTGACCAGTGACCAGTGTCCAGTGACCAGTAACCAGTGACCAGCGACAGTGACCATTGCCCAGCGATGGTGACCATTGACCAGTCACCAGTGACCAGTGACCAGCGATAGTGACCATTGACCAGTGACCAGTGACCAGTGACCAGTGACCATTGACCAGTGACCAGTGACCAGTGACCAGTGACCAGTGTCCAGCCACAGTGACCAGTGACCAGTGACCAGTGACCGGTGACCAGTGACTAGCGACCAGTGAACAGTGACACGTGACATGTGACGCGTGACCAGTGACCAGTGACCAGTGACCAGTGACCAGTGACCAGTGACCAGTGACCAGTGACCAGTGTCCAGTGACCAGTGACCAGTGACCATTGACCTGTGACCAGTGACCAGTGACCAGTGACCAGTGAGCAGTGACCAGTGACCAGTGAACTTTGACCTGTGACCAGTGACCAGTGACCAGTGAATAGTGACCAGTGACCAGTGACTAGCGACAGTGACCATTGACCAGTGACCAGTGACCAGTGAACATTGACCAGTGACCAGTGACCAGTGACCAGTGACCAGCCACAGTGACCAGTTACCAGTGACCAGTGACCGGTGACCAGTGACTAGCGACCAGTGAACAGTGACCCGTGACCAGTGACCATTGACCTGTGACCAGTGACCAGTGACCAGTGACCTGTGACCAGTGACCAGTGAACAGTGACCAGTGACCACTGACCAGTGATAAGTGACCAGCGACTTTTGACCAGTGACCAGTGTCCAGTGACCAGTGACCAGTGTCCAGCGACAGTGACCATTGACCAGCGATAGGGACCATTGACCAGTGACCAGTGACCAGTGACCAGTGACCAGCGATAGTGAACACTGACCAGTGACAAGTGACCAGTGACTTGTGACCAGTGACCAGTGACCTGTGACTTGTGACCAGTGACCAGTGGCCAGTGACCAGTGACCAGTGACAAGTGACCAGTGACCATTGACCAGTGACCAGTGACCAGTGACAAGTGGCCAGTGACTTGTGACCAGTAACCAGTGACCAGTGACCAGTGACCAGTGACCAGTGTCCAGTGACCAGTGACCAGTGACCATTGACCTGTGGCCAGTGACCAGTGACCAGTGACCAGTGACCAGTGACCAGTGACCAGTGACCAGTGAACTTTGACCTGTGACCAGTGACCAGTGACCAGTGAATAGTGACCAGTGACCAGTGACCAGCGACAGTGACCATTGACCAGTGACCAGTGACCAGTGACCATTGACCAGCCACAGTGACCAGTTACCAGTGACCAGTGACCGGTGACCAGTGACTAGCGACCAGTGAACAGTGACCCGTGACCAGTGACCATTGACCTGTGACCAGTGACCAGTGACCTGTGACCAGTGACCAGTGACCAGTGACCATTGACCTGTGACCAGTGACCAGTGACCATTGACCTGTGACCAGTGACCAGTGACCAGTGACCAGCGACCATTGACCTGTGACCAGTGACCAGTGAACAGTGACCAGTGACCTGTGACCAGTGACCAGTGACAGTTGACCTGTGACCAGTGACCAGTGACCAGTGACCAGTGACCAGTGACCACTGACCAGTGATAAGTGACCAGTGACTTTTGACCAGTGACCAGTGTCCAGTGACCAGTGACCAGTGACCAGCGACAGTGACCATTGACCAGCGATAGTGACCATTGACCAGTGACCAGTGACCAGTGACCAGTGACCAGCGATAGTGACCATTGACCAGTGACCAGTGACCATTGACCTGTGACCAGTGACCAGTGACCAGTGACCAGTGACCTGTGACAAGTGACCAGTGACCAGTGACCAGTGACCACTGACCAGTGATAAGTGACCAGTGACTTTTGACCAGTGACCAGCGACAGTGACCATTGACCAGCGATAGTGACCATTGACCAGTGACCAGTGACCAGTGACCAGTGACCAGTGACCAGCGATAGTGACCATTGACCAGTGACCAGTGACCAGTGACCAGTGACCAGTGAACTTTGACCTGTGACCAGTGACCAGTGACCAGTGAATAGTGACCAGTGACCAGTGACCAGCGACAGTGACCATTGACCAGTGACCAGTGATAAGTGACCAGCGACTTTTGACCAGTGACCAGTGTCCAGTGACCAGTGACCAGTGACCAGCGACAGTGACCATTGACCAGCGATAGTGACCATTGACCAGTGACCAGTGACCAGTGACCAGTGACCAGTGACCAGCGATAGTGAACACTGACCAGTGACAAGTACCAGTGACTTGTGACCAGTGACCAGTGACCTGTGACTTGTGACCAGTGACCAGTGGCCAGTGACCACTGACCAGTGACAAGTGTCCAGTGACTTTTGACCCGTGACCAGTGACCAGTGGCCAGTGACCAGCGACAGTGACCATTGACCAGCGATAGTGACCAATGACCAGTGACCAGTGACAAGTGACCAGTGACCAGTGACCAGTGACCAGTGACCAGTGACCAGTGACCAGTGACCATTGACTGGTGACCAGTGACCAGTGACCAGCGACAGTGACCATTGACCAGTGACCAGTGACCAGTGACCATTGACCAGTGACCAGTGACCAGTGACCAGTGACCAGTGACCAGTGACCAGTGACCAGCCACAGTGACCAGTTACCAGTGAGCAGTGACCGGTGACCAGTGACTAGCGACCAGTGAACAGTGACCCGTGACCAGTGACCATTGACCTGTGACCAGTGACCAGTGACCTGTGACCAGTGACCAGTGACCAGTGACCATTGACCTGTGACCAGTGACCAGTGACCATTGACCTGTGACCAGTGACCAGTGACCAGTGACCAGCGACCATTGACCTGTGACCAGTGACCAGTGAACAGTGACCAGTGACCTGTGACCAGTGACCAGTGACAGTTGACCTGTGACCAGTGACCAGTGACCAGTGACCAGTGACCAGTGACCACTGACCAGTGATAAGTGACCAGTGACTTTTGACCAGTGACCAGTGTCCAGTGACCAGTGACCAGTGACCAGCGACAGTGACCATTGACCAGCGATAGTGACCATTGACCAGTGACCAGTGACCAGTGACCAGTGACCAGCGATAGTGACCATTGACCAGTGACCAGTGACCATTGACCTGTGACCAGTGACCAGTGACCAGTGACCAGTGACCTGTGACAAGTGACCAGTGACCAGTGACCAGTGACCACTGACCAGTGATAAGTGACCAGTGACTTTTGACCAGTGACCAGCGACAGTGACCATTGACCAGCGATAGTGACCATTGACCAGTGACCAGTGACCAGTGACCAGTGACCAGTGACCAGCGATAGTGACCATTGACCAGTGACCAGTGACCAGTGACCAGTGACCAGTGAACTTTGACCTGTGACCAGTGACCAGTGACCAGTGAATAGTGACCAGTGACCAGTGACCAGCGACAGTGACCATTGACCAGTGACCAGTGATAAGTGACCAGCGACTTTTGACCAGTGACCAGTGTCCAGTGACCAGTGACCAGTGACCAGCGACAGTGACCATTGACCAGCGATAGTGACCATTGACCAGTGACCAGTGACCAGTGACCAGTGACCAGTGACCAGCGATAGTGAACACTGACCAGTGACAAGTACCAGTGACTTGTGACCAGTGACCAGTGACCTGTGACTTGTGACCAGTGACCAGTGGCCAGTGACCACTGACCAGTGACAAGTGTCCAGTGACTTTTGACCCGTGACCAGTGACCAGTGGCCAGTGACCAGCGACAGTGACCATTGACCAGCGATAGTGACCAATGACCAGTGACCAGTGACAAGTGACCAGTGACCAGTGACCAGTGACCAGTGACCAGTGACCAGTGACCAGTGACCATTGACTGGTGACCAGTGACCAGTGACCAGCGACAGTGACCATTGACCAGTGACCAGTGACCAGTGACCATTGACCAGTGACCAGTGACCAGTGACCAGTGACCAGTGACCAGTGACCAGTGACCAGCCACAGTGACCAGTTACCAGTGAGCAGTGACCGGTGACCAGTGACTAGCGACCAGTGAACAGTGACCCGTGACCAGTGACCATTGACCTGTGACCAGTGACCAGTGACCAGTGACCAGTGACCTGTGACCAGTGACCAGTGACCATTGACCTGTGACCAGTGACCAGTGACCAGTGACCACTGACCAGTGATAAGTGACCAGCGACTTTTGACCAGTGACCAGTGTCCAGTGACCAGTGACCAGTGACCAGCGACAGTGACCATTGACCAGCGATAGTGACCATTGACCAGTGACCAGTGACCAGTGACCAGTGACCAGTGACCAGCGATAGTGAACACTGACCAGTGACAAGTACCAGTGACTTGTGACCAGTGACCAGTGACCTGTGACTTGTGACCAGTGACCAGTGGCCAGTGACCACTGACCAGTGACAAGTGTCCAGTGACTTTTGACCAGTGACCAGTGACCAGTGGCCAGTGACCAGCGACAGTGACCATTGACCAGCGATAGTGACCAATGACCAGTGACCAGTGACAAGTGACCAGTGACCAGTGACCAGTGACCAGTGACCAGTGACCAGTGACCAGTGACCATTGACTGGTGACCAGTGACCAGTGACCAGCGACAGTGACCATTGACCAGTGACCAGTGACCAGTGACCATTGACCAGTGACCAGTGACCAGTGACCAGTGACCAGTGACCAGTGACCAGTGACCAGCCACAGTGACCAGTTACCAGTGAGCAGTGACCGGTGACCAGTGACTAGCGACCAGTGAACAGTGACCCGTGACCAGTGACCATTGACCTGTGACCAGTGACCAGTGACCAGTGACCAGTGACCAGTGACCTGTGACCAGTGACCAGTGACCATTGACCTGTGACCAGTGACCAGTGACCAGTGACCACTGACCAGTGATAAGTGACCAGCGACTTTTGACCAGTGACCAGTGTCCAGTGACCAGTGACCAGTGACCAGCGACAGTGACCATTGACCAGCGATAGTGACCATTGACCAGTGACCAGTGACCAGTGACCAGTGACCAGTGACCAGCGATAGTGAACACTGACCAGTGACAAGTGACCAGTGACTTGTGACCAGTGACCAGTGACCTGTGACTTGTGACCAGTGACCAGTGGCCAGTGACCACTGACCAGTGACAAGTGACCAGTGACTTTTGACCAGTGACCAGTGACCAGTGGCCAGTGACCAGCGACAGTGACCATTGACCAGCGATAGTGACCAATGACCAGTGACCAGTGACCAGTGACCAGTGACCAGTGACCAGTGACCAGTGACCAGTGACCAGTGACCATTGACCGGTGAAGAGTGACCAGTGACCAGCGACCAGTGATAGTGACCATTGACCCGTGACCAGTGACCAGTGACCAGTGACTTGTGACCAGTGACCAGTGACCAGTGACCAGTGACCAGTGACCAGTAACCAGTGACCAGTGACAATTGACCTGTGACCAGTGACCAGTGACCAGTGACCAGTGACCAGTGACCAGTGACCAGCGACAAAGACCATTGTCCGGTGGCCAGTGACCAGTGACCAGTGACCAGTGACCAGTGACCAGTGACCAGTGACCAGTGACCAGTGACCAGTGACCAGTGACCACTGACAATTGACCTGTGACCAGTGACCAGTGACCAGTGACCAGTGACCAGTGACCAGTGACCAGTGACCACTGACCAGTGACAAGTGACTTTTGACCAGTGACTTTTGACCAGTGACCAGTGACCAGTGACCAGTGACCAGCGACAGTGACCAGTGACCAGTGACCAGCGACAGTGACCATTTACCAGCGACAGTGACCAGTGACATGTGACCAGTGACCAGTGACCAGTGACCATTGACCAGTGGCCAGTGACCAACAAAAGTGACCAGTGACCAGTGACCAGTGACCAGTGACCAGTGAATAGTGACCAGTGACCAGTGACCAGCGACAGTGACCATTGACCAGTGACCACTGACCAGTGACCAGTGACCAGTGACCAGTGACCAGTGACCATTGACCGGTGACCAGTGACCAGTGACCAGTGACCAGCGACCAGTGACAGTGACCATTGACCCGTGACCAGTGACCAGTGACCAGTGACCAGTGACCAGTGACCAGTGACTTGTGACCAGTGACCAGTGACCAGTGACCAGTAACCAGTGACCAGTGACAATTGACCTGTGACCAGTGACCAGTGACCAGTGACCAGTGACCAGTGACCAGCGACAGTGACCATTGTCCAGTGGCCAGTGACAAGTGACAAGTGACCAGTGACCAGTGACCAGTGACCAGTGACCAGTGACCAGTGAGCAGTGACCAGCGACAGTGACCATTGACCAGTGACCAGTGACCAGTGACCAGTGACAAGTGACCAGCGACCAGTGACCAGTGACCTGTGTCCAGTGACCAGTGACCATTGACCTGTGACCAGTGACCAGTGGCAAGTGACCAGCGACCAGTGGCCACTGACCAGTGACAAGTGACCAGTGACTTGTGACCAGTGACCAGTGACCTGTGACTTGTGACCAGTGACCAGTGGCCAGTGACCAGTGACCAGTGACAAGTTACCACTGACCAGTGACCAGTGACCAGTGACCAGTGACAAGTGACCTGTAACTTGTGACCAGTAACCAGTGACCAGTGACCAGTGACCAGTAACCAGTGACCAGTGACCAGCGACAGTGACCATTGACCCGTGACCAGTGACCAGTGACCAGTGACTTGTGACCAGTGACCAGTGACCAGTGACCAGTGACCAGTGACCAGTGACCAGTGACCTGTAACCAGTGACCAGTGACACGTGACCAGTGACCACTGACCAGTGACAAGTGACAAGTGACTTTTGACCAGTGTCCAGTGACCAGTGGCCAGTGACCAGCGACAATGACCATTGACCAGCGATAGAGACCAATGACCAGTGACCAGTGACCAGTGACCAGTGGCCAGTGACCAGTGACAATTGACCTGTGACCAGTGACCAGTGACCAGTGACCAGTGACCAGTGACCAGTGACCAGTGACCACTGACCAGTGATAAGTGACCAGTGACTTTTGACCTGTGACCAGTGTCCAGTGACCAGTGACCAGTGACCAGTGACCATTGACCTGTGACCGGTGACCAGTGACTAGCGACCAGTGAACAGTGACACGTGATATGTGACGCGTGACCAGTGACCAGTGACCAGTGACCAGTGACCAGTGACCAGTGACCAGTGACCAGTGACCAGTGACCAGCGATAGTGAACACTGACCAGTGACAAGTGACCAGTGACTTGTGACCAGTGACGAGTGACCTGTGACTTGTGACCAGTGACCAGTGGCCAGTGACCAGTGACCAGTGACAAGTGACCAGTGACCAGTGACCAGTGACCAGTGACCAGTGACAAGTGACCAGTGACTTGTGACCAGTAACCAGTGACCAGTGACCAGTGACCAGTGACCAGCGACAGTGACCATTGACCTGTGACCAGTGACCAGTGACCAGTGACCAGCGACAGTGACCATTGACCAGCGATAGCGACCATTGACCAGTGACCAGTGACCAGTGACCATTGACCTGTGACCAGTGACCAGTGACCAGTGACCAGTGACCACTGACCAGTGATAAGTGCCCAGCGACTTTTGACCAGTGACCAGTGTCCAGTTACCAGTGACCAGTGACCAGCGACAGTGACCATTGACCAGCGATAGTGACCATTGCCCAGTGACCAGTGACCAGTGTCCAGTGACCAGCGATAGTGAACACTGACCAGTGACAAGTGACCAGTGACTTGTGACCAGTGACCAGTGACAAGTGACCAGTGACCAGTGACCAGTGACCAGTGACCAGTGACCAGCGACAAGTGACCAGTGACTTGTGACCAGTAACCAGTGACCAGTGACCAGTGACCAGTGACCAGCGACGGTGACCATTGACCTGTGACCAGTGACCAGTGACCAGTGACTTGTGACCAGTGACCAGTGACCAGTGACCAGTGACCAGCGATAGTGACCATTGACCAGTGACCAGTGACCATTGACCTGTGACCAGTGACCAGTGACCAGTGACAAGTGACCTGTGACGAGTGACCAGTGACCAGTGACCAGTGACCACTGACCAGTGATAAGTGACCAGTGACTTTTGACCAGTGACCAGCGACAGTGACCATTGACCAGCGATAGTGACCATTGACCAGTGACCAGTGACCAGTGACCAGTGACCAGTGACCAGCGATAGTGACCATTGACCAGTGACCAGTGACCAGTGACCAGTGACCAGTGAACTTTGACCTGTGACCAGTGACCAGTGACCAGTGAATAGTGACCAGTGACCAGTGACCAGCGACAGTGACCATTGACCAGTGACCAGTGATAAGTGACCAGCGACTTTTGACCAGTGACCAGTGTCCAGTGACCAGTGACCAGTGACCAGCGACAGTGACCATTGACCAGCGATAGTGACCATTGACCAGTGACCAGTGACCAGTGACCAGTGACCAGTGACCAGCGATAGTGAACACTGACCAGTGACAAGTACCAGTGACTTGTGACCAGTGACCAGTGACCTGTGACTTGTGACCAGTGACCAGTGGCCAGTGACCACTGACCAGTGACAAGTGACCAGTGACTTTTGACCAGTGACCAGTGACCAGTGGCCAGTGACCAGCGACAGTGACCATTGACCAGCGATAGTGACCAATGACCAGTGACCAGTGACAAGTGACCAGTGACCAGTGACCAGTGACCAGTGACCAGTGACCAGTGACCAGTGACCAGTGACCAGTGACCAGTGACCAGTGACCATTGACCGGTGACCAGTGACCAGTGACCAGCGACAGTGACCATTGACCAGTGACCAGTAACCAGTGACCATTGACCAGTGACCAGTGACCAGTGACCAGTGACCAGTGACCAGTGACCAGCCACAGTGACCAGTTACCAGTGACCAGTGACCGGTGACCAGTGACTAGCGACCAGTGAACAGTGACCCGTGACCAGTGACCATTGACCGGTGACCAGTGACCAGTGACCAGTGACCAGTGACCAGTGACCTGTGACCAGTGACCAGTGACCATTGACCTGTGACCAGTGACCAGTGACCAGTGACCACTGACCAGTGATAAGTGACCAGCGACTTTTGACCAGTGACCAGTGTCCAGTGACCAGTGACCAGTGACCAGCGACAGTGACCATTGACCAGCGATAGTGACCATTGACCAGTGACCAGTGACCAGTGACCAGTGACCAGTGACCAGTGACCAGCGATAGTGAACACTGACCAGTGACAAGTGACCAGTGACTTGTGACCAGTGACCAGTGACCTGTGACATGTGACCAGTGACCAGTGGCCAGTGACCACTGACCAGTGACAAGTGACCAGTGACTTTTGACCAGTGACCAGTGACCAGTGGCCAGTGACCAGCGACAGTGACCATTGACCAGCGATAGTGACCAATGACCAGTGACCAGTGACCAGTGACCAGTGACCAGTGACCAGTGACCAGTGACCAGTGACCAGTGACCATTGACCGGTGAAGAGTGACCAGTGACCAGCGACCAGTGATAGTGACCATTGACCCGTGACCAGTGACCAGTGACCAGTGACTTGTGACCAGTGACCAGTGACCAGTGACCACTGACCAGTGATAAGTGACCAGCGACTTTTGACCAGTGACCAGTGTCCAGTGACCAGTGACCAGTGACCAGCGACAGTGACCATTGACCAGCGATAGTGACCATTGACCAGTGACCAGTGACCAGTGACCAGTGACCAGTGACCAGCGATAGTGAACACTGACCAGTGACAAGTACCAGTGACTTGTGACCAGTGACCAGTGACCTGTGACTTGTGACCAGTGACCAGTGGCCAGTGACCACTGACCAGTGACAAGTGACCAGTGACTTTTGACCAGTGACCAGTGACCAGTGGCCAGTGACCAGCGACAGTGACCATTGACCAGCGATAGTGACCAATGACCAGTGACCAGTGACATGTGACCAGTGACCAGTGACCAGTGACCAGTGACCAGTGACCAGTGACCAGTGACCAGTGACCATTGACCGGTGACCAGTGACCAGTGACCAGCGACAGTGACCATTGACCAGTGACCAGTAACCAGTGACCATTGACCAGTGACCAGTGACCAGTGACCAGTGACCAGTGACCAGTGACCAGCCACAGTGACCAGTCACCAGTGACCAGTGACCGGTGATCAGTGACTAGCGACCAGTGAACAGTGACCCGTGACCAGTGACCATTGACCTGTGACCAGTGACCAGTGACCAGTGACCAGTGACCTGTGACCAGTGACCAGTGACCATTGACCTGTGACCAGTGACCAGTGACCAGTGACCACTGACCAGTGATAAGTGACCAGCGACTTTTGACCAGTGACCAGTGTCCAGTGACCAGTGACCAGTGACCAGCGACAGTGACCATTGACCAGCGATAGTGACCATTGACCAGTGACCAGTGACCAGTGACCAGTGACCAGTGACCAGCGATAGTGAACACTGACCAGTGACAAGTGACCAGTGACTTGTGACCAGTGACCAGTGACCTGTGACTTGTGACCAGTGACCAGTGGCCAGTGACCACTGACCAGTGACAAGTGACCAGTGACTTTTGACCAGTGACCAGTGACCAGTGGCCAGTGACCAGCGACAGTGACCATTGACCAGCGATAGTGACCAATGACCAGTGACCAGTGACCAGTGACCAGTGACCAGTGACCAGTGACCAGTGACCAGTGACCAGTGACCATTGACCGGTGAAGAGTGACCAGTGACCAGCGACCAGTGATAGTGACCATTGACCCGTGACCAGTGACCAGTGGCCAGTGACTTGTGACCAGTGACCAGTGACCAGTGACCAGTGACCAGTGACCAGTAACCAGTGACCAGTGACAATTGACCTGTGTCCAGTGACCAGTGACCAGTGACCAGTGACCAGTGACCAGTAACCAGTGACCAGTGACAATTGACCTGTGACCAGTGACCAGTGACCAGTGACCAGTGACCAGTGACCAGTGACCAGCGACAAAGACCATTGTCCGGTGGCCAGTGACCAGTGACCAGTGACCAGTGACCAGTGACCAGTGACCAGTGACCAGTGACCAGTGACCAGTGACCAGTGACCACTGACAATTGACCTGTGACCAGTGACCAGTGACCAGTGACCAGTGACCACTGACCAGTGACAAGTGACTTTTGACCAGTGACTTTTGACCAGTGACCAGTGACCAGTGACCAGAGACCAGCGACAGTGACCAGTGACCAGTGACCAGCGACAGTGACCATTTACCAGCGACAGTGACCAGTGACATGTGACCAGTGACCAGTGACCAGTGACCATTGACCAGTGGCCAGTGACCAACAAAAGTGACCAGTGACCAGTGACCAGTGACCAGTGACCAGTGAATAGTGACCAGTGACCAGTGACCAGCGACAGTGACCATTGACCAGTGACCACTGACCAGTGACCAGTGACCAGTGACCAGTGACCAGTGACCATTGACCGGTGACCAGTGACCAGTGACCAGTGACCAGCGACCAGTGACAGTGACCATTGACCCGTGACCAGTGACCAGTGACCAGTGACCAGTGACCAGTGACCAGTGACTTGTGACCAGTGACCAGTGACCAGTGACCAGTAACCAGTGACCAGTGACAATTGACCTGTGACCAGTGACCAGTGACCAGTGACCAGTGACCAGTGACCAGCGACAGTGACCATTGTCCAGTGGCCAGTGACCAGTGACAAGTGACCAGTGACCAGTGACCAGTGACCAGTGACCAGTGACCAGTGAGCAGTGACCAGCGACAGTGACCATTGACCAGTGACCAGTGACCAGTGACAAGTGACCAGCGACCAGTGACCAGTGACCTGTGTCCAGTGACCAGTGACCATTGACCTGTGACCAGTGACCAGTGGCAAGTGACCAGCGACCAGTGGCCACTGACCAGTGACAAGTGACCAGTGACTTGTGACCAGTGACCAGTGACCTGTGACTTGTGACCAGTGACCAGTGGCCAGTGACCAGTGACCAGTGACAAGTTACCACTGACCAGTGACCAGTGACCAGTGACCAGTGACAAGTGACCTGTAACTTGTGACCAGTCACCAGTGACCAGTGACCAGTGACCAGTAACCAGTGACCAGTGACCAGCGACAGTGACCATTGACCCGTGACCAGTGACCAGTGACCAGTGACTTGTGACCAGTGACCAGTGACCAGTGACCAGTGACCAGTGACCAGTGACCAGTGACCTGTAACCAGTGACCAGTGACACGTGACCAGTGACCACTGACCAGTGACAAGTGACAAGTGAATTTTGACCAGTGTCCAGTGACCAGTGGCCAGTGACCAGCGACAATGACCATTGACCAGCGATAGAGACCAATGACCAGTGACCAGTGACCAGTGACCAGTGGCCAGTGACCAGTGACAATTGACCTGTGACCAGTGACCAGTGACCAGTGACCAGTGACCAGTGACCAGTGACCAGTGACCACTGACCAGTGATAAGTGACCAGTGACTTTTGACCTGTGACCAGTGTCCAGTGACCAGTGACCAGTGACCAGTGACCATTGACCTGTGACCGGTGACCAGTGACTAGCGACCAGTGAACAGTGACACGTGATATGTGACGCGTGACCAGTGACCAGTGACCAGTGACCAGTGACCAGTGACCAGTGACCAGTGACCAGTGACCAGTGACCAGCGATAGTGAACACTGACCAGTGACAAGTGACCAGTGACTTGTGACCAGTGACGAGTGACCTGTGACTTGTGACCAGTGACCAGTGGCCAGTGACCAGTGACCAGTGACAAGTGACCAGTGACCAGTGACCAGTGACCAGTGACCAGTGACAAGTGACCAGTGACTTGTGACCAGTAACCAGTGACCAGTGACCAGTGACCAGTGACCAGCGACAGTGACCATTGACCTGTGACCAGTGACCAGTGACCAGTGACCAGCGACAGTGACCATTGACCAGCGATAGCGACCATTGACCAGTGACCAGTGACCAGTGACCATTGACCTGTGACCAGTGACCAGTGACCAGTGACCAGTGACCACTGACCAGTGATAAGTGCCCAGCGACTTTTGACCAGTGACCAGTGTCCAGTTACCAGTGACCAGTGACCAGCGACAGTGACCATTGACCAGCGATAGTGACCATTGCCCAGTGACCAGTGACCAGTGTCCAGTGACCAGCGATAGTGAACACTGACCAGTGACAAGTGACCAGTGACTTGTGACCAGTGACCAGTGACCTGTGACTTGTGACCAGTGACCAGTGGCCAGTGTCCAGTGACCAGTGACCAGTGACCAGTGACCAGTGACCAGTGACCAGCGACAAGTGACCAGTGACCAGTGACCTGTGACCAGTGACCAGTGACCAGCGACAAGTGACCAGTGACTTGTGACCAGTAACCAGTGACCAGTGACCAGTGACCAGCGACAGTGACCATTGACCAGTGACCAGTGATAAGTGACCAGCGACTTTTGACCAGTGACCAGTGTCCAGTGACCAGTGACCAGTGACCAGCGACAGTGACCATTGACCAGCGATAGTGACCATTGACCAGTGACCAGTGACCAGTGACCAGTGACCAGTGACCAGCGATAGTGAACACTGACCAGTGACAAGTACCAGTGACTTGTGACCAGTGACCAGTGACCTGTGACTTGTGACCAGTGACCAGTGGCCAGTGACCACTGACCAGTGACAAGTGACCAGTGACTTTTGACCAGTGACCAGTGACCAGTGGCCAGTGACCAGCGACAGTGACCATTGACCAGCGATAGTGACCAATGACCAGTGACCAGTGACAAGTGACCAGTGACCAGTGACCAGTGACCAGTGACCAGTGACCAGTGACCAGTGACCAGTGACCAGTGACCAGTGACCAGTGACCAGTGACCATTGACCGGTGACCAGTGACCAGTGACCAGCGACAGTGACCATTGACCAGTGACCAGTAACCAGTGACCATTGACCAGTGACCAGTGACCAGTGACCAGTGACCAGTGACCAGTGACCAGCCACAGTGACCAGTTACCAGTGACCAGTGACCGGTGACCAGTGACTAGCGACCAGTGAACAGTGACCCGTGACCAGTGACCATTGACCGGTGACCAGTGACCAGTGACCAGTGACCAGTGACCAGTGACCTGTGACCAGTGACCAGTGACCATTGACCTGTGACCAGTGACCAGTGACCAGTGACCACTGACCAGTGATAAGTGACCAGCGACTTTTGACCAGTGACCAGTGTCCAGTGACCAGTGACCAGTGACCAGCGACAGTGACCATTGACCAGCGATAGTGACCATTGACCAGTGACCAGTGACCAGTGACCAGTGACCAGTGACCAGCGATAGTGAACACTGACCAGTGACAAGTGACCAGTGACTTGTGACCAGTGACCAGTGACCTGTGACATGTGACCAGTGACCAGTGGCCAGTGACCACTGACCAGTGACAAGTGACCAGTGACTTTTGACCAGTGACCAGTGACCAGTGGCCAGTGACCAGCGACAGTGACCATTGACCAGCGATAGTGACCAATGACCAGTGACCAGTGACCAGTGACCAGTGACCAGTGACCAGTGACCAGTGACCAGTGACCAGTGACTATTGACCGGTGAAGAGTGACCAGTGACCAGCGACCAGTGATAGTGACCATTGACCCGTGACCAGTGACCAGTGACCAGTGACTTGTGACCAGTGACCAGTGACCAGTGACCACTGACCAGTGATAAGTGACCAGCGACTTTTGACCAGTGACCAGTGTCCAGTGACCAGTGACCAGTGACCAGCGACAGTGACCATTGACCAGCGATAGTGACCATTGACCAGTGACCAGTGACCAGTGACCAGTGACCAGTGACCAGCGATAGTGAACACTGACCAGTGACAAGTACCAGTGACTTGTGACCAGTGACCAGTGACCTGTGACTTGTGACCAGTGACCAGTGGCCAGTGACCACTGACCAGTGACAAGTGACCAGCTACTTTTGACCAGTGACCAGTGACCAGTGGCCAGTGACCAGCGACAGTGACCATTGACCAGCGATAGTGACCAATGACCAGTGACCAGTGACAAGTGACCAGTGACCAGTGACCAGTGACCAGTGACCAGTGACCAGTGACCAGTGACCAGTGACCATTGACCGGTGACCAGTGACCAGTGACCAGCGACAGTGACCATTGACCAGTGACCAGTAACCAGTGACCATTGACCAGTGACCAGTGACCAGTGACCAGTGACCAGTGACCAGTGACCAGCCACAGTGACCAGTTACCAGTGACCAGTGACCGGTGATCAGTGACTAGCGACCAGTGAACAGTGACCCGTGACCAGTGACCATTGACCTGTGACCAGTGACCAGTGACCAGTGACCAGTGACCTGTGACCAGTGACCAGTGACCATTGACCTGTGACCAGTGACCAGTGACCAGTGACCACTGACCAGTGATAAGTGACCAGCGACTTTTGACCAGTGACCAGTGTCCAGTGACCAGTGACCAGTGACCAGCGACAGTGACCATTGACCAGCGATAGTGACCATTGACCAGTGACCAGTGACCAGTGACCAGTGACCAGTGACCAGCGATAGTGAACACTGACCAGTGACAAGTGACCAGTGACTTGTGACCAGTGACCAGTGACCTGTGACTTGTGACCAGTGACCAGTGGCCAGTGACCACTGACCAGTGACAAGTGACCAGTGACTTTTGACCAGTGACCAGTGACCAGTGGCCAGTGACCAGCGACAGTGACCATTGACCAGCGATAGTGACCAATGACCAGTGACCAGTGACCAGTGACCAGTGACCAGTGACCAGTGACCAGTGACCAGTGACCAGCGACCATTGACCGGTGAAGAGTGACCAGTGACCAGCGACCAGTGATAGTGACCATTGACCCGTGACCAGTGACCAGTGGCCAGTGACTTGTGACCAGTGACCAGTGACCAGTGACCAGTGACCAGTGACCAGTAACCAGTGACCAGTGACAATTGACCTGTGTCCAGTGACCAGTGACCAGTGACCAGTGACCAGTGACCAGTGACCAGCGACAAAGACCATTGTCAAGTGGCCAGTGACCAGTGACCAGTGACCAGTGACCAGTGACCAGTGACCAGTGACCAGTGACCAGTGACCAGTGACCAGTGACCACTGACAATTGACCTGTGACCAGTGACCAGTGACCAGTGACCAGTGACCAGTGACCAGTGACCAGTGACCAGTGACCACTGACAATTGACCTGTGACCAGTGACCAGTGACCAGTGACCAGTGACCAGTGACCAGTGACCAGTGACCACTGACCAGTGACAAGTGACTTTTGACCAGTGACTTTTGACCAGTGACCAGTGACCAGTGACCAGTGACCAGCGACAGTGACCAGTGACCAGTGACCAGCGACAGTGACCATTTACCAGCGACAGTGACCAGTGACCAGTGACCAGTGAATAGTGACCAGTGACCAGTGACCAGCGACAGTGACCATTGACCAGTGACCACTGACCAGTGACCAGTGACCAGTGACCAGTGACCAGTGACCAGCGATAGTGACCATTGACCAGTGACCAGTGACCATTGACCTGTGACCAGTGACCAGTGACCAGTGACCAGTGACCAGTGACCTGTGACGAGTGACCAGTGACCAGTGACCAGTGACCACTGACCAGTGATAAGTGACCAGTGACTTTTGACCAGTGACCAGCGACAGTGACCATTGACCAGCGATAGTGACCATTGACCAGTGACCAGTGACCAGTGACCAGTGACCAGTGACCAGTGACCAGTGACCAGCGATAGTGACCATTGACCAGTGACCAGTGACCATTGACCTGTGACCAGTGACCAGTGACCAGTGACCAGTGACCAGTGACCTGTGACGAGTGACCAGTGACCAGTGACCAGTGACCACTGACCAGTGATAAGTGACCAGTGACTTTTGACCAGTGACCAGCGACAGTGACCATTGACCAGCGATAGTGACCATTGACCAGTGACCAGTGACCAGTGACCAGTGACCAGTGAACTTTGACCTGTGACCAGTGACCAGTGACCAGTGAATAGTGACCAGTGACCAGTGACCAGCGACAGTGACCATTGACCAGTGACCAGTGATAAGTGACCAGCGACATTTGACCAGTGACCAGTGTCCAGTGACCAGTGACCAGTGACCAGCGACAGTGACCATTGACCAGCGATAGTGACCATTGACCAGTGACCAGTGACCAGTGACCAGTGACCAGTGACCAGCGATAGTGAACACTGACCAGTGACAAGTACCAGTGACTTGTGACCAGTGACCAGTGACCTGTGACTTGTGACCAGTGACCAGTGGCCAGTGACCACTGACCAGTGACAAGTGACCAGTGACTTTTGCCCAGTGACCAGTGACCAGTGGCCAGTGACCAGCGACAGTGACCATTGACCAGCGATAGTGACCAATGACCAGTGACCAGTGACAAGTGACCAGTGACCAGTGACCAGTGACCAGTGACCAGTGACCAGTGACCAGTGACCAGTGACCATTGACCGGTGACCAGTGACCAGTGACCAGCGACAGTGACCATTGACCAGTGACCAGTAACCAGTGACCATTGACCAGTGACCAGTGACCAGTGACCAGTGACCAGTGACCAGTGACCAGCCACAGTGACCAGTTACCAGTGACCAGTGACCGGTGACCAGTGACTAGCGACCAGTGAACAGTGACCCGTGACCAGTGACCATTGACCTGTGACCAGTGACCAGTGACCAGTGACCAGTGACCAGTGACCTGTGACCAGTGACCAGTGACCATTGACCTGTGACCAGTGACCAGTGACCAGTGACCACTGACCAGTGATAAGTGACCAGCGACTTTTGACCTGTGACCAGTGTCCAGTGACCAGTGACCCCTGACCAGCGACAGTGACCATTGACCAGCGATAGTGACCATTGACCAGTGACCAGTGACCAGTGACCAGTGACCAGTGACCAGCGATAGTGAACACTGACCAGTGACAAGTGACCAGTGACTTGTGACCAGTGACCAGTGACCTGTGACATGTGACCAGTGACCAGTGGCCAGTGACCACTGACCAGTGACAAGTGACCAGTGACTTTTGACCAGTGACCAGTGACCAGTGGCCAGTGACCAGCGACAGTGACCATTGACCAGCGATAGTGACCAATGACCAGTGACCAGTGACCAGTGACCAGTGACCAGTGACCAGTGACCAGTGACCAGTGACCAGTGACCATTGACCGGTGAAGAGTGACCAGTGACCAGCGACCAGTGATAGTGACCATTGACCCGTGACCAGTGACCAGTGACCAGTGACTTGTGACCAGTGACCAGTGACCAGTGACCACTGACCAGTGATAAGTGACCAGCGACTTTTGACCAGTGACCAGTGTCCAGTGACCAGTGACCAGTGACCAGCGACAGTGTCCATTGACCAGCGATAGTGACCATTGACCAGTGACCAGTGACCAGTGACCAGTGACCAGTGACCAGCGATAGTGAACACTGACCAGTGACAAGTACCAGTGACTTGTGACCAGTGACCAGTGACCTGTGACTTGTGACCAGTGACCAGTGGCCAGTGACCACTGACCAGTGACAAGTGACCAGTGACTTTTGACCAGTGACCAGTGACCAGTGGCCAGTGACCAGCGACAGTGACCATTGACCAGCGATAGTGACCAATGACCAGTGACCAGTGACAAGTGACCAGTGACCAGTGACCAGTGACCAGTGACCAGTGACCAGTGACCAGTGACCAGTGACCAGTGACCATTGACCGGTGACCAGTGACCAGTGACCAGCGAAAGTGACCATTGACCAGTGACCAGTAACCAGTGACCATTGACCAGTGACCAGTGACCAGTGACCAGTGACCAGTGACCAGTGACCAGTGACCAGCCACAGTGACAAGTACCAGTGACTTGTGACCAGTGACCAGTGACCAGCGACAGTGACCATTGACCAGTGACCAGTGACCAGTGACCAGTGACAAGTGACCAGCGACCAGTGACCAGTGACCTGTGTCCAGTGACCAGTGACCATTGACCTGTGACCAGTGACCAGTGGCAAGTGACCAGCGACCAGTGGCCACTGACCAGTGACAAGTGACCAGTGACTTGTGACCAGTGTACCAGTGACCTGTGACTTGTGACCAGTGACCAGTGGCCAGTGACCAGTGACCAGTGACAAGTGACCACTGACCAGTGACCAGTGACCAGTGACCAGTGACAAGTGACCTGTAACTTGTGACCAGTAACCAGTGACCAGTGACCAGTGACCAGTAACCAGTGACCAGTGACCAGCGACAGTGACCATTGACCCGTGACCAGTGACCAGTGACCAGTGACTTGTGACCAGTGACCAGTGACCAGTGACCATTGACCAGTGACCAGTGATAAGTGACCAGCGACTTTTGACCAGTGACCAGTGTCCAGTGACCAGTGACCAGTGACCAGCGACAGTGACCATTGACCAGCGATAGTGACCATTGACCAGTGACCAGTGACCAGTGACCAGTGACCAGTGACCAGCGATAGTGAACACTGACCAGTGACAAGTACCAGTGACTTGTGACCAGTGACCAGTGACCTGTGACTTGTGACCAGTGACCAGTGGCCAGTGACCACTGACCAGTGACAAGTGTCCAGTGACTTTTGACCAGTGACCAGTGACCAGTGGCCAGTGACCAGCGACAGTGACCATTGACCAGCGATAGTGACCAATGACCAGTGACCAGTGACCAGTGACCAGTGACCAGTGACCAGTGACCAGTGACCAGTGACCAGTGACCATTGACCGGTGAAGAGTGACCAGTGACCAGCGACCAGTGATAGTGACCATTGACCCGTGACCAGTGACCAGTGACCAGTGACTTGTGACCAGTGACCAGTGACCAGTGACCAGTGACCAGTGACCAGTAACCAGTGACCAGTGACAATTGACCTGTGACCAGTGACCAGTGACCAGTGACCAGTGACCAGTGACCAGTGACCAGCGACAAAGACCATTGTCCGGTGGCCAGTGACCAGTGACCAGTGACCAGTGACCAGTGACCAGTGACCAGTGACCAGTGACCACTGACAATTGACCTGTGACCAGTGACCAGTGACCAGTGACCAGTGACCAGTGACCAGTGACCAGTGACCAGTGACCACTGACAATTGACCTGTGACCAGTGACCAGTGACCAGTGACCAGTGACCAGTGACCAGTGACCAGTGACCAGTGACCACTGACCAGTGACAAGTGACTTTTGACCAGTGACTTTTGACCAGTGACCAGTGACCAGTGACCAGTGACCAGCGACAGTGACCAGTGACCAGTGACCAGCGACAGTGACCATTTACCAGCGACAGTGACCAGTGACATGTGACCAGTGACCAGTGACCAGTGACCATTGACCAGTGGCCAGTGACCAACAAAAGTGACCAGTGACCAGTGACCAGTGACCAGTGACCAGTGACCAGTGACCAGTGACCAGTAACCAGTGACCAGTGACAATTGACCTGTGTCCAGTGACCAGTGACCAGTGACCAGTGACCAGTGACCAGTGACCAGCGACAAAGACCATTGTCCAGTGGCCAGTGACCAGTGACCAGTGACCAGTGACCAGTGACCAGTGACCAGTGACCAGTGACCAGTGACCAGTGACCACTGACAATTGACCTGTGACCAGTGACCAGTGACCAGTGACCAGTGACCAGTGACCAGTGACCAGTGACCAGTGACCACTGACAATTGACCTGTGACCAGTGACCAGTGACCAGTGACCAGTGACCAGTGACCAGTGACCAGTGACCACTGACCAGTGACAAGTGACTTTTGACCAGTGACTTTTGACCAGTGACCAGTGACCAGTGACCAGTGACCAGCGACAGTGACCAGTGACCAGTGACCAGCGACAGTGACCATTTACCAGCGACAGTGACCAGTGACCAGTGACCAGTGAATAGTGACCAGTGACCAGTGACCAGCGACAGTGACCATTGACCAGTGACCACTGACCAGTGACCAGTGACCAGTGACCAGTGACCAGTGACCAGCGATAGTGACCATTGACCAGTGACCAGTGACCATTGACCTGTGACCAGTGACCAGTGACCAGTGACCAGTGACCAGTGACCTGTGACGAGTGACCAGTGACCAGTGACCAGTGACCACTGACCAGTGATAAGTGACCAGTGACTTTTGACCAGTGACCAGCGACAGTGACCATTGACCAGCGATAGTGACCATTGACCAGTGACCAGTGACCAGTGACCAGTGACCAGTGAACTTTGACCTGTGACCAGTGACCAGTGACCAGTGAATAGTGACCAGTGACCAGTGACCAGCGACAGTGACCATTGACCAGTGACCAGTGATAAGGGACCAGCGACATTTGACCAGTGACCAGTGTCCAGTGACCAGTGACCAGTGACCAGCGACAGTGACCATTGACCAGCGATAGTGACCATTGACCAGTGACCAGTGACCAGTGACCAGTGACCAGTGACCAGCGATAGTGAACACTGACCAGTGACAAGTACCAGTGACTTGTGACCAGTGACCAGTGACCTGTGACTTGTGACCAGTGACCAGTGGCCAGTGACCACTGACCAGTGACAAGTGACCAGTGACTTTTGCCCAGTTACCAGTGACCAGTGGCCAGTGACCAGCGACAGTGACCATTGACCAGCGATAGTGACCAATGACCAGTGACCAGTGACAAGTGACCAGTGACCAGTGACCAGTGACCAGTGACCAGTGACCAGTGACCAGTGACCAGTGACCATTGACCGGTGACCAGTGACCAGTGACCAGCGACAGTGACCATTGACCAGTGACCAGTAACCAGTGACCATTGACCAGTGACCAGTGACCAGTGACCAGTGACCAGTGACCAGTGACCAGCCACAGTGACCAGTTACCAGTGACCAGTGACCGGTGACCAGTGACTAGCGACCAGTGAACAGTGACCCGTGACCAGTGATTATTGACCTGTGACCAGTGACCAGTGACCAGTGACCAGTGACCAGTGACCTGTGACCAGTGACCAGTGACCATTGACCTGTGACCAGTGACCAGTGACCAGTGACCACTGACCAGTGATAAGTGACCAGCGACTTTTGACCTGTGACCAGTGTCCAGTGACCAGTGACCACTGACCAGCGACAGTGACCATTGACCAGCGATAGTGACCATTGACCAGTGACCAGTGACCAGTGACCAGTGACCAGTGACCAGCGATAGTGAACACTGACCAGTGACAAGTGACCAGTGACTTGTGACCAGTGACCAGTGACCTGTGACATGTGACCAGTGACCAGTGGCCAGTGACCACTGACCAGTGACAAGTGACCAGTGACTTTTGACCAGTGACCAGTGACCAGTGGCCAGTGACCAGCGACAGTGACCATTGACCAGCGATAGTGACCAATGACCAGTGACCAGTGACCAGTGACCAGTGACCAGTGACCAGTGACCAGTGACCAGTGACCAGTGACCATTGACCGGTGAAGAGTGACCAGTGACCAGCGACCAGTGATAGTGACCATTGACCCGTGACCAGTGACCAGTGACCAGTGACTTGTGACCAGTGACCAGTGACCAGTGACCACTGACCAGTGATAAGTGACCAGCGACTTTTGACCAGTGACCAGTGTCCAGTGACCAGTGACCAGTGACCAGCGACAGTGTCCATTGACCAGCGATAGTGACCATTGACCAGTGACCATTGACCAGTGACCAGTGACCAGTGACCAGTGACCAGTGACCAGCGATAGTGAACACTGACCAGTGACAAGTACCAGTGACTTGTGACCAGTGACCAGTGACCTGTGACTTGTGACCAGTGACCAGTGGCCAGTGACCACTGACCAGTGACAAGTGACCAGTGACTTTTGACCAGTGACCAGTGACCAGTGGCCAGTGACCAGCGACAGTGACCATTGACCAGCGATAGTGACCAATGACCAGTGACCAGTGACAAGTGACCAGTGACCAGTGACCAGTGACCAGTGACCAGTGACCAGTGACCAGTGACCAGTGACCAGTGACCAGTGACCAGTGACCAGTGACCAGTGACCAGCCACAGTGACAAGTACCAGTGACTTGTGACCAGTGACCAGTGACCAGCGACAGTGACCATTGACCAGTGACCAGTGACCAGTGACCAGTGACAAGTGACCAGCGACCAGTGACCAGTGACCTGTGTCCAGTGACCAGTGACCATTGACCTGTGACCAGTGACCAGTGGCAAGTGACCAGCGACCAGTGGCCACTGACCAGTGACAAGTGACCAGTGACTTGTGACCAGTGTACCAGTGACCTGTGACTTGTGACCAGTGACCAGTGGCCAGTGACCAGTGACCAGTGACAAGTGACCACTGACCAGTGACCAGTGACCAGTGACCAGTGACAAGTGACCTGTAACTTGTGACCAGTAACCAGTGACCATTGACCGGTGACCAGTGACCAGTGACCAGCGACAGTGACCATTGACCTGTGACCAGTAACCAGTGACCATTGACCAGTGACCAGTGACCAGTGACCAGTGACCAGTGACCAGTGACCAGCCACAGTGACAAGTACCAGTGACTTGTGACCAGTGACCAGTGACCAGCGACAGTGACCATTGACCAGTGACCAGTGACCAGTGACCAGTGACAAGTGACCAGCGACCAGTGACCAGTGACCTGTGTCCAGTGACCAGTGACCATTGACCTGTGACCAGTGACCAGTGGCAAGTGACCAGCGACCAGTGGCCACTGACCAGTGACAAGTGACCAGTGACTTGTGACCAGTGTACCAGTGACCTGTGACTTGTGACCAGTGACCAGTGGCCAGTGACCAGTGACCAGTGACAAGTGACCACTGACCAGTGACCAGTGACCAGTGACCAGTGACAAGTGACCTGTAACTTGTGACCAGTAACCAGTGACCAGTGACCAGTGACCAGTAACCAGTGACCAGTGACCAGCGACAGTGACCATTGACCCGTGACCAGTGACCAGTGACCAGTGACTTGTGACCAGTGACCAGTGACCAGTGACCATTGACCAGTGACCAGTGATAAGTGACCAGCGACTTTTGACCAGTGACCAGTGTCCAGTGACCAGTGACCAGTGACCAGCGACAGTGACCATTGACCAGCGATAGTGACCATTGACCAGTGACCAGTGACCAGTGACCAGTGACCAGTGACCAGCGATAGTGAACACTGACCAGTGACAAGTACCAGTGACTTGTGACCAGTGACCAGTGACCTGTGACATGTGACCAGTGACCAGTGGCCAGTGACCACTGACCAGTGACAAGTGTCCAGTGACTTTTGACCAGTGACCAGTGACCAGTGGCCAGTGACCAGCGACAGTGACCATTGACCAGCGATAGTGACCAATGACCAGTGACCAGTGACAAGTGACCAGTGACCAGTGACCAGTGACCAGTGACCAGTGACCAGAGACCAGTGACCATTGACTGGTGACCAGTGACCAGTGACCAGCGACAGTGACCATTGACCAGTGACCATTGACCAGTGACCAGTGACCAGTGACCAGTGACCAGTGACCAGTGACCTGTGACCAGCCACAGTGACCAGTTACCAGTGAGCAGTGACCGGTGACCAGTGACTAGCGACCAGTGAACAGTGACCCGTGACCAGTGACCATTGACCTGTGACCAGTGACCAGTGACCAGTGACCAGTGACCTGTGACCAGTGACCAGTGACCATTGACCTGTGACCAGTGACCAGTGACCAGTGACCACTGACCAGTGATAAGTGACCAGCGACTTTTGACCAGTGACCAGTGTCCAGTGACCAGTGACCAGTGACCAGCGACAGTGACCATTGACCAGCGATAGTGACCATTGACCAGTGACCAGTGACCAGTGACCAGTGACCAGTGACCAGCGATAGTGAACACTGACCAGTGACAAGTGACCAGTGACTTGTGACCAGTGACCAGTGACCTGTGACTTGTGACCAGTGACCAGTGGCCAGTGACCACTGACCAGTGACAAGTGACCAGTGACTTTTGACCAGTGACCAGTGACCAGTGGCCAGTGACCAGCGACAGTGACCATTGACCAGCGATAGTGACCAATGACCAGTGACCAGTGACCAGTGACCAGTGACCAGTGACCAGTGACCAGTGACCAGTGACCAGTGACCAGTGACCATTGACCGGTGAAGAGTGACCAGTGACCAGCGACCAGTGATAGTGACCATTGACCCGTGACCAGTGACCAGTGACCAGTGACTTGTGACCAGTGACCAGTGACCAGTGACCAGTGACCAGTGACCAGTAACCAGTGACCAGTGACAATTGACCTGTGACCAGTGACCAGTGACCAGTGACCAGTGACCAGTGACCAGTGACCAGCGACAAAGACCATTGTCCGGTGGCCAGTGACCAGTGACCAGTGACCAGTGACCAGTGACCAGTGACCAGTGACCAGTGACCAGTGACCAGTGACCAGTGACCACTGACAATTGACCTGTGACCAGTGACCAGTGACCAGTGACCAGTGACCAGTGACCAGTGACCAGTGACCAGTGACCACTGACAATTGACCTGTGACCAGTGACCAGTGACCAGTGACCAGTGACCAGTGACCAGTGACCAGTGACCACTGACCAGTGACAAGTGACTTTTGACCAGTGACTTTTGACCAGTGACCAGTGACCAGTGACCAGTGACCAGCGACAGTGACCAGTGACCAGTGACCAGCGACAGTGACCATTTACCAGCGACAGTGACCAGTGACATGTGACCAGTGACCAGTGACCAGTGACCATTGACCAGTGGCCAGTGACCAACAAAAGTGACCAGTGACCAGTGACCAGTGACCAGTGACCAGTGAATAGTGACCAGTGACCAGTGACCAGCGACAGTGACCATTGACCAGTGACCACTGACCAGTGACCAGTGACCAGTGACCAGTGACCAGTGACCATTGACCGGTGACCAGTGACCAGTGACCAGTGACCAGCGACCAGTGACAGTGACCATTGACCCGTGACCAGTGACCAGTGACCAGTGACCAGTGACCAGTGACCAGTGACTTGTGACCAGTGACCAGTGACCAGTGACCAGTAACCAGTGACCAGTGACAATTGACCTGTGACCAGTGACCAGTGACCAGTGACCAGCGACAGTGACCATTGTCCAGTGGCCAGTGACCAGTGACCAGTGACCAGCGACCAGTGACAGTGACCATTGACCCGTGACCAGTGACCAGTGACCAGTGACCAGTGACCAGTGACCAGTGACTTGTGACCAGTGACCAGTGACCAGTGACCAGTAACCAGTGACCAGTGACAATTGACCTGTGACCAGTGACCATTGACCAGTGACCACTGACCAGTGACCAGTGACCAGTGACCAGTGACCAGTGACCATTGACCGGTGACCAGTGACCAGTGACCAGTGACCAGCGACCAGCGACAGTGACCATTGACCAGTGACCACTGACCAGTGACCAGTGACCAGTGACCAGTGACCAGTGACCATTGACCGGTGACCAGTGACCAGTGACCAGTGACCAGCGACCAGTGACAGTGACCATTGACCCGTGACCAGTGACCAGTGACCAGTGACCAGTGACCAGTGACCAGTGACTTGTGACCAGTGACCAGTGACCAGTGACCAGTAACCAGTGACCAGTGACAATTGACCTGTGACCAGTGACCAGTGACCAGTGACCAGTGACCAGTGACCAGCGACAGTGACCATTGTCCAGTGGCCAGTGACCAGTGACAAGTGACCAGTGACCAGTGACCAGTGACCAGTGACCAGTGACCAGTGAGCAGTGACCAGCGACAGTGACCATTGACCAGTGACCAGTGACCAGTGACCAGTGACAAGTGACCAGCGACCAGTGACCAGTGACCTGTGTCCAGTGACCAGTGACCATTGACCTGTGACCAGTGACCAGTGGCAAGTGACCAGCGACCAGTGGCCACTGACCAGTGACAAGTGACCAGTGACTTGTGACCAGTGACCAGTGACCTGTGACTTGTGACCAGTGACCAGTGGCCAGTGACCAGTGACCAGTGACAAGTTACCACTGACCAGTGACCAGTGACCAGTGACCAGTGACAAGTGACCTGTAACTTGTGACCAGTAACCAGTGACCAGTGACCAGTGACCAGTAACCAGTGACCAGTGACCAGCGACAGTGACCATTGACCCGTGACCAGTGACCAGTGACCAGTGACTTGTGACCAGTGACCAGTGACCAGTGACCAGTGACCAGTGACCAGTGACCAGTGACCTGTAACCAGTGACCAGTGACACGTGACCAGTGACCACTGACCAGTGACAAGTGACAAGTGACTTTTGACCAGTGTCCAGTGACCAGTGGCCAGTGACCAGCGACAATGACCATTGACCAGCGATAGAGACCAATGACCAGTGACCAGCGATAGAGACCAATGACCAGTGACCAGTGACCAGTGACCAGTGGCCAGTGACCAGTGACAATTGACCTGTGACCAGTGACCAGTGACCAGTGACCAGTGACCAGTGACCAGTGACCAGTGACCACTGACCAGTGACAAGTGACCAGTGACTTTTGACCTGTGACCAGTGTCCAGTGACCAGTGACCAGTGACCAGTGACCATTGACCTGTGACCGGTGACCAGTGACTAGCGACCAGTGAAAAGTGACACGTGATATGTGACGCGTGACCAGTGACCAGTGACCAGTGACCAGTGACCAGTGACCAGTGACCAGTGACCAGTGACCAGCGATAGTGAATACTGACCAGTGACAAGTGACCAGTGACTTGTGACCAGTGACGAGTGACCTGTGACTTGTGACCAGTGACCAGTGGCCAGTGACCAGTGACCAGTGACAAGTGACCAGTGACCAGTGACCAGTGACCAGTGACCAGTGACAAGTGACCAGTGACTTGTGACCAGTAACCAGTGACCAGTGACCAGTGACCAGTGACCAGCGACAGTGACCATTGACCTGTGACCAGTGACCAGTGACCAGTGACCAGCGACAGTGACCATTGACCAGCGATAGCGACCATTGACCAGTGACCAGTGACCAGTGACCATTGACCTGTGACCAGTGACCAGTGACCAGTGACCAGTGATCACTGACCAGTGATAAGTGCCCAGCGACTTTTGACCAGTGACCAGTGTCCAGTTACCAGTGACCAGTGACCAGCGACAGTGACCATTGACCAGCGATAGTGACCATTGACCAGTGACCAGTGACCAGTGTCCAGTGACCAGCGATAGTGAACACTGACCAGTGACAAGTGACCAGTGACTTGTGACCAGTGACCAGTGACCTGTGACTTGTGACCAGTGACCAGTGGCCAGTGTCCAGTGACCAGTGACAAGTGACCAGTGACCAGTGACCAGTGACCAGTGACCAGTGACCAGCGACAAGTGACCAGTGACTTGTGACCAGTAACCAGTGACCAGTGACCAGTGACCAGTGACTTGTGACCAGTGACCAGTGACCAGTGACCAGTGACCAGCGATAGTGACCATTGACCAGTGACCAGTGACCATTGACCTGTGACCAGTGACCAGTGACCAGTGACAAGTGACCTGTGACGAGTGACCAGTGACCAGTGACCAGTGACCACTGACCAGTGATAAGTGACCAGTGACTTTTGACCAGTGACCAGCGACAGTGACCATTGACCAGCGATAGTGACCATTGACCAGTGACCAGTGACCAGTGACCAGTGACCAGTGACCAGCGATAGTGACAATTGACCAGTGACCAGTGACCAGTGACCAGTGACCAGTGAACTTTGACCTGTGACCAGTGACCAGTGACCAGTGAATAGTGACCAGTGACCAGTGACCAGCGACAGTGACCAGTGACCAGTGACCAGTGACCAGTGACCAGTGACCAGTGACCACTGACAATTGACATGTGACCAGTGACCAGTGACCAGTGACCAGTGACCAGTGACCAGTGACCACTGACCAGTGACAAGTGACCAGTGACTTTTGACCAGTGACTTTTGACCAGTGACCAGTGACCAGTGACCAGTGACCAGCGACAGTGACCAGTGACCAGTGACCAGCGACAGTGACCATTTACCAGCGACAGTGACCAGTGACATGTGACCAGTGACCAGTGACCAGTGACCATTGACCAGTGGCCAGTGACCAACAAAAGTGACCAGTGACCAGTGACCAGTGACCAGTGACCAGTGAATAGTGACCAGTGACCAGTGACCAGCGACAGTGACCATTGACCAGTGACCACTGACCAGTGACCAGTGACCAGTGACCAGTGACCAGTGACCATTGACCGGTGACCAGTGACCAGTGACCAGCGACCAGTGACAGTGACCATTGACCCGTGACCAGTGACCAGTGACCAGTGACCAGTGACCAGTGACTTGTGACCAGTGACCAGTGACCAGTGACCAGTAACCAGTGACCAGTGACAATTGACCTGTGACCAGTGACCAGTGACCAGTGACCAGTGACCAGCGACAGTGACCATTGTCCAGTGGCCAGTGACCAGTGACAAGTGACCAGTGACCAGTGACCAGTGATCAGTGACCAGTGACCAGTGAGCAGTGACCAGCGACAGTGACCATTGACCAGTGACCAGTGACCAGTGACCAGTGACAAGTGACCAGCGACCAGTGACCAGTGACCTGTGTCCAGTGACCAGTGACCATTGACCTGTGACCAGTGACCAGAGGCAAGTGACCAGCGACCAGTGGCCACTGACCAGTGACAAGTGACCAGTGACTTGTGACCAGTGACCAGTGACCTGTGACTTGTGACCAGTGACCAGTGGCCAGTGACCAGTGACCAGTGACAAGTGACCACTGACCAGTGACCAGTGACCAGTGACCAGTGACAAGTGTCCTGTAACTTGTGACCAGTAACCAGTGACCAGTGACCAGTGACCAGTAACCAGTGACCAGTGACCAGCGACAGTGACCATTGACCCGTGACCAGTGACCAGTGACCAGTGACTTGTGACCAGTGACCAGTGACCAGTGACCAGTGACCAGTGACCAGTGACCAGTGACCTGTAACCAGTGACCAGTGACACGTGACCAGTGACCACTGACCAGTGACAAGTGACAAGTGACTTTTGACCAGTGACCAGTGACCAGTGGCCAGTGACCAGCGACAATGACCATTGACCAGCGATAGAGACCAATGACCAGTGACCAGTGACCAGTGACCAGAGGCCAGTGACCAGTGACCAGTGACAATTGACCTGTGACCAGTGACCAGTGACCAGTGACCAGTGACCAGTGACCAGTGACCACTGACCAGTGATAAGTGACCAGTGACTTTTGACCTGTGACCAGTGTCCAGTGACCAGTGACCAGTGACCAGTGACCATTGACCTGTGACCGGTGACCAGTGACTAGCGACCAGTGAACAGTGACACGTGATATGTGACGCGTGACCAGTGACCAGTGACCAGTGACCAGCGATAGGGACCATTGACCAGTGACCAGTGACCAGTGACCAGTGACCAGCGATAGTGAACACTGACCAGTGACAAGTGACCAGTGACTTGTGACCAGTGACCAGTGACCTGTGACTTGTGACCAGTGACCAGTGGCCAGTGACCAGTGACCAGTGACAAGTGACCAGTGACCATTGACCAGTGACCAGTGACCAGTGACAAGTGACCAGTGACTTGTGACCAGTAACCAGTGACCAGTGACCAGTGACCAGTGACCAGTGTCCAGTGACCAGTGACCAGTGACCATTGACCTGTGGCCAGTGACCAGTGACCAGTGACCAGTGACCAGTGACCAGTGACCAGTGACCAGTGAACTTTGACCTGTGACCAGTGACCAGTGACCAGTGAATAGTGACCAGTGACCAGTGACCAGCGACAGTGACCATTGACCAGTGACCAGTGACCAGTGACCATTGACCAGCCACAGTGACCAGTTACCAGTGACCAGTGACCGGTGACCAGTGACTAGCGACCAGTGAACAGTGACCCGTGACCAGTGACCATTGACCTGTGACCAGTGACCAGTGACCTGTGACCAGTGACCAGTGACCAGTGACCATTGACCTGTGACCAGTGACCAGTGACCATTGACCTGTGACCAGTGACCAGTGACCAGTGAGCAGTGACCAGTGACCAGTGAACTTTGACCTGTGACCAGTGACCAGTGACCAGTGAATAGTGACCAGTGACCAGTGACCAGCGACAGTGACCATTGACCAGTGACCAGTGACCAGTGACCATTGACCTGTGACCAGTGACCAGTGACCAGTGACCAGTGACCTGTGACCAGTGACCAGTGACCACTGACCAGTGATAAGTGACCAGTGACTTTTGACCAGTGACCAGTGACCAGTGACCATTGACCTGTGACCAGTGTCCAGTGACCAGTGACCAGTGACCAGTGACCATTGACCTGTGACCAGTGACCAGTGACCAGTGACCAGTGACCAGTGACCTGTGACTAGTGACCAGTGACAATTGACCTGTGACCAGTGACCAGTGACCAGTGACCAGTGACCAGTGACCACTGACCAGTGATAAGTGACCAGTGACTTTTGACCAGTGACCAGTGTCCAGTGACCAGTAACCAGTGACCAGCGACAGTGACCATTGCCCAGCGATGGTGACCATTGACCAGTCACCAGTGACCAGTGACCAGCGATAGTGACCATTGACCAGTGACCAGTGACCAGTGACCAGTGACCATTGACCAGTGACCAGTGACCAGTGACCAGTGACCAGTGTCCAGCCACAGTGACCAGTGACCAGTGACCAGTGACCGGTGACCAGTGACTAGCGACCAGTGAACAGTGACACGTGACATGTGACGCGTGACCAGTGACCAGTGACCAGTGACCAGTGACCAGTGACCAGTGACCAGTGACCAGTGACCAGTGTCCAGTGACCAGTGACCAGTGACCATTGACCTGTGACCAGTGACCAGTGACCAGTGACCAGTGAGCAGTGACCAGTGACCAGTGAACTTTGACCTGTGACCAGTGACCAGTGTCCAGTGAATAGTGACCAGTGACCAGTGACTAGCGACAGTGACCATTGACCAGTGACCAGTGACCAGTGAACATTGACCAGTGACCAGTGACCAGTGACCAGTGACCAGTGACCAGCCACAGTGACCAGTTACCAGTGACCAGTGACCGGTGACCAGTGACTAGCGACCAGTGAACAGTGACCCGTGACCAGTGACCATTGACCTGTGACCAGTGACCAGTGACCAGTGACCTGTGACCAGTGACCAGTGAACAGTGACCAGTGACCACTGACCAGTGATAAGTGACCAGCGACTTTTGACCAGTGACCAGTGTCCAGTGACCAGTGACCAGTGTCCAGCGACAGTGACCATTGACCAGCGATAGGGACCATTGACCAGTGACCAGTGACCAGTGACCAGTGACCAGCGATAGTGAACACTGACCAGTGACAAGTGACCAGTGACTTGTGACCAGTGACCAGTGACCTGTGACTTGTGACCAGTGACCAGTGGCCAGTGACCAGTGACCAGTGACAAGTGACCAGTGACCATTGACCAGTGACCAGTGACCAGTGACAAGTGACCAGTGACTTGTGACCAGTAACCAGTGACCAGTGACCAGTGACCAGTGACCAGTGTCCAGTGACCAGTGACCAGTGACCATTGACCTGTGGCCAGTGACCAGTGACCAGTGACCAGTGACCAGTGACCAGTGACCAGTGACCAGTGAACTTTGACCTGTGACCAGTGACCAGTGACCAGTGAATAGTGACCAGTGACCAGTGACCAGCGACAGTGACCATTGACCAGTGACCAGTGACCAGTGACCATTGACCAGCCACAGTGACCAGTTACCAGTGACCAGTGACCGGTGACCAGTGACTAGCGACCAGTGAACAGTGACCCGTGACCAGTGACCATTGACCTGTGACCAGTGACCAGTGACCTGTGACCAGTGACCAGTGACCAGTGACCATTGACCTGTGACCAGTGACCAGTGACCATTGACCTGTGACCAGTGACCAGTGACCAGTGACCAGCGACCATTGACCTGTGACCAGTGACCAGTGAACAGTGACCAGTGACCTGTGACCAGTGACCAGTGACAGTTGACCTGTGACCAGTGACCAGTGACCAGTGACCAGTGACCAGTGACCACTGACCAGTGATAAGTGACCAGTGACTTTTGACCAGTGACCAGTGTCCAGTGACCAGTGACAAGTGACCAGCGACAGTGACCATTGACCAGCGATAGTGACCATTGACCAGTGACCAGTGACCAGTGACCAGTGACCAGCGATAGTGACCATTGACCAGTGACCAGTGACCATTGACCTGTGACCAGTGACCAGTGACCAGTGACCAGTGACCTGTGACAAGTGACCAGTGACCAGTGACCAGTGACCACTGACCAGTGATAAGTGACCAGTGACTTTTGACCAGTGACCAGCGACAGTGACCATTGACCAGCGATAGTGACCATTGACCAGTGACCAGTGACCAGTGACCAGTGACCAGTGACCAGCGATAGTGACCATTGACCAGTGACCAGTGACCAGTGACCAGTGACCAGTGAACTTTGACCTGTGACCAGTGACCAGTGACCAGTGAATAGTGACCAGTGACCAGTGACCAGCGACAGTGACCATTGACCAGTGACCAGTGATAAGTGACCAGCGACTTTTGACCAGTGACCAGTGTCCAGTGACCAGTGACCAGTGACCAGCGACAGTGACCATTGACCAGCGATAGTGACCATTGACCAGTGACCAGTGACCAGTGACCAGTGACCAGTGACCAGCGATAGTGAACACTGACCAGTGACAAGTACCAGTGACTTGTGACCAGTGACCAGTGACCTGTGACTTGTGACCAGTGACCAGTGGCCAGTGACCACTGACCAGTGACAAGTGTCCAGTGACTTTTGACCCGTGACCAGTGACCAGTGGCCAGTGACCAGCGACAGTGACCATTGACCAGCGATAGTGACCAATGACCAGTGACCAGTGACAAGTGACCAGTGACCAGTGACCAGTGACCAGTGACCAGTGACCAGTGACCAGTGACCAGTGACCATTGACTGGTGACCAGTGACCAGTGACCAGCGACAGTGACCATTGACCAGTGACCAGTGACCAGTGACCATTGACCAGTGACCAGTGACCAGTGACCAGTGACCAGTGACCAGTGACCAGTGACCAGTGACCAGCCACAGTGACCAGTTACCAGTGAGCAGTGACCGGTGACCAGTGACTAGCGACCAGTGAACAGTGACCCGTGACCAGTGACCATTGACCTGTGACCAGTGACCAGTGACCAGTGACCAGTGACCTGTGACCAGTGACCAGTGACCATTGACCTGTGACCAGTGACCAGTGACCAGTGACCACTGACCAGTGATAAGTGACCAGCGACTTTTGACCAGTGACCAGTGTCCAGTGACCAGTGACCAGTGACCAGCGACAGTGACCATTGACCAGCGATAGTGACCATTGACCAGTGACCAGTGACCAGTGACCAGTGACCAGTGACCAGCGATAGTGAACACTGACCAGTGACAAGTACCAGTGACTTGTGACCAGTGACCAGTGACCTGTGACTTGTGACCAGTGACCAGTGGCCAGTGACCACTGACCAGTGACAAGTGTCCAGTGACTTTTGACCAGTGACCAGTGACCAGTGGCCAGTGACCAGCGACAGTGACCATTGACCAGCGATAGTGACCAATGACCAGTGACCAGTGACAAGTGACCAGTGACCAGTGACCAGTGACCAGTGACCAGTGACCAGTGACCAGTGACCATTGACTGGTGACCAGTGACCAGTGACCAGCGACAGTGACCATTGACCAGTGACCAGTGACCAGTGACCATTGACCAGTGACCAGTGACCAGTGACCAGTGACCAGTGACCAGTGACCAGTGACCAGCCACAGTGACCAGTTACCAGTGAGCAGTGACCGGTGACCAGTGACTAGCGACCAGTGAACAGTGACCCGTGACCAGTGACCATTGACCTGTGACCAGTGACCAGTGACCAGTGACCAGTGACCTGTGACCAGTGACCAGTGACCATTGACCTGTGACCAGTGACCAGTGACCAGTGACCACTGACCAGTGATAAGTGACCAGCGACTTTTGACCAGTGACCAGTGTCCAGTGACCAGTGACCAGTGACCAGCGACAGTGACCATTGACCAGCGATAGTGACCATTGACCAGTGACCAGTGACCAGTGACCAGTGACCAGTGACCAGCGATAGTGAACACTGACCAGTGACAAGTGACCAGTGACTTGTGACCAGTGACCAGTGACCTGTGACTTGTGACCAGTGACCAGTGGCCAGTGACCACTGACCAGTGACAAGTGACCAGTGACTTTTGAGCAGTGACCAGTGACCAGTGGCCAGTGACCAGCGACAGTGACCATTGACCAGCGATAGTGACCAATGACCAGTGACCAGTGACCAGTGACCAGTGACCAGTGACCAGTGACCAGTGACCAGTGACCAGTGACCATTGACCGGTGAAGAGTGACCAGTGACCAGCGACCAGTGATAGTGACCATTGACCCGTGACCAGTGACCAGTGACCAGTGACTTGTGACCAGTGACCAGTGACCAGTGACCAGTGACCAGTGACCAGTAACCAGTGACCAGTGACAATTGACCTGTGACCAGTGACCAGTGACCAGTGACCAGTGACCAGTGACCAGTGACCAGCGACAAAGACCATTGTCCGGTGGCCAGTGACCAGTGACCAGTGACCAGTGACCAGTGACCAGTGACCAGTGACCAGTGACCAGTGACCAGTGACCAGTGACCAGTGACCACTGACAATTGACCTGTGACCAGTGACCAGTGACCAGTGACCAGTGACCCGTGACCAGTGACCAGTGACCACTGACCAGTGACAAGTGACTTTTGACCAGTGACTTTTGACCAGTGACCAGTGACCAGTGACCAGTGACCAGCGACAGTGACCAGTGACCAGTGACCAGCGACAGTGACCATTTACCAGCGACAGTGACCAGTGACATGTGACCAGTGACCAGTGACCAGTGACCATTGACCAGTGGCCAGTGACCAACAAAAGTGACCAGTGACCAGTGACCAGTGACCAGTGACCAGTGAATAGTGACCAGTGACCAGTGACCAGCGACAGTGACCATTGACCAGTGACCACTGACCAGTGACCAGTGACCAGTGACCAGTGACCAGTGACCATTGACCGGTGACCAGTGACCAGTGACCAGTGACCAGCGACCAGTGACAGTGACCATTGACCCGTGACCAGTGACCAGTGACCAGTGACCAGTGACCAGTGACCAGTGACTTGTGACCAGTGACCAGTGACCAGTGACCAGTAACCAGTGACCAGTGACAATTGACCTGTGACCAGTGACCAGTGACCAGTGACCAGTGACCAGTGACCAGCGACAGTGACCATTGTCCAGTGGCCAGTGACCAGTGACAAGTGACCAGTGACCAGTGACCAGTGACCAGTGACCAGTGACCAGTGACCAGTGACCATTGACCTGTGACCAGTGACCAGTGACCAGTGACCAGTGAGCAGTGACCAGTGACCAGTGAACTTTGACCTGTGACCAGTGACCAGTGACCAGTGAATAGTGACCAGTGACCAGTGACTAGCGACAGTGACCATTGACCAGTGACCAGTGACCAGTGAACATTGACCAGTGACCAGTGACCAGTGACCAGTGACCAGTGACCAGCCACAGTGACCAGTTACCAGTGACCAGTGACCGGTGACCAGTGACTAGCGACCAGTGAACAGTGACCCGTGACCAGTGACCATTGACCTGTGACCAGTGACCAGTGACCAGTGACCTGTGACCAGTGACCAGTGAACAGTGACCAGTGACCACTGACCAGTGATAAGTGACCAGCGACTTTTGACCAGTGACCAGTGTCCAGTGACCAGTGACCAGTGTCCAGCGACAGTGACCATTGACCAGCGATAGGGACCATTGACCAGTGACCAGTGACCAGTGACCAGTGACCAGCGATAGTGAACACTGACCAGTGACAAGTGACCAGTGACTTGTGACCAGTGACCAGTGACCTGTGACTTGTGACCAGTGACCAGTGGCCAGTGACCAGTGACCAGTGACAAGTGACCAGTGACCATTGACCAGTGACCAGTGACCAGTGACAAGTGACCAGTGACTTGTGACCAGTAACCAGTGACCAGTGACCAGTGACCAGTGACCAGTGTCCAGTGACCAGTGACCAGTGACCATTGACCTGTGGCCAGTGACCAGTGACCAGTGACCAGTGACCAGTGACCTGTGACCAGTGACCAGTGAACTTTGACCTGTGACCAGTGACCAGTGACCAGTGAATAGTGACCAGTGACCAGTGACCAGCGACAGTGACCATTGACCAGTGACCAGTGACCAGTGACCATTGACCAGCCACAGTGACCAGTTACCAGTGACCAGTGACCGGTGACCAGTGACTAGCGACCAGTGAACAGTGACCCGTGACCAGTGACCATTGACCTGTGACCAGTGACCAGTGACCTGTGACCAGTGACCAGTGACCAGTGACCATTGACCTGTGACCAGTGACCAGTGACCATTGACCTGTGACCAGTGACCAGTGACCAGTGACCAGCGACCATTGACCTGTGACCAGTGACCAGTGAACAGTGACCAGTGACCTGTGACCAGTGACCAGTGACAGTTGACCTGTGACCAGTGACCAGTGACCAGTGACCAGTGACCAGTGACCACTGACCAGTGATAAGTGACCAGTGACTTTTGACCAGTGACCAGTGTCCAGTGACCAGTGACCAGTGACCAGCGACAGTGACCATTGACCAGCGATAGTGACCATTGACCAGTGACCAGTGACCAGTGACCAGTGACCAGCGATAGTGACCATTGACCAGTGACCAGTGACCATTGACCTGTGACCAGTGACCAGTGACCAGTGACCAGTGACCTGTGACAAGTGACCAGTGACCAGTGACCAGTGACCACTGACCAGTGATAAGTGACCAGTGACTTTTGACCAGTGACCAGCGACAGTGACCATTGACCAGCGATAGTGACCATTGACCAGTGACCAGTGACCAGTGACCAGTGACCAGTGACCAGCGATAGTGACCATTGACCAGTGACCAGTGACCAGTGACCAGTGACCAGTGAACTTTGACCTGTGACCAGTGACCAGTGACCAGTGAATAGTGACCAGTGACCAGTGACCAGCGACAGTGACCATTGACCAGTGACCAGTGATAAGTGACCAGCGACTTTTGACCAGTGACCAGTGTCCAGTGACCAGTGACCAGCGACAGTGACCATTGACCAGCGATAGTGACCATTGACCAGTGACCAGTGACCAGTGACCAGTGACCAGTGACCAGCGATAGTGAACACTGACCAGTGACAAGTACCAGTGACTTGTGACCAGTGACCAGTGACCTGTGACTTGTGACCAGTGACCAGTGGCCAGTGACCACTGACCAGTGACAAGTGTCCAGTGACTTTTGACCCGTGACCAGTGACCAGTGGCCAGTGACCAGCGACAGTGACCATTGACCAGCGATAGTGACCAATGACCAGTGACCAGTGACAAGTGACCAGTGACCAGTGACCAGTGACCAGTGACCAGTGACCAGTGACCAGTGACCATTGACTGGTGACCAGTGACCAGTGACCAGCGACAGTGACCATTGACCAGTGACCAGTGACCAGTGACCATTGACCAGTGACCAGTGACCAGTGACCAGTGACCAGTGACCAGTGACCAGTGACCAGCCACAGTGACCAGTTACCAGTGAGCAGTGACCGGTGACCAGTGACTAGCGACCAGTGAACAGTGACCCGTGACCAGTGACCATTGACCTGTGACCAGTGACCAGTGACCAGTGACCAGTGACCTGTGACCAGTGACCAGTGACCATTGACCTGTGACCAGTGACCAGTGACCAGTGACCACTGACCAGTGATAAGTGACCAGCGACTTTTGACCAGTGACCAGTGTCCAGTGACCAGTGACCAGTGACCAGCGACAGTGACCATTGACCAGCGATAGTGACCATTGACCAGTGACCAGTGACCAGTGACCAGTGACCAGTGACCGGCGATAGTGAACACTGACCAGTGACAAGTACCAGTGACTTGTGACCAGTGACCAGTGACCTGTGACTTGTGACCAGTGACCAGTGGCCAGTGACCACTGACCAGTGACAAGTGTCCAGTGACTTTTGACCAGTGACCAGTGACCAGTGGCCAGTGACCAGCGACAGTGACCATTGACCAGCGATAGTGACCAATGACCAGTGACCAGTGACAAGTGACCAGTGACCAGTGACCAGTGACCAGTGACCAGTGACCAGTGACCATTGACTGGTGACCAGTGACCAGTGACCAGCGACAGTGACCATTGACCAGTGACCAGTGACCAGTGACCATTGACCAGTGACCAGTGACCAGTGACCAGTGACCAGTGACCAGTGACCAGTGACCAGCCACAGTGACCAGTTACCAGTGAGCAGTGACCGGTGACCAGTGACTAGCGACCAGTGAACAGTGACCCGTGACCAGTGACCATTGACCTGTGACCAGTGACCAGTGACCAGTGACCAGTGACCTGTGACCAGTGACCAGTGACCATTGACCTGTGACCAGTGACCAGTGACCAGTGACCACTGACCAGTGATAAGTGACCAGCGACTTTTGACCAGTGACCAGTGTCCAGTGACCAGTGACCAGTGACCAGCCACAGTGACCAGTTACCAGTGAGCAGTGACCGGTGACCAGTGACTAGCGACCAGTGAACAGTGACCCGTGACCAGTGACCATTGACCTGTGACCAGTGACCAGTGACCAGTGACCAGTGACCTGTGACCAGTGACCAGTGACCATTGACCTGTGACCAGTGACCAGTGACCAGTGACCACTGACCAGTGATAAGTGACCAGCGACTTTTGACCAGTGACCAGTGTCCAGTGACCAGTGACCAGTGACCAGCGACAGTGACCATTGACCAGCGATAGTGACCATTGACCAGTGACCAGTGACCAGTGACCAGTGACCAGTGACCAGCGATAGTGAACACTGACCAGTGACACGTGACCAGTGACTTGTGACCAGTGACCAGTGACCTGTGACTTGTGACCAGTGACCAGTGGCCAGTGACCACTGACCAGTGACAAGTGACCAGTGACTTTTGACCAGTGACCAGTGACCAGTGGCCAGTGACCAGCGACAGTGACCATTGACCAGCGATAGTGACCAATGACCAGTGACCAGTGACCAGTGACCAGTGACCAGTGACCAGTGACCAGTGACCAGTGACCAGTGACCATTGACCGGTGAAGAGTGACCAGTGACCAGCGACCAGTGATAGTGACCATTGACCCGTGACCAGTGACCAGTGACCAGTGACCAGTGACCAGTGACCAGTGACCAGTGACCAGTGACCAGTGACCACTGACCAGTGACAAGTGACTTTTGACCAGTGACTTTTGACCAGTGACCAGTGACCAGTGACCAGTGACCAGCGACAGTGACCAGTGACCAGTGACCAGCGACAGTGACCATTTACCAGCGACAGTGACCAGTGACATGTGACCAGTGACCAGTGACCAGTGACCATTGACCAGTGGCCAGTGACCAACAAAAGTGACCAGTGACCAGTGACCAGTGACCAGTGACCAGTGAATAGTGACCAGTGACCAGTGACCAGCGACAGTGACCATTGACCAGTGACCACTGACCAGTGACCAGTGACCAGTGACCAGTGACCAGTGACCATTGACCGGTGACCAGTGACCAGTGACCAGTGACCAGCGACCAGTGACAGTGACCATTGACCCGTGACCAGTGACCAGTGACCAGTGACCAGTGACCAGTGACCAGTGACTTGTGACCAGTGACCAGTGACCAGTGACCAGTAACCAGTGACCAGTGACAATTGACCTGTGACCAGTGACCAGTGACCAGTGACCAGCGACAGTGACCATTGTCCAGTGGCCAGTGACCAGTGACAAGTGACCAGTGACCAGTGACCATTGACCAGTGACCAGTGACCAGTGACCAGTGACCAGTGACCAGCGATAGTGACCATTGACCAGTGACCAGTGACCAGTGACCAGTGACCAGTGAACTTTGACCTGTGACCAGTGACCAGTGACCAGTGAATAGTGACCAGTGACCAGTGACCAGCGACAGTGACCATTGACCAGTGACCAGTGATAAGTGACCAGCGACTTTTGACCAGTGACCAGTGTCCAGTGACCAGTGACCAGTGACCAGCGACAGTGACCATTGACCAGCGATAGTGACCATTGACCAGTGACCAGTGACCAGTGACCAGTGACCAGTGACCAGCGATAGTGAACACTGACCAGTGACAAGTACCAGTGACTTGTGACCAGTGACCAGTGACCTGTGACTTGTGACCAGTGACCAGTGGCCAGTGACCACTGACCAGTGACAAGTGACCAGTGACTTTTGACCAGTGACCAGTGACCAGTGGCCAGTGACCAGCGACAGTGACCATTGACCAGCGATAGTGACCAATGACCAGTGACCAGTGACAAGTGACCAGTGACCAGTGACCAGTGACCAGTGACCAGTGACCAGTGACCAGTGACCAGTGACCAGTGACAAGTGACCAGTGACCATTGACCGGTGACCAGTGACCAGTGACCAGCGACAGTGACCATTGACCAGTGACCAGTAACCAGTGACCATTGACCAGTGACCAGTGACCAGTGACCAGTGACCAGTGACCAGTGACCAGCCACAGTGACCAGTTACCAGTGACCGGTGACCAGTGACTAGCGACCAGTGAACAGTGACCCGTGACCAGTGACCATTGACCGGTGACCAGTGACCAGTGACCAGTGACCAGTGACCAGTGACCTGTGACCAGTGACCAGTGACCATTGACCTGTGACCAGTGACCAGTGACCAGTGACCACTGACCAGTGATAAGTGACCAGCGACTTTTGACCAGTGACCAGTGTCCAGTGACCAGTGACCAGTGACCAGCGACAGTGACCATTGACCAGCGATAGTGACCAATGACCAGTGACCAGTGACAAGTGACCAGTGACCAGTGACCAGTGACCAGTGACCAGTGACCAGTGACCAGTGACCATTGACTGGTGACCAGTGACCAGTGACCAGCGACAGTGACCATTGACCAGTGACCAGTGACCAGTGACCATTGACCAGTGACCAGTGACCAGTGACCAGTGACCAGTGACCAGTGACCAGTGACCAGCCACAGTGACCAGTTACCAGTGAGCAGTGACCGGTGACCAGTGACTAGCGACCAGTGAACAGTGACCCGTGACCAGTGACCATTGACCTGTGACCAGTGACCAGTGACCAGTGACCAGTGACCTGTGACCAGTGACCAGTGACCATTGACCTGTGACCAGTGACCAGTGACCAGTGACCACTGACCAGTGATAAGTGACCAGCGACTTTTGACCAGTGACCAGTGTCCAGTGACCAGTGACCAGTGACCAGCGACAGTGACCATTGACCAGCGATAGTGACCATTGACCAGTGACCAGTGACCAGTGACCAGTGACCAGTGACCGGCGATAGTGAACACTGACCAGTGACAAGTACCAGTGACTTGTGACCAGTGACCAGTGACCTGTGACTTGTGACCAGTGACCAGTGGCCAGTGACCACTGACCAGTGACAAGTGTCCAGTGACTTTTGACCAGTGACCAGTGACCAGTGGCCAGTGACCAGCGACAGTGACCATTGACCAGCGATAGTGACCAATGACCAGTGACCAGTGACAAGTGACCAGTGACCAGTGACCAGTGACCAGTGACCAGTGACCAGTGACCATTGACTGGTGACCAGTGACCAGTGACCAGCGACAGTGACCATTGACCAGTGACCAGTGACCAGTGACCATTGACCAGTGACCAGTGACCAGTGACCAGTGACCAGTGACCAGTGACCAGTGACCAGCCACAGTGACCAGTTACCAGTGAGCAGTGACCGGTGACCAGTGACTAGCGACCAGTGAACAGTGACCCGTGACCAGTGACCATTGACCTGTGACCAGTGACCAGTGACCAGTGACCAGTGACCTGTGACCAGTGACCAGTGACCATTGACCTGTGACCAGTGACCAGTGACCAGTGACCACTGACCAGTGATAAGTGACCAGCGACTTTTGACCAGTGACCAGTGTCCAGTGACCAGTGACCAGTGACCAGCCACAGTGACCAGTTACCAGTGAGCAGTGACCGGTGACCAGTGACTAGCGACCAGTGAACAGTGACCCGTGACCAGTGACCATTGACCTGTGACCAGTGACCAGTGACCAGTGACCAGTGACCTGTGACCAGTGACCAGTGACCATTGACCTGTGACCAGTGACCAGTGACCAGTGACCACTGACCAGTGATAAGTGACCAGCGACTTTTGACCAGTGACCAGTGTCCAGTGACCAGTGACCAGTGACCAGCGACAGTGACCATTGACCAGCGATAGTGACCATTGACCAGTGACCAGTGACCAGTGACCAGTGACCAGTGACCAGCGATAGTGAACACTGACCAGTGACACGTGACCAGTGACTTGTGACCAGTGACCAGTGACCTGTGACTTGTGACCAGTGACCAGTGGCCAGTGACCACTGACCAGTGACAAGTGACCAGTGACTTTTGACCAGTGACCAGTGACCAGTGGCCAGTGACCAGCGACAGTGACCATTGACCAGTGACCAGTGACCAGTGACCATTGACCGGTGACCAGTGACCAGTGACCAGCGACAGTGACCATTGACCAGTGACCAGTAACCAGTGACCATTGACCAGTGACCAGTGACCAGTGACCAGTGACCAGTGACCAGTGACCAGCCACAGTGACCAGTTACCAGTGACCAGTGACCGGTGATCAGTGACTAGCGACCAGTGAACAGTGACCCGTGACCAGTGACCATTGACCTGTGACCAGTGACCAGTGACCAGTGACCAGTGACCTGTGACCAGTGACCAGTGACCATTGACCTGTGACCAGTGACCAGTGACCAGTGACCACTGACCAGTGATAAGTGACCAGCGACTTTTGACCAGTGACCAGTGTCCAGTGACCAGTGACCAGTGACCAGCGACAGTGACCATTGACCAGCGATAGTGACCATTGACCAGTGACCAGTGACCAGTGACCAGTGACCAGTGACCAGCGATAGTGAACACTGACCAGTGACAAGTGACCAGTGACTTGTGACCAGTGACCAGTGACCTGTGACTTGTGACCAGTGACCAGTGGCCAGTGACCACTGACCAGTGACAAGTGACCAGTGACTTTTGACCAGTGACCAGTGACCAGTGGCCAGTGACCAGCGACAGTGACCATTGACCAGCGATAGTGACCAATGACCAGTGACCAGTGACCAGTGACCAGTGACCAGTGACCAGTGACCAGTGACCAGTGACCAGTGACCATTGACCGGTGAAGAGTGACCAGTGACCAGCGACCAGTGATAGTGACCATTGACCCGTGACCAGTGACCAGTGACCAGTGACTTGTGACCAGTGACCAGTGACCAGTGACCAGTGACCAGTGACCAGTAACCAGTGACCAGTGACCAGTGACCAGCGACAGTGACCATTGACCTGTGACCAGTGACCAGTGACCAGTGACCAGCGACAGTGACCATTGACCAGCGATAGTGACCATTGACCAGTGACCAGTGACCAGTGACCATTGACCTGTGACCAGTGACCAGTGACCAGTGACCAGTGACCAGTGACCACTGACCAGTGATAAGTGCCCAGCGACTTTTGACCAGTGACCAGTGTCCAGTTACCAGTGACCAGTGACCAGCGACAGTTAACATTGACCAGCGATAGTGACCATTGACCAGTGACCAGTGACCAGTGTCCAGTGACCAGCGATAGTGACCATTGACCAGTGACCAGTGACCAGTGACCATTGACCAGTGACCAGTGACCAGTGACCAGTGACCAGTGAGCAGTGACCAGTGACCAGTGAACTTTGACCTGTGACCAGTGACCAGTGACCAGTGAATAGTGACCAGTGACCAGTGACCAGCGACAGTGACCATTGACCAGTGACCAGTGACCAGTGACCATTGACCTGTGACCAGTGACCAGTGACCAGTGACCAGTGACCTGTGACCAGTGACCAGTGACCACTGACCAGTGATAAGTGACCAGTGACTTTTGACCAGTGACCAGTGACCAGTGACCATTGACCTGTGACCAGTGTCCAGTGACCAGTGACCAGTGACCAGTGACCATTGACCTGTGACCAGTGACCAGTGACCAGTGACCAGTGACCAGTGACCTGTGACTAGTGACCAGTGACAATTGACCTGTGACCAGTGACCAGTGACCAGTGACCAGTGACCAGTGACCAGTGACCAGTGTCCAGCCACAGTGACCAGTGACCTGTGACCAGTGACCAGTGAACAGTGACCAGTGACCAGTGACCAGTGACAGTTGACCTGTGACCAGTGACCAGTGACCAGTGACCAGTGACCAGTGACCACTGACCAGTGATAAGTGACCAGTGACTTTTGACCAGTGACCAGTGTCCAGTGATAAGTGACCAGTGACTTTTGACCAGTGACCAGTGTCCAGTGACCAGTGACAAGTGACCAGCGACAGTGACCATTGACCAGCGATAGTGACCATTGACCAGTGACCAGTGACCAGTGACCAGTGACCAGTGACCAGCGATAGTGAACACTGACCAGTGACAAGTACCAGTGACTTGTGACCAGTGACCAGTGACCTGTGACTTGTGACCAGTGACCAGTGGCCAGTGACCACTGACCAGTGACAAGTGTCCAGTGACTTTTGACCCGTGACCAGTGACCAGTGGCCAGTGACCAGCGACAGTGACCATTGACCAGCGATAGTGACCAATGACCAGTGACCAGTGACAAGTGACCAGTGACCAGTGACCAGTGACCAGTGACCAGTGACCAGTGACCAGTGACCAGTGACCATTGACTGGTGACCAGTGACCAGTGACCAGCGACAGTGACCATTGACCAGTGACCAGTGACCAGTGACCATTGACCAGTGACCAGTGACCAGTGACCAGTGACCAGTGACCAGTGACCAGTGACCAGTGACCAGCCACAGTGACCAGTTACCAGTGAGCAGTGACCGGTGACCAGTGACTAGCGACCAGTGAACAGTGACCCGTGACCAGTGACCATTGACCTGTGACCAGTGACCAGTGACCAGTGACCAGTGACCTGTGACCAGTGACCAGTGACCATTGACCTGTGACCAGTGACCAGTGACCAGTGACCACTGACCAGTGATAAGTGACCAGCGACTTTTGACCAGTGACCAGTGTCCAGTGACCAGTGACCAGTGACCAGCGACAGTGACCATTGACCAGCGATAGTGACCATTGACCAGTGACCAGTGACCAGTGACCAGTGACCAGTGACCAGCGATAGTGAACACTGACCAGTGACAAGTACCAGTGACTTGTGACCAGTGACCAGTGACCTGTGACTTGTGACCAGTGACCAGTGGCCAGTGACCACTGACCAGTGACAAGTGTCCAGTGACTTTTGACCAGTGACCAGTGACCAGTGGCCAGTGACCAGCGACAGTGACCATTGACCAGCGATAGTGACCAATGACCAGTGACCAGTGACAAGTGACCAGTGACCAGTGACCAGTGACCAGTGACCAGTGACCAGTGACCAGTGACCATTGACTGGTGACCAGTGACCAGTGACCAGCGACAGTGACCATTGACCAGTGACCAGTGACCAGTGACCATTGACCAGTGACCAGTGACCAGTGACCAGTGACCAGTGACCAGTGACCAGTGACCAGCCACAGTGACCAGTTACCAGTGAGCAGTGACCGGTGACCAGTGACTAGCGACCAGTGAACAGTGACCCGTGACCAGTGACCATTGACCTGTGACCAGTGACCAGTGACCAGTGACCAGTGACCTGTGACCAGTGACCAGTGACCATTGACCTGTGACCAGTGACCAGTGACCAGTGACCACTGACCAGTGATAAGTGACCAGCGACTTTTGACCAGTGACCAGTGTCCAGTGACCAGTGACCAGTGACCAGCGACAGTGACCATTGACCAGCGATAGTGACCATTGACCAGTGACCAGTGACCAGTGACCAGTGACCAGTGACCGGCGATAGTGAACACTGACCAGTGACAAGTACCAGTGACTTGTGACCAGTGACCAGTGACCTGTGACTTGTGACCAGTGACCAGTGGCCAGTGACCACTGACCAGTGACAAGTGTCCAGTGACTTTTGACCAGTGACCAGTGACCAGTGGCCAGTGACCAGCGACAGTGACCATTGACCAGCGATAGTGACCAATGACCAGTGACCAGTGACAAGTGACCAGTGACCAGTGACCAGTGACCAGTGACCAGTGACCAGTGACCATTGACTGGTGACCAGTGACCAGTGACCAGCGACAGTGACCATTGACCAGTGACCAGTGACCAGTGACCATTGACCAGTGACCAGTGACCAGTGACCAGTGACCAGTGACCAGTGACCAGTGACCAGCCACAGTGACCAGTTACCAGTGAGCAGTGACCGGTGACCAGTGACTAGCGACCAGTGAACAGTGACCCGTGACCAGTGACCATTGACCTGTGACCAGTGACCAGTGACCAGTGACCAGTGACCTGTGACCAGTGACCAGTGACCATTGACCTGTGACCAGTGACCAGTGACCAGTGACCACTGACCAGTGATAAGTGACCAGCGACTTTTGACCAGTGACCAGTGTCCAGTGACCAGTGACCAGTGACCAGCCACAGTGACCAGTTACCAGTGAGCAGTGACCGGTGACCAGTGACTAGCGACCAGTGAACAGTGACCCGTGACCAGTGACCATTGACCTGTGACCAGTGACCAGTGACCAGTGACCAGTGACCTGTGACCAGTGACCAGTGACCATTGACCTGTGACCAGTGACCAGTGACCAGTGACCACTGACCAGTGATAAGTGACCAGCGACTTTTGACCAGTGACCAGTGTCCAGTGACCAGTGACCAGTGACCAGCGACAGTGACCATTGACCAGCGATAGTGACCATTGACCAGTGACCAGTGACCAGTGACCAGTGACCAGTGACCAGCGATAGTGAACACTGACCAGTGACACGTGACCAGTGACTTGTGACCAGTGACCAGTGACCTGTGACTTGTGACCAGTGACCAGTGGCCAGTGACCACTGACCAGTGACAAGTGACCAGTGACTTTTGACCAGTGACCAGTGACCAGTGGCCAGTGACCAGCGACAGTGACCATTGACCAGCGATAGTGACCAATGACCAGTGACCAGTGACCAGTGACCAGTGACCAGTGACCAGTGACCAGTGACCAGTGACCAGTGACCATTGACCGGTGAAGAGTGACCAGTGACCAGCGACCAGTGATAGTGACCATTGACCCGTGACCAGTGACCAGTGACCAGTGACCAGTGACCAGTGACCAGTGACCAGTGACCAGTGACCACTGACCAGTGACAAGTGACTTTTGACCAGTGACTTTTGACCAGTGACCAGTGACCAGTGACCAGTGACCAGCGACAGTGACCAGTGACCAGTGACCAGCGACAGTGACCATTTACCAGCGACAGTGACCAGTGACATGTGACCAGTGACCAGTGACCAGTGACCATTGACCAGTGGCCAGTGACCAACAAAAGTGACCAGTGACCAGTGACCAGTGACCAGTGACCAGTGAATAGTGACCAGTGACCAGTGACCAGCGACAGTGACCATTGACCAGTGACCACTGACCAGTGACCAGTGACCAGTGACCAGTGACCAGTGACCATTGACCGGTGACCAGTGACCAGTGACCAGTGACCAGCGACCAGTGACAGTGACCATTGACCCGTGACCAGTGACCAGTGACCAGTGACCAGTGACCAGTGACCAGTGACTTGTGACCAGTGACCAGTGACCAGTGACCAGTAACCAGTGACCAGTGACAATTGACCTGTGACCAGTGACCAGTGACCAGTGACCAGCGACAGTGACCATTGTCCAGTGGCCAGTGACCAGTGACAAGTGACCAGTGACCAGTGACCATTGACCAGTGACCAGTGACCAGTGACCAGTGACCAGTGACCAGCGATAGTGACCATTGACCAGTGACCAGTGACCAGTGACCAGTGACCAGTGAACTTTGACCTGTGACCAGTGACCAGTGACCAGTGAATAGTGACCAGTGACCAGTGACCAGCGACAGTGACCATTGACCAGTGACCAGTGATAAGTGACCAGCGACTTTTGACCAGTGACCAGTGTCCAGTGACCAGTGACCAGTGACCAGCGACAGTGACCATTGACCAGCGATAGTGACCATTGACCAGTGACCAGTGACCAGTGACCAGTGACCAGTGACCAGCGATAGTGAACACTGACCAGTGACAAGTACCAGTGACTTGTGACCAGTGACCAGTGACCTGTGACTTGTGACCAGTGACCAGTGGCCAGTGACCACTGACCAGTGACAAGTGACCAGTGACTTTTGACCAGTGACCAGTGACCAGTGGCCAGTGACCAGCGACAGTGACCATTGACCAGCGATAGTGACCAATGACCAGTGACCAGTGACAAGTGACCAGTGACCAGTGACCAGTGACCAGTGACCAGTGACCAGTGACCAGTGACCAGTGACCAGTGACAAGTGACCAGTGACCATTGACCGGTGACCAGTGACCAGTGACCAGCGACAGTGACCATTGACCAGTGACCAGTAACCAGTGACCATTGACCAGTGACCAGTGACCAGTGACCAGTGACCAGTGACCAGTGACCAGCCACAGTGACCAGTTACCAGTGACCGGTGACCAGTGACTAGCGACCAGTGAACAGTGACCCGTGACCAGTGACCATTGACCGGTGACCAGTGACCAGTGACCAGTGACCAGTGACCAGTGACCTGTGACCAGTGACCAGTGACCATTGACCTGTGACCAGTGACCAGTGACCAGTGACCACTGACCAGTGATAAGTGACCAGCGACTTTTGACCAGTGACCAGTGTCCAGTGACCAGTGACCAGTGACCAGCGACAGTGACCATTGACCAGCGATAGTGACCAATGACCAGTGACCAGTGACAAGTGACCAGTGACCAGTGACCAGTGACCAGTGACCAGTGACCAGTGACCAGTGACCATTGACTGGTGACCAGTGACCAGTGACCAGCGACAGTGACCATTGACCAGTGACCAGTGACCAGTGACCATTGACCAGTGACCAGTGACCAGTGACCAGTGACCAGTGACCAGTGACCAGTGACCAGCCACAGTGACCAGTTACCAGTGAGCAGTGACCGGTGACCAGTGACTAGCGACCAGTGAACAGTGACCCGTGACCAGTGACCATTGACCTGTGACCAGTGACCAGTGACCAGTGACCAGTGACCTGTGACCAGTGACCAGTGACCATTGACCTGTGACCAGTGACCAGTGACCAGTGACCACTGACCAGTGATAAGTGACCAGCGACTTTTGACCAGTGACCAGTGTCCAGTGACCAGTGACCAGTGACCAGCGACAGTGACCATTGACCAGCGATAGTGACCATTGACCAGTGACCAGTGACCAGTGACCAGTGACCAGTGACCGGCGATAGTGAACACTGACCAGTGACAAGTACCAGTGACTTGTGACCAGTGACCAGTGACCTGTGACTTGTGACCAGTGACCAGTGGCCAGTGACCACTGACCAGTGACAAGTGTCCAGTGACTTTTGACCAGTGACCAGTGACCAGTGGCCAGTGACCAGCGACAGTGACCATTGACCAGCGATAGTGACCAATGACCAGTGACCAGTGACAAGTGACCAGTGACCAGTGACCAGTGACCAGTGACCAGTGACCAGTGACCATTGACTGGTGACCAGTGACCAGTGACCAGCGACAGTGACCATTGACCAGTGACCAGTGACCAGTGACCATTGACCAGTGACCAGTGACCAGTGACCAGTGACCAGTGACCAGTGACCAGTGACCAGCCACAGTGACCAGTTACCAGTGAGCAGTGACCGGTGACCAGTGACTAGCGACCAGTGAACAGTGACCCGTGACCAGTGACCATTGACCTGTGACCAGTGACCAGTGACCAGTGACCAGTGACCTGTGACCAGTGACCAGTGACCATTGACCTGTGACCAGTGACCAGTGACCAGTGACCACTGACCAGTGATAAGTGACCAGCGACTTTTGACCAGTGACCAGTGTCCAGTGACCAGTGACCAGTGACCAGCCACAGTGACCAGTTACCAGTGAGCAGTGACCGGTGACCAGTGACTAGCGACCAGTGAACAGTGACCCGTGACCAGTGACCATTGACCTGTGACCAGTGACCAGTGACCAGTGACCAGTGACCTGTGACCAGTGACCAGTGACCATTGACCTGTGACCAGTGACCAGTGACCAGTGACCACTGACCAGTGATAAGTGACCAGCGACTTTTGACCAGTGACCAGTGTCCAGTGACCAGTGACCAGTGACCAGCGACAGTGACCATTGACCAGCGATAGTGACCATTGACCAGTGACCAGTGACCAGTGACCAGTGACCAGTGACCAGCGATAGTGAACACTGACCAGTGACACGTGACCAGTGACTTGTGACCAGTGACCAGTGACCTGTGACTTGTGACCAGTGACCAGTGGCCAGTGACCACTGACCAGTGACAAGTGACCAGTGACTTTTGACCAGTGACCAGTGACCAGTGGCCAGTGACCAGCGACAGTGACCATTGACCAGCGATAGTGACCAATGACCAGTGACCAGTGACCAGTGACCAGTGACCAGTGACCAGTGACCAGTGACCAGTGACCAGTGACCATTGACCGGTGAAGAGTGACCAGTGACCAGCGACCAGTGATAGTGACCATTGACCCGTGACCAGTGACCAGTGACCAGTGACCAGTGACCAGTGACCAGTGACCAGTGACCAGTGACCACTGACCAGTGACAAGTGACTTTTGACCAGTGACTTTTGACCAGTGACCAGTGACCAGTGACCAGTGACCAGCGACAGTGACCAGTGACCAGTGACCAGCGACAGTGACCATTTACCAGCGACAGTGACCAGTGACATGTGACCAGTGACCAGTGACCAGTGACCATTGACCAGTGGCCAGTGACCAACAAAAGTGACCAGTGACCAGTGACCAGTGACCAGTGACCAGTGAATAGTGACCAGTGACCAGTGACCAGCGACAGTGACCATTGACCAGTGACCACTGACCAGTGACCAGTGACCATTGACCAGCGATAGTGACCATTGACCAGTGACCAGTGACCAGTGACCAGTGACCAGTGACCAGCGATAGTGAACACTGACCAGTGACAAGTACCAGTGACTTGTGACCAGTGACCAGTGACCTGTGACTTGTGACCAGTGACCAGTGGCCAGTGACCACTGACCAGTGACAAGTGACCAGTGACTTTTGACCAGTGACCAGTGACCAGTGGCCAGTGACCAGCGACAGTGACCATTGACCAGCGATAGTGACCAATGACCAGTGACCAGTGACAAGTGACCAGTGACCAGTGACCAGTGACCAGTGACCAGTGACCAGTGACCAGTGACCAGTGACCAGTGACCAGTGACCATTGACCGGTGACCAGTGACCAGTGACCAGCGACAGTGACCATTGACCAGTGACCAGTAACCAGTGACCATTGACCAGTGACCAGTGACCAGTGACCAGTGACCAGTGACCAGTGACCAGCCACAGTGACCAGTTACCAGTGACCAGTGACCGGTGATCAGTGACTAGCGACCAGTGAACAGTGACCCGTGACCAGTGACCATTGACCTGTGACCAGTGACCAGTGACCAGTGACCAGTGACCTGTGACCAGTGACCAGTGACCATTGACCTGTGACCAGTGACCAGTGACCAGTGACCACTGACCAGTGATAAGTGACCAGCGACTTTTGACCAGTGACCAGTGTCCAGTGACCAGTGACCAGTGACCAGCGACAGTGACCATTGACCAGCGATAGTGACCATTGACCAGTGACCAGTGACCAGTGACCAGTGACCAGTGACCAGCGATAGTGAACACTGACCAGTGACAAGTGACCAGTGACTTGTGACCAGTGACCAGTGACCTGTGACTTGTGACCAGTGACCAGTGGCCAGTGACCACTGACCAGTGACAAGTGACCAGTGACTTTTGACCAGTGACCAGTGACCAGTGGCCAGTGACCAGCGACAGTGACCATTGACCAGCGATAGTGACCAATGACCAGTGACCAGTGACCAGTGACCAGTGACCAGTGACCAGTGACCAGTGACCAGTGACCAGTGACCATTGACCGGTGAAGAGTGACCAGTGACCAGCGACCAGTGATAGTGACCATTGACCCGTGACCAGTGACCAGTGACCAGTGACTTGTGACCAGTGACCAGTGACCAGTGACCAGTGACCAGTGACCAGTAACCAGTGACCAGTGACCAGTGACCAGCGACAGTGACCATTGACCTGTGACCAGTGACCAGTGACCAGTGACCAGCGACAGTGACCATTGACCAGCGATAGTGACCATTGACCAGTGACCAGTGACCAGTGACCATTGACCTGTGACCAGTGACCAGTGACCAGTGACCAGTGACCAGTGACCACTGACCAGTGATAAGTGCCCAGCGACTTTTGACCAGTGACCAGTGTCCAGTTACCAGTGACCAGTGACCAGCGACAGTTAACATTGACCAGCGATAGTGACCATTGACCAGTGACCAGTGACCAGTGTCCAGTGACCAGCGATAGTGACCATTGACCAGTGACCAGTGACCAGTGACCATTGACCAGTGACCAGTGACCAGTGACCAGTGACCAGTGAGCAGTGACCAGTGACCAGTGAACTTTGACCTGTGACCAGTGACCAGTGACCAGTGAATAGTGACCAGTGACCAGTGACCAGCGACAGTGACCATTGACCAGTGACCAGTGACCAGTGACCATTGACCTGTGACCAGTGACCAGTGACCAGTGACCAGTGACCTGTGACCAGTGACCAGTGACCACTGACCAGTGATAAGTGACCAGTGACTTTTGACCAGTGACCAGTGACCAGTGACCATTGACCTGTGACCAGTGTCCAGTGACCAGTGACCAGTGACCAGTGACCATTGACCTGTGACCAGTGACCAGTGACCAGTGACCAGTGACCAGTGACCTGTGACTAGTGACCAGTGACAATTGACCTGTGACCAGTGACCAGTGACCAGTGACCAGTGACCAGTGACCAGTGACCAGTGTCCAGCCACAGTGACCAGTGACCTGTGACCAGTGACCAGTGAACAGTGACCAGTGACCAGTGACCAGTGACAGTTGACCTGTGACCAGTGACCAGTGACCAGTGACCAGTGACCAGTGACCACTGACCAGTGATAAGTGACCAGTGACTTTTGACCAGTGACCAGTGTCCAGTGATAAGTGACCAGTGACTTTTGACCAGTGACCAGTGTCCAGTGACCAGTGACAAGTGACCAGCGACAGTGACCATTGACCAGCGATAGTGACCATTGACCAGTGACCAGTGACCAGTGACCAGTGACCAGTGACCAGCGATAGTGAACACTGACCAGTGACAAGTACCAGTGACTTGTGACCAGTGACCAGTGACCTGTGACTTGTGACCAGTGACCAGTGGCCAGTGACCACTGACCAGTGACAAGTGTCCAGTGACTTTTGACCCGTGACCAGTGACCAGTGGCCAGTGACCAGCGACAGTGACCATTGACCAGCGATAGTGACCAATGACCAGTGACCAGTGACAAGTGACCAGTGACCAGTGACCAGTGACCAGTGACCAGTGACCAGTGACCAGTGACCAGTGACCATTGACTGGTGACCAGTGACCAGTGACCAGCGACAGTGACCATTGACCAGTGACCAGTGACCAGTGACCATTGACCAGTGACCAGTGACCAGTGACCAGTGACCAGTGACCAGTGACCAGTGACCAGTGACCAGCCACAGTGACCAGTTACCAGTGAGCAGTGACCGGTGACCAGTGACTAGCGACCAGTGAACAGTGACCCGTGACCAGTGACCATTGACCTGTGACCAGTGACCAGTGACCAGTGACCAGTGACCTGTGACCAGTGACCAGTGACCATTGACCTGTGACCAGTGACCAGTGACCAGTGACCACTGACCAGTGATAAGTGACCAGCGACTTTTGACCAGTGACCAGTGTCCAGTGACCAGTGACCAGTGACCAGCGACAGTGACCATTGACCAGCGATAGTGACCATTGACCAGTGACCAGTGACCAGTGACCAGTGACCAGTGACCAGCGATAGTGAACACTGACCAGTGACAAGTACCAGTGACTTGTGACCAGTGACCAGTGACCTGTGACTTGTGACCAGTGACCAGTGGCCAGTGACCACTGACCAGTGACAAGTGTCCAGTGACTTTTGACCAGTGACCAGTGACCAGTGGCCAGTGACCAGCGACAGTGACCATTGACCAGCGATAGTGACCAATGACCAGTGACCAGTGACAAGTGACCAGTGACCAGTGACCAGTGACCAGTGACCAGTGACCAGTGACCAGTGACCATTGACTGGTGACCAGTGACCAGTGACCAGCGACAGTGACCATTGACCAGTGACCAGTGACCAGTGACCATTGACCAGTGACCAGTGACCAGTGACCAGTGACCAGTGACCAGTGACCAGTGACCAGCCACAGTGACCAGTTACCAGTGAGCAGTGACCGGTGACCAGTGACTAGCGACCAGTGAACAGTGACCCGTGACCAGTGACCATTGACCTGTGACCAGTGACCAGTGACCAGTGACCAGTGACCTGTGACCAGTGACCAGTGACCATTGACCTGTGACCAGTGACCAGTGACCAGTGACCACTGACCAGTGATAAGTGACCAGCGACTTTTGACCAGTGACCAGTGTCCAGTGACCAGTGACCAGTGACCAGCGACAGTGACCATTGACCAGCGATAGTGACCATTGACCAGTGACCAGTGACCAGTGACCAGTGACCAGTGACCAGCGATAGTGAACACTGACCAGTGACAAGTGACCAGTGACTTGTGACCAGTGACCAGTGACCTGTGACTTGTGACCAGTGACCAGTGGCCAGTGACCACTGACCAGTGACAAGTGACCAGTGACTTTTGAGCAGTGACCAGTGACCAGTGGCCAGTGACCAGCGACAGTGACCATTGACCAGCGATAGTGACCAATGACCAGTGACCAGTGACCAGTGACCAGTGACCAGTGACCATTGACCGGTGAAGAGTGACCAGTGACCAGCGACCAGTGATAGTGACCATTGACCCGTGACCAGTGACCAGTGACCAGTGACTTGTGACCAGTGACCAGTGACCAGTGACCAGTGACCAGTGACCAGTAACCAGTGACCAGTGACAATTGACCTGTGACCAGTGACCAGTGACCAGTGACCAGTGACCAGTGACCAGTGACCAGCGACAAAGACCATTGTCCGGTGGCCAGTGACCAGTGACCAGTGACCAGTGACCAGTGACCAGTGACCAGTGACCAGTGACCAGTGACCAGTGACCAGTGACCAGTGACCACTGACAATTGACCTGTGACCAGTGACCAGTGACCAGTGACCAGTGACCCGTGACCAGTGACCAGTGACCACTGACCAGTGACAAGTGACTTTTGACCAGTGACTTTTGACCAGTGACCAGTGACCAGTGACCAGTGACCAGCGACAGTGACCAGTGACCAGTGACCAGCGACAGTGACCATTTACCAGCGACAGTGACCAGTGACATGTGACCAGTGACCAGTGACCAGTGACCATTGACCAGTGGCCAGTGACCAACAAAAGTGACCAGTGACCAGTGACCAGTGACCAGTGACCAGTGAATAGTGACCAGTGACCAGTGACCAGCGACAGTGACCATTGACCAGTGACCACTGACCAGTGACCAGTGACCAGTGACCAGTGACCAGTGACCATTGACCGGTGACCAGTGACCAGTGACCAGTGACCAGCGACCAGTGACAGTGACCATTGACCCGTGACCAGTGACCAGTGACCAGTGACCAGTGACCAGTGACCAGTGACTTGTGACCAGTGACCAGTGACCAGTGACCAGTAACCAGTGACCAGTGACAATTGACCTGTGACCAGTGACCAGTGACCAGTGACCAGTGACCAGTGACCAGCGACAGTGACCATTGTCCAGTGGCCAGTGACCAGTGACAAGTGACCAGTGACCAGTGACCAGTGACCAGTGACCAGTGACCAGTGACCAGTGACCATTGACCTGTGACCAGTGACCAGTGACCAGTGACCAGTGAGCAGTGACCAGTGACCAGTGAACTTTGACCTGTGACCAGTGACCAGTGACCAGTGAATAGTGACCAGTGACCAGTGACTAGCGACAGTGACCATTGACCAGTGACCAGTGACCAGTGAACATTGACCAGTGACCAGTGACCAGTGACCAGTGACCAGTGACCAGCCACAGTGACCAGTTACCAGTGACCAGTGACCGGTGACCAGTGACTAGCGACCAGTGAACAGTGACCCGTGACCAGTGACCATTGACCTGTGACCAGTGACCAGTGACCAGTGACCTGTGACCAGTGACCAGTGAACAGTGACCAGTGACCACTGACCAGTGATAAGTGACCAGCGACTTTTGACCAGTGACCAGTGTCCAGTGACCAGTGACCAGTGTCCAGCGACAGTGACCATTGACCAGCGATAGGGACCATTGACCAGTGACCAGTGACCAGTGACCAGTGACCAGCGATAGTGAACACTGACCAGTGACAAGTGACCAGTGACTTGTGACCAGTGACCAGTGACCTGTGACTTGTGACCAGTGACCAGTGGCCAGTGACCAGTGACCAGTGACAAGTGACCAGTGACCATTGACCAGTGACCAGTGACCAGTGACAAGTGACCAGTGACTTGTGACCAGTAACCAGTGACCAGTGACCAGTGACCAGTGACCAGTGTCCAGTGACCAGTGACCAGTGACCATTGACCTGTGGCCAGTGACCAGTGACCAGTGACCAGTGACCAGTGACCTGTGACCAGTGACCAGTGAACTTTGACCTGTGACCAGTGACCAGTGACCAGTGAATAGTGACCAGTGACCAGTGACCAGCGACAGTGACCATTGACCAGTGACCAGTGACCAGTGACCATTGACCAGCCACAGTGACCAGTTACCAGTGACCAGTGACCGGTGACCAGTGACTAGCGACCAGTGAACAGTGACCCGTGACCAGTGACCATTGACCTGTGACCAGTGACCAGTGACCTGTGACCAGTGACCAGTGACCAGTGACCATTGACCTGTGACCAGTGACCAGTGACCATTGACCTGTGACCAGTGACCAGTGACCAGTGACCAGCGACCATTGACCTGTGACCAGTGACCAGTGAACAGTGACCAGTGACCTGTGACCAGTGACCAGTGACAGTTGACCTGTGACCAGTGACCAGTGACCAGTGACCAGTGACCAGTGACCACTGACCAGTGATAAGTGACCAGTGACTTTTGACCAGTGACCAGTGTCCAGTGACCAGTGACCAGTGACCAGCGACAGTGACCATTGACCAGCGATAGTGACCATTGACCAGTGACCAGTGACCAGTGACCAGTGACCAGCGATAGTGACCATTGACCAGTGACCAGTGACCATTGACCTGTGACCAGTGACCAGTGACCAGTGACCAGTGACCTGTGACAAGTGACCAGTGACCAGTGACCAGTGACCACTGACCAGTGATAAGTGACCAGTGACTTTTGACCAGTGACCAGCGACAGTGACCATTGACCAGCGATAGTGACCATTGACCAGTGACCAGTGACCAGTGACCAGTGACCAGTGACCAGCGATAGTGACCATTGACCAGTGACCAGTGACCAGTGACCAGTGACCAGTGAACTTTGACCTGTGACCAGTGACCAGTGACCAGTGAATAGTGACCAGTGACCAGTGACCAGCGACAGTGACCATTGACCAGTGACCAGTGATAAGTGACCAGCGACTTTTGACCAGTGACCAGTGTCCAGTGACCAGTGACCAGCGACAGTGACCATTGACCAGCGATAGTGACCATTGACCAGTGACCAGTGACCAGTGACCAGTGACCAGTGACCAGCGATAGTGAACACTGACCAGTGACAAGTACCAGTGACTTGTGACCAGTGACCAGTGACCTGTGACTTGTGACCAGTGACCAGTGGCCAGTGACCACTGACCAGTGACAAGTGTCCAGTGACTTTTGACCCGTGACCAGTGACCAGTGGCCAGTGACCAGCGACAGTGACCATTGACCAGCGATAGTGACCAATGACCAGTGACCAGTGACAAGTGACCAGTGACCAGTGACCAGTGACCAGTGACCAGTGACCAGTGACCAGTGACCATTGACTGGTGACCAGTGACCAGTGACCAGCGACAGTGACCATTGACCAGTGACCAGTGACCAGTGACCATTGACCAGTGACCAGTGACCAGTGACCAGTGACCAGTGACCAGTGACCAGTGACCAGCCACAGTGACCAGTTACCAGTGAGCAGTGACCGGTGACCAGTGACTAGCGACCAGTGAACAGTGACCCGTGACCAGTGACCATTGACCTGTGACCAGTGACCAGTGACCAGTGACCAGTGACCTGTGACCAGTGACCAGTGACCATTGACCTGTGACCAGTGACCAGTGACCAGTGACCACTGACCAGTGATAAGTGACCAGCGACTTTTGACCAGTGACCAGTGTCCAGTGACCAGTGACCAGTGACCAGCGACAGTGACCATTGACCAGCGATAGTGACCATTGACCAGTGACCAGTGACCAGTGACCAGTGACCAGTGACCGGCGATAGTGAACACTGACCAGTGACAAGTACCAGTGACTTGTGACCAGTGACCAGTGACCTGTGACTTGTGACCAGTGACCAGTGGCCAGTGACCACTGACCAGTGACAAGTGTCCAGTGACTTTTGACCAGTGACCAGTGACCAGTGGCCAGTGACCAGCGACAGTGACCATTGACCAGCGATAGTGACCAATGACCAGTGACCAGTGACAAGTGACCAGTGACCAGTGACCAGTGACCAGTGACCAGTGACCAGTGACCATTGACTGGTGACCAGTGACCAGTGACCAGCGACAGTGACCATTGACCAGTGACCAGTGACCAGTGACCATTGACCAGTGACCAGTGACCAGTGACCAGTGACCAGTGACCAGTGACCAGTGACCAGCCACAGTGACCAGTTACCAGTGAGCAGTGACCGGTGACCAGTGACTAGCGACCAGTGAACAGTGACCCGTGACCAGTGACCATTGACCTGTGACCAGTGACCAGTGACCAGTGACCAGTGACCTGTGACCAGTGACCAGTGACCATTGACCTGTGACCAGTGACCAGTGACCAGTGACCACTGACCAGTGATAAGTGACCAGCGACTTTTGACCAGTGACCAGTGTCCAGTGACCAGTGACCAGTGACCAGCCACAGTGACCAGTTACCAGTGAGCAGTGACCGGTGACCAGTGACTAGCGACCAGTGAACAGTGACCCGTGACCAGTGACCATTGACCTGTGACCAGTGACCAGTGACCAGTGACCAGTGACCTGTGACCAGTGACCAGTGACCATTGACCTGTGACCAGTGACCAGTGACCAGTGACCACTGACCAGTGATAAGTGACCAGCGACTTTTGACCAGTGACCAGTGTCCAGTGACCAGTGACCAGTGACCAGCGACAGTGACCATTGACCAGCGATAGTGACCATTGACCAGTGACCAGTGACCAGTGACCAGTGACCAGTGACCAGCGATAGTGAACACTGACCAGTGACACGTGACCAGTGACTTGTGACCAGTGACCAGTGACCTGTGACTTGTGACCAGTGACCAGTGGCCAGTGACCACTGACCAGTGACAAGTGACCAGTGACTTTTGACCAGTGACCAGTGACCAGTGGCCAGTGACCAGCGACAGTGACCATTGACCAGCGATAGTGACCAATGACCAGTGACCAGTGACCAGTGACCAGTGACCAGTGACCAGTGACCAGTGACCAGTGACCAGTGACCATTGACCGGTGAAGAGTGACCAGTGACCAGCGACCAGTGATAGTGACCATTGACCCGTGACCAGTGACCAGTGACCAGTGACCAGTGACCAGTGACCAGTGACCAGTGACCAGTGACCACTGACCAGTGACAAGTGACTTTTGACCAGTGACTTTTGACCAGTGACCAGTGACCAGTGACCAGTGACCAGCGACAGTGACCAGTGACCAGTGACCAGCGACAGTGACCATTTACCAGCGACAGTGACCAGTGACATGTGACCAGTGACCAGTGACCAGTGACCATTGACCAGTGGCCAGTGACCAACAAAAGTGACCAGTGACCAGTGACCAGTGACCAGTGACCAGTGAATAGTGACCAGTGACCAGTGACCAGCGACAGTGACCATTGACCAGTGACCACTGACCAGTGACCAGTGACCAGTGACCAGTGACCAGTGACCATTGACCGGTGACCAGTGACCAGTGACCAGTGACCAGCGACCAGTGACAGTGACCATTGACCCGTGACCAGTGACCAGTGACCAGTGACCAGTGACCAGTGACCAGTGACTTGTGACCAGTGACCAGTGACCAGTGACCAGTAACCAGTGACCAGTGACAATTGACCTGTGACCAGTGACCAGTGACCAGTGACCAGCGACAGTGACCATTGTCCAGTGGCCAGTGACCAGTGACAAGTGACCAGTGACCAGTGACCATTGACCAGTGACCAGTGACCAGTGACCAGTGACCAGTGACCAGCGATAGTGACCATTGACCAGTGACCAGTGACCAGTGACCAGTGACCAGTGAACTTTGACCTGTGACCAGTGACCAGTGACCAGTGAATAGTGACCAGTGACCAGTGACCAGCGACAGTGACCATTGACCAGTGACCAGTGATAAGTGACCAGCGACTTTTGACCAGTGACCAGTGTCCAGTGACCAGTGACCAGTGACCAGCGACAGTGACCATTGACCAGCGATAGTGACCATTGACCAGTGACCAGTGACCAGTGACCAGTGACCAGTGACCAGCGATAGTGAACACTGACCAGTGACAAGTACCAGTGACTTGTGACCAGTGACCAGTGACCTGTGACTTGTGACCAGTGACCAGTGGCCAGTGACCACTGACCAGTGACAAGTGACCAGTGACTTTTGACCAGTGACCAGTGACCAGTGGCCAGTGACCAGCGACAGTGACCATTGACCAGCGATAGTGACCAATGACCAGTGACCAGTGACAAGTGACCAGTGACCAGTGACCAGTGACCAGTGACCAGTGACCAGTGACCAGTGACCAGTGACCAGTGACAAGTGACCAGTGACCATTGACCGGTGACCAGTGACCAGTGACCAGCGACAGTGACCATTGACCAGTGACCAGTAACCAGTGACCATTGACCAGTGACCAGTGACCAGTGACCAGTGACCAGTGACCAGTGACCAGCCACAGTGACCAGTTACCAGTGACCGGTGACCAGTGACTAGCGACCAGTGAACAGTGACCCGTGACCAGTGACCATTGACCGGTGACCAGTGACCAGTGACCAGTGACCAGTGACCAGTGACCTGTGACCAGTGACCAGTGACCATTGACCTGTGACCAGTGACCAGTGACCAGTGACCACTGACCAGTGATAAGTGACCAGCGACTTTTGACCAGTGACCAGTGTCCAGTGACCAGTGACCAGTGACCAGCGACAGTGACCATTGACCAGCGATAGTGACCAATGACCAGTGACCAGTGACAAGTGACCAGTGACCAGTGACCAGTGACCAGTGACCAGTGACCAGTGACCAGTGACCATTGACTGGTGACCAGTGACCAGTGACCAGCGACAGTGACCATTGACCAGTGACCAGTGACCAGTGACCATTGACCAGTGACCAGTGACCAGTGACCAGTGACCAGTGACCAGTGACCAGTGACCAGCCACAGTGACCAGTTACCAGTGAGCAGTGACCGGTGACCAGTGACTAGCGACCAGTGAACAGTGACCCGTGACCAGTGACCATTGACCTGTGACCAGTGACCAGTGACCAGTGACCAGTGACCTGTGACCAGTGACCAGTGACCATTGACCTGTGACCAGTGACCAGTGACCAGTGACCACTGACCAGTGATAAGTGACCAGCGACTTTTGACCAGTGACCAGTGTCCAGTGACCAGTGACCAGTGACCAGCGACAGTGACCATTGACCAGCGATAGTGACCATTGACCAGTGACCAGTGACCAGTGACCAGTGACCAGTGACCGGCGATAGTGAACACTGACCAGTGACAAGTACCAGTGACTTGTGACCAGTGACCAGTGACCTGTGACTTGTGACCAGTGACCAGTGGCCAGTGACCACTGACCAGTGACAAGTGTCCAGTGACTTTTGACCAGTGACCAGTGACCAGTGGCCAGTGACCAGCGACAGTGACCATTGACCAGCGATAGTGACCAATGACCAGTGACCAGTGACAAGTGACCAGTGACCAGTGACCAGTGACCAGTGACCAGTGACCAGTGACCATTGACTGGTGACCAGTGACCAGTGACCAGCGACAGTGACCATTGACCAGTGACCAGTGACCAGTGACCATTGACCAGTGACCAGTGACCAGTGACCAGTGACCAGTGACCAGTGACCAGTGACCAGCCACAGTGACCAGTTACCAGTGAGCAGTGACCGGTGACCAGTGACTAGCGACCAGTGAACAGTGACCCGTGACCAGTGACCATTGACCTGTGACCAGTGACCAGTGACCAGTGACCAGTGACCTGTGACCAGTGACCAGTGACCATTGACCTGTGACCAGTGACCAGTGACCAGTGACCACTGACCAGTGATAAGTGACCAGCGACTTTTGACCAGTGACCAGTGTCCAGTGACCAGTGACCAGTGACCAGCCACAGTGACCAGTTACCAGTGAGCAGTGACCGGTGACCAGTGACTAGCGACCAGTGAACAGTGACCCGTGACCAGTGACCATTGACCTGTGACCAGTGACCAGTGACCAGTGACCAGTGACCTGTGACCAGTGACCAGTGACCATTGACCTGTGACCAGTGACCAGTGACCAGTGACCACTGACCAGTGATAAGTGACCAGCGACTTTTGACCAGTGACCAGTGTCCAGTGACCAGTGACCAGTGACCAGCGACAGTGACCATTGACCAGCGATAGTGACCATTGACCAGTGACCAGTGACCAGTGACCAGTGACCAGTGACCAGCGATAGTGAACACTGACCAGTGACACGTGACCAGTGACTTGTGACCAGTGACCAGTGACCTGTGACTTGTGACCAGTGACCAGTGGCCAGTGACCACTGACCAGTGACAAGTGACCAGTGACTTTTGACCAGTGACCAGTGACCAGTGGCCAGTGACCAGCGACAGTGACCATTGACCAGCGATAGTGACCAATGACCAGTGACCAGTGACCAGTGACCAGTGACCAGTGACCAGTGACCAGTGACCAGTGACCAGTGACCATTGACCGGTGAAGAGTGACCAGTGACCAGCGACCAGTGATAGTGACCATTGACCCGTGACCAGTGACCAGTGACCAGTGACCAGTGACCAGTGACCAGTGACCAGTGACCAGTGACCACTGACCAGTGACAAGTGACTTTTGACCAGTGACTTTTGACCAGTGACCAGTGACCAGTGACCAGTGACCAGCGACAGTGACCAGTGACCAGTGACCAGCGACAGTGACCATTTACCAGCGACAGTGACCAGTGACATGTGACCAGTGACCAGTGACCAGTGACCATTGACCAGTGGCCAGTGACCAACAAAAGTGACCAGTGACCAGTGACCAGTGACCAGTGACCAGTGAATAGTGACCAGTGACCAGTGACCAGCGACAGTGACCATTGACCAGTGACCACTGACCAGTGACCAGTGACCATTGACCAGCGATAGTGACCATTGACCAGTGACCAGTGACCAGTGACCAGTGACCAGTGACCAGCGATAGTGAACACTGACCAGTGACAAGTACCAGTGACTTGTGACCAGTGACCAGTGACCTGTGACTTGTGACCAGTGACCAGTGGCCAGTGACCACTGACCAGTGACAAGTGACCAGTGACTTTTGACCAGTGACCAGTGACCAGTGGCCAGTGACCAGCGACAGTGACCATTGACCAGCGATAGTGACCAATGACCAGTGACCAGTGACAAGTGACCAGTGACCAGTGACCAGTGACCAGTGACCAGTGACCAGTGACCAGTGACCAGTGACCATTGACCGGTGACCAGTGACCAGTGACCAGCGACAGTGACCATTGACCAGTGACCAGTAACCAGTGACCATTGACCAGTGACCAGTGACCAGTGACCAGTGACCAGTGACCAGTGACCAGTGACCAGCCACAGTGACCAGTTACCAGTGACCAGTGACCGGTGATCAGTGACTAGCGACCAGTGAACAGTGACCCGTGACCAGTGACCATTGACCTGTGACCAGTGACCAGTGACCAGTGACCAGTGACCTGTGACCAGTGACCAGTGACCATTGACCTGTGACCAGTGACCAGTGACCAGTGACCACTGACCAGTGATAAGTGACCAGCGACTTTTGACCAGTGACCAGTGTCCAGTGACCAGTGACCAGTGACCAGCGACAGTGACCATTGACCAGCGATAGTGACCATTGACCAGTGACCAGTGACCAGTGACCAGTGACCAGTGACCAGCGATAGTGAACACTGACCAGTGACAAGTGACCAGTGACTTGTGACCAGTGACCAGTGACCTGTGACTTGTGACCAGTGACCAGTGGCCAGTGACCACTGACCAGTGACAAGTGACCAGTGACTTTTGACCAGTGACCAGTGACCAGTGGCCAGTGACCAGCGACAGTGACCATTGACCAGCGATAGTGACCAATGACCAGTGACCAGTGACCAGTGACCAGTGACCAGTGACCAGTGACCAGTGACCAGTGACCAGTGACCATTGACCGGTGAAGAGTGACCAGTGACCAGCGACCAGTGATAGTGACCATTGACCCGTGACCAGTGACCAGTGACCAGTGACTTGTGACCAGTGACCAGTGACCAGTGACCAGTGACCAGTGACCAGTAACCAGTGACCAGTGACCAGTGACCAGCGACAGTGACCATTGACCTGTGACCAGTGACCAGTGACCAGTGACCAGCGACAGTGACCATTGACCAGCGATAGTGACCATTGACCAGTGACCAGTGACCAGTGACCATTGACCTGTGACCAGTGACCAGTGACCAGTGACCAGTGACCAGTGACCACTGACCAGTGATAAGTGCCCAGCGACTTTTGACCAGTGACCAGTGTCCAGTTACCAGTGACCAGTGACCAGCGACAGTTAACATTGACCAGCGATAGTGACCATTGACCAGTGACCAGTGACCAGTGTCCAGTGACCAGCGATAGTGACCATTGACCAGTGACCAGTGACCAGTGACCATTGACCAGTGACCAGTGACCAGTGACCAGTGACCAGTGAGCAGTGACCAGTGACCAGTGAACTTTGACCTGTGACCAGTGACCAGTGACCAGTGAATAGTGACCAGTGACCAGTGACCAGCGACAGTGACCATTGACCAGTGACCAGTGACCAGTGACCATTGACCTGTGACCAGTGACCAGTGACCAGTGACCAGTGACCTGTGACCAGTGACCAGTGACCACTGACCAGTGATAAGTGACCAGTGACTTTTGACCAGTGACCAGTGACCAGTGACCATTGACCTGTGACCAGTGTCCAGTGACCAGTGACCAGTGACCAGTGACCATTGACCTGTGACCAGTGACCAGTGACCAGTGACCAGTGACCAGTGACCTGTGACTAGTGACCAGTGACAATTGACCTGTGACCAGTGACCAGTGACCAGTGACCAGTGACCAGTGACCACTGACCAGTGATAAGTGACCAGTGACTTTTGACCAGTGACCAGTGTCCAGTGACCAGTAACCAGTGACCAGCGACAGTGACCATTGCCCAGCGATGGTGACCATTGACCAGTCACCAGTGACCAGTGACCAGCGATAGTGACCATTGACCAGTGACCAGTGACCAGTGACCAGTGACCATTGACCAGTGACCAGTGACCAGTGACCAGTGACCAGTGTCCAGCCACAGTGACCAGTGACCAGTGACCAGTGACCGGTGACCAGTGACTAGCGACCAGTGAACAGTGACACGTGACATGTGACGCGTGACCAGTGACCAGTGACCAGTGACCAGCGATAGTGACCATTGACCAGTGACCAGTGACCAGTGACCAGTGACCATTGACCAGTGACCAGTGACCAGTGACCAGTGACCAGTGTCCAGCCACAGTGACCAGTGACCTGTGACCAGTGACCAGTGAACAGTGACCAGTGACCACTGACCAGTGATAAGTGACCAGCGACTTTTGACCAGTGACCAGTGTCCAGTGACCAGTGACCAGTGTCCAGCGACAGTGACCATTGACCAGCGATAGGGACCATTGACCAGTGACCAGTGACCAGTGACCAGTGACCAGCGATAGTGAACACTGACCAGTGACAAGTGACCAGTGACTTGTGACCAGTGACCAGTGACCTGTGACTTGTGACCAGTGACCAGTGGCCAGTGACCAGTGACCAGTGACAAGTGACCAGTGACCATTGACCAGTGACCAGTGACCAGTGACAAGTGACCAGTGACTTGTGACCAGTAACCAGTGACCAGTGACCAGTGACCAGTGACCAGTGTCCAGTGACCAGTGACCAGTGACCATTGACCTGTGGCCAGTGACCAGTGACCAGTGACCAGTGACCAGTGACCAGTGACCAGTGACCAGTGAACTTTGACCTGTGACCAGTGACCAGTGACCAGTGAATAGTGACCAGTGACCAGTGACCAGCGACAGTGACCATTGACCAGTGACCAGTGACCAGTGACCATTGACCAGCCACAGTGACCAGTTACCAGTGACCAGTGACCGGTGACCAGTGACTAGCGACCAGTGAACAGTGACCCGTGACCAGTGACCAGTGACCGGTGACCAGTGACTAGCGACCAGTGAACAGTGACCCGTGACCAGTGACCATTGACCTGTGACCAGTGACCAGTGACCTGTGACCAGTGACCAGTGACCAGTGACCAGTGACCATTGACCTGTGACCAGTGACCAGTGACCATTGACCTGTGACCAGTGACCAGTGACCAGTGACCAGTGACCAGTGACCAGTGACCAGCGATAGTGAACACTGACCAGTGACAAGTGACCAGTGACTTGTGACCAGTGACCAGTGACCTGTGACTTGTGACCAGTGACCAGTGGCCAGTGACCAGTGACCAGTGACAAGTGACCAGTGACCATTGACCAGTGACCAGTGACCAGTGACAAGTGACCAGTGACTTGTGACCAGTAACCAGTGACCAGTGACCAGTGACCAGTGACCAGTGTCCAGTGACCAGTGACCAGTGACCATTGACCTGTGGCCAGTGACCAGTGACCAGTGACCAGTGACCAGTGACCAGTGACCAGTGACCAGTGAACTTTGACCTGTGACCAGTGACCAGTGACCAGTGAATAGTGACCAGTGACCAGTGACCAGCGACAGTGACCATTGACCAGTGACCAGTGACCAGTGACCATTGACCAGCCACAGTGACCAGTTACCAGTGACCAGTGACCGGTGACCAGTGACTAGCGACCAGTGAACAGTGACCCGTGACCAGTGACCATTGACCTGTGACCAGTGACCAGTGACCTGTGACCAGTGACCAGTGACCAGTGACCATTGACCTGTGACCAGTGACCAGTGACCATTGACCTGTGACCAGTGACCAGTGACCAGTGACCAGCGACCATTGACCTGTGACCAGTGACCAGTGAACAGTGACCAGTGACCTGTGACCAGTGACCAGTGACAGTTGACCTGTGACCAGTGACCAGTGACCAGTGACCAGTGACCAGTGACCACTGACCAGTGATAAGTGACCAGTGACTTTTGACCAGTGACCAGTGTCCAGTGACCAGTGACAAGTGACCAGCGACAGTGACCATTGACCAGCGATAGTGACCATTGACCAGTGACCAGTGACCAGTGACCAGTGACCAGCGATAGTGACCATTGACCAGTGACCAGTGACCATTGACCTGTGACCAGTGACCAGTGACCAGTGACCAGTGACCTGTGACAAGTGACCAGTGACCAGTGACCAGTGACCACTGACCAGTGATAAGTGACCAGTGACTTTTGACCAGTGACCAGCGACAGTGACCATTGACCAGCGATAGTGACCATTGACCAGTGACCAGTGACCAGTGACCAGTGACCAGTGACCAGCGATAGTGACCATTGACCAGTGACCAGTGACCAGTGACCAGTGACCAGTGAACTTTGACCTGTGACCAGTGACCAGTGACCAGTGAATAGTGACCAGTGACCAGTGACCAGCGACAGTGACCATTGACCAGTGACCAGTGATAAGTGACCAGCGACTTTTGACCAGTGACCAGTGTCCAGTGACCAGTGACCAGTGACCAGCGACAGTGACCATTGACCAGCGATAGTGACCATTGACCAGTGACCAGTGACCAGTGACCAGTGACCAGTGACCAGCGATAGTGAACACTGACCAGTGACAAGTACCAGTGACTTGTGACCAGTGACCAGTGACCTGTGACTTGTGACCAGTGACCAGTGGCCAGTGACCACTGACCAGTGACAAGTGTCCAGTGACTTTTGACCCGTGACCAGTGACCAGTGGCCAGTGACCAGCGACAGTGACCATTGACCAGCGATAGTGACCAATGACCAGTGACCAGTGACAAGTGACCAGTGACCAGTGACCAGTGACCAGTGACCAGTGACCAGTGACCAGTGACCATTGACTGGTGACCAGTGACCAGTGACCAGCGACAGTGACCATTGACCAGTGACCAGTGACCAGTGACCATTGACCAGTGACCAGTGACCAGTGACCAGTGACCAGTGACCAGTGACCAGTGACCAGTGACCAGTGACCAGCCACAGTGACCAGTTACCAGTGAGCAGTGACCGGTGACCAGTGACTAGCGACCAGTGAACAGTGACCCGTGACCAGTGACCATTGACCTGTGACCAGTGACCAGTGACCAGTGACCAGTGACCTGTGACCAGTGACCAGTGACCATTGACCTGTGACCAGTGACCAGTGACCTGTGACCAGTGACCAGTGACCAGTGACCAGCGACCATTGACCTGTGACCAGTGACCAGTGAACAGTGACCAGTGACCTGTGACCAGTGACCAGTGACAGTTGACCTGTGACCAGTGACCAGTGACCAGTGACCAGTGACCAGTGACCACTGACCAGTGATAAGTGACCAGTGACTTTTGACCAGTGACCAGTGTCCAGTGACCAGTGACCAGTGACCAGCGACAGTGACCATTGACCAGCGATAGTGACCATTGACCAGTGACCAGTGACCAGTGACCAGTGACCAGCGATAGTGACCATTGACCAGTGACCAGTGACCATTGACCTGTGACCAGTGACCAGTGACCAGTGACCAGTGACCTGTGACAAGTGACCAGTGACCAGTGACCAGTGACCACTGACCAGTGATAAGTGACCAGTGACTTTTGACCAGTGACCAGCGACAGTGACCATTGACCAGCGATAGTGACCATTGACCAGTGACCAGTGACCAGTGACCAGTGACCAGTGACCAGCGATAGTGACCATTGACCAGTGACCAGTGACCAGTGACCAGTGACCAGTGAACTTTGACCTGTGACCAGTGACCAGTGACCAGTGAATAGTGACCAGTGACCAGTGACCAGCGACAGTGACCATTGACCAGTGACCAGTGATAAGTGACCAGCGACTTTTGACCAGTGACCAGTGTCCAGTGACCAGTGACCAGTGACCAGCGACAGTGACCATTGACCAGCGATAGTGACCATTGACCAGTGACCAGTGACCAGTGACCAGTGACCAGTGACCAGCGATAGTGAACACTGACCAGTGACAAGTACCAGTGACTTGTGACCAGTGACCAGTGACCTGTGACTTGTGACCAGTGACCAGTGGCCAGTGACCACTGACCAGTGACAAGTGTCCAGTGACTTTTGACCCGTGACCAGTGACCAGTGGCCAGTGACCAGCGACAGTGACCATTGACCAGCGATAGTGACCAATGACCAGTGACCAGTGACAAGTGACCAGTGACCAGTGACCAGTGACCAGTGACCAGTGACCAGTGACCAGTGACCATTGACTGGTGACCAGTGACCAGTGACCAGCGACAGTGACCATTGACCAGTGACCAGTGACCAGTGACCATTGACCAGTGACCAGTGACCAGTGACCAGTGACCAGTGACCAGTGACCAGTGACCAGCCACAGTGACCAGTTACCAGTGAGCAGTGACCGGTGACCAGTGACTAGCGACCAGTGAACAGTGACCCGTGACCAGTGACCATTGACCTGTGACCAGTGACCAGTGACCAGTGACCAGTGACCTGTGACCAGTGACCAGTGACCATTGACCTGTGACCAGTGACCAGTGACCAGTGACCACTGACCAGTGATAAGTGACCAGCGACTTTTGACCAGTGACCAGTGTCCAGTGACCAGTGACCAGTGACCAGCGACAGTGACCATTGACCAGCGATAGTGACCATTGACCAGTGACCAGTGACCAGTGACCAGTGACCAGTGACCGGCGATAGTGAACACTGACCAGTGACAAGTACCAGTGACTTGTGACCAGTGACCAGTGACCTGTGACTTGTGACCAGTGACCAGTGGCCAGTGACCACTGACCAGTGACAAGTGTCCAGTGACTTTTGACCAGTGACCAGTGACCAGTGGCCAGTGACCAGCGACAGTGACCATTGACCAGCGATAGTGACCAATGACCAGTGACCAGTGACAAGTGACCAGTGACCAGTGACCAGTGACCAGTGACCAGTGACCAGTGACCATTGACTGGTGACCAGTGACCAGTGACCAGCGACAGTGACCGTTGACCAGTGACCAGTGACCAGTGACCATTGACCAGTGACCAGTGACCAGTGACCAGTGACCAGTGACCAGTGACCAGTGACCAGCCACAGTGACCAGTTACCAGTGAGCAGTGACCGGTGACCAGTGACTAGCGACCAGTGAACAGTGACCCGTGACCAGTGACCATTGACCTGTGACCAGTGACCAGTGACCAGTGACCAGTGACCTGTGACCAGTGACCAGTGACCATTGACCTGTGACCAGTGACCAGTGACCAGTGACCACTGACCAGTGATAAGTGACCAGCGACTTTTGACCAGTGACCAGTGTCCAGTGACCAGTGACCAGTGACCAGCGACAGTGACCATTGACCAGCGATAGTGACCATTGACCAGTGACCAGTGACCAGTGACCAGTGACCAGTGACCAGCGATAGTGAACACTGACCAGTGACACGTGACCAGTGACTTGTGACCAGTGACCAGTGACCTGTGACTTGTGACCAGTGACCAGTGGCCAGTGACCACTGACCAGTGACAAGTGACCAGTGACTTTTGACCAGTGACCAGTGACCAGTGGCCAGTGACCAGCGACAGTGACCATTGACCAGCGATAGTGACCAATGACCAGTGACCAGTGACCAGTGACCAGTGACCAGTGACCAGTGACCAGTGACCAGTGACCAGTGACCATTGACCGGTGAAGAGTGACCAGTGACCAGCGACCAGTGATAGTGACCATTGACCCGTGACCAGTGACCAGTGACCAGTGACTTGTGACCAGTGACCAGTGACCAGTGACCAGTGACCAGTGACCAGTAACCAGTGACCAGTGACAATTGACCTGTGACCAGTGACCAGTGACCAGTGACCAGTGACCAGTGACCAGCGACAAAGACCATTGTCCGGTGGCCAGTGACCAGTGACCAGTGACCAGTGACCAGTGACCAGTGACCAGTGACCAGTGACCAGTGACCAGTGACCAGTGACCACTGACAATTGACCTGTGACCAGTGACCAGTGACCAGTGACCAGTGACCAGTGACCAGTGACCAGTGACCACTGACCAGTGACAAGTGACTTTTGACCAGTGACTTTTGACCAGTGACCAGTGACCAGTGACCAGTGACCAGCGACAGTGACCAGTGACCAGTGACCAGCGACAGTGACCATTTACCAGCGACAGTGACCAGTGACATGTGACCAGTGACCAGTGACCAGTGACCATTGTCCAGTGGCCAGTGACCAACAAAAGTGACCAGTGACCAGTGACCAGTGACCAGTGACCAGTGAATAGTGACCAGTGACCAGTGACCAGCGACAGTGACCATTGACCAGTGACCACTGACCAGTGACCAGTGACCAGTGACCAGTGACCAGTGACCATTGACCGGTGACCAGTGACCAGTGACCAGTGACCAGCGACCAGTGACAGTGACCATTGACCCGTGACCAGTGACCAGTGACCAGTGACCAGTGACCAGTGACCAGTGACTTGTGACCAGTGACCAGTGACCAGTGACCAGTAACCAGTGACCAGTGACAATTGACCTGTGACCAGTGACCAGTGACCAGTGACCAGCGACAGTGACCATTGTCCAGTGGCCAGTGACCAGTGACAAGTGACCAGTGACCAGTGACCATTGACCAGTGACCAGTGACCAGTGACCAGTGACCAGTGACCAGCGATAGTGACCATTGACCAGTGACCAGTGACCAGTGACCAGTGACCAGTGAACTTTGACCTGTGACCAGTGACCAGTGACCAGTGAATAGTGACCAGTGACCAGTGACCAGCGACAGTGACCATTGACCAGTGACCAGTGATAAGTGACCAGCGACTTTTGACCAGTGACCAGTGTCCAGTGACCAGTGACCAGTGACCAGCGACAGTGACCATTGACCAGCGATAGTGACCATTGACCAGTGACCAGTGACCAGTGACCAGTGACCAGTGACCAGCGATAGTGAACACTGACCAGTGACAAGTACCAGTGACTTGTGACCAGTGACCAGTGACCTGTGACTTGTGACCAGTGACCAGTGGCCAGTGACCACTGACCAGTGACAAGTGACCAGTGACTTTTGACCAGTGACCAGTGACCAGTGGCCAGTGACCAGCGACAGTGACCATTGACCAGCGATAGTGACCAATGACCAGTGACCAGTGACAAGTGACCAGTGACCAGTGACCAGTGACCAGTGACCAGTGACCAGTGACCAGTGACCAGTGACCAGTGACCAGTGACCAGTGACCATTGACCGGTGACCAGTGACCAGTGACCAGCGACAGTGACCATTGACCAGTGACCAGTAACCAGTGACCATTGACCAGTGACCAGTGACCAGTGACCAGTGACCAGTGACCAGTGACCAGCCACAGTGACCAGTTACCAGTGACCGGTGACCAGTGACTAGCGACCAGTGAACAGTGACCCGTGACCAGTGACCATTGACCGGTGACCAGTGACCAGTGACCAGTGACCAGTGACCAGTGACCTGTGACCAGTGACCAGTGACCATTGACCTGTGACCAGTGACCAGTGACCAGTGACCACTGACCAGTGATAAGTGACCAGCGACTTTTGACCAGTGACCAGTGTCCAGTGACCAGTGACCAGTGACCAGCGACAGTGACCATTGACCAGCGATAGTGACCATTGACCAGTGACCAGTGACCAGTGACCAGTGACCAGTGACCAGCGATAGTGAACACTGACCAGTGACAAGTGACCAGTGACTTGTGACCAGTGACCAGTGACCTGTGACATGTGACCAGTGACCAGTGGCCAGTGACCACTGACCAGTGACAAGTGACCAGTGACTTTTGACCAGTGACCAGTGACCAGTGGCCAGTGACCAGCGACAGTGACCATTGACCAGCGATAGTGACCAATGACCAGTGACCAGTGACCAGTGAGCAGTGACCAGTGACCAGTGACCAGTGACCAGTGACCAGTGACCATTGACCGGTGAAGAGTGACCAGTGACCAGCGACCAGTGATAGTGACCATTGACCCGTGACCAGTGACCAGTGACCAGTGACTTGTGACCAGTGACCAGTGACCAGTGACCACTGACCAGTGATAAGTGACCAGCGACTTTTGACCAGTGACCAGTGTCCAGTGACCAGTGACCAGTGACCAGCGACAGTGACCATTGACCAGCGATAGTGACCATTGACCAGTGACCAGTGACCAGTGACCAGTGACCAGTGACCAGCGATAGTGAACACTGACCAGTGACAAGTACCAGTGACTTGTGACCAGTGACCAGTGACCTGTGACTTGTGACCAGTGACCAGTGGCCAGTGACCACTGACCAGTGACAAGTGACCAGTGACTTTTGACCAGTGACCAGTGACCAGTGGCCAGTGACCAGCGACAGTGACCATTGACCAGCGATAGTGACCAATGACCAGTGACCAGTGACAAGTGACCAGTGACCAGTGACCAGTGACCAGTGACCAGTGACCAGTGACCAGTGACCAGTGACCAGTGACCAGTGACCATTGACCGGTGACCAGTGACCAGTGACCAGCGACAGTGACCATTGACCAGTGACCAGTAACCAGTGACCATTGACCAGTGACCAGTGACCAGTGACCAGTGACCAGTGACCAGTGACCAGCCACAGTGACCAGTTACCAGTGACCAGTGACCGGTGATCAGTGACTAGCGACCAGTGAACAGTGACCCGTGACCAGTGACCATTGACCTGTGACCAGTGACCAGTGACCAGTGACCAGTGACCTGTGACCAGTGACCAGTGACCATTGACCTGTGACCAGTGACCAGTGACCAGTGACCACTGACCAGTGATAAGTGACCAGCGACTTTTGACCAGTGACCAGTGTCCAGTGACCAGTGACCAGTGACCAGCGACAGTGACCATTGACCAGCGATAGTGACCATTGACCAGTGACCAGTGACCAGTGACCAGTGACCAGTGACCAGCGATAGTGAACACTGACCAGTGACAAGTGACCAGTGACTTGTGACCAGTGACCAGTGACCTGTGACTTGTGACCAGTGACCAGTGGCCAGTGACCACTGACCAGTGACAAGTGACCAGTGACTTTTGACCAGTGACCAGTGACCAGTGGCCAGTGACCAGCGACAGTGACCATTGACCAGCGATAGTGACCAATGACCAGTGACCAGTGACCAGTGACCAGTGACCAGTGACCAGTGACCAGTGACCAGTGACCAGTGACCATTGACCGGTGAAGAGTGACCAGTGACCAGCGACCAGTGATAGTGACCATTGACCCGTGACCAGTGACCAGTGACCAGTGACTTGTGACCAGTGACCAGTGACCAGTGACCAGTGACCAGTGACCAGTAACCAGTGACCAGTGACAATTGACCTGTGACCAGTGACCAGTGACCAGTGACCAGTGACCAGTGACCAGCGACAAAGACCATTGTCCGGTGGCCAGTGACCAGTGACCAGTGACCAGTGACCAGTGACCAGTGACCAGTGACCAGTGACCAGTGACCAGTGACCAGTGACCACTGACAATTGACCTGTGACCAGTGACCAGTGACCAGTGACCAGTGACCAGTGACCAGTGACCAGTGACCACTGACCAGTGACAAGTGACTTTTGACCAGTGACTTTTGACCAGTGACCAGTGACCAGTGACCAGTGACCAGCGACAGTGACCAGTGACCAGTGACCAGCGACAGTGACCATTTACCAGCGACAGTGACCAGTGACATGTGACCAGTGACCAGTGACCAGTGACCATTGACCAGTGGCCAGTGACCAACAAAAGTGACCAGTCACCAGTGACCAGTGACCAGTGACCAGTGAATAGTGACCAGTGACCAGTGACCAGCGACAGTGACCATTGACCAGTGACCACTGACCAGTGACCAGTGACCAGTGACCAGTGACCAGTGACCATTGACCGGTGACCAGTGACCAGTGACCAGTGACCAGCGACCAGTGACAGTGACCATTGACCCGTGACCAGTGACCAGTGACCAGTGACCAGTGACCAGTGACCAGTGACTTGTGACCAGTGACCAGTGACCAGTGACCAGTAACCAGTGACCAGTGACAATTGACCTGTGACCAGTGACCAGTGACCAGTGACCAGCGACAGTGACCATTGTCCAGTGGCCAGTGACCAGTGACAAGTGACCAGTGACCAGTGACCAGTGACCAGTGACCAGTGACCAGTGACCAGTGAGCAGTGACCAGCGACAGTGACCATTGACCAGTGACCAGTGACCAGTGACCAGTGACAAGTGACCAGCGACCAGTGACCAGTGACCTGTGTCCAGTGACCAGTGACCATTGACCTGTGACCAGTGACCAGTGGCAAGTGACCAGCGACCAGTGGCCACTGACCAGTGACAAGTGACCAGTGACTTGTGACCAGTGACCAGTGACCTGTGACTTGTGACCAGTGACCAGTGGCCAGTGACCAGTGACCAGTGACAAGTTACCACTGACCAGTGACCAGTGACCAGTGACCAGTGACAAGTGACCTGTAACTTGTGACCAGTAACCAGTGACCAGTGACCAGTGACCTGTAACCAGTGACCAGTGACCAGCGACAGTGACCATTGACCCGTGACCAGTGACCAGTGACCAGTGACTTGTGACCAGTGACCAGTGACCAGTGACCAGTGACCAGTGACCAGTGACCAGTGACCTGTAACCAGTGACCAGTGACACGTGACCAGTGACCACTGACCAGTGACAAGTGACAAGTGACTTTTGACCAGTGTCCAGTGACCAGTGGCCAGTGACCAGCGACAATGACCATTGACCAGCGATAGAGACCAATGACCAGTGACCAGTGACCAGTGACCAGTGGCCAGTGACCAGTGACAATTGACCTGTGACCAGTGACCAGTGACCAGTGACCAGTGACCAGTGACCACTGACCAGTGATAAGTGACCAGTGACTTTTGACCTGTGACCAGTGTCCAGTGACCAGTGACCAGTGACCAGTGACCATTGACCTGTGACCGGTGACCAGTGACTAGCGACCAGTGAACAGTGACACGTGATATGTGACGCGTGACCAGTGACCAGTGACCAGTGACCAGTGACCAGTGACCAGTGACCAGTGACCAGTGACCAGTGACCAGCGATAGTGAACACTGACCAGTGACAAGTGACCAGTGACTTGTGACCAGTGACGAGTGACCTGTGACTTGTGACCAGTGACCAGTGGCCAGTGACCAGTGACCAGTGACAAGTGACCAGTGACCATTGACCAGTGACCAGTGACCAGTGACAAGTGACCAGTGACTTGTGACCAGTAACCAGTGACCAGTGACCAGTGACCAGTGACCAGCGACAGTGACCATTGACCTGTGACCAGTGACCAGTGACCAGTGACCAGCGACAGTGACCATTGACCAGCGATAGCGACCATTGACCAGTGACCAGTGACCAGTGACCATTGACCTGTGACCAGTGACCAGTGACCAGTGACCAGTGACCACTGACCAGTGATAAGTGCCCAGCGACTTTTGACCAGTGACCAGTGTCCAGTTACCAGTGACCAGTGACCAGCGACAGTGACCATTGACCAGCGATAGTGACCATTGCCCAGTGACCAGTGACCAGTGTCCAGTGACCAGCGATAGTGAACACTGACCAGTGACAAGTGACCAGTGACTTGTGACCAGTGACCAGTGACCTGTGACTTGTGACCAGTGACCAGTGGCCAGTGTCCAGTGACCAGTGACAAGTGACCAGTGACCAGTGACCAGTGACCAGTGACCAGTGACCAGCGACAAGTGACCAGTGACTTGTGACCAGTAACCAGTGACCAGTGACCAGTGACCAGTGACCAGCGACAGTGACCATTGACCTGTGACCAGTGACCAGTGACCAGTGACTTGTGACCAGTGACCAGTGACCAGTGACCAGTGACCAGCGATAGTGACCATTGACCAGTGACCAGTGACCATTGACCTGTGACCAGTGACCAGTGACCAGTGACCAGTGACCAGTGACAAGTGACCTGTGACGAGTGACCAGTGACCAGTGACCAGTGACCACTGACCAGTGATAAGTGACCAGTGACTTTTGACCAGTGACCAGCGACAGTGACCATTGACCAGCGATAGTGACCATTGACCAGTGACCAGTGACCAGTGACCAGCGATAGTGACCATTGACCAGTGACCAGTGACCAGTGACCAGTGACCAGTGACCAGCGATAGTGAACACTGACCAGTGACAAGTACCAGTGACTTGTGACCAGTGACCAGTGACCTGTGACTTGTGACCAGTGACCAGTGGCCAGTGACCACTGACCAGTGACAAGTGACCAGTGACTTTTGACCAGTGACCAGTGACCAGTGGCCAGTGACCAGCGACAGTGACCATTGACCAGCGATAGTGACCAATGACCAGTGACCAGTGACAAGTGACCAGTGACCAGTGACCAGTGACCAGTGACCAGTGAACTTTGACCTGTGACCAGTGACCAGTGACCAGTGAATAGTGACCAGTGACCAGTGACCAGCGACAGTGACCATTGACCAGTGACCAGTGATAAGTGACCAGCGACTTTTGACCAGTGACCAGTGTCCAGTGACCAGTGACCAGTGACCAGCGACAGTGACCATTGACCAGCGATAGTGACCATTGACCAGTGACCAGTGACCAGTGACCAGTGACCAGTGACCAGCGATAGTGAACACTGACCAGTGACAAGTACCAGTGACTTGTGACCAGTGACCAGTGACCTGTGACTTGTGACCAGTGACCAGTGGCCAGTGACCACTGACCAGTGACAAGTGACCAGTGACTTTTGACCAGTGACCAGTGACCAGTGGCCAGTGACCAGCGACAGTGACCATTGACCAGCGATAGTGACCAATGACCAGTGACCAGTGACAAGTGACCAGTGACCAGTGACCAGTGACCAGTGACCAGTGACCAGTGACCAGTGACCAGTGACCAGTGACCAGTGACCAGTGACCATTGACCGGTGACCAGTGACCAGTGACCAGCGACAGTGACCATTGACCAGTGACCAGTAACCAGTGACCATTGACCAGTGACCAGTGACCAGTGACCAGTGACCAGTGACCAGTGACCAGCCACAGTGACCAGTTACCAGTGACCGGTGACCAGTGACTAGCGACCAGTGAACAGTGACCCGTGACCAGTGACCATTGACCGGTGACCAGTGACCAGTGACCAGTGACCAGTGACCAGTGACCTGTGACCAGTGACCAGTGACCATTGACCTGTGACCAGTGACCAGTGACCAGTGACCACTGACCAGTGATAAGTGACCAGCGACTTTTGACCAGTGACCAGTGTCCAGTGACCAGTGACCAGTGACCAGCGACAGTGACCATTGACCAGCGATAGTGACCATTGACCAGTGACCAGTGACCAGTGACCAGTGACCAGTGACCAGCGATAGTGAACACTGACCAGTGACAAGTGACCAGTGACTTGTGACCAGTGACCAGTGACCTGTGACTTGTGACCAGTGACCAGTGGCCAGTGACCACTGACCAGTGACAAGTGACCAGTGACTTTTGACCAGTGACCAGTGACCAGTGGCCAGTGACCAGCGACAGTGACCATTGACCAGCGATAGTGACCAATGACCAGTGACCAGTGACCAGTGACCAGTGACCAGTGACCAGTGACCAGTGACCAGTGACCAGTGACCATTGACCGGTGAAGAGTGACCAGTGACCAGCGACCAGTGATAGTGACCATTGACCCGTGACCAGTGACCAGTGGCCAGTGACTTGTGACCAGTGACCAGTGACCAGTGACCAGTGACCAGTGACCAGTAACCAGTGACCAGTGACAATTGACCTGTGTCCAGTGACCAGTGACCAGTGACCAGTGACCAGTGACCAGTGACCAGCGACAAAGACCATTGTCCAGTGGCCAGTGACCAGTGACCAGTGACCAGTGACCAGTGACCAGTGACCAGTGACCAGTGACCAGTGACCAGTGACCAGTGACCAGTGACCACTGACAATTGACCTGTGACCAGTGACCAGTGACCAGTGACCAGTGACCAGTGACCAGTGACCACTGACCAGTGACAAGTGACTTTTGACCAGTGACTTTTGACCAGTGACCAGTGACCAGTGACCAGTGACCAGCGACAGTGACCAGTGACCAGTGACCTGTAACCAGTGACCAGTGACACGTGACCAGTGACCACTGACCAGTGACAAGTGACAAGTGACTTTTGACCAGTGTCCAGTGACCAGTGGCCAGTGACCAGTGACCAGCGACAGTGACCATTGACCCGTGACCAGTGACCAGTGACCAGTGACTTGTGACCAGTGACCAGTGACCAGTGACCAGTGACCAGTGACCAGTGACCAGTGACCTGTAACCAGTGACCAGTGACACGTGACCAGTGACCACTGACCAGTGACAAGTGACAAGTGACTTTTGACCAGTGTCCAGTGACCAGTGGCCAGTGACCAGCGACAATGACCATTGACCAGCGATAGAGACCAATGACCAGTGACCAGTGACCAGTGACCAGTGGCCAGTGACCAGTGACAATTGACCTGTGACCAGTGACCAGTGACCAGTGACCAGTGACCAGTGACCAGTGACCAGTGACCACTGACCAGTGATAAGTGACCAGTGACTTTTGACCTGTGACCAGTGTCCAGTGACCAGTGACCAGTGACCAGTGACCATTGACCTGTGACCGGTGACCAGTGACTAGCGACCAGTGAACAGTGACACGTGATATGTGACGCGTGACCAGTGACCAGTGACCAGTGACCAGTGACCAGTGACCAGTGACCAGTGACCAGTGACCAGTGACCAGCGATAGTGAACACTGACCAGTGACAAGTGACCAGTGACTTGTGACCAGTGACGAGTGACCTGTGACTTGTGACCAGTGACCAGTGGCCAGTGACCAGTGACCAGTGACAAGTGACCAGTGACCAGTGACCAGTGACCAGTGACCAGTGACAAGTGACCAGTGACTTGTGACCAGTAACCAGTGACCAGTGACCAGTGACCAGTGACCAGCGACAGTGACCATTGACCTGTGACCAGTGACCAGTGACCAGTGACCAGCGACAGTGACCATTGACCAGCGATAGCGACCATTGACCAGTGACCAGTGACCAGTGACCATTGACCTGTGACCAGTGACCAGTGACCAGTGACCAGTGACCACTGACCAGTGATAAGTGCCCAGCGACTTTTGACCAGTGACCAGTGTCCAGTTACCAGTGACCAGTGACCAGCGACAGTGACCATTGACCAGCGATAGTGACCATTGCCCAGTGACCAGTGACCAGTGTCCAGTGACCAGCGATAGTGAACACTGACCAGTGACAAGTGACCAGTGACTTGTGACCAGTGACCAGTGACCTGTGACTTGTGACCAGTGACCAGTGGCCAGTGTCCAGTGACCAGTGACAAGTGACCAGTGACCAGTGACCAGTGACCAGTGACCAGTGACCAGCGACAAGTGACCAGTGACTTGTGACCAGTAACCAGTGACCAGTGACCAGTGACCAGTGACCAGCGACAGTGACCATTGACCTGTGACCAGTGACCAGTGACCAGTGACTTGTGACCAGTGACCAGTGACCAGTGACCAGTGACCAGCGATAGTGACCATTGACCAGTGACCAGTGACCATTGACCTGTGACCAGTGACCAGTGACCAGTGACAAGTGACCTGTGACGAGTGACCAGTGACCAGTGACCAGTGACCACTGACCAGTGATAAGTGACCAGTGACTTTTGACCAGTGACCAGCGACAGTGACCATTGACCAGCGATAGTGACCATTGACCAGTGACCAGTGACCAGTGACCAGTGACCAGTGACCAGTGACCAGCGATAGTGACCATTGACCAGTGACCAGTGACCAGTGACCAGTGACCAGTGAACTTTGACCTGTGACCAGTGACCAGTGACCAGTGAATAGTGACCAGTGACCAGTGACCAGCGACAGTGACCATTGACCAGTGACCAGTGATAAGTGACCAGCGACTTTTGACCAGTGACCAGTGTCCAGTGACCAGTGACCAGTGACCAGCGACAGTGACCATTGACCAGCGATAGTGACCATTGACCAGTGACCAGTGACCAGTGACCAGTGACCAGTGACCAGCGATAGTGAACACTGACCAGTGACAAGTACCAGTGACTTGTGACCAGTGACCAGTGACCTGTGACTTGTGACCAGTGACCAGTGGCCAGTGACCACTGACCAGTGACAAGTGACCAGTGACTTTTGACCAGTGACCAGTGACCAGTGGCCAGTGACCAGCGACAGTGACCATTGACCAGCGATAGTGACCAATGACCAGTGACCAGTGACAAGTGACCAGTGACCAGTGACCAGTGACCAGTGACCAGTGACCAGTGACCAGTGACCAGTGACCAGTGACCAGTGACCAGTGACCATTGACCGGTGACCAGTGACCAGTGACCAGCGACAGTGACCATTGACCAGTGACCAGTAACCAGTGACCATTGACCAGTGACCAGTGACCAGTGACCAGTGACCAGTGACCAGTGACCAGCCACAGTGACCAGTTACCAGTGACCGGTGACCAGTGACTAGCGACCAGTGAACAGTGACCCGTGACCAGTGACCATTGACCGGTGACCAGTGACCAGTGACCAGTGACCAGTGACCAGTGACCTGTGACCAGTGACCAGTGACCATTGACCTGTGACCAGTGACCAGTGACCAGTGACCACTGACCAGTGATAAGTGACCAGCGACTTTTGACCAGTGACCAGTGTCCAGTGACCAGTGACCAGTGACCAGCGACAGTGACCATTGACCAGCGATAGTGACCATTGACCAGTGACCAGTGACCAGTGACCAGTGACCAGTGACCAGCGATAGTGAACACTGACCAGTGACAAGTGACCAGTGACTTGTGACCAGTGACCAGTGACCTGTGACATGTGACCAGTGACCAGTGGCCAGTGACCACTGACCAGTGACAAGTGACCAGTGACTTTTGACCAGTGACCAGTGACCAGTGGCCAGTGACCAGCGACAGTGACCATTGACCAGCGATAGTGACCAATGACCAGTGACCAGTGACCAGTGACCAGTGACCAGTGACCAGTGACCAGTGACCAGTGACCAGTGACCATTGACCGGTGAAGAGTGACCAGTGACCAGCGACCAGTGATAGTGACCATTGACCCGTGACCAGTGACCAGTGACCAGTGACTTGTGACCAGTGACCAGTGACCAGTGACCACTGACCAGTGATAAGTGACCAGCGACTTTTGACCAGTGACCAGTGTCCAGTGACCAGTGACCAGTGACCAGCGACAGTGACCATTGACCAGCGATAGTGACCATTGACCAGTGACCAGTGACCAGTGACCAGTGACCAGTGACCAGCGATAGTGAACACTGACCAGTGACAAGTACCAGTGACTTGTGACCAGTGACCAGTGACCTGTGACTTGTGACCAGTGACCAGTGGCCAGTGACCACTGACCAGTGACAAGTGACCAGTGACTTTTGACCAGTGACCAGTGACCAGTGGCCAGTGACCAGCGACAGTGACCATTGACCAGCGATAGTGACCAATGACCAGTGACCAGTGACAAGTGACCAGTGACCAGTGACCAGTGACCAGTGACCAGTGACCAGTGACCAGTGACCAGTGACCAGTGACCATTGACCGGTGACCAGTGACCAGTGACCAGCGACAGTGACCATTGACCAGTGACCAGTAACCAGTGACCATTGACCAGTGACCAGTGACCAGTGACCAGTGACCAGTGACCAGTGACCAGCCACAGTGACCAGTTACCAGTGACCAGTGACCGGTGATCAGTGACTAGCGACCAGTGAACAGTGACCCGTGACCAGTGACCATTGACCTGTGACCAGTGACCAGTGACCAGTGACCAGTGACCTGTGACCAGTGACCAGTGACCATTGACCTGTGACCAGTGACCAGTGACCAGTGACCACTGACCAGTGATAAGTGACCAGCGACTTTTGACCAGTGACCAGTGTCCAGTGACCAGTGACCAGTGACCAGCGACAGTGACCATTGACCAGCGATAGTGACCATTGACCAGTGACCAGTGACCAGTGACCAGTGACCAGTGACCAGCGATAGTGAACACTGACCAGTGACAAGTGACCAGTGACTTGTGACCAGTGACCAGTGACCTGTGACTTGTGACCAGTGACCAGTGGCCAGTGACCACTGACCAGTGACAAGTGACCAGTGACTTTTGACCAGTGACCAGTGACCAGTGGCCAGTGACCAGCGACAGTGACCATTGACCAGCGATAGTGACCAATGACCAGTGACCAGTGACCAGTGACCAGTGACCAGTGACCAGTGACCAGTGACCAGTGACCAGTGACCATTGACCGGTGAAGAGTGACCAGTGACCAGCGACCAGTGATAGTGACCATTGACCCGTGACCAGTGACCAGTGGCCAGTGACTTGTGACCAGTGACCAGTGACCAGTGACCAGTGACCAGTGACCAGTAACCAGTGACCAGTGACAATTGACCTGTGTCCAGTGACCAGTGACCAGTGACCAGTGACCAGTGACCAGTGACCAGCGACAAAGACCATTGTCCAGTGGCCAGTGACCAGTGACCAGTGACCAGTGACCAGTGACCAGTGACCAGTGACCAGTGACCAGTGACCAGTGACCAGTGACCAGTGACCACTGACAATTGACCTGTGACCAGTGACCAGTGACCAGTGACCAGTGACCAGTGACCAGTGACCACTGACCAGTGACAAGTGACTTTTGACCAGTGACTTTTGACCAGTGACCAGTGACCAGTGACCAGTGACCAGCGACAGTGACCAGTGACCAGTGACCAGCGACAGTGACCATTTACCAGCGACAGTGACCAGTGACCAGTGACCAGTGAATAGTGACCAGTGACCAGTGACCAGCGACAGTGACCATTGACCAGTGACCACTGACCAGTGACCAGTGACCAGTGACCAGTGACCAGTGACCAGTGACCAGCGATAGTGACCATTGACCAGTGACCAGTGACCATTGACCTGTGACCAGTGACCAGTGACCAGTGACCAGTGACCAGTGACCTGTGACGAGTGACCAGTGACCAGTGACCAGTGACCACTGACCAGTGATAAGTGACCAGTGACTTTTGACCAGTGACCAGCGACAGTGACCATTGACCAGCGATAGTGACCATTGACCAGTGACCAGTGACCAGTGACCAGTGACCAGTGACCAGCGATAGTGACCATTGACCAGTGACCAGTGACCAGTGACCAGTGACCAGTGAACTTTGACCTGTGACCAGTGACCAGTGACCAGTGAATAGTGACCAGTGACCAGTGACCAGCGACAGTGACCATTGACCAGTGACCAGTGATAAGTGACCAGCGACATTTGACCAGTGACCAGTGTCCAGTGACCAGTGACCAGTGACCAGCGACAGTGACCATTGACCAGCGATAGTGACCATTGACCAGTGACCAGTGACCAGTGACCAGTGACCAGTGACCAGCGATAGTGAACACTGACCAGTGACAAGTACCAGTGACTTGTGACCAGTGACCAGTGACCTGTGACTTGTGACCAGTGACCAGTGGCCAGTGACCACTGACCAGTGACAAGTGACCAGTGACTTTTGACCAGTGACCAGTGACCAGTGGCCAGTGACCAGCGACAGTGACCATTGACCAGCGATAGTGACCAATGACCAGTGACCTGTGACAAGTGACCAGTGACCAGTGACCAGTGACCAGTGACCAGTGACCAGTGACCAGTGACCAGTGACCATTGACCGGTGACCAGTGACCAGTGACCAGCGACAGTGACCATTGACCAGTGACCAGTAACCAGTGACCAGTGACCAGTGACCAGTGACCAGTGACCAGTGACCAGCCACAGTGACCAGTTACCAGTGACCAGTGACCGGTGACCAGTGACTAGCGACCAGTGAACAGTGACCCGTGACCAGTGACCATTGACCTGTGACCAGTGACCAGTGACCAGTGACCAGTGACCAGTGACCTGTGACCAGTGACCAGTGACCATTGACCTGTGACCAGTGACCAGTGACCAGTGACCACTGACCAGTGATAAGTGACCAGCGACTTTTGACCTGTGACCAGTGTCCAGTGACCAGTGACCACTGACCAGCGACAGTGACCATTGACCAGCGATAGTGACCATTGACCAGTGACCAGTGACCAGTGACCAGTGACCAGTGACCAGCGATAGTGAACACTGACCAGTGACAAGTGACCAGTGACTTGTGACCAGTGACCAGTGACCTGTGACATGTGACCAGTGACCAGTGGCCAGTGACCACTGACCAGTGACAAGTGACCAGTGACTTTTGACCAGTGACCAGTGACCAGTGGCCAGTGACCAGCGACAGTGACCATTGACCAGCGATAGTGACCAATGACCAGTGACCAGTGACCAGTGACCAGTGATCAGTGACCAGTGACCAGTGACCAGTGACCAGTGACCATTGACCGGTGAAGAGTGACCAGTGACCAGCGACCAGTGATAGTGACCATTGACCCGTGACCAGTGACCAGTGACCAGTGACTTGTGACCAGTGACCAGTGACCAGTGACCACTGACCAGTGATAAGTGACCAGCGACTTTTGACCAGTGACCAGTGTCCAGTGACCAGTGACCAGTGACCAGCGACAGTGTCCATTGACCAGCGATAGTGACCATTGACCAGTGACCAGTGACCAGTGACCAGTGACCAGTGACCAGCGATAGTGAACACTGACCAGTGACAAGTACCAGTGACTTGTGACCAGTGACCAGTGACCTGTGACTTGTGACCAGTGACCAGTGGCCAGTGACCACTGACCAGTGACAAGTGACCAGTGACTTTTGACCAGTGACCAGTGACCAGTGGCCAGTGACCAGCGACAGTGACCATTGACCAGCGATAGTGACCAATGACCAGTGACCAGTGACAAGTGACCAGTGACCAGTGACCAGTGACCAGTGACCAGTGACCAGTGACCAGTGACCAGTGACCAGTGACCATTGACCGGTGACCAGTGACCAGTGTCCAGCGACAGTGGCCATTGACCAGTGACCAGTAACCAGTGACCATTGACCAGTGACCAGTGACCAGTGACCAGTGACCAGCCACAGTGACAAGTACCAGTGACTTGTGACCAGTGACCAGTGACCAGCGACAGTGACCATTGACCAGTGACCAGTGACCAGTGACCAGTGACAAGTGACCAGCGACCAGTGACCAGTGACCTGTGTCCAGTGACCAGTGACCATTGACCTGTGACCAGTGACCAGTGGCAAGTGACCAGCGACCAGTGGCCACTGACCAGTGACAAGTGACCAGTGACTTGTGACCAGTGTACCAGTGACCTGTGACTTGTGACCAGTGACCAGTGGCCAGTGACCAGTGACCAGTGACAAGTGACCACTGACCAGTGACCAGTGACCAGTGACAAGTGACCTGTAACTTGTGACCAGTAACCAGTGACCAGTGACCAGTGACCAGTAACCAGTGACCAGTGACCAGCGACAGTGACCATTGACCCGTGACCAGTGACCAGTGACCAGTGACTTGTGACCAGTGACCAGTGACCAGTGACCAGTGACCAGTGACCAGTGACCAGTGACCTGTAACCAGTGACCAGTGACACGTGACCAGTGACCACTGACCAGTGACAAGTGACAAGTGACTTTTGACCAGTGACCAGTGACCAGTGGCCAGTGACCAGCGACAATGACCATTGACCAGCGATAGAGACCAATGACCAGTGACCAGTGACCAGTGACCAGTGGCCAGTGACCAGTGACAATTGACCTGTGACCAGTGACCAGTGACCAGTGACCAGTGACCAGTGACCAGTGACCACTGACCAGTGATAAGTGACCAGTGACTTTTGACCTGTGACCAGTGTCCAGTGACCAGTGACCAGTGACCAGTGACCAGTGACCAGTGACCAGTGACCAGTGACCAGTGACCAGTGACCAGCGATAGTGAACACTGACCAGTAACAAGTGACCAGTGACTTGTGACCAGTGACGAGTGACCTGTGACTTGTGACCAGTGACCAGTGGCCAGTGACCAGTGACCAGTGACAAGTGACCAGTGACCAGTGACCAGTGACCAGTGACCAGTGACAAGTGACCAGTGACTTGTGACCAGTAACCAGTGACCAGTGACCAGTGACCAGTGACCAGCGACAGTGACCATTGACCTGTGACCAGTGACCAGTGACCAGTGACCAGCGACAGTGACCATTGACCAGCGATAGTGACCATTGACCAGTGACCAGTGACCAGTGACCATTGACCTGTGACCAGTGACCAGTGACCAGTGACCAGTGACCACTGACCAGTGATAAGTGCCCAGCGACTTTTGACCAGTGACCAGTGTCCAGTTACCAGTGACCAGTGACCAGCGACAGTGACCATTGACCAGCGATAGTGACCATTGACCAGTGACCAGTGACCAGTGTCCAGTGACCAGCGATAGTGAACACTGACCAGTGACAAGTGACCAGTGACTTGTGACCAGTGACCAGTGACCTGTGACTTGTGACCAGTGACCAGTGGCCAGTGTCCAGTGACCAGTGACAAGTGACCAGTGACCAGTGACCAGTGACCAGTGACCAGTGACCAGCGACAAGTGACCAGTGACTTGTGACCAGTAACCAGTGACCAGTGACCAGTGACCAGTGACCAGCGACAGTGACCATTGACCTGTGACCAGTGACCAGTGACCAGTGACTTGTGACCAGTGACCAGTGACCAGTGACCAGTGACCAGTGACCAGTGGCCAGCGACCAGTGAACAGTGACCCGTGACATGTGACGCGTGACCAGTGACCAGTGACCAGTGACCAGTGACCAGTGACCAGTGTCCAGTGACCAGTGACCAGTGACCATTGACCTGTGACCAGTGACCAGTGACCAGTGACAAGTGACCAGTGCCCAGTGAACATTGACCTGTGACCAGTGACCAGTGACCAGTGACCAGTGACCAGTGACCAGTGACCAGTGAATAGTGACCAGTGACCAGCGGCAGTGACCATTGACCAGTGACCAGTGACCAGTGACAATTGACCAGTGACCAGTGACCAGCCACAGTGACCAGATACCAGTGACCAGTGACCGGTGACCAGTGACTAGCGACCAGTGAACAGTGACCCGTGACCAGTGACCATTGACCTGTGACCAGTGACCAGTGACCAGTGACCAGTGACCTGTGACCAGTGACCAGTGACCATTGACCTGTGACCAGTGACCAGTGGCCAGTGACCACTGACCAGTGATAAGTGACCAGTGACTTTTGACCAGTGACCAGTGACCAGTGACCATTGACCAGTGACCAGTGACCTGTGACCAGTGACCAGCCACAGTGACCAGTGACCAGTGACCAGTGTCCGGTAACCAGTGACTAGCGACCAGTGAACAGTGACCCGTGACATGTGACGCGTGACCAGTGACCAGTGACCAGTGACCAGTGTCCAGTGACCAGTGACCAGTGACCATTGACCTGTGACCAGTGACCAGTGACCAGTGACCAGTGAATAGTGACCAGTGACCAGTGACCAGCGACAGTGACCATTGACCAGTGACCAGTGACCAGTGACCATTGACCAGTGACCAGTGACCAGTGACCAGTGACCAGCCACAGTGACCAGTTACCAGTGACCAGTGACCGGTGACCAGTGACTAGCGACCAGTGAACTGTGACCCGTGACCAGTGACCATTGACCTGTGACCAGTGACCAGTGACCAGTGACCAGTAACCTGTGACCAGTGACCAGTGACAATTGACCTGTGACCAGTGACCAGTGACCAGTGACCAGTGACCACTGACCAGTGATAAGTGACCAGTGACTTTTGACCAGTGACCAGTGTCCAGTGACCAGTGACCAGTGACCAGCGACAGTGACCATTGACCAGCGATAGTGACCATTGACCAATGACCAGTGACCAGTGACCAGCGATAGTGACCATTTTCCTGTGACCAGTGACCAGTGACCATTGACCAGTGACCAGTGACCAGTGACCAGTGACCAGCCACAGTGACCAGTTACCAGTGACCAGTGACCGGTGACCAGTGACTAGCGACCAGTGAACAGTGACCCGTGACCAGTGACCATTGAACTGTGACCAGTGACCAGTGACCAGTGACCAGTGACCTGTGACCAGTGACCAGTGACAATTGACCTGTGACCAGTGACCAGTGACCAGTGACCGGTGACCAGTGACTAGCGACCACTGAACAGTGACCCGTGACCCGTGACCATTGAACTGTGACCAGGGACCAGTGACCAGTGACCAGTGACCAGTGTCCAGTGACCAGTGACCAGTGACCAGCGACAGTGACCATTGACCAGTGACCAGTGACCAGTGACCATTGACCAGTGACCAGTGACCAGTGACCAGTGACCAGTGAGCAGTGACCAGTGACCAGTGAACTTTGACCTGTGACCAGTGACCAGTGACCAGTGACCGGTGACCAGTGACTAGCGACCAGTGAACAGTGACCCGTGACCAGTGACCATTGAACTGTGACCAGTGACCAGTGACCAGTGACCAGTGACCAGTGACCAGTGTCCAGTGACCAGTGACCAGTGACCAGCGACAGTGACCATTGACCAGTGACCAGTGACCAGTGACCATTGACCAGTGACCAGTGACCAGTGACCAGTGATCAGTGAGCAGTGACCAGTGACCAGTGAACTTTGACCTGTGACCAGTGACCAGTGACCAGTGAATAGTGACCAGTGTCCAGTGACCAGCGACAGTGACCATTGACCAGTGACCAGTGACCAGTGACCATTGACCTGTGACCAGTGACCAGTGACCAGTGACCAGTGACCTGTGACCAGTGACCAGTGACCACTGACCAGTGATAAGTGACCAGTGACTTTTGACCAGTGACCAGTGACCAGTGACCATTGACCAGTGACCAGTGACCAGTGACTTGTGACCAGTAACCAGTGACCAGTGACCAGTGACCAGTGACCAGTGACCAGTGACCAGCGACAGTGACCATTGACCCGTGACCAGTGACCATTGACCTGTGACCAGTGACCAGTGACCAGTGACCACTGACTAGTGATAAGTGACCAGTGACTTTTCACCAGTGACCAGTGACCAGTGACCATTGACCAGTGACCAGTGACCAGTGACCACTGACCAGTGATAAGTGACCAGCCACTTTTGACCAGCGACCAGTGTCCAGTGACCAGTGACCAGTGACCAGCGACAGTGACCATTGACCAGCGATAGTGACCATTGACCAGTGACCAGTGACCAGTGACCAGTGACCTGTGACCAGTGACCAGTGACCAGTGACCTGTGACCAGTGACCAGTGACCATTGACCTGTGACCAGTGACCAGTGACCAGTGACCACTGACCAGTGACAAGTGACCAGCGACTTTTGACCAGTGACCAGTGACCAGTGGCCAGTGACCAGCGACAGTGACCATTGACCAGCGATAGAGACCAATGACCAGTGACCAGTGACCAGTGACCAGTGACCAGTGGCCAGTGACCAGTGACAATTGACCTGTGACCAGTGACCAGTGACCAGTGACCAGTGACCAGTGACCACTGACCAGTGATAAGTGACCAGTGACTTTTGACCTGTGACCAGTGTCCAGTGACCAGTGACCAGTGACCAGTGACCATTGACCTGTGACCAGTGTCCAGTGACCAGTGACCAGTGACCAGTGACCGGTGACCTGTGACCAGTGACCAGTGACAATTGACCTGTGACCAGTGACCAGTGACCAGTGACCAGTGACCAGTGACCACTGTCCAGTGATAAGTGACCAGTGACTTTTGACCAGTGACCAGTGTCCAGTGACCAGTAACCAGTGACCAGCGACAGTGACCATTGACCAGCGATAGTGACCATTGACCAGTCACCAGTGACCAGTGACCAGCGATAGTGACCATTGACCAGTGACCAGTGACCAGTGACCATTGACCAGTGACCAGTGACCAGTGACCAGTGACCAGTGACCAGTGACCAGCCACAGTGACCAGTGACCAGTGACCAGTGACCGGTGACCAGTGACTAGCGACCAGTGAACAGTGACACGTGATATGTGACGCGTGACCAGTGACCAGTGACCAGTGACCAGTGACCAGTGACCAGTGACCAGTGTCCAGTGACCAGTGACCAGCGACAGTGACCATTGACCAGCGATAGTGACCATTGACCAGTGACCAGTGACCAGTGACCAGCGACAGTGACCATTGACCAGCGATAGTGACCATTGACCAGTGACCAGTGACCAGTGACCAGCGATAGTGAACACTGACCAGTGACAAGTGACCAGTGACTTGTGACCAGTGACCAGTGACCTGTGTCTTGTGACCAGTGACCAGTGGCCAGTGACCAGTGACCAGTGAAAAGTGACCAGTGACCAGTGACCAGTGACCGGTGACCAGTGACTAGCGACCAGTGAACAGTGACACGTGATATGTGACGCGTGACCAGTGACCAGTGACCAGTGACCAGTGACCAGTGACCAGTGACCAGCGATAGTGAACACTGACCAGTGACAAGTGACCAGTGACTTGTGACCAGTGACCAGTGACCAGTGACTTGTGACCAGTGACCAGTGGCCAGTGTCCAGTGACCAGTGACAAGTGACCAGTGACCAGTGACCAGTGACCAGTGACCAGTGACCAGTGACCAGCGACAGTGACCATTTACCAGCGACAGTGACCAGTGACATGTGACCAGTGACCAGTGACCAGTGACCATTGACCAGTGACCAGTGACCAGTGACCAGTGACCAGCGACCAGTGACAGTGACCATTGACCCGTGACCAGTGACCAGTGACCAGTGACCAGTGACCAGTGACTTGTGACCAGTGACCAGTGACCAGTGACCAGTAACCAGTGACCAGTGACAATTGACCTGTGACCAGCGACAGTGACCATTGACCAGTGACCACTGACCAGTGACCAGTGACCAGTGACCAGTGACCAGTGACCATTGACCGGTGACCAGTGACCAGTGACCAGCGACCAGTGACAGTGACCATTGACCCGTGACCAGCGACAGTGACCAGTGACATGTGACCAGTGACCAGTGACCAGTGACCAGTGACCAGTGACCAGTGACCAGCGATAGCGAACACTGACCAGTGACAAGTGACCAGTGACATGTGACCAGTGACCAGTGACCAGCGACAGTGACCAGTGACCAGTGACCAGCGACAGTGACCATTTACCAGCGACAGTGACCAGTGACATGTGACCAGTGACCAGTGACCAGTGACCATTGACCAGTGGCCAGTGACCAACAAAAGTGACCAGTGACCAGTGTCCAGTGACCAGTGACCAGTGAATAGTGACCAGTGACCAGTGACCAGCGACAGTGACCATTGACCAGTGACCACTGACCAGTGACCAGTGACCAGTGACCAGTGACCAGTGACCATTGACCGGTGACCAGTGACCAGTGACCAGCGACCAGTGACAGTGACCATTGACCCGTGACCAGTGACCAGTGACCAGTGACCAGTGACCAGTGACTTGTGACCAGTGACCAGTGACCAGTGACCAGTAACCAGTGACCAGTGACAATTGACCTGTGACCAGTGACCAGTGACCAGTGACCAGTGACCAGTGACCAGCGACAGTGACCATTGTCCAGTGGCCAGTGACCAGTGACAAGTGACCAGTGACCAGGGACCAGTGACCAGTGACCAGTGACCAGTGAGCAGTGACCAGCGACAGTGACCATTGACCAGTGACCAGTGACCAGTGACCAGTGACAAGTGACCAGCGACCAGTGACCAGTGACCTGTGTCCAGTGACCAGTGACCATTGACCTGTGACCAGTGACCAGAGGCAAGTGACCAGCGACCAGTGGCCACTGACCAGTGACAAGTGACCAGTGACTTGTGACCAGTGACCAGTGACCTGTGACTTGTGACCAGTGACCAGTGGCCAGTGACCAGTGACCAGTGACAAGTGACCACTGACCAGTGACCAGTGACCAGTGACCAGTGACAAGTGACCTGTAACTTGTGACCAGTAACCAGTGACCAGTGACCAGTGACCAGTAACCAGTGACCAGTGACCAGCGACAGTGACCATTGACCCGTGACCAGTGACCAGTGACCAGTGACTTGTGACCAGTGACCAGTGACCAGTGACCAGTGACCAGTGACCTGTAACCAGTGACCAGTGACACGTGACCAGTGACCACTGACCAGTGACAAGTGACAAGTGACTTTTGACCAGTGACCAGTGACCAGTGGCCAGTGACCAGCGACAATGACCATTGACCAGCGATAGAGACCAATGACCAGTGACCAGTGACCAGTGACCAGTGGCCAGTGACCAGTGACAATTGACCTGTGACCTGTGACTTGTGACCAGTGACCAGTGGCCAGTGACCACTGACCAGTGACAAGTGACCAGTGACTTTTGACCAGTGACCAGTGACCAGTGGCCAGTGACCAGCGACAGTGACCATTGACCAGCGATAGTGACCAATGACCAGTGACCAGTGACCAGTGACCAGTGACCAGTGACCAGTGACCAGTGACCAGTGACCAGTGACCATTGACCGGTGAAGAGTGACCAGTGACCAGCGACCAGTGATAGTGACCATTGACCCGTGACCAGTGACCAGTGGCCAGTGACTTGTGACCAGTGACCAGTGACCAGTGACCAGTGACCAGTGACCAGTAACCAGTGACCAGTGACAATTGACCTGTGTCCAGTGACCAGTGACCAGTGACCAGTGACCAGTGACCAGTGACCAGCGACAAAGACCATTGTCCAGTGGCCAGTGACCAGTGACCAGTGACCAGTGACCAGTGACCAGTGACCAGTGACCAGTGACCAGTGACCAGTGACCAGTGACCAGTGACCACTGACAATTGACCTGTGACCAGTGACCAGTGACCAGTGACCAGTGACCAGTGACCAGTGACCAGTGACCAGTGACCACTGACAATTGACCTGTGACCAGTGACCAGTGACCAGTGACCAGTGACCAGTGACCAGTGACCACTGACCAGTGACAAGTGACTTTTGACCAGTGACTTTTGACCAGTGGCCAGTGACCAGTGACCAGTGACCAGCGACAGTGACCAGTGACCAGTGACCAGCGACAGTGACCATTTACCAGCGACAGTGACCAGTGACCAGTGACCAGTGAATAGTGACCAGTGACCAGTGACCAGCGACAGTGACCATTGACCAGTGACCACTGACCAGTGACCAGTGACCAGTGACCAGTGACCAGTGACCAGCGATAGTGACCATTGACCAGTGACCAGTGACCATTGACCTGTGACCAGTGACCAGTGACCAGTGACCAGTGACCAGTGACCTGTGACGAGTGACCAGTGACCAGTGACCAGTGACCACTGACCAGTGATAAGTGACCAGTGACTTTTGACCAGTGACCAGCGACAGTGACCATTGAACAGCGATAGTGACCATTGACCAGTGACCAGTGACCAGTGACCAGTGACCAGTGACCAGCGATAGTGACCATTGACCAGTGACCAGTGACCAGTGACCAGTGAACTTTGACCTGTGACCAGTGACCAGTGACCAGTGAATAGTGACCAGTGACCAGTGACCAGCGACAGTGACCATTGACCAGTGACCAGTGATAAGTGACCAGCGACATTTGACCAGTGACCAGTGTCCAGTGACCAGTGACCAGTGACCAGCGACAGTGACCATTGACCAGCGATAGTGACCATTGACCAGTGACCAGTGACCAGTGACCAGTGACCAGTGACCAGCGATAGTGAACACTGACCAGTGACAAGTACCACTGACCAGTGATAAGTGGCCAGCGACTTTTGACCAGTGACCAGTGTCCAGTGACCAGTGACCAGTGACCAGCGACAGTGTCCATTGACCAGCGATAGTGACCATTGACCAGTGACCAGTGACCAGTGACCAGTGACCAGTGACCAGCGATAGTGAACACTGACCAGTGACAAGTACCAGTGACTTGTGACCAGTGACCAGTGACCTGTGACTTGTGACCAGTGACCAGTGGCCAGTGACCACTGACCAGTGACAAGTGACCAGTGACTTTTGACCAGTGACCAGTAACCAGTGACCAGTGACCAGTGACCAGTGACCAGTGACCAGTGACCAGCCACAGTGACCAGTTACCAGTGACCAGTGACCGGTGACCAGTGACTAGCGACCAGTGAACAGTGACCCGTGACCAGTGACCATTGACCTGTGACCAGTGACCAGTGACCAGTGACCAGTGACCAGTGACCTGTGACCAGTGACCAGTGACCATTGACCTGTGACCAGTGACCAGTGACCAGTGACCACTGACCAGTGATAAGTGACCAGCGACTTTTGACCTGTGACCAGTGTCCAGTGACCAGTGACCACTGACCAGCGACAGTGACCATTGACCAGCGATAGTGACCATTGACCAGTGACCAGTGACCAGTGACCAGTGACCAGTGACCAGCGATAGTGAACACTGACCAGTGACAAGTGACCAGTGACTTGTGACCAGTGACCAGTGACCTGTGACATGTGACCAGTGACCAGTGGCCAGTGAGCACTGACCAGTGACAAGTGACCAGTGACTTTTGACCAGTGACCAGTGACCAGTGGCCAGTGACCAGCGACAGTGACCATTGACCAGCGATAGTGACCAATGACCAGTGACCAGTGACCAGTGACCAGTGACCAGTGACCAGTGACCAGTGACCAGTGACCAGTGACCATTGACCGGTGAAGAGTGACCAGTGACCAGCGACCAGTGATAGTGACCATTGACCCGTGACCAGTGACCAGTGACCAGTGACTTGTGACCAGTGACCAGTGACCAGTGACCACTGACCAGTGATAAGTGACCAGCGACTTTTGACCAGTGACCAGTGTCCAGTGACCAGTGACCAGTGACCAGCGACAGTGTCCATTGACCAGCGATAGTGACCATTGACCAGTGACCAGTGACCAGTGACCAGTGACCAGTGACCAGCGATAGTGAACACTGACCAGTGACAAGTACCAGTGACTTGTGACCAGTGACCAGTGACCTGTGACTTGTGACCAGTGACCAGTGGCCAGTGACCACTGACCAGTGACAAGTGACCAGTGACTTTTGACCAGTGACCAGTGACCAGTGGCCAGTGACCAGCGACAGTGACCATTGACCAGCGATAGTGACCAATGACCAGTGACCAGTGACAAGTGACCGGTGACCAGTGACCAGTGACCAGTGACCAGTGACCAGTGACCAGTGACCAGTGACCAGTGACCATTGACCGGTGACCAGTGACCAGTGACCAGCGACAGTGACCATTGACCAGTGACCAGTAACCAGTGACCATTGACCAGTGACCAGTGACCAGTGACCAGTGACCAGTGACCAGTGACCAGCCACAGTGACAAGTACCAGTGACTTGTGACCAGTGACCAGTGACCAGCGACAGTGACCATTGACCAGTGACCAGTGACCAGTGACTAGTGACAAGTGACCAGCGACCAGTGACCAGTGACCTGTGTCCAGTGACCAGTGACCATTGACCTGTGACCAGTGACCAGTGGCAAGTGACCAGCGACCAGTGGCCACTGACCAGTGACAAGTGACCAGTGACTTGTGACCAGTGTACCAGTGACCTGTGACTTGTGACCAGTGACCAGTGGCCAGTGACCAGTGACCAGTGACAAGTGACCACTGACCAGTGACCAGTGACCAGTGACCAGTGACAAGTGACCTGTAACTTGTGACCAGTAACCAGTGACCAGTGACCAGTGACCAGTAACCAGTGACCAGTGACCAGCGACAGTGACCATTGACCCGTGACCAGTGACCAGTGACCAGTGACTTGTGACCAGTGACCAGTGACCAGTGACCAGTGACCAGTGACCAGTGACCAGTGACCTGTAACCAGTGACCAGTGACACGTGACCAGTGACCACTGACCAGTGACAAGTGACAAGTGACTTTTGACCAGTGACCAGTGACCAGTGGCCAGTGACCAGCGACAATGACCATTGACCAGCGATAGAGACCAATGACCAGTGACCAGTGACCAGTGACCAGTGGCCAGTGACCAGTGACAATTGACCTGTGACCAGTGACCAGTGACCAGTGACCAGTGACCAGTGACCAGTGACCACTGACCAGTGATAAGTGACCAGTGACTTTTGACCTGTGACCAGTGTCCAGTGACCAGTGACCAGTGACCAGTGACCAGTGACCAGTGACCAGTGACCAGTGACCAGTGACCAGTGACCAGCGATAGTGAACACTGACCAGTAACAAGTGACCAGTGACTTGTGACCAGTGACGAGTGACCTGTGACTTGTGACCAGTGACCAGTGGCCAGTGACCAGTGACCAGTGACAAGTGACCAGTGACCAGTGACCAGTGACCAGTGACCAGTGACAAGTGACCAGTGACTTGTGACCAGTAACCAGTGACCAGTGACCAGTGACCAGTGACCAGCGACAGTGACCATTGACCTGTGACCAGTGACCAGTGACCAGTGACCAGCGACAGTGACCATTGACCAGCGATAGTGACCATTGACCAGTGACCAGTGACCAGTGACCATTGACCTGTGACCAGTGACCAGTGACCAGTGACCAGTGACCACTGACCAGTGATAAGTGCCCAGCGACTTTTGACCAGTGACCAGTGTCCAGTTACCAGTGACCAGTGACCAGCGACAGTGACCATTGACCTGCGATAGTGACCATTGACCAGTGACCAGTGACCAGTGTCCAGTGACCAGCGATAGTGAACACTGACCAGTGACAAGTGACCAGTGACTTGTGACCAGTGACCAGTGACCTGTGACTTGTGACTAGTGACCAGTGGCCAGTGTCCAGTGACCAGTGACAAGTGACCAGTGACCAGTGACCAGTGACCAGTGACCAGTGACCAGCGACAAGTGACCAGTGACTTGTGACCAGTAACCAGTGACCAGTGACCAGTGACCAGTGACCAGCGACAGTGACCATTGACCTGCGACCAGTGACCAGTGACCAGTGACTTGTGACCAGTGACCAGTGACCAGTGACCAGTGACCAGTGACCAGTGGCCAGCGACCAGTGAACAGTGACCCGTGACATGTGACGCGTGACCAGTGACCAGTGACCAGTGACCAGTGACCAGTGACCAGTGTCCAGTGACCAGTGACCAGTGACCATTGACCTGTGACCAGTGACCAGTGACCAGTGACAAGTGACCAGTGCCCAGTGAACATTGACCTGTGACCAGTGACCAGTGACCAGTGACCAGTGACCAGTGACCAGTGACCAGTGACCAGTGAATAGTGACCAGTGACCAGCGGCAGTGACCATTGACCAGTGACCAGTGACCAGTGACAATTGACCAGTGACCAGTGACCAGCCACAGTGACCAGATACCAGTGACCAGTGACCGGTGACCAGTGACTAGCGACCAGTGAACAGTGACCCGTGACCAGTGACCATTGACCTGTGACCAGTGACCAGTGACCAGTGACCAGTGACCTGTGACCAGTGACCAGTGACCATTGACCTGTGACCAGTGACCAGTGGCCAGTGACCACTGACCAGTGATAAGTGACCAGTGACTTTTGACCAGTGACCAGTGACCAGTGACCATTGACCAGTGACCAGTGACCTGTGACCAGTGACCAGCCACAGTGACCAGTGACCAGTGACCAGTGTCCGGTAACCAGTGACTAGCGACCAGTGAACAGTGACCCGTGACATGTGACGCGTGACCAGTGACCAGTGACCAGTGACCAGTGTCCAGTGACCAGTGACCAGTGACCATTGACCTGTGACCAGTGACCAGTGACCAGTGACCAGTGACCAGTGAATAGTGACCAGTGACCAGTGACCAGCGACAGTGACCATTGACCAGTGACCAGTGACCAGTGACCATTGACCAGTGACCAGTGACCAGTGACCAGTGACCAGCCACAGTGACCAGTTACCAGTGACCAGTGACCGGTGACCAGTGACTAGCGACCAGTGAACTGTGACCCGTGACCAGTGACCATTGACCTGTGACCAGTGACCAGTGACCAGTGACCAGTAACCTGTGACCAGTGACCAGTGACAATTGACCTGTGACCAGTGACCAGTGACCAGTGACCAGTGACCACTGACCAGTGATAAGTGACCAGTGACTTTTGACCAGTGACCAGTGTCCAGTGACCAGTGACCAGTGACCAGCGACAGTGACCATTGACCAGCGATAGTGACCATTGACCAATGACCAGTGACCAGTGACCAGCGATAGTGACCATTTTCCTGTGACCAGTGACCAGTGACCATTGACCAGTGACCAGTGACCAGTGACCAGTGACCAGCCACAGTGACCAGTTACCAGTGACCAGTGACCGGTGACCAGTGACTAGCGACCAGTGAACAGTGACCCGAGACCAGTGACCATTGAACTGTGACCAGTGACCAGTGACCAGTGACCAGTGACCTGTGACCAGTGACCAGTGACAATTGACCTGTGACCAGTGACCAGTGACCAGTGACCGGTGACCAGTGACTAGCGACCACTGAACAGTGACCCGTGACCCGTGACCATTGAACTGTGACCAGGGACCAGTGACCAGTGACCAGTGACCAGTGTCCAGTGACCAGTGACCAGTGACCAGCGACAGTGACCATTGACCAGTGACCAGTGACCAGTGACCATTGACCAGTGACCAGTGACCAGTGACCAGTGACCAGTGAGCAGTGACCAGTGACCAGTGAACTTTGACCTGTGACCAGTGACCAGTGACCAGTGACCGGTGACCAGTGACTAGCGACCAGTGAACAGTGACCCGTGACCAGTGACCATTGAACTGTGACCAGTGACCAGTGACCAGTGACCAGTGACCAGCGACAGTGACCATTGACCAGTGACCAGTGACCAGTGACCATTGACCAGTGACCAGTGACCAGTGACCAGTGATCAGTGAGCAGTGACCAGTGACCAGTGAACTTTGACCTGTGACCAGTGACCAGTGACCAGTGAATAGTGACCAGTGACCAGTGACCAGCGACAGTGACCATTGACCAGTGACCAGTGACCAGTGACCATTGACCTGTGACTAGTGACCAGTGACCAGTGACCAGTGACCTGTGACCAGTGACCAGTGACCACTGACCAGTGATAAGTGACCAGTGACTTTTGTCCAGTGACCAGTGACCAGTGACCATTGACCAGTGACCAGTGACCAGTGACTTGTGACCAGTAACCAGTGACCAGTGACCAGTGACCAGTGACCAGTGACCAGTGACCAGCGACAGTGACCATTGACCCGTGACCAGTGACCATTGACCTGTGACCAGTGACCAGTGACCAGTGACCACTGACCAGTGATAAGTGACCAGTGACTTTTCACCAGTGACCAGTGACCAGTGACCATTGACCAGTGACCAGTGACCAGTGACCACTGACCAGTGATAAGTGACCAGCCACTTTTGACCAGCGACCAGTGTCCAGTGACCAGTGACCAGTGACCAGCGACAGTGACCATTGACCAGCGATAGTGACCATTGACCAGTGACCAGTGACCAGTGACCAGTGACCTGTGACCAGTGACCAGTGACCAGTGACCAGTGACCTGTGACCAGTGACCAGTGACCATTGACCTGTGACCAGTGACCAGTGACCAGTGACCACTGACCAGTGACAAGTGACAAGTGACTTTTGACCAGTGACCAGTGACCAGTGGCCAGTGACCAGCGACAGTGACCATTGACCAGCGATAGAGACCAATGACCAGTGACCAGTGACCAGTGACCAGTGACCAGTGGCCAGTGACCAGTGACAATTGACCTGTGACCAGTGACCAGTGACCAGTGACCAGTGACCAGTGACCACTGACCAGTGATAAGTGACCAGTGACTTTTGACCTGTGACCAGTGTCCAGTGACCAGTGACCAGTGACCAGTGACCATTGACCTGTGACCAGTGTCCAGTGACCAGTGACCGGTGACCTGTGACCAGTGACCAGTGACAATTGACCTGTGACCAGTGACCAGTGACCAGTGACCAGTGACCAGTGACCACTGTCCAGTGATAAGTGACCAGTGACTTTTGACCAGTGACCAGTGTCCAGTGACCAGTAACCAGTGACCAGCGACAGTGACCATTGACCAGCGATAGTGACCATTGACCAGTCACCAGTGACCAGTGACCAGCGATAGTGACCATTGACCAGTGACCAGTGACCAGTGACCATTGACCAGTGACCAGTGACCAGTGACCAGTGACCAGTGACCAGTGACCAGCCACAGTGACCAGTGACCAGTGACCAGTGACCGGTGACCAGTGACTAGCGACCAGTGAACAGTGACACGTGATATGTGACGCGTGACCAGTGACCAGTGACCAGTGACCAGTGACCAGTGACCAGTGACCAGTGTCCAGTGACCAGTGACCAGCGACAGTGACCATTGACCAGCGATAGTGACCATTGACCAGTGACCAGTGACCAGTGACCAGCGACAGTGACCATTGACCAGCGATAGTGACCATTGACCAGTGACCAGTGACCAGTGACCAGCGATAGTGAACACTGACCAGTGACAAGTGACCAGTGACTTGTGACCAGTGACCAGTGACCTGTGTCTTGTGACCAGTGACCAGTGGCCAGTGACCAGTGACCAGTGACAAGTGACCAGTGACCAGTGACCAGTGACCGGTGACCAGTGACTAGCGACCAGTGAACAGTGACACGTGATATGTGACGCGTGACCAGTGACCAGTGACCAGTGACCAGTGACCAGTGACCAGTGACCAGTGACCAGCGATAGTGAACACTGACCAGTGACAAGTGACCAGTGACTTGTGACCAGTGACCAGTGACCAGTGACTTGTGACCAGTGACCAGTGGCCAGTGTCCAGTGACCAGTGACAAGTGACCAGTGACCAGTGACCAGTGACCAGTGACCAGTGACCAGCGACAGTGACCATTTACCAGCGACAGTGACCAGTGACATGTGACCAGTGACCAGTGACCAGTGACCATTGACCAGTGACCAGTGACCAGTGACCAGTGACCAGCGACCAGTGACAGTGACCATTGACCCGTGACCAGTGACCAGTGACCAGTGACCAGTGACCAGTGACTTGTGACCAGTGACCAGTGACCAGTGACCAGTAACCAGTGACCAGTGACAATTGACCTGTGACCAGCGACAGTGACCATTGACCAGTGACCACTGACCAGTGACCAGTGACCAGTGACCAGTGACCAGTGACCATTGACCGGTGACCAGTGACCAGTGACCAGCGACCAGTGACAGTGACCATTGACCCGTGACCAGCGACAGTGACCAGTGACATGTGACCAGTGACCAGTGACCAGTGACCAGTGACCAGTGACCAGTGACCAGCGATAGAGAACACTGACCAGTGACAAGTGACCAGTGACTTGTGACCAGTGACCAGGGAGCAGCGACAGTGACCAGTGACCAGTGACCAGCGACAGTGACCATTTACCAGCGACAGTGACCAGTGACATGTGACCAGTGACCAGTGACCAGTGACCATTGACCAGTGGCCAGTGACCAACAAAAGTGACCAGTGACCAGTGACCAGTGACCAGTGACCAGTGAATAGTGACCAGTGACCAGTGACCAGCGACAGTGACCATTGACCAGTGACCACTGACCAGTGACCAGTGACCAGTGACCAGTGACCAGTGACCATTGACCGGTGACCAGTGACCAGTGACCAGCGACCAGTGACAGTGACCATTGACCCGTGACCAGTGACCAGTGACCAGTGACCAGTGACCAGTGACTTGTGACCAGTGACCAGTGACCAGTGACCAGTAACCAGTGACCAGTGACAATTGACCTGTGACCAGTGACCAGTAACCAGTGACCAGTGACCAGTGACCAGCGACAGTGACCATTGTCCAGTGGCCAGTGACCAGTGACAAGTGACCAGTGACCAGGGACCAGTGACCAGTGACCAGTGACCAGTGACCAGTGAGCAGTGACCAGCGACAGTGACCATTGACCAGTGACCAGTGACCAGTGACCAGTGACAAGTGACCAGCGACCAGTGACCAGTGACCTGTGTCCAGTGACCAGTGACCATTGACCTGTGACCAGTGACCAGAGGCAAGTGACCAGCGACCAGTGGCCACTGACCAGTGACAAGTGACCAGTGACTTGTGACCAGTGACCAGTGACCTGTGACTTGTGACCAGTGACCAGTGGCCAGTGACCAGTGACCAGTGACAAGTGACCACTGACCAGTGACCAGTGACCAGTGACCAGTGACAAGTGACCTGTAACTTGTGACCAGTAACCAGTGACCAGTGACCAGTGACCAGTAACCAGTGACCAGTGACCAGCGACAGTGACCATTGACCCGTGACCAGTGACCAGTGACCAGTGACTTGTGACCAGTGACCAGTGACCAGTGACCAGTGACCAGTGACCTGTAACCAGTGACCAGTGACACGTGACCAGTGACCACTGACCAGTGACAAGTGACAAGTGACTTTTGACCAGTGACCAGTGACCAGTGGCCAGTGACCAGCGACAATGATCATTGACCAGCGATAGAGACCAATGACCAGTGACCAGTGACCAGTGACCAGTGGCCAGTGACCAGTGACAATTGACCTGTGACCAGTGACCAGTGACCAGTGACCAGTGACCAGTGACCAGTGACCACTGACCAGTGATAAGTGACCAGTGACTTTTGACCTGTGACCAGTGTCCAGTGACCAGTGACCAGTGACCAGTGACCATTGACCTGTGACCGGTGACCAGTGATTAGCGACCAGTGAACAGTGACACGTGATATGTGACGCGTGACCAGTGACCAGTGACCAGTGACCAGTGACCAGTGACCAGTGACCAGTGACCAGTGACCAGTGACCAGTGACCAGCGATAGTGAACACTGACCAGTGACAAGTGACCAGTGACTTGTGACCAGTGACCAGTGACCTGTGACTTGTGACCAGTGACCAGTGGCCAGTGACCAGTGACCAGTGACCAGTGACCAGTGACCAGTGACCAGTGACAAGTGACCAGTGACTTGTGACCAGTAACCAGTGACCAGTGACCAGTGACCAGTGACCAGCGACAGTGACCATTGACCTGTGACCAGTGACCAGTGACCAGTGACCAGCGACAGTGACCATTGACCAGCGATAGTGACCATTGACCAGTGACCAGTGACCAGTGACCATTGACCTGTGACCAGTGACCAGTGACCAGTGACCAGTGACCACTGACCAGTGATAAGTGCCCAGCGACTTTTGACCAGTGACCAGTGTCCAGTTACCAGTGACCAGTGACCAGCGACAGTGAACATTGACCAGCGATAGTGACCATTGACCAGTGACCAGTGACCAGTGTCCAGTGACCAGCGATAGTGACCATTGACCAGTGACCAGTGACAAGTGACCAGTGACTTGTGACCAGTGACCAGTGACCTGTGACTTGTGACCAGTGACCAGTGGCCAGTGACCAGTGACCAGTGACCAGTGACCAGTGACCAGTGACCAGTGACAAGTGACCAGCGACAGTGACCATTGACCAGTGACCAGTGACCAGTGACCATTGACCTGTGACCAGTGACCAGTGACCAGTGACCAGTGACCTGTGACCAGTGACCAGTGACCACTGACCAGTGATAAGTGACCAGTGACTTTTGACCAGTGACCAGTGACCAGTGACCATTGACCTGTGACCAGTGTCCAGTGACCAGTGACCAGTGACCAGTGACCATTGACCTGTGACCAGTGACCAGTGACCAGTGACCAGTGACCAGTGACCTGTGACTAGTGACCAGTGACAATTGACCTGTGACCAGTGACCAGTGACCAGTGACCAGTGACCAGTGACCAGTGACCACTGACCAGTGATAAGTGACCAGTGACTTTTGACCAGTGACCAGTGTCCAGTGACCAGTAACCAGTGACCAGCGACAGTGACCATTGCCCAGCGATGGTGACCATTGACCAGTCACCAGTGACCAGTGACCAGCGATAGTGACCATTGACCAGTGACCAGTGACCAGTGACCAGTGACCATTGACCAGTGACCAGTGACCAGTGAATAGTGACCAGTGACCAGTGACTAGCGACAGTGACCATTGACCAGTGACCAGTGACCAGTGAACATTGACCAGTGACCAGTGACCAGTGACCAGTGACCAGTGACCAGCCACAGTGACCAGTTACCAGTGACCAGTGATAAGTGACCAGCGACTTTTGACCAGTGACCAGTGTCCAGTGACCAGTGACCAGTGTCCAGCGACAGTGACCATTGACCAGCGATAGGGACCATTGACCAGTGACCAGTGACCAGTGACCAGTGACCAGCGATAGTGAACACTGACCAGTGACAAGTGACCAGTGACTTGTGACCAGTGACCAGTGACCTGTGACTTGTGACCAGTGACCAGTGGCCAGTGACCAGTGACCAGTGACAAGTGACCAGTGACCATTGACCAGTGACCAGTGACCAGTGACAAGTGACCAGTGACTTGTGACCAGTAACCAGTGACCAGTGACCAGTGACCAGTGACCAGTGTCCAGTGACCAGTGACCAGTGACCATTGACCTGTGGCCAGTGACCAGTGACCAGTGACCAGTGACCAGTGACCAGTGAACTTTGACCTGTGACCAGTGACCAGTGACCAGTGAATAGTGACCAGTGACCAGTGACCAGCGACAGTGACCATTGACCAGTGACCAGTGACCAGTGACCATTGACCAGCCACAGTGACCAGTTACCAGTGACCAGTGACTAGCGACCAGTGAACAGTGACCCGTGACCAGTGACCATTGACCTGTGACCAGTGACCAGTGACCTGTGACCAGTGACCAGTGACCAGTGACCATTGACCTGTGACCAGTGACCAGTGACCATTGACCTGTGACCAGTGACCAGTGACCAGTGACCAGCGACCATTGACCTGTGACCAGTGACCAGTGAACAGTGACCAGTGACCTGTGACCAGTGACCAGTGACAGTTGACCTGTGACCAGTGACCAGTGACCAGTGACCAGTGACCAGTGACCACTGACCAGTGATAAGTGACCAGTGACTTTTGACCAGTGACCAGTGTCCAGTGACCAGTGACCAGTGACCAGCGACAGTGACCATTGACCAGCGATAGTGACCATTGACCAGTGACCAGTGACCAGTGACCAGTGACCAGCGATAGTGACCATTGACCAGTGACCAGTGACCATTGACCTGTGACCAGTGACCAGTGACCAGTGACCAGTGACCTGTGACAAGTGACCAGTGACCAGTGACCAGTGACCACTGACCAGTGATAAGTGACCAGTGACTTTTGACCAGTGACCAGCGACAGTGACCATTGACCAGTGACCAGTGACCAGTGACCATTGACCTGTGACCAGTGACCAGTGACCAGTGACCAGTGACCTGTGACCAGTGACCAGTGACCACTGACCAGTGATAAGTGACCAGTGACTTTTGACCAGTGACCAGTGACCAGTGACCATTGACCAGTGACCAGTGACCAGTGACTTGTGACCAGTAACCAGTGACCAGTGACCAGTGACCAGTGACCAGTGACCAGTGACCAGCGACAGTGACCATTGACCCGTGACCAGTGACCATTGACCTGTGACCAGTGACCAGTGACCAGTGACCACTGACCAGTGATAAGTGACCAGTGACTTTTCACCAGTGACCAGTGACCAGTGACTATTGACCAGTGACCAGTGACCAGTGACCACTGACCAGTGATAAGTGACCAGCCACTTTTGACCAGCGACCAGTGTCCAGTGACCAGTGACCAGTGACCAGCGACAGTGACCATTGACCAGCGATAGTGACCATTGACCAGTGACCAGTGACCAGTGACCAGTGACCTGTGACCAGTGACCAGTGACCAGTGACCAGTGACCTGTGACCAGTGACCAGTGACCATTGACCTGTGACCAGTGACCAGTGACCAGTGACCACTGACCAGTGACAAGTGACAAGTGACTTTTGACCAGTGACCAGTGACCAGTGGCCAGTGACCAGCGACAGTGACCATTGACCAGCGATAGAGACCAATGACCAGTGACCAGTGACCAGTGACCAGTGACCAGTGACCAGTGGCCAGTGACCAGTGACAATTGACCTGTGACCAGTGACCAGTGACCAGTGACCAGTGACCAGTGACCAGTGACCACTGACCAGTGATAAGTGACCAGTGACTTTTGACCAGTGACCAGTGTCCAGTGACCAGTAACCAGTGACCAGCGACAGTGACCATTGACCAGCGATAGTGACCATTGACCAGTCACCAGTGACCAGTGACCAGCGATAGTGACCATTGACCAGTGACCAGTGACCAGTGACCATTGACCAGTGACCAGTGACCAGTGACCAGTGACCAGTGACCAGTGACCAGCCACAGTGACCAGTGACCAGTGACCAGTGACCGGTGACCAGTGACTAGCGACCAGTGAACAGTGACACGTGATATGTGACGCGTGACCAGTGACCAGTGACCAGTGACCAGTGACCAGTGACCAGTGACCAGTGTCCAGTGACCAGTGACCAGTGACCATTGACCTGTGACCAGTGACCAGTGACCAGTGACCAGTGAGCAGTGACCAGTGACCAGTGAACTTTGACCTGTGACCAGTGACCAGTGACCAGTGAATAGTGACCAGTGACCAGTGACCAGCGACAGTGACCATTGACCAGCGATAGTGACCATTGACCAGTGACCAGTGACCAGTGACCAGCGATAGTGAACACTGACCAGTGACAAGTGACCAGTGACTAGTGACCAGTGACCAGTGACCTGTGTCTTGTGACCAGTGACCAGTGGCCAGTGACCAGTGACCAGTGACAAGTGACCAGTGACCAGTGACCAGTGACCGGTGACCAGTGACTAGCGACCAGTGAACAGTGACACGTGATATGTGACGCGTGACCAGTGACCAGTGACCAGTGACCAGTGACCAGTGACCAGTGACCAGTGACCAGTGACCAGCGATAGTGAACACTGACCAGTGACAAGTGACCAGTGACTTGTGACCAGTGACCAGTGACCAGTGACTTGTGACCAGTGACCAGTGGCCAGTGTCCAGTGACCAGTGACAAGTGACCAGTGACCAGTGACCAGTGACCAGTGACCAGTGACCAGCGACAGTGACCATTTACCAGCGACAGTGACCAGTGACATGTGACCAGTGACCAGTGACCAGTGACCATTGACCAGTGACCAGTGACCAGTGACCAGTGACCAGCGACCAGTGACAGTGACCATTGACCCGTGACCAGTGACCAGTGACCAGAGACCAGTGACCAGTGACTTGTGACCAGTGACCAGTGACCAGTGACCAGTAACCAGTGACCAGTGACAATTGACCTGTGACCAGCGACAGTGACCATTGACCAGTGACCACTGACCAGTGACCAGTGACCAGTGACCAGTGACCAGTGACCATTGACCGGTGACCAGTGACCAGTGACCAGCGACCAGTGACAGTGACCATTGACCCGTGACCAGCGACAGTGACCAGTGACATGTGACCAGTGACCAGTGACCAGTGACCAGTGACCAGTGACCAGTGACCAGCGATAGTGAACACTGACCAGTGACAAGTGACCAGTGACTTGTGACCAGTGACCAGTGACCAGCGACAGTGACCAGTGACCAGCGACAGTGACCATTTACCAGCGACAGTGACCAGTGACATGTGACCAGTGACCAGTGACCAGTGACCATTGACCAGTGGCCAGTGACCAACAAAAGTGACCAGTGACCAGTGACCAGTGACCAGTGACCAGTGAATAGTGACCAGTGACCAGTGACCAGCGACAGTGACCATTGACCAGTGACCACTGACCAGTGACCAGTGACCAGTGACCAGTGACCAGTGACCATTGACCGGTGACCAGTGACCAGTGACCAGCGACCAGTGACAGTGACCATTGACCCGTGACCAGTGACCAGTGACCAGTGACCAGTGACCAGTGACTTGTGACCAGTGACCAGTGACCAGTGACCAGTAACCAGTGACCAGTGACAATTGACCTGTGACCAGTGACCAGTGACCAGTGACCAGTGACCAGTGACCAGCGACAGTGACCATTGTCCAGTGGCCAGTGACCAGTGACAAGTGACCAGTGACCAGGGACCAGTGACCAGTGACCAGTGACCAGTGAGCAGTGACCAGCGACAGTGACCATTGACCAGTGACCAGTGACCAGTGACCAGTGACAAGTGACCAGCGACCAGTGACCAGTGACCTGTGTTCAGTGACCAGTGACCATTGACCTGTGACCAGTGACCAGAGGCAAGTGACCAGCGACCAGTGGCCACTGACCAGTGACAAGTGACCAGTGACTTGTGACCAGTGACCAGTGACCTGTGACTTGTGACCAGTGACCAGTGGCCAGTGACCAGTGACCAGTGACAAGTGACCACTGACCAGTGACCAGTGACCAGTGACCAGTGACAAGTGACCTGTAACTTGTGACCAGTAACCAGTGACCAGTGACCAGTGACCAGTAACCAGTGACCAGTGACCAGCGACAGTGACCATTGACCCGTGACCAGTGACCAGTGACCAGTGACTTGTGACCAGTGACCAGTGACCAGTGACCAGTGACCAGTGACCAGTGACCAGTGACCTGTAACCAGTGACCAGTGACACGTGACCAGTGACCACTGACCAGTGACAAGTGACAAGTGACTTTTGACCAGTGACCAGTGACCAGTGGCCAGTGACCAGCGACAATGACCATTGACCAGCGATAGAGACCAATGACCAGTGACCAGTGACCAGTGACCAGTGGCCAGTGACCAGTGACAATTGACCTGTGACCAGTGACCAGTGACCAGTGACCAGTGACCAGTGACCAGTGACCACTGACCAGTGATAAGTGACCAGTGACTTTTGACCTGTGACCAGTGTCCAGTGACCAGTGACCAGTGACCAGTGACCATTGACCTGTGACCGGTGACCAGTGACTAGCGACCAGTGAACAGTGACACGTGATATGTGACGCGTGACCAGTGACCAGTGACCAGTGACCAGTGACCAGTGACCAGTGACCAGTGACCAGTGACCAGTGACCAGTGACCAGCGATAGTGAACACTGACCAGTGACAAGTGACCAGTGACTTGTGACCAGTGACCAGTGACCTGTGACTTGTGACCAGTGACCAGTGGCCAGTGACCAGTGACCAGTGACAAGTGACCAGTGACCAGTGACCAGTGACCAGTGACCAGTGACAAGTGACCAGTGACTTGTGACCAGTAACCAGTGACCAGTGACCAGTGACCAGTGACCAATGACAGTGACCATTGACCAGTGACCAGCGACAGTGACCATTGACCAGCGATAGTGACCATTGACCAGTGACCAGTGACCAGTGACCATTGACCTGTGACCAGTGACCAGTGACCAGTGACCAGTGACCACTGACCAGTGATAAGTGCCCAGCGACTTTTGACCAGTGACCAGTGTCCAGTTACCAGTGACCAGTGACCAGCGACAGTGAACATTGACCAGCGATAGTGACCATTGACCAGTGACCAGTGACCAGTGTCCAGTGACCAGCGATAGTGACCATTGACCAGTGACCAGTGACCAGTGACCATTGACCAGTGACCAGTGACCAGTGACCAGTGACCAGTGAGCAGTGACCAGTGACCAGTGAACTTTGACCTGTGACCAGTGACCAGTGACCAGTGAATAGTGACCAGTGACCAGTGACCAGCGACAGTGACCATTGACCAGTGACCAGTGACCAGTGACCATTGACCTGTGACCAGTGACCAGTGACCAGTGACCAGTGACCTGTGACCAGTGACCAGTGACCACTGACCAGTGATAAGTGACCAGTGACTTTTGACCAGTGACCAGTGACCAGTGACCATTGACCTGTGACCAGTGTCCAGTGACCAGTGACCAGTGACCAGTGACCATTGACCTGTGACCAGTGACCAGTGACCAGTGACCAGTGACCAGTGACCTGTGACTAGTGACCAGTGACAATTGACCTGTGACCAGTGACCAGTGACCAGTGACCAGTGACCAGTGACCAGTGACCACTGACCAGTGATAAGTGACCAGTGACTTTTGACCAGTGACCAGTGTCCAGTGACCAGTAACCAGTGACCAGCGACAGTGACCATTGCCCAGCGATGGTGACCATTGACCAGTCACCAGTGACCAGTGACCAGCGATAGTGACCATTGACCAGTGACCAGTGACCAGTGACCAGTGACCATTGACCAGTGACCAGTGACCAGTGACCAGTGACCAGTGTCCAGCCACAGTGACCAGTGACCAGTGACCAGTGACCGGTGACCAGTGACTAGCGACCAGTGAACAGTGACACGTGACATGTGACGCGTGACCAGTGACCAGTGACCAGTGACCAGTGACCAGTGACCAGTGACCAGTGACCAGTGACCAGTGTCCAGTGACCAGTGACCAGTGACCATTGACCTGTGACCAGTGACCAGTGACCAGTGACCAGTGAGCAGTGACCAGTGACCAGTGAACTTTGACCTGTGACCAGTGACCAGTGACCAGTGAATAGTGACCAGTGACCAGTGACTAGCGACAGTGACCATTGACCAGTGACCAGTGACCAGTGAACATTGACCAGTGACCAGTGACCAGTGACCAGTGACCAGTGACCAGCCACAGTGACCAGTTACCAGTGACCAGTGACCGGTGACCAGTGACTAGCGACCAGTGAACAGTGACCCGTGACCAGTGACCATTGACCTGTGACCAGTGACCAGTGACCAGTGACCTGTGACCAGTGACCAGTGAACAGTGACCAGTGATCACTGACCAGTGATAAGTGACCAGCGACTTTTGACCAGTGACCAGTGTCCAGTCACCAGTGACCAGTGTCCAGCGACAGTGACCATTGACCAGCGATAGGGACCATTGACCAGTGACCAGTGACCAGTGACCAGTGACCAGCGATAGTGAACACTGACCAGTGACAAGTGACCAGTGACTTGTGACCAGTGACCAGTGACCTGTGACTTGTGACCAGTGACCAGTGGCCAGTGACCAGTGACCTGTGACAAGTGACCAGTTACCAGTGACCAGTGACCACTGACCAGTGATAAGTGACCAGTGACTTTTGACCAGTGACCAGCGACAGTGACCATTGACCAGCGATAGTGACCATTGACCAGTGACCAGTGACCAGTGACCAGTGACCAGTGACCAGCGATAGTGACCATTGACCAGTGACCAGTGACCAGTGACCAGTGACCAGTGAACTTTGACCTGTGACCAGTGACCAGTGACCAGTGAATAGTGACCAGTGACCAGTGACCAGCGACAGTGACCATTGACCAGTGACCAGTGATAAGTGACCAGCGACTTTTGACCAGTGACCAGTGTCCAGTGACCAGTGACCAGTGACCAGCGACAGTGACCATTGACCAGCGATAGTGACCATTGACCAGTGACCAGTGACCAGTGACCAGTGACCAGTGACCAGCGATAGTGAACACTGACCAGTGACAAGTACCAGTGACTTGTGACCAGTGACCAGTGACCTGTGACTTGTGACCAGTGACCAGTGGCCAGTGACCACTGACCAGTGACAAGTGACCAGTGACTTTTGACCAGTGACCAGTGACCAGTGGCTAGTGACCAGCGACAGTGACCATTGACCAGCGATAGTGACCAATGACCAGTGACCAGTGACAAGTGACCAGTGACCAGTGACCAGTGACCAGTGACCAGTGACCAGTGACCAGTGACCAGTGACCATTGACTGGTGACCAGTGACCAGTGACCAGCGACAGTGACCATTGACCAGTGACCAGTGACCAGTGACCATTGACCAGTGACCAGTGACCAGTGACCAGTGACCAGTGACCAGTGACCAGTGACCAGCCACAGTGACCAGTTACCAGTGACCAGTGACCGGTGACCAGTGACTAGCGACCAGTGAACAGTGACCCGTGACCAGTGACCATTGACCTGTGACCAGTGACCAGTGACCAGTGACCAGTGACCAGTGAGCAGTGACCAGTGACCAGTGAACTTTGACCTGTGACCAGTGACCAGTGACCAGTGAATAGTGACCAGTGACCAGTGACCAGCGACAGTGACCATTGACCAGCGATAGTGACCATTGACCAGTGACCAGTGACCAGTGACCAGCGATAGTGAACACTGACCAGTGACAAGTGACCAGTGACTTGTGACCAGTGACCAGTGACCTGTGTCTTGTGACCAGTGACCAGTGGCCAGTGACCAGTGACCAGTGACAAGTGACCAGTGACCAGTGACCAGTGACCGGTGACCAGTGACTAGCGACCAGTGACCAGTGACCAGCGATAGTGAACACTGACCAGTGACAAGTGACCAGTGACTTGTGACCAGTGACCAGTGACCAGTGACTTGTGACCAGTGACCAGTGGCCAGTGTCCAGTGACCAGTGACAAGTGACCAGTGACCAGTGACCAGTGACCAGTGACCAGTGACCAGCGACAGTGACCATTTACCAGCGACAGTGACCAGTGACATGTGACCAGTGACCAGTGACCAGTGACCATTGACCAGTGACCAGTGACCAGTGACCAGTGACCAGCGACCAGTGACAGTGACCATTGACCCGTGACCAGTGACCAGTGACCAGAGACCAGTGACCAGTGACTTGTGACCAGTGACCAGTGACCAGTGACCAGTAACCAGTGACCAATGACAATTGACCTGTGACCAGCGACAGTGACCATTGACCAGTGACCACTGACCAGTGACCAGTGACCAGTGACCAGTGACCAGTGACCATTGACCGGTGACCAGTGACCAGTGACCAGCGACCAGTGACAGTGACCATTGACCCGTGACCAGCGACAGTGACCAGTGACATGTGACCAGTGACCAGTGACCAGTGACCAGTGACCAGTGACCAGTGACCAGCGATAGTGAACACTGACCAGTGACAAGTGACCAGTGACTTGTGACCAGTGACCAGTGACCAGCGACAGTGACCAGTGACCAGTGACCAGCGACAGTGACCATTTACCAGCGACAGTGACCAGTGACATGTGACCAGTGACCAGTGACCAGTGACCATTGATCAGTGGCCAGTGACCAACAAAAGTGACCAGTGACCAGTGACCAGTGACCAGTGACCAGTGAATAGTGACCAGTGACCAGTGACCAGCGACAGTGACCATTGACCAGTGACCACTGACCAGTGACCAGTGACCAGTGACCAGTGACCAGTGACCATTGACCGGTGACCAGTGACCAGTGACCAGCGACCAGTGACAGTGACCATTGACCCGTGACCAGTGACCAGTGACCAGTGACCAGTGACCAGTGACTTGTGACCAGTGACCAGTGACCAGTGACCAGTAACCAGTGACCAGTGACAATTGACCTGTGACCAGTGACCAGTGACCAGTGACCAGTGACCAGTGACCAGCGACAGTGACCATTGTCCAGTGGCCAGTGACCAGTGACAAGTGACCAGTGACCAGGGACCAGTGACCAGTGACCAGTGACCAGTGAGCAGTGACCAGCGACAGTGACCATTGACCAGTGACCAGTGACCAGTGACCAGTGACAAGTGACCAGCGACCAGTGACCAGTGACCTGTGTCCAGTGACCAGTGACCATTGACCTGTGACCAGTGACCAGAGGCAAGTGACCAGCGACCAGTGGCCACTGACCAGTGACAAGTGACCAGTGACTTGTGACCAGTGACCAGTGACCTGTGACTTGTGACCAGTGACCAGTGGCCAGTGACCAGTGACCAGTGACAAGTGACCACTGACCAGTGACCAGTGACCAGTGACCAGTGACAAGTGACCTGTAACTTGTGACCAGTAACCAGTGACCAGTGACCAGTGACCAGTAACCAGTGACCAGTGACCAGCGACAGTGACCATTGACCCGTGACCAGTGACCAGTGACCAGTGACTTGTGACCAGTGACCAGTGACCAGTGACCAGTGACCAGTGACCAGTGACCAGTGACCTGTAACCAGTGACCAGTGACACGTGACCAGTGACCACTGACCAGTGACAAGTGACAAGTGACTTTTGACCAGTGACCAGTGACCAGTGGCCAGTGACCAGCGACAATGACCATTGACCAGCGATAGAGACCAATGACCAGTGACCAGTGACCAGTGACCAGTGGCCAGTGACCAGTGACAATTGACCTGTGACCAGTGACCAGTGACCAGTGACCAGTGACCAGTGACCAGTGACCACTGACCAGTGATAAGTGACCAGTGACTTTTGACCTGTGACCAGTGTCCAGTGACCAGTGACCAGTGACCAGTGACCATTGACCTGTGACCGGTGACCAGTGACTAGCGACCAGTGAACAGTGACACGTGATATGTGACGCGTGACCAGTGACCAGTGACCAGTGACCAGTGACCAGTGACCAGTGACCAGTGACCAGTGACCAGTGACCAGCGATAGTGAACACTGACCAGTGACAAGTGACCAGTGACTTGTGACCAGTGACCAGTGACCTGTGACTTGTGACCAGTGACCAGTGGCCAGTGACCAGTGACCAGTGACAAGTGACCAGTGACCAGTGACCAGTGACCAGTGACCAGTGACAAGTGACCAGTGACTTGTGACCAGTAACCAGTGACCAGTGACCAGTGACCAGTGACCAATGACAGTGACCATTGACCTGTGACCAGTGACCAGTGACCAGTGACCAGCGACAGTGACCATTGACCAGCGATAGTGACCATTGACCAGTGACCAGTGACCAGTGACCATTGACCTGTGACCAGTGACCAGTGACCAGTGACCAGTGACCACTGACCAGTGATAAGTGCCCAGCGACTTTTGACCAGTGACCAGTGTCCAGTTACCAGTGACCAGTGACCAGCGACAGTGAACATTGACCAGCGATAGTGACCATTGACCAGTGACCAGTGACCAGTGTCCAGTGACCAGCGATAGTGACCATTGACCAGTGACCAGTGACCAGTGACCATTGACCAGTGACCAGTGACCAGTGACCAGTGACCAGTGAGCAGTGACCAGTGACCAGTGAACTTTGACCTGTGACCAGTGACCAGTGACCAGTGAATAGTGACCAGTGACCAGTGACCAGCGACAGTGACCATTGACCAGTGACCAGTGACCAGTGACCATTGACCTGTGACCAGTGACCAGTGACCAGTGACCAGTGACCTGTGACCAGTGACCAGTGACCAGTGACAAGTGACCTGTAACTTGTGACCAGTAACCAGTGACCAGTGACCAGTGACCAGTAACCAGTGACCAGTGACCAGCGACAGTGACCATTGACCCGTGACCAGTGACCAGTGACCAGTGACTTGTGACCAGTGACCAGTGACCAGTGACCAGTGACCAGTGACCAGTGACCAGTGACCTGTAACCAGTGACCAGTGACACGTGACCAGTGACCACTGACCAGTGACAAGTGACAAGTGACTTTTGACCAGTGACCAGTGACCAGTGGCCAGTGACCAGCGACAATGACCATTGACCAGCGATAGAGACCAATGACCAGTGACCAGTGACCAGTGACCAGTGGCCAGTGACCAGTGACAATTGACCTGTGACCAGTGACCAGTGACCAGTGACCAGTGACCAGTGACCAGTGACCACTGACCAGTGATAAGTGACCAGTGACTTTTGACCTGTGACCAGTGTCCAGTGACCAGTGACCAGTGACCAGTGACCATTGACCTGTGACCGGTGACCAGTGACTAGCGACCAGTGAACAGTGACACGTGATATGTGACGCGTGACCAGTGACCAGTGACCAGTGACCAGTGACCAGTGACCAGTGACCAGTGACCAGTGACCAGTGACCAGTGACCAGCGATAGTGAACACTGACCAGTGACAAGTGACCAGTGACTTGTGACCAGTGACCAGTGACCTGTGACTTGTGACCAGTGACCAGTGGCCAGTGACCAGTGACCAGTGACAAGTGACCAGTGACCAGTGACCAGTGACCAGTGACCAGTGACAAGTGACCAGTGACTTGTGACCAGTAACCAGTGACCAGTGACCAGTGACCAGTGACCAATGACAGTGACCATTGACCTGTGACCAGTGACCAGTGACCAGTGACCAGCGACAGTGACCATTGACCAGCGATAGTGACCATTGACCAGTGACCAGTGACCAGTGACCATTGACCTGTGACCAGTGACCAGTGACCAGTGACCAGTGACCACTGACCAGTGATAAGTGCCCAGCGACTTTTGACCAGTGACCAGTGTCCAGTTACCAGTGACCAGTGACCAGCGACAGTGAACATTGACCAGCGATAGTGACCATTGACCAGTGACCAGTGACCAGTGTCCAGTGACCAGCGATAGTGACCATTGACCAGTGACCAGTGACCAGTGACCATTGACCAGTGACCAGTGACCAGTGACCAGTGACCAGTGAGCAGTGACCAGTGACCAGTGAACTTTGACCTGTGACCAGTGACCAGTGACCAGTGAACAGTGACACGTGATATGTGACGCGTGACCAGTGACCAGTGACCAGTGACCAGTGACCAGTGACCAGTGACCAGTGACCAGCGATAGTGAACACTGACCAGTGACAAGTGACCAGTGACTTGTGACCAGTGACCAGTGACCAGTGACTTGTGACCAGTGACCAGTGGCCAGTGTCCAGTGACCAGTGACAAGTGACCAGTGACCAGTGACCAGTGACCAGTGACCAGTGACCAGCGACAGTGACCATTTACCAGCGACAGTGACCAGTGACATGTGACCAGTGACCAGTGACCAGTGACCATTGACCAGTGACCAGTGACCAGTGACCAGTGACCAGCGACCAGTGACAGTGACCATTGACCCGTGACCAGTGACCAGTGACCAGAGACCAGTGACCAGTGACTTGTGACCAGTGACCAGTGACCAGTGACCAGTAACCAGTGACCAGTGACAATTGACCTGTGACCAGCGACAGTGACCATTGACCAGTGACCACTGACCAGTGACCAGTGACCAGTGACCAGTGACCAGTGACCATTGACCGGTGACCAGTGACCAGTGACCAGCGACCAGTGACAGTGACCATTGACCCGTGACCAGCGACAGTGACCAGTGACATGTGACCAGTGACCAGTGACCAGTGACCAGTGACCAGTGACCAGTGACCAGCGATAGTGAACACTGACCAGTGACAAGTGACCAGTGACTTGTGACCAGTGACCAGTGACCAGCGACAGTGACCAGTGACCAGTGACCAGCGACAGTGACCATTTACCAGCGACAGTGACCAGTGACATGTGACCAGTGACCAGTGACCAGTGACCATTGATCAGTGGCCAGTGACCAACAAAAGTGACCAGTGACCAGTGACCAGTGACCAGTGACCAGTGAATAGTGACCAGTGACCAGTGACCAGCGACAGTGACCATTGACCAGTGACCACTGACCAGTGACCAGTGACCAGTGACCAGTGACCAGTGACCATTGACCGGTGACCAGTGACCAGTGACCAGCGACCAGTGACAGTGACCATTGACCCGTGACCAGTGACCAGTGACCAGTGACCAGTGACCAGTGACTTGTGACCAGTGACCAGTGACCAGTGACCAGTAACCAGTGACCAGTGACAATTGACCTGTGACCAGTGACCAGTGACCAGTGACCAGTGACCAGTGACCAGCGACAGTGACCATTGTCCAGTGGCCAGTGACCAGTGACAAGTGACCAGTGACCAGGGACCAGTGACCAGTGACCAGTGACCAGTGAGCAGTGACCAGCGACAGTGACCATTGACCAGTGACCAGTGACCAGTGACCAGTGACCAGTGACCTGTGACCAGTGACCAGTGACCAGTGACAAGTGACCTGTAACTTGTGACCAGTAACCAGTGACCAGTGACCAGTGACCAGTAACCAGTGACCAGTGACCAGCGACAGTGACCATTGACCCGTGACCAGTGACCAGTGACCAGTGACTTGTGACCAGTGACCAGTGACCAGTGACCAGTGACCAGTGACCAGTGACCAGTGACCTGTAACCAGTGACCAGTGACACGTGACCAGTGACCACTGACCAGTGACAAGTGACAAGTGACTTTTGACCAGTGACCAGTGACCAGTGGCCAGTGACCAGCGACAATGACCATTGACCAGCGATAGAGACCAATGACCTGTGACCAGTGTCCAGTGACCAGTGACCAGTGACCAGTGACCATTGACCTGTGACCGGTGACCAGTGACTAGCGACCAGTGAACAGTGACACGTGATATGTGACGCGTGACCAGTGACCAGTGACCAGTGACCAGTGACCAGTGACCAGTGACCAGTGACCAGTGACCAGTGACCAGTGACCAGCGATAGTGAACACTGACCAGTGACAAGTGACCAGTGACTTGTGACCAGTGACCAGTGACCTGTGACTTGTGACCAGTGACCAGTGGCCAGTGACCAGTGACCAGTGACAAGTGACCAGTGACCAGTGACCAGTGACCAGTGACCAGTGACAAGTGACCAGTGACTTGTGACCAGTAACCAGTGACCAGTGACCAGTGACCAGTGACCAATGACAGTGACCATTGACCTGTGACCAGTGACCAGTGACCAGTGACCAGCGACAGTGACCATTGACCAGCGATAGTGACCATTGACCAGTGACCAGTGACCAGTGACCATTGACCTGTGACCAGTGACCAGTGACCAGTGACCAGTGACCACTGACCAGTGATAAGTGCCCAGCGACTTTTGACCAGTGACCAGTGTCCAGTTACCAGTGACCAGTGACCAGCGACAGTGAACATTGACCAGCGATAGTGACCATTGACCAGTGACCAGTGACCAGTGTCCAGTGACCAGCGATAGTGACCATTGACCAGTGACCAGTGACCAGTGACCATTGACCAGTGACCAGTGACCAGTGACCAGTGACCAGTGAGCAGTGACCAGTGACCAGTGAACTTTGACCTGTGACCAGTGACCAGTGACCAGTGAATAGTGACCAGTGACCAGTGACCAGCGACAGTGACCATTGACCAGTGACCAGTGACCAGTGACCATTGACCTGTGACCAGTGACCAGTGACCAGTGACCAGTGACCTGTGACCAGTGACCAGTGACCACTGACCAGTGATAAGTGACCAGTGACTTTTGACCAGTGACCAGTGACCAGTGACCATTGACCTGTGACCAGTGTCCAGTGACCAGTGACCAGTGACCAGTGACCATTGACCTGTGACCAGTGACCAGTGACCAGTGACCAGTGACCAGTGACCTGTGACTAGTGACCAGTGACAATTGACATGTGACCAGTGACCAGTGACCAGTGACCAGTGACCAGTGACCAGTGACCACTGACCAGTGATAAGTGACCAGTGACTTTTGACCAGTGACCAGTGTCCAGTGACCAGTAACCAGTGACCAGCGACAGTGACCATTGCCCAGCGATGGTGACCATTGACCAGTCACCAGTGACCAGTGACCAGCGATAGTGACCATTGACCAGTGACCAGTGACCAGTGACCAGTGACCATTGACCAGTGACCAGTGACCAGTGACCAGTGACCACTGACCAGTGACCAGTGACCAGTGACCAGTGACAAGTGACCTGTAACTTGTGACCAGTAACCAGTGACCAGTGACCAGTGACCAGTAACCAGTGACCAGTGACCAGCGACAGTGACCATTGACCCGTGACCAGTGACCAGTGACCAGTGACTTGTGACCAGTGACCAGTGACCAGTGACCAGTGACCAGTGACCAGTGACCAGTGACCTGTAACCAGTGACCAGTGACACGTGACCAGTGACCACTGACCAGTGACAAGTGACAAGTGACTTTTGACCAGTGACCAGTGACCAGTGGCCAGTGACCAGCGACAATGACCATTGACCAGCGATAGAGACCAATGACCAGTGACCAGTGACCAGTGACCAGTGGCCAGTGACCAGTGACAATTGACCTGTGACCAGTGACCAGTGACCAGTGACCAGTGACCAGTGACCAGTGACCACTGACCAGTGATAAGTGACCAGTGACTTTTGACCTGTGACCAGTGTCCAGTGACCAGTGACCAGTGACCAGTGACCATTGACCTGTGACCGGTGACCAGAGACTAGCGACCAGTGAACAGTGACACGTGATATGTGACGCGTGACCAGTGACCAGTGACCAGTGACCAGTGACCAGTGACCAGTGACCAGTGACCAGTGACCAGTGACCAGCGATAGTGAACACTGACCAGTGACAAGTGACCAGTGACTTGTGACCAGTGACCAGTGACCTGTGACTTGTGACCAGTGACCAGTGGCCAGTGACCAGTGACCAGTGACAAGTGACCAGTGACCAGTGACCAGTGACCAGTGACCAGTGACCAGTGACAAGTGACCAGTGACTTGTGACCAGTAACCAGTGACCAGTGACCAGTGACCAGTGACCAATGACAGTGACCATTGACCTGTGACCAGTGACCAGTGACCAGTGACCAGCGACAGTGACCATTGACCAGCGATAGTGACCATTGACCAGTGACCAGTGACCAGTGACCATTGACCTGTGACCAGTGACCAGTGACCAGTGACCAGTGACCACTGACCAGTGATAAGTGCCCAGCGACTTTTGACCAGTGACCAGTGTCCAGTTACCAGTGACCAGTGACCAGCGACAGTGAACATTGACCAGCGATAGTGACCATTGACCAGTGACCAGTGACCAGTGTCCAGTGACCAGCGATAGTGACCATTGACCAGTGACCAGTGACCAGTGACCATTGACCAGTGACCAGTGACCAGTGACCAGTGACCAGTGAGCAGTGACCAGTGACCAGTGAACTTTGACCTGTGACCAGTGACCAGTGACCAGTGAATAGTGACCAGTGACCAGTGACCAGCGACAGTGACCATTGACCAGTGACCAGTGACCAGTGACCATTGACCTGTGACCAGTGACCAGTGACCAGTGACCAGTGACCTGTGACCAGTGACCAGTGACCAGTGACAAGTGACCTGTAACTTGTGACCAGTAACCAGTGACCAGTGACCAGTGACCAGTAACCAGTGACCAGTGACCAGCGACAGTGACCATTGACCCGTGACCAGTGACCAGTGACCAGTGACTTGTGACCAGTGACCAGTGACCAGTGACCAGTGACCAGTGACCAGTGACCAGTGACCTGTAACCAGTGACCAGTGACACGTGACCAGTGACCACTGACCAGTGACAAGTGACAAGTGACTTTTGACCAGTGACCAGTGACCAGTGGCCAGTGACCAGCGACAATGACCATTGACCAGCGATAGAGACCAATGACCAGTGACCAGTGACCAGTGACCAGTGGCCAGTGACCAGTGACAATTGACCTGTGACCAGTGACCAGTGACCAGTGACCAGTGACCAGTGACCAGTGACCACTGACCAGTGATAAGTGACCAGTGACTTTTGACCTGTGACCAGTGTCCAGTGACCAGTGACCAGTGACCAGTGACCATTGACCTGTGACCGGTGACCAGTGACTAGCGACCAGTGAACAGTGACACGTGATATGTGACGCGTGACCAGTGACCAGTGACCAGTGACCAGTGACCAGTGACCAGTGACCAGTGACCAGTGACCAGTGACCAGTGACCAGCGATAGTGAACACTGACCAGTGACAAGTGACCAGTGACTTGTGACCAGTGACCAGTGACCTGTGACTTGTGACCAGTGACCAGTGGCCAGTGACCAGTGACCAGTGACAAGTGACCAGTGACCAGTGACCAGTGACCAGTGACCAGTGACAAGTGACCAGTGACTTGTGACCAGTAACCAGTGACCAGTGACCAGTGACCAGTGACCAATGACAGTGACCATTGACCTGTGACCAGTGACCAGTGACCAGTGACCAGCGACAGTGACCATTGACCAGCGATAGTGACCATTGACCAGTGACCAGTGACCAGTGACCATTGACCTGTGACCAGTGACCAGTGACCAGTGACCAGTGACCACTGACCAGTGATAAGTGCCCAGCGACTTTTGACCAGTGACCAGTGTCCAGTTACCAGTGACCAGTGACCAGCGACAGTGAACATTGACCAGCGATAGTGACCATTGACCAGTGACCAGTGACCAGTGTCCAGTGACCAGCGATAGTGACCATTGACCAGTGACCAGTGACCAGTGACCATTGACCAGTGACCAGTGACCAGTGACCAGTGACCAGTGAGCAGTGACCAGTGACCAGTGAACTTTGACCTGTGACCAGTGACCAGTGACCAGTGAATAGTGACCAGTGACCAGTGACCAGCGACAGTGACCATTGACCAGTGACCAGTGACCAGTGACCATTGACCTGTGACCAGTGACCAGTGACCAGTGACCAGTGACCTGTGACCAGTGACCAGTGACCACTGACCAGTGATAAGTGACCAGTGACTTTTGACCAGTGACCAGTGACCAGTGACCATTGACCTGTGACCAGTGTCCAGTGACCAGTGACCAGTGACCAGTGACCATTGACCTGTGACCAGTGACCAGTGACCAGTGACCAGTGACCAGTGACCTGTGACTAGTGACCAGTGACAATTGACATGTGACCAGTGACCAGTGACCAGTGACCAGTGACCAGTGACCAGTGACCACTGACCAGTGATAAGTGACCAGTGACTTTTGACCAGTGACCAGTGTCCAGTGACCAGTAACCAGTGACCAGCGACAGTGACCATTGCCCAGCGATGGTGACCATTGACCAGTCACCAGTGACCAGTGACCAGCGATAGTGACCATTGACCAGTGACCAGTGACCAGTGACCAGTGACCATTGACCAGTGACCAGTGACCAGTGACCAGTGACCAGTGTCCAGCCACAGTGACCAGTGACCAGTGACCAGTGACCGGTGACCAGTGACTAGCGACCAGTGAACAGTGACACGTGACATGTGACGCGTGACCAGTGACCAGTGACCAGTGACCAGTGACCAGTGACCAGTGACCAGTGACCAGTGACCAGTGTCCAGTGACCAGTGACCAGTGACCATTGACCTGTGACCAGTGACCAGTGACCAGTGACCAGTGAGCAGTGACCAGTGACCAGTGAACTTTGACCTGTGACCAGTGACCAGTGACCAGTGAATAGTGACCAGTGACCAGTGACTAGCGACAGTGACCATTGACCAGTGACCAGTGACCAGTGAACATTGACCAGTGACCAGTGACCAGTGACCAGTGACCAGTGACCAGCCACAGTGACCAGTTACCAGTGACCAGTGACCGGTGACCAGTGACTAGCGACCAGTGAACAGTGACCCGTGACCAGTGACCATTGACCTGTGACCAGTGACCAGTGACCAGTGACCTGTGACCAGTGACCAGTGAACAGTGACCAGTGATCACTGACCAGTGATAAGTGACCAGCGACTTTTGACCAGTGACCAGTGTCCAGTCACCAGTGACCAGTGTCCAGCGACAGTGACCATTGACCAGCGATAGGGACCATTGACCAGTGACCAGTGACCAGTGACCAGTGACCAGCGATAGTGAACACTGACCAGTGACAAGTGACCAGTGACTTGTGACCAGTGACCAGTGACCTGTGACTTGTGACCAGTGACCAGTGGCCAGTGACCAGTGACCTGTGACAAGTGACCAGTGACCAGTGACCAGTGACCACTGACCAGTGATAAGTGACCAGTGACTTTTGACCAGTGACCAGCGACAGTGACCATTGACCAGCGATAGTGACCATTGACCAGTGACCAGTGACCAGTGACCAGTGACCAGTGACCAGCGATAGTGACCATTGACCAGTGACCAGTGACCAGTGACCAGTGACCAGTGAACTTTGACCTGTGACCAGTGACCAGTGACCAGTGAATAGTGACCAGTGACCAGTGACCAGCGACAGTGACCATTGACCAGTGACCAGTGATAAGTGACCAGCGACTTTTGACCAGTGACCAGTGTCCAGTGACCAGTGACCAGTGACCAGCGACAGTGACCATTGACCAGCGATAGTGACCATTGACCAGTGACCAGTGACCAGTGACCAGTGACCAGTGACCAGCGATAGTGAACACTGACCAGTGACAAGTACCAGTGACTTGTGACCAGTGACCAGTGACCTGTGACTTGTGACCAGTGACCAGTGGCCAGTGACCACTGACCAGTGACAAGTGACCAGTGACTTTTGACCAGTGACCAGTGACCAGTGGCTAGTGACCAGCGACAGTGACCATTGACCAGCGATAGTGACCAATGACCAGTGACCAGTGACAAGTGACCAGTGACCAGTGACCAGTGACCAGTGACCAGTGACCAGTGACCAGTGACCAGTGACCATTGACTGGTGACCAGTGACCAGTGACCAGCGACAGTGACCATTGACCAGTGACCAGTGACCAGTGACCATTGACCAGTGACCAGTGACCAGTGACCAGTGACCAGTGACCAGTGACCAGTGACCAGCCACAGTGACCAGTTACCAGTGACCAGTGACCGGTGACCAGTGACTAGCGACCAGTGAACAGTGACCCGTGACCAGTGACCATTGACCTGTGACCAGTGACCAGTGACCAGTGACCAGTGACCAGTGAGCAGTGACCAGTGACCAGTGAACTTTGACCTGTGACCAGTGACCAGTGACCAGTGAATAGTGACCAGTGACCAGTGACCAGCGACAGTGACCATTGACCAGCGATAGTGACCATTGACCAGTGACCAGTGACCAGTGACCAGCGATAGTGAACACTGACCAGTGACAAGTGACCAGTGACTTGTGACCAGTGACCAGTGACCTGTGTCTTGTGACCAGTGACCAGTGGCCAGTGACCAGTGACCAGTGACAAGTGACCAGTGACCAGTGACCAGTGACCGGTGACCAGTGACTAGCGACCAGTGAACAGTGACACGTGATATGTGACGCGTGACCAGTGACCAGTGACCAGTGACCAGTGACCAGTGACCAGTGACCAGTGACCAGCGATAGTGAACACTGACCAGTGACAAGTGACCAGTGACTTGTGACCAGTGACCAGTGACCAGTGACTTGTGACCAGTGACCAGTGGCCAGTGTCCAGTGACCAGTGACAAGTGACCAGTGACCAGTGACCAGTGACCAGTGACCAGTGACCAGCGACAGTGACCATTTACCAGCGACAGTGACCAGTGACATGTGACCAGTGACCAGTGACCAGTGACCATTGACCAGTGACCAGTGACCAGTGACCAGTGACCAGCGACCAGTGACAGTGACCATTGACCCGTGACCAGTGACCAGTGACCAGAGACCAGTGACCAGTGACTTGTGACCAGTGACCAGTGACCAGTGACCAGTAACCAGTGACCAGTGACAATTGACCTGTGACCAGCGACAGTGACCATTGACCAGTGACCACTGACCAGTGACCAGTGACCAGTGACCAGTGACCAGTGACCATTGACCGGTGACCAGTGACCAGTGACCAGCGACCAGTGACAGTGACCATTGACCCGTGACCAGCGACAGTGACCAGTGACATGTGACCAGTGACCAGTGACCAGTGACCAGTGACCAGTGACCAGTGACCAGCGATAGTGAACACTGACCAGTGACAAGTGACCAGTGACTTGTGACCAGTGACCAGTGACCAGCGACAGTGACCAGTGACCAGTGACCAGCGACAGTGACCATTTACCAGCGACAGTGACCAGTGACATGTGACCAGTGACCAGTGACCAGTGACCATTGATCAGTGGCCAGTGACCAACAAAAGTGACCAGTGACCAGTGACCAGTGACCAGTGACCAGTGAATAGTGACCAGTGACCAGTGACCAGCGACAGTGACCATTGACCAGTGACCACTGACCAGTGACCAGTGACCAGTGACCAGTGACCAGTGACCATTGACCGGTGACCAGTGACCAGTGACCAGCGACCAGTGACAGTGACCATTGACCCGTGACCAGTGACCAGTGACCAGTGACCAGTGACCAGTGACTTGTGACCAGTGACCAGTGACCAGTGACCAGTAACCAGTGACCAGTGACAATTGACCTGTGACCAGTGACCAGTGACCAGTGACCAGTGACCAGTGACCAGCGACAGTGACCATTGTCCAGTGGCCAGTGACCAGTGACAAGTGACCAGTGACCAGGGACCAGTGACCAGTGACCAGTGACCAGTGAGCAGTGACCAGCGACAGTGACCATTGACCAGTGACCAGTGACCAGTGACCAGTGACAAGTGACCAGCGACCAGTGACCAGTGACCTGTGTCCAGTGACCAGTGACCATTGACCTGTGACCAGTGACCAGAGGCAAGTGACCAGCGACCAGTGGCCACTGACCAGTGACAAGTGACCAGTGACTTGTGACCAGTGACCAGTGACCTGTGACTTGTGACCAGTGACCAGTGGCCAGTGACCAGTGACCAGTGACAAGTGACCACTGACCAGTGACCAGTGACCAGTGACCAGTGACAAGTGACCTGTAACTTGTGACCAGTAACCAGTGACCAGTGACCAGTGACCAGTAACCAGTGACCAGTGACCAGCGACAGTGACCATTGACCCGTGACCAGTGACCAGTGACCAGTGACTTGTGACCAGTGACCAGTGACCAGTGACCAGTGACCAGTGACCAGTGACCAGTGACCTGTAACCAGTGACCAGTGACACGTGACCAGTGACCACTGACCAGTGACAAGTGACAAGTGACTTTTGACCAGTGACCAGTGACCAGTGGCCAGTGACCAGCGACAATGACCATTGACCAGCGATAGAGACCAATGACCAGTGACCAGTGACCAGTGACCAGTGGCCAGTGACCAGTGACAATTGACCTGTGACCAGTGACCAGTGACCAGTGACCAGTGACCAGTGACCAGTGACCACTGACCAGTGATAAGTGACCAGTGACTTTTGACCTGTGACCAGTGTCCAGTGACCAGTGACCAGTGACCAGTGACCATTGACCTGTGACCGGTGACCAGTGACTAGCGACCAGTGAACAGTGACACGTGATATGTGACGCGTGACCAGTGACCAGTGACCAGTGACCAGTGACCAGTGACCAGTGACCAGTGACCAGTGACCAGTGACCAGTGACCAGCGATAGTGAACACTGACCAGTGACAAGTGACCAGTGACTTGTGACCAGTGACCAGTGACCTGTGACTTGTGACCAGTGACCAGTGGCCAGTGACCAGTGACCAGTGACAAGTGACCAGTGACCAGTGACCAGTGACCAGTGACCAGTGACAAGTGACCAGTGACTTGTGACCAGTAACCAGTGACCAGTGACTTGTGACCAGTGACCAGTGACCAGTGACCAGTGACCAGTGACCAGTGACCAGTGACCTGTAACCAGTGACCAGTGACACGTGACCAGTGACCACTGACCAGTGACAAGTGACAAGTGACTTTTGACCAGTGACCAGTGACCAGTGGCCAGTGACCAGCGACAATGACCATTGACCAGCGATAGAGACCAATGACCAGTGACCAGTGACCAGTGACCAGTGGCCAGTGACCAGTGACAATTGACCTGTGACCAGTGACCAGTGACCAGTGACCAGTGACCAGTGACCAGTGACCATTGACCTGTGACCGGTGACCAGTGACTAGCGACCAGTGAACAGTGACACGTGATATGTGACGCGTGACCAGTGACCAGTGACCAGTGACCAGTGACCAATGACAGTGACCATTGACCTGTGACCAGTGACCAGTGACCAGTGACCAGCGACAGTGACCATTGACCAGCGATAGTGACCATTGACCAGTGACCAGTGACCAGTGACCATTGACCTGTGACCAGTGACCAGTGACCAGTGACCAGTGACCACTGACCAGTGATAAGTGCCCAGCGACTTTTGACCAGTGACCAGTGTCCAGTTACCAGTGACCAGTGACCAGCGACAGTGAACATTGACCAGCGATAGTGACCATTGACCAGTGACCAGTGACCAGTGTCCAGTGACCAGCGATAGTGACCATTGACCAGTGACCAGTGACCAGTGACCATTGACCAGTGACCAGTGACCAGTGACCAGTGACCAGTGAGCAGTGACCAGTGACCAGTGAACTTTGACCTGTGACCAGTGACCAGTGACCAGTGAATAGTGACCAGTGACCAGTGACCAGCGACAGTGACCATTGACCAGTGACCAGTGACCAGTGACCATTGACCTGTGACCAGTGACCAGTGACCAGTGACCAGTGACCTGTGACCAGTGACCAGTGACCACTGACCAGTGATAAGTGACCAGTGACTTTTGACCAGTGACCAGTGACCAGTGACCATTGACCTGTGACCAGTGTCCAGTGACCAGTGACCAGTGACCAGTGACCATTGACCTGTGACCAGTGACCAGTGTTCAGTGACCAGTGACCAGTGACCTGTGACTAGTGACCAGTGACAATTGGCCTGTGACCAGTGACCAGTGACCAGTGACCAGTGACCAGTGACCAGTGACCACTGACCAGTGATAAGTGACCAGTGACTTTTGACCAGTGACCAGTGTCCAGTGACCAGTAACCAGTGACCAGCGACAGTGACCATTGCCCAGCGATGGTGACCATTGACCAGTCACCAGTGACCAGTGACCAGCGATAGTGACCATTGACCAGTGACCAGTGACCAGTGACCAGTGACCATTGACCAGTGACCAGTGACCAGTGACCAGTGACCAGTGTCCAGCCACAGTGACCAGTGACCAGTGACCAGTGACCGGTGACCAGTGACTAGCGACCAGTGAACAGTGACACGTGACATGTGACGCGTGACCAGTGACCAGTGACCAGTGACCAGTGACCAGTGACCAGTGACCAGTGACCAGTGACCAGTGTCCAGTGACCAGTGACCAGTGACCATTGACCTGTGACCAGTGACCAGTGACCAGTGACCAGTGAGCAGTGACCAGTGACCAGTGAACTTTGACCTGTGACCAGTGACCAGTGACCAGTGAATAGTGACCAGTGACCAGTGACTAGCGACAGTGACCATTGACCAGTGACCAGTGACCAGTGAACATTGACCAGTGACCAGTGACCAGTGACCAGTGACCAGTGACCAGCCACAGTGACCAGTTACCAGTGACCAGTGACCGGTGACCAGTGACTAGCGACCAGTGAACAGTGACCCGTGACCAGTGACCATTGACCTGTGACCAGTGACCAGTGACCAGTGACCTGTGACCAGTGACCAGTGAACAGTGACCAGTGATCACTGACCAGTGATAAGTGACCAGCGACTTTTGACCAGTGACCAGTGTCCAGTCACCAGTGACCAGTGTCCAGCGACAGTGACCATTGACCAGCGATAGGGACCATTGACCAGTGACCAGTGACCAGTGACCAGTGACCAGCGATAGTGAACACTGACCAGTGACAAGTGACCAGTGACTTGTGACCAGTGACCAGTGACCTGTGACTTGTGACCAGTGACCAGTGGCCAGTGACCAGTGACCTGTGACAAGTGACCAGTGACCAGTGACCAGTGACCACTGACCAGTGATAAGTGACCAGTGACTTTTGACCAGTGACCAGCGACAGTGACCATTGACCAGCGATAGTGACCATTGACCAGTGACCAGTGACCAGTGACCAGTGACCAGTGACCAGCGATAGTGACCATTGACCAGTGACCAGTGACCAGTGACCAGTGACCAGTGAACTTTGACCTGTGACCAGTGACCAGTGACCAGTGAATAGTGACCAGTGACCAGTGACCAGCGACAGTGACCATTGACCAGTGACCAGTGATAAGTGACCAGCGACTTTTGACCAGTGACCAGTGTCCAGTGACCAGTGACCAGTGACCAGCGACAGTGACCATTGACCAGCGATAGTGACCATTGACCAGTGACCAGTGACCAGTGACCAGTGACCAGTGACCAGCGATAGTGAACACTGACCAGTGACAAGTACCAGTGACTTGTGACCAGTGACCAGTGACCTGTGACTTGTGACCAGTGACCAGTGGCCAGTGACCACTGACCAGTGACAAGTGACCAGTGACTTTTGACCAGTGACCAGTGACCAGTGGCCAGTGACCAGCGACAGTGACCATTGACCAGCGATAGTGACCAATGACCAGTGACCAGTGACAAGTGACCAGTGACCAGTGACCAGTGACCAGTGACCAGTGACCAGTGACCAGTGACCAGTGACCATTGACTGGTGACCAGTGACCAGTGACCAGCGACAGTGACCATTGACCAGTGACCAGTGACCAGTGACCATTGACCAGTGACCAGTGACCAGTGACCAGTGACCAGTGACCAGTGACCAGTGACCAGCCACAGTGACCAGTTACCAGTGACCAGTGACCGGTGACCAGTGACTAGCGACCAGTGAACAGTGACCCGTGACCAGTGACCATTGACCTGTGACCAGTGACCAGTGACCAGTGACCAGTGACCTGTGACCAGTGACCAGTGACCATTGACCTGTGACCACTGACCAGTGATAAGTGACCAGCGACTTTTGACCAGTGACCAGTGTCCAGTGACCAGTGACCAGTGACCAGCGACAGTGACCATTGACCAGCGATAGTGACCATTGACCAGTGACCAGTGACCACTGACCAGTGACCAGTGACCAGCGATAGTGAACACTGACCAGTGACAAGTGACCAGTGACTTGTGACCAGTGACCAGTGACCTGTGACTTGTGACCAGTGACCAGTGGCCAGTGACCACTGACCAGTGACAAGTGACCAGTGACTTTTGACCAGTGACCAGTGACCAGTGGCCAGTGACCAGCGACAGTGACCATTGACCAGCGATAGTGACCAATGACCAGTGACCAGTGACCAGTGACCAGTGACCAGTGACCAGTGACCAGTGACCAGTGACCAGTGACCATTGACCGGTGAAGAGTGACCAGTGACCAGCGACCAGTGATAGTGACCATTGACCCGTGACCAGTGACCAGTGACCAGTGACTTGTGACCAGTGACCAGTGACCAGTGACCAGTGACCAGTGACCAGTAACCAGTGACCAGTGACAATTGACCTGTGACCAGTGACCAGTGACCAGTGACCAGTGACCAGTGACCAGTGACCAGCGACAAAGACCATTGTCCGGTGGCCAGTGACCAGTGACCAGTGACCAGTGACCAGTGACCAGTGACCAGTGACCAGTGACCAGTGACCAGTGACCAGTGACCACTGACAATTGACCTGTGACCAGTGACCAGTGACCAGTGACCAGTGACCAGTGACCAGTGACCAGTGACCAGTGACCACTGACAATTGACCTGTGACCAGTGACCAGTGACCAGTGAGCAGTGACCAATGACCAGTGACCAGTGACCACTGACCAGTGACAAGTGACTTTTGACCAGTGACTTTTGACCAGTGACCAGTGACCAGTGACCAGTGACCAGCGACAGTGACCAGTGACCAGTGACCAGCGACAGTGACCATTTACCAGCGACAGTGACCAGTGACATGTGACCAGTGACCAGTGACCAGTGACCATTGACCAGTGGCCAGTGACCAACAAAAGTGACCAGTGACCAGTGACCAGTGACCAGTGACCAGTGAATAGTGACCAGTGACCAGTGACCAGCGACAGTGACCATTGACCAGTGACCACTGACCAGTGACCAGTGACCAGTGACCAGTGACCAGTGACCATTGACCGGTGACCAGTGACCAGTGACCAGCGACCAGTGACAGTGACCATTGACCCGTGACCAGTGACCAGTGACCAGTGACCAGTGACAAGTGACCAGTGACTTGTGACCAGTAACCAGTGACCAGTGACCAGTGACCAGTGACCAATGACAGTGACCATTGACCTGTGACCAGCGACAGTGACCATTGACCAGTGACCAGTGACCAGTGACCATTGACCAGCCACAGTGACCAGTTACCAGTGACCAGTGACCGGTGACCAGTGACTAGCGACCAGTGAACAGTGACCCGTGACCAGTGACCATTGACCTGTGACCAGTGACCAGTGACCTGTGACCAGTGACCAGTGACCAGTGACCATTGACCTGTGACCAGTGACCAGTGACCATTGACCTGTGACCAGTGACCAGTGACCAGTGACCAGCGACCATTGACCTGTGACCAGTGACCAGTGAACAGTGACCAGTGACCTGTGACCAGTGACCAGTGACAGTTGACCTGTGACCAGTGACCAGTGACCAGTGACCAGTGACCAGTGACCATTGACCAGTGATAAGTGACCAGTGACTTTTGACCAGTGACCAGTGTCCAGTGACCAGTGACCAGTGACCAGCGACAGTGACCATTGACCAGCGATAGTGACCATTGACCAGTGACCAGTGACCAGTGACCAGTGACCAGCGATAGTGACCATTGACCAGTGACCAGTGACCATTGACCTGTGACCAGTGACCAGTGACCAGTGACCAGTGACCTGTGACAAGTGACCAGTGACCAGTGACCAGTGACCACTGACCAGTGATAAGTGACCAGTGACTTTTGACCAGTGACCAGCGACAGTGACCATTGACCAGTGACCAGTGACCAGTGACCATTGACCTGTGACCAGTGACCAGTGACCAGTGACCAGTGACCTGTGACCAGTGACCAGTGACCACTGACCAGTGATAAGTGACCAGTGACTTTTGACCAGTGACCAGTGACCAGTGACCATTGACCAGTGACCAGTGACCAGTGACTTGTGACCAGTAACCAGTGACCAGTGACCAGTGACCAGTGACCAGTGACCAGTGACCAGCGACAGTGACCATTGACCCGTGACCAGTGACCATTGACCTGTGACCAGTGACCAGTGACCAGTGACCACTGACCAGTGATAAGTGACCAGTGACTTTTCACCAGTGACCAGTGACCAGTGACTATTGACCAGTGACCAGTGACCAGTGACCACTGACCAGTGATAAGTGACCAGCCACTTTTGACCAGCGACCAGTGTCCAGTGACCAGTGACCAGTGACCAGCGACAGTGACCATTGACCAGCGATAGTGACCATTGACCAGTGACCAGTGACCAGTGACCAGTGACCTGTGACCAGTGACCAGTGACCAGTGACCAGTGACCTGTGACCAGTGACCAGTGACCATTGACCTGTGACCAGTGACCAGTGACCAGTGACCACTGACCAGTGACAAGTGACAAGTGACTTTTGACCAGTGACCAGTGACCAGTGGCCAGTGACCAGCGACAGTGACCATTGACCAGCGATAGAGACCAATGACCAGTGACCAGTGACCAGTGACCAGTGACCAGTGACCAGTGGCCAGTGACCAGTGACAATTGACCTGTGACCAGTGACCAGTGACCAGTGACCAGTGACCAGTGACCAGCGACAGTGACCATTGTCCAGTGGCCAGTGACCAGTGACAAGTGACCAGTGACCAGGGACCAGTGACCAGTGACCAGTGACCAGTGAGCAGTGACCAGCGACAGTGACCATTGACCAGTGACCAGTGACCAGTGACCAGTGACAAGTGACCAGCGACCAGTGACCAGTGACCTGTGTTCAGTGACCAGTGACCATTGACCTGTGACCAGTGACCAGAGGCAAGTGACCAGCGACCAGTGGCCACTGACCAGTGACAAGTGACCAGTGACTTGTGACCAGTGACCAGTGACCTGTGACTTGTGACCAGTGACCAGTGGCCAGTGACCAGTGACCAGTGACAAGTGACCACTGACCAGTGACCAGTGACCAGTGACCAGTGACAAGTGACCTGTAACTTGTGACCAGTAACCAGTGACCAGTGACCAGTGACCAGTAACCAGTGACCAGTGACCAGCGACAGTGACCATTGCACCCGTGACCAGTGACCAGTGACCAGTGACTTGTGACCAGTGACCAGTGACCAGTGACCAGTGACCAGTGACCAGTGACCAGTGACCTGTAACCAGTGACCAGTGACACGTGACCAGTGACCACTGACCAGTGACAAGTGACAAGTGACTTTTGACCAGTGACCAGTGACCAGTGGCCAGTGACCAGCGACAATGACCATTGACCAGCGATAGAGACCAATGACCAGTGACCAGTGACCAGTGACCAGTGGCCAGTGACCAGTGACAATTGACCTGTGACCAGTGACCAGTGACCAGTGACCAGTGACCAGTGACCAGTGACCACTGACCAGTGATAAGTGACCAGTGACTTTTGACCTGTGACCAGTGTCCAGTGACCAGTGACCAGTGACCAGTGACCATTGACCTGTGACCGGTGACCAGTGACTAGCGACCAGTGAACAGTGACACGTGATATGTGACGCGTGACCAGTGACCAGTGACCAGTGACCAGTGACCAGTGACCAGTGACCAGTGACCAGTGACCAGTGACCAGTGACCAGCGATAGTGAACACTGACCAGTGACAAGTGACCAGTGACTTGTGACCAGTGACCAGTGACCTGTGACTTGTGACCAGTGACCAGTGGCCAGTGACCAGTGACCAGTGACAAGTGACCAGTGACCAGTGACCAGTGACCAGTGACCAGTGACAAGTGACCAGTGACTTGTGACCAGTAACCAGTGACCAGTGACCAGTGACCAGTGACCAATGACAGTGACCATTGACCTGTGACCAGTGACCAGTGACCAGTGACCAGCGACAGTGACCATTGACCAGCGATAGTGACCATTGACCAGTGACCAGTGACCAGTGACCATTGACCTGTGACCAGTGACCAGTGACCAGTGACCAGTGACCACTGACCAGTGATAAGTGCCCAGCGACTTTTGACCAGTGACCAGTGTCCAGTTACCAGTGACCAGTGACCAGCGACAGTGAACATTGACCAGCGATAGTGACCATTGACCAGTGACCAGTGACCAGTGTCCAGTGACCAGCGATAGTGACCATTGACCAGTGACCAGTGACCAGTGACCATTGACCAGTGACCAGTGACCAGTGACCAGTGACCAGTGAGCAGTGACCAGTGACCAGTGAACTTTGACCTGTGACCAGTGACCAGTGACCAGTGAATAGTGACCAGTGACCAGTGACCAGCGACAGTGACCATTGACCAGTGACCAGTGACCAGTGACCATTGACCTGTGACCAGTGACCAGTGACCAGTGACCAGTGACCTGTGACCAGTGACCAGTGACCACTGACCAGTGATAAGTGACCAGTGACTTTTGACCAGTGACCAGTGACCAGTGACCATTGACCTGTGACCAGTGTCCAGTGACCAGTGACCAGTGACCAGTGACCATTGACCTGTGACCAGTGACCAGTGACCAGTGACCAGTGACCAGTGACCTGTGACTAGTGACCAGTGACAATTGACCTGTGACCAGTGACCAGTGACCAGTGACCAGTGACCAGTGACCAGTGACCACTGACCAGTGATAAGTGACCAGTGACTTTTGACCAGTGACCAGTGTCCAGTGACCAGTAACCAGTGACCAGCGACAGTGACCATTGCCCAGCGATGGTGACCATTGACCAGTCACCAGTGACCAGTGACCAGCGATAGTGACCATTGACCAGTGACCAGTGACCATTGACCAGTGACCAGTGACCAGTGACCAGTGACCAGTGTCCAGCCACAGTGACCAGTGACCAGTGACCAGTGACCGGTGACCAGTGACTAGCGACCAGTGAACAGTGACACGTGACATGTGACGCGTGACCAGTGACCAGTGACCAGTGACCAGTGACCAGTGACCAGTGACCAGTGACCAGTGACCAGTGTCCAGTGACCAGTGACCAGTGACCATTGACCTGTGACCAGTGACCAGTGACCAGTGACCAGTGAGCAGTGAGCAGTGACCAGTGAACTTTGACCTGTGACCAGTGACCAGTGACCAGTGAATAGTGACCAGTGACCAGTGACTAGCGACAGTGACCATTGACCAGTGACCAGTGACCAGTGAACATTGACCAGTGACCAGTGACCAGTGACCAGTGACCAGTGACCAGCCACAGTGACCAGTTACCAGTGACCAGTGACCGGTGACCAGTGACTAGCGACCAGTGAACAGTGACCCGTGACCAGTGACCATTGACCTGTGACCAGTGACCAGTGACCAGTGACCTGTGACCAGTGACCAGTGAACAGTGACCAGTGATCACTGACCAGTGATAAGTGACCAGCGACTTTTGACCAGTGACCAGTGTCCAGTCACCAGTGACCAGTGTCCAGCGACAGTGACCATTGACCAGCGATAGGGACCATTGACCAGTGACCAGTGACCAGTGACCAGTGACCAGCGATAGTGAACACTGACCAGTGACAAGTGACCAGTGACTTGTGACCAGTGACCAGTGACCTGTGACTTGTGACCAGTGACCAGTGGCCAGTGACCAGTGACCTGTGACAAGTGACCAGTGACCAGTGACCAGTGACCACTGACCAGTGATAAGTGACCAGTGACTTTTGACCAGTGACCAGCGACAGTGACCATTGACCAGCGATAGTGACCATTGACCAGTGACCAGTGACCAGTGACCAGTGACCAGTGACCAGCGATAGTGACCATTGACCAGTGACCAGTGACCAGTGACCAGTGACCAGTGAACTTTGACCTGTGACCAGTGACCAGTGACCAGTGAATAGTGACCAGTGACCAGTGACCAGCGACAGTGACCATTGACCAGTGACCAGTGATAAGTGACCAGCGACTTTTGACCAGTGACCAGTGTCCAGTGACCAGTGACCAGTGACCAGCGACAGTGACCATTGACCAGCGATAGTGACCATTGACCAGTGACCAGTGACCAGTGACCAGTGACCAGTGACCAGCGATAGTGAACACTGACCAGTGACAAGTACCAGTGACTTGTGACCAGTGACCAGTGACCTGTGACTTGTGACCAGTGACCAGTGGCCAGTGACCACTGACCAGTGACAAGTGACCAGTGACTTTTGACCAGTGACCAGTGACCAGTGGCCAGTGACCAGCGACAGTGACCATTGACCAGCGATAGTGACCAATGACCAGTGACCAGTGACAAGTGACCAGTGACCAGTGACCAGTGACCAGTGACCAGTGACCAGTGACCAGTGACCAGTGACCATTGACTGGTGACCAGTGACCAGTGACCAGCGACAGTGACCATTGACCAGTGACCAGTGACCAGTGACCATTGACCAGTGACCAGTGACCAGTGACCAGTGACCAGTGACCAGTGACCAGTGACCAGCCACAGTGACCAGTTACCAGTGACCAGTGACCGGTGACCAGTGACTAGCGACCAGTGAACAGTGACCCGTGACCAGTGACCATTGACCTGTGACCAGTGACCAGTGACCAGTGACCAGTGACCAGTGAGCAGTGACCAGTGACCAGTGAACTTTGACCTGTGACCAGTGACCAGTGACCAGTGAATAGTGACCAGTGACCAGTGACCAGCGACAGTGACCATTGACCAGCGATAGTGACCATTGACCAGTGACCAGTGACCAGTGACCAGCGATAGTGAACACTGACCAGTGACAAGTGACCAGTGACTTGTGACCAGTGACCAGTGACCTGTGTCTTGTGACCAGTGACCAGTGGCCAGTGACCAGTGACCAGTGACAAGTGACCAGTGACCAGTGACCAGTGACCGGTGACCAGTGACTAGCGACCAGTGAACAGTGACACGTGATATGTGACGCGTGACCAGTGACCAGTGACCAGTGACCAGTGACCAGTGACCAGTGACCAGTGACCAGCGATAGTGAACACTGACCAGTGACAAGTGACCAGTGACTTGTGACCAGTGACCAGTGACCAGTGACTTGTGACCAGTGACCAGTGGCCAGTGTCCAGTGACCAGTGACAAGTGACCAGTGACCAGTGACCAGTGACCAGTGACCAGTGACCAGCGACAGTGACCATTTACCAGCGACAGTGACCAGTGACATGTGACCAGTGACCAGTGACCAGTGACCATTGACCAGTGACCAGTGACCAGTGACCAGTGACCAGCGACCAGTGACAGTGACCATTGACCCGTGACCAGTGACCAGTGACCAGAGACCAGTGACCAGTGACTTGTGACCAGTGACCAGTGACCAGTGACCAGTAACCAGTGACCAGTGACAATTGACCTGTGACCAGCGACAGTGACCATTGACCAGTGACCACTGACCAGTGACCAGTGACCAGTGACCAGTGACCAGTGACCATTGACCGGTGACCAGTGACCAGTGACCAGCGACCAGTGACAGTGACCATTGACCCGTGACCAGCGACAGTGACCAGTGACATGTGACCAGTGACCAGTGACCAGTGACCAGTGACCAGTGACCAGTGACCAGCGATAGTGAACACTGACCAGTGACAAGTGACCAGTGACTTGTGACCAGTGACCAGTGACCAGCGACAGTGACCAGTGACCAGTGACCAGCGACAGTGACCATTTACCAGCGACAGTGACCAGTGACATGTGACCAGTGACCAGTGACCAGTGACCATTGATCAGTGGCCAGTGACCAACAAAAGTGACCAGTGACCAGTGACCAGTGACCAGTGACCAGTGAATAGTGACCAGTGACCAGTGACCAGCGACAGTGACCATTGACCAGTGACCACTGACCAGTGACCAGTGACCAGTGACCAGTGACCAGTGACCATTGACCGGTGACCAGTGACCAGTGACCAGCGACCAGTGACAGTGACCATTGACCCGTGACCAGTGACCAGTGACCAGTGACCAGTGACCAGTGACTTGTGACCAGTGACCAGTGACCAGTGACCAGTAACCAGTGACCAGTGACAATTGACCTGTGACCAGTGACCAGTGACCAGTGACCAGTGACCAGTGACCAGCGACAGTGACCATTGTCCAGTGGCCAGTGACCAGTGACAAGTGACCAGTGACCAGGGACCAGTGACCAGTGACCAGTGACCAGTGAGCAGTGACCAGCGACAGTGACCATTGACCAGTGACCAGTGACCAGTGACCAGTGACAAGTGACCAGCGACCAGTGACCAGTGACCTGTGTCCAGTGACCAGTGACCATTGACCTGTGACCAGTGACCAGAGGCAAGTGACCAGCGACCAGTGGCCACTGACCAGTGACAAGTGACCAGTGACTTGTGACCAGTGACCAGTGACCTGTGACTTGTGACCAGTGACCAGTGGCCAGTGACCAGTGACCAGTGACAAGTGACCACTGACCAGTGACCAGTGACCAGTGACCAGTGACAAGTGACCTGTAACTTGTGACCAGTAACCAGTGACCAGTGACCAGTGACCAGTAACCAGTGACCAGTGACCAGCGACAGTGACCATTGACCCGTGACCAGTGACCAGTGACCAGTGACTTGTGACCAGTGACCAGTGACCAGTGACCAGTGACCAGTGACCAGTGGCCAGTGACCAGCGACAATGACCATTGACCAGCGATAGAGACCAATGACCAGTGACCAGTGACCAGTGACCAGTGGCCAGTGACCAGTGACAATTGTCCTGTGACCAGTGACCAGTGACCAGTGACCAGTGACCAGTGACCAGTGACCACTGACCAGTGATAAGTGACCAGTGACTTTTGACCTGTGACCAGTGTCCAGTGACCAGTGACCAGTGACCAGTGACCATTGACCTGTGACCGGTGACCAGTGACTAGCGACCAGTGAACAGTGACACGTGATATGTGACGCGTGACCAGTGACCAGTGACCAGTGACCAGTGACCAGTGACCAGTGACCAGTGACCAGTGACCAGTGACCAGTGACCAGCGATAGTGAACACTGACCAGTGACAAGTGACCAGTGACTTGTGACCAGTGACCAGTGACCTGTGACTTGTGACCAGTGACCAGTGGCCAGTGACCAGTGACCAGTGACAAGTGACCAGTGACCAGTGACCAGTGACCAGTGACCAGTGACAAGTGACCAGTGACTTGTGACCAGTAACCAGTGACCAGTGACCAGTGACCAGTGACCAATGACAGTGACCATTGACCTGTGACCAGTGACCAGTGACCAGTGACCAGCGACAGTGACCATTGACCAGCGATAGTGACCATTGACCAGTGACCAGTGACCAGTGACCATTGACCTGTGACCAGTGACCAGTGACCAGTGACCAGTGACCACTGACCAGTGATAAGTGCCCAGCGACTTTTGACCAGTGACCAGTGTCCAGTTACCAGTGACCAGTGACCAGCGACAGTGAACATTGACCAGCGATAGTGACCATTGACCAGTGACCAGTGACCAGTGTCCAGTGACCAGCGATAGTGACCATTGACCAGTGACCAGTGACCAGTGACCATTGACCAGTGACCAGTGACCAGTGACCAGTGACCAGTGAGCAGTGACCAGTGACCAGTGAACTTTGACCTGTGACCAGTGACCAGTGACCAGTGAATAGTGACCAGTGACCAGTGACCAGCGACAGTGACCATTGACCAGTGACCAGTGACCAGTGACCATTGACCTGTGACCAGTGACCAGTGACCAGTGACCAGTGACCTGTGACCAGTGACCAGTGACCACTGACCAGTGATAAGTGACCAGTGACTTTTGACCAGTGACCAGTGACCAGTGACCATTGACCTGTGACCAGTGTCCAGTGACCAGTGACCAGTGACCAGTGACCATTGACCTGTGACCAGTGACCAGTGACCAGTGACCAGTGACCAGTGACCTGTGACTAGTGACCAGTGACAATTGGCCTGTGACCAGTGACCAGTGACCAGTGACCAGTGACCAGTGACCAGTGACCACTGACCAGTGATAAGTGACCAGTGACTTTTGACCAGTGACCAGTGTCCAGTGACCAGTAACCAGTGACCAGCGACAGTGACCATTGCCCAGCGATGGTGACCATTGACCAGTCACCAGTGACCAGTGACCAGCGATAGTGACCATTGACCAGTGACCAGTGACCAGTGACCAGTGACCATTGACCAGTGACCAGTGACCAGTGACCAGTGACCAGTGTCCAGCCACAGTGACCAGTGACCAGTGACCAGTGACCGGTGACCAGTGACTAGCGACCAGTGAACAGTGACACGTGACATGTGACGCGTGACCAGTGACCAGTGACCAGTGACCAGTGACCAGTGACCAGTGACCAGTGACCAGTGACCAGTGTCCAGTGACCAGTGACCAGTGACCATTGACCTGTGACCAGTGACCAGTGACCAGTGACCAGTGAGCAGTGACCAGTGACCAGTGAACTTTGACCTGTGACCAGTGACCAGTGACCAGTGAATAGTGACCAGTGACCAGTGACTAGCGACAGTGACCATTGACCAGTGACCAGTGACCAGTGAACATTGACCAGTGACCAGTGACCAGTGACCAGTGACCAGTGACCAGCCACAGTGACCAGTTACCAGTGACCAGTGACCGGTGACCAGTGACTAGCGACCAGTGAACAGTGACCCGTGACCAGTGACCATTGACCTGTGACCAGTGACCAGTGACCAGTGACCTGTGACCAGTGACCAGTGAACAGTGACCAGTGATCACTGACCAGTGATAAGTGACCAGCGACTTTTGACCAGTGACCAGTGTCCAGTCACCAGTGACCAGTGTCCAGCGACAGTGACCATTGACCAGCGATAGGGACCATTGACCAGTGACCAGTGACCAGTGACCAGTGACCAGCGATAGTGAACACTGACCAGTGACAAGTGACCAGTGACTTGTGACCAGTGACCAGTGACCTGTGACTTGTGACCAGTGACCAGTGGCCAGTGACCAGTGACCTGTGACAAGTGACCAGTGACCAGTGACCAGTGACCACTGACCAGTGATAAGTGACCAGTGACTTTTGACCAGTGACCAGCGACAGTGACCATTGACCAGCGATAGTGACCATTGACCAGTGACCAGTGACCAGTGACCAGTGACCAGTGACCAGCGATAGTGACCATTGACCAGTGACCAGTGACCAGTGACCAGTGACCAGTGAACTTTGACCTGTGACCAGTGACCAGTGACCAGTGAATAGTGACCAGTGACCAGTGACCAGCGACAGTGACCATTGACCAGTGACCAGTGATAAGTGACCAGCGACTTTTGACCAGTGACCAGTGTCCAGTGACCAGTGACCAGTGACCAGCGACAGTGACCATTGACCAGCGATAGTGACCATTGACCAGTGACCAGTGACCAGTGACCAGTGACCAGTGACCAGCGATAGTGAACACTGACCAGTGACAAGTACCAGTGACTTGTGACCAGTGACCCGTGACCTGTGACTTGTGACCAGTGACCAGTGGCCAGTGACCACTGACCAGTGACAAGTGACCAGTGACTTTTGACCAGTGACCAGTGACCAGTGGCCAGTGACCAGCGACAGTGACCATTGACCAGCGATAGTGACCAATGACCAGTGACCAGTGACAAGTGACCAGTGACCAGTGACCAGTGACCAGTGACCAGTGACCAGTGACCAGTGACCAGTGACCATTGACTGGTGACCAGTGACCAGTGACCAGCGACAGTGACCATTGACCAGTGACCAGTGACCAGTGACCAGTGACCATTGACCTGTGACCGGTGACCAGTGACTAGCGACCAGTGAACAGTGACACGTGATATGTGACGCGTGACCAGTGACCAGTGACCAGTGACCAGTGACCAGTGACCAGTGACCAGTGACCAGTGACCAGTGACCAGTGACCAGCGATAGTGAACACTGACCAGTGACAAGTGACCAGTGACTTGTGACCAGTGACCAGTGACCTGTGACTTGTGACCAGTGACCAGTGGCCAGTGACCAGTGACCAGTGACAAGTGACCAGTGACCAGTGACCAGTGACCAGTGACCAGTGACAAGTGACCAGTGACTTGTGACCAGTAACCAGTGACCAGTGACCAGTGACCAGTGACCAATGACAGTGACCATTGACCTGTGACCAGTGACCAGTGACCAGTGACCAGCGACAGTGACCATTGACCAGCGATAGTGACCATTGACCAGTGACCAGTGACCAGTGACCATTGACCTGTGACCAGTGACCAGTGACCAGTGACCAGTGACCACTGACCAGTGATAAGTGCCCAGCGACTTTTGACCAGTGACCAGTGTCCAGTTACCAGTGACCAGTGACCAGCGACAGTGAACATTGACCAGCGATAGTGACCATTGACCAGTGACCAGTGACCAGTGTCCAGTGACCAGCGATAGTGACCATTGACCAGTGACCAGTGACCAGTGACCATTGACCAGTGACCAGTGACCAGTGACCAGTGACCAGTGAGCAGTGACCAGTGACCAGTGAACTTTGACCTGTGACCAGTGACCAGTGACCAGTGAATAGTGACCAGTGACCAGTGACCAGCGACAGTGACCATTGACCAGTGACCAGTGACCAGTGACCATTGACCTGTGACCAGTGACCAGTGACCAGTGACCAGTGACCTGTGACCAGTGACCAGTGACCACTGACCAGTGATAAGTGACCAGTGACTTTTGACCAGTGACCAGTGACCAGTGACCATTGACCTGTGACCAGTGTCCAGTGACCAGTGACCAGTGACCAGTGACCATTGACCTGTGACCAGTGACCAGTGACCAGTGACCAGTGACCAGTGACCTGTGACTAGTGACCAGTGACAATTGGCCTGTGACCAGTGACCAGTGACCAGTGACCAGTGACCAGTGACCAGTGACCACTGACCAGTGATAAGTGACCAGTGACTTTTGACCAGTGACCAGTGTCCAGTGACCAGTAACCAGTGACCAGCGACAGTGACCATTGCCCAGCGATGGTGACCATTGACCAGTCACCAGTGACCAGTGACCAGCGATAGTGACCATTGACCAGTGACCAGTGACCAGTGACCAGTGACCATTGACCAGTGACCAGTGACCAGTGACCAGTGACCAGTGTCCAGCCACAGTGACCAGTGACCAGTGACCAGTGACCGGTGACCAGTGACTAGCGACCAGTGAACAGTGACACGTGACATGTGACGCGTGACCAGTGACCAGTGACCAGTGACCAGTGACCAGTGACCAGTGACCAGTGACCAGTGACCAGTGTCCAGTGACCAGTGACCAGTGACCATTGACCTGTGACCAGTGACCAGTGACCAGTGACCAGTGAGCAGTGACCAGTGACCAGTGAACTTTGACCTGTGACCAGTGACCAGTGACCAGTGAATAGTGACCAGTGACCAGTGACTAGCGACAGTGACCATTGACCAGTGACCAGTGACCAGTGAACATTGACCAGTGACCAGTGACCAGTGACCAGTGACCAGTGACCAGCCACAGTGACCAGTTACCAGTGACCAGTGACCGGTGACCAGTGACTAGCGACCAGTGAACAGTGACCCGTGACCAGTGACCATTGACCTGTGACCAGTGACCAGTGACCAGTGACCTGTGACCAGTGACCAGTGAACAGTGACCAGTGATCACTGACCAGTGATAAGTGACCAGCGACTTTTGACCAGTGACCAGTGTCCAGTCACCAGTGACCAGTGTCCAGCGACAGTGACCATTGACCAGCGATAGGGACCATTGACCAGTGACCAGTGACCAGTGACCAGTGACCAGCGATAGTGAACACTGACCAGTGACAAGTGACCAGTGACTTGTGACCAGTGACCAGTGACCTGTGACTTGTGACCAGTGACCAGTGGCCAGTGACCAGTGACCTGTGACAAGTGACCAGTGACCAGTGACCAGTGACCACTGACCAGTGATAAGTGACCAGTGACTTTTGACCAGTGACCAGCGACAGTGACCATTGACCAGCGATAGTGACCATTGACCAGTGACCAGTGACCAGTGACCAGTGACCAGTGACCAGCGATAGTGACCATTGACCAGTGACCAGTGACCAGTGACCAGTGACCAGTGAACTTTGACCTGTGACCAGTGACCAGTGACCAGTGAATAGTGACCAGTGACCAGTGACCAGCGACAGTGACCATTGACCAGTGACCAGTGATAAGTGACCAGCGACTTTTGACCAGTGACCAGTGTCCAGTGACCAGTGACCAGTGACCAGCGACAGTGACCATTGACCAGCGATAGTGACCATTGACCAGTGACCAGTGACCAGTGACCAGTGACCAGTGACCAGCGATAGTGAACACTGACCAGTGACAAGTACCAGTGACTTGTGACCAGTGACCCGTGACCTGTGACTTGTGACCAGTGACCAGTGGCCAGTGACCACTGACCAGTGACAAGTGACCAGTGACTTTTGACCAGTGACCAGTGACCAGTGGCCAGTGACCAGCGACAGTGACCATTGACCAGCGATAGTGACCAATGACCAGTGACCAGTGACAAGTGACCAGTGACCAGTGACCAGTGACCAGTGACCAGTGACCAGTGACCAGTGACCAGTGACCATTGACTGGTGACCAGTGACCAGTGACCAGCGACAGTGACCATTGACCAGTGACCAGTGACCAGTGACCATTGACCAGTGACCAGTGACCAGTGACCAGTGACCAGTGACCAGTGACCAGTGACCAGCCACAGTGACCAGTTACCAGTGACCAGTGACCGGTGACCAGTGACTAGCGACCAGTGAACAGTGACCCGTGACCAGTGACCATTGACCTGTGACCAGTGACCAGTGACCAGTGACCAGTGACCAGTGAGCAGTGACCAGTGACCAGTGAACTTTGACCTGTGACCAGTGACCAGTGACCAGTGAATAGTGACCAGTGACCAGTGACCAGCGACAGTGACCATTGACCAGCGATAGTGACCATTGACCAGTGACCAGTGACCAGTGACCAGCGATAGTGAACACTGACCAGTGACAAGTGACCAGTGACTTGTGACCAGTGACCAGTGACCTGTGTCTTGTGACCAGTGACCAGTGGCCAGTGACCAGTGACCAGTGACAAGTGACCAGTGACCAGTGACCAGTGACCGGTGACCAGTGACTAGCGACCAGTGAACAGTGACACGTGATATGTGACGCGTGACCAGTGACCAGTGACCAGTGACCAGTGACCAGTGACCAGTGACCAGTGACCAGCGATAGTGAACACTGACCAGTGACAAGTGACCAGTGACTTGTGACCAGTGACCAGTGACCAGTGACTTGTGACCAGTGACCAGTGGCCAGTGTCCAGTGACCAGTGACAAGTGACCAGTGACCAGTGACCAGTGACCAGTGACCAGTGACCAGCGACAGTGACCATTTACCAGCGACAGTGACCAGTGACATGTGACCAGTGACCAGTGACCAGTGACCATTGACCAGTGACCAGTGACCAGTGACCAGTGACCAGCGACCAGTGACAGTGACCATTGACCCGTGACCAGTGACCAGTGACCAGAGACCAGTGACCAGTGACTTGTGACCAGTGACCAGTGACCAGTGACCAGTGACCAGTAACCAGTGACCAGTGACAATTGACCTGTGACCAGCGACAGTGACCATTGACCAGTGACCACTGACCAGTGACCAGTGACCAGTGACCAGTGACCAGTGACCATTGACCGGTGACCAGTGACCAGTGACCAGCGACCAGTGACAGTGACCATTGACCCGTGACCAGCGACAGTGACCAGTGACATGTGACCAGTGACCAGTGACCAGTGACCAGTGACCAGTGACCAGTGACCAGCGATAGTGAACACTGACCAGTGACAAGTGACCAGTGACTTGTGACCAGTGACCAGTGACCAGCGACAGTGACCAGTGACCAGTGACCAGCGACAGTGACCATTTACCAGCGACAGTGACCAGTGACATGTGACCAGTGACCAGTGACCAGTGACCATTGATCAGTGGCCAGTGACCAACAAAAGTGACCAGTGACCAGTGACCAGTGACCAGTGACCAGTGAATAGTGACCAGTGACCAGTGACCAGCGACAGTGACCATTGACCAGTGACCACTGACCAGTGACCAGTGACCAGTGACCAGTGACCAGTGACCATTGACCGGTGACCAGTGACCAGTGACCAGCGACCAGTGACAGTGACCATTGACCCGTGACCAGTGACCAGTGACCAGTGACCAGTGACCAGTGACTTGTGACCAGTGACCAGTGACCAGTGACCAGTAACCAGTGACCAGTGACAATTGACCTGTGACCAGTGACCAGTGACCAGTGACCAGTGACCAGTGACCAGCGACAGTGACCATTGTCCAGTGGCCAGTGACCAGTGACAAGTGACCAGTGACCAGGGACCAGTGACCAGTGACCAGTGACCAGTGAGCAGTGACCAGCGACAGTGACCATTGACCAGTGACCAGTGACCAGTGACCAGTGACAAGTGACCAGCGACCAGTGACCAGTGACCTGTGTCCAGTGACCAGTGACCATTGACCTGTGACCAGTGACCAGAGGCAAGTGACCAGCGACCAGTGGCCACTGACCAGTGACAAGTGACCAGTGACTTGTGACCAGTGACCAGTGACCTGTGACTTGTGACCAGTGACCAGTGGCCAGTGACCAGTGACCAGTGACAAGTGACCACTGACCAGTGACCAGTGACCAGTGACCAGTGACAAGTGACCTGTAACTTGTGACCAGTAACCAGTGACCAGTGACCAGTGACCAGTAACCAGTGACCAGTGACCAGCGACAGTGACCATTGACCCGTGACCAGTGACCAGTGACCAGTGACTTGTGACCAGTGACCAGTGACCAGTGACCAGTGACCAGTGACCAGTGACCAGTGACCTGTAACCAGTGACCAGTGACACGTGACCAGTGACCACTGACCAGTGACAAGTGACAAGTGACTTTTGACCAGTGACCAGTGACCAGTGGCCAGTGACCAGCGACAATGACCATTGACCAGCGATAGAGACCAATGACCAGTGACCAGTGACCAGTGACCAGTGGCCAGTGACCAGTGACAATTGACCTGTGACCAGTGACCAGTGACCAGTGACCAGTGACCAGTGACCAGTGACCACTGACCAGTGATAAGTGACCAGTGACTTTTGACCTGTGACCAGTGTCCAGTGACCAGTGACCAGTGACCAGTGACCATTGACCTGTGACCGGTGACCAGTGACTAGCGACCAGTGAACAGTGACACGTGATATGTGACGCGTGACCAGTGACCAGTGACCAGTGACCAGTGACCAGTGACCAGTGACCAGTGACCAGTGACCAGCGATAGTGAACACTGACCAGTGACAAGTGACCAGTGACTTGTGACCAGTGACCAGTGACCTGTGACTTGTGACCAGTGACCAGTGGCCAGTGACCAGTGACCAGTGACAAGTGACCAGTGACCAGTGACCAGTGACCAGTGACCAGTGACAAGTGACCAGTGACTTGTGACCAGTAACCAGTGACCAGTGACCAGTGACCAGTGACCAATGACAGTGACCATTGACCAGTGACTTGTGACCAGTGACCAGTGACCAGCGACAGTGACCAGTGACCAGTGACCAGCGACAGTGACCATTTACCAGCGACAGTGACCAGTGACATGTGACCAGTGACCAGTGACCAGTGACCATTGATCAGTGGCCAGTGACCAACAAAAGTGACCAGTGACCAGTGACCAGTGACCAGTGACCAGTGAATAGTGACCAGTGACCAGTGACCAGCGACAGTGACCATTGACCAGTGACCACTGACCAGTGACCAGTGACCAGTGACCAGTGACCAGTGACCATTGACCGGTGACCAGTGACCAGTGACCAGCGACCAGTGACAGTGACCATTGACCCGTGACCAGTGACCAGTGACCAGTGACCAGTGACCAGTGACTTGTGACCAGTGACCAGTGACCTGTGACTTGTGACCAGTGACCAGTGGCCAGTGACCAGTGACCAGTGACAAGTGACCAGTGACCAGTGACCAGTGACCAGCGACAGTGACCATTGTCCAGTGGCCAGTGACCAGTGACAAGTGACCAGTGACCAGGGACCAGTGACCAGTGACCAGTGACCAGTGAGCAGTGACCAGCGACAGTGACCATTGACCAGTGACCAGTGACCAGTGACCAGTGACAAGTGACCAGCGACCAGTGACCAGTGACCTGTGTCCAGTGACCAGTGACCATTGACCTGTGACCAGTGACCAGAGGCAAGTGACCAGCGACCAGTGGCCACTGACCAGTGACAAGTGACCAGTGACTTGTGACCAGTGACCAGTGACCTGTGACTTGTGACCAGTGACCAGTGGCCAGTGACCAGTGACCAGTGACAAGTGACCACTGACCAGTGACCAGTGACCAGTGACCAGTGACAAGTGACCTGTAACTTGTGACCAGTAACCAGTGACCAGTGACCAGTGACCAGTAACCAGTGACCAGTGACCAGCGACAGTGACCATTGACCCGTGACCAGTGACCAGTGACCAGTGACTTGTGACCAGTGACCAGTGACCAGTGACCAGTGACCAGTGACCAGTGACCAGTGACCTGTAACCAGTGACCAGTGACACGTGACCAGTGACCACTGACCAGTGACAAGTGACAAGTGACTTTTGACCAGTGACCAGTGACCAGTGGCCAGTGACCAGCGACAATGACCATTGACCAGCGATAGAGACCAATGACCAGTGACCAGTGACCAGTGACCAGTGGCCAGTGACCAGTGACAATTGACCTGTGACCAGTGACCAGTGACCAGTGACCAGTGACCAGTGACCAGTGACCACTGACCAGTGATAAGTGACCAGTGACTTTTGACCTGTGACCAGTGTCCAGTGACCAGTGACCAGTGACCAGTGACCATTGACCTGTGACCGGTGACCAGTGACTAGCGACCAGTGAACAGTGACACGTGATATGTGACGCGTGACCAGTGACCAGTGACCAGTGACCAGTGACCAGTGACCAGTGACCAGTGACCAGTGACCAGTGACCAGTGACCAGCGATAGTGAACACTGACCAGTGACAAGTGACCAGTGACTTGTGACCAGTGACCAGTGACCTGTGACTTGTGACCAGTGACCAGTGGCCAGTGACCAGTGACCAGTGACAAGTGACCAGTGACCAGTGACCAGTGACCAGTGACCAGTGACAAGTGACCAGTGACTTGTGACCAGTAACCAGTGACCAGTGACCAGTGACCAGTGACCAATGACAGTGACCATTGACCTGTGACCAGTGACCAGTGACCAGTGACCAGCGACAGTGACCATTGACCAGCGATAGTGACCATTGACCAGTGACCAGTGACCAGTGACCATTGACCTGTGACCAGTGACCAGTGACCAGTGACCAGTGACCACTGACCAGTGATAAGTGCCCAGCGACTTTTGACCAGTGACCAGTGTCCAGTTACCAGTGACCAGTGACCAGCGACAGTGAACATTGACCAGCGATAGTGACCATTGACCAGTGACCAGTGACCAGTGTCCAGTGACCAGCGATAGTGACCATTGACCAGTGACCAGTGACCAGTGACCATTGACCAGTGACCAGTGACCAGTGACCAGTGACCAGTGAGCAGTGACCAGTGACCAGTGAACTTTGACCTGTGACCAGTGACCAGTGACCAGTGAATAGTGACCAGTGACCAGTGACCAGCGACAGTGACCATTGACCAGTGACCAGTGACCAGTGACCATTGACCTGTGACCAGTAACCAGTGACCAGTGACCAGTGACCTGTGACCAGTGACCAGTGACCAGTGACAAGTGACCTGTAACTTGTGACCAGTAACCAGTGACCAGTGACCAGTGACCAGTAACCAGTGACCAGTGACCAGCGACAGTGACCATTGACCCGTGACCAGTGACCAGTGACCAGTGACTTGTGACCAGTGACCAGTGACCAGTGACCAGTGACCAGTGACCAGTGACCAGTGACCTGTAACCAGTGACCAGTGACACGTGACCAGTGACCACTGACCAGTGACAAGTGACAAGTGACTTTTGACCAGTGACCAGTGACCAGTGGCCAGTGACCAGCGACAATGACCATTGACCAGCGATAGAGACCAATGACCAGTGACCAGTGACCAGTGACCAGTGGCCAGTGACCAGTGACAATTGACCTGTGACCAGTGACCAGTGACCAGTGACCAGTGACCAGTGACCAGTGACCACTGACCAGTGATAAGTGACCAGTGACTTTTGACCTGTGACCAGTGTCCAGTGACCAGTGACCAGTGACCAGTGACCATTGACCTGTGACCGGTGACCAGTGACTAGCGACCAGTGAACAGTGACACGTGATATGTGACGCGTGACCAGTGACCAGTGACCAGTGACCAGTGACCAGTGACCAGTGACCAGTGACCAGTGACCAGTGACCAGTGACCAGCGATAGTGAACACTGACCAGTGACAAGTGACCAGTGACTTGTGACCAGTGACCAGTGACCTGTGACTTGTGACCAGTGACCAGTGGCCAGTGACCAGTGACCAGTGACAAGTGACCAGTGACCAGTGACCAGTGACCAGTGACCAGTGACAAGTGACCAGTGACTTGTGACCAGTAACCAGTGACCAGTGACCAGTGACCAGTGACCAATGACAGTGACCATTGACCTGTGACCAGTGACCAGTGACCAGTGACCAGCGACAGTGACCATTGACCAGCGATAGTGACCATTGACCAGTGACCAGTGACCAGTGACCATTGACCTGTGACCAGTGACCAGTGACCAGTGACCAGTGACCACTGACCAGTGATAAGTGCCCAGCGACTTTTGACCAGTGACCAGTGTCCAGTTACCAGTGACCAGTGACCAGCGACAGTGAACATTGACCAGCGATAGTGACCATTGACCAGTGACCAGTGACCAGTGTCCAGTGACCAGCGATAGTGACCATTGACCAGTGACCAGTGACCAGTGACCATTGACCAGTGACCAGTGACCAGTGACCAGTGACCAGTGAGCAGTGACCAGTGACCAGTGAACTTTGACCTGTGACCAGTGACCAGTGACCAGTGAATAGTGACCAGTGACCAGTGACCAGCGACAGTGACCATTGACCAGTGACCAGTGACCAGTGACCATTGACCTGTGACCAGTGACCACTGACCAGTGACCAGTGACCTGTGACCAGTGACCAGTGACCACTGACCAGTGATAAGTGACCAGTGACTTTTGACCAGTGACCAGTGACCAGTGACCATTGACCTGTGACCAGTGTCCAGTGACCAGTGACCAGTGACCAGTGACCATTGACCTGTGACCAGTGACCAGTGACCAGTGACCAGTGTCCAGTGACCTGTGACTAGTGACCAGTGACAATTGACCTGTGACCAGTGACCAGTGACCAGTGACCAGTGACCAGTGACCAGTGACCACTGACCAGTGATAAGTGACCAGTGACTTTTGACCAGTGACCAGTGTCCAGTGACCAGTAACCAGTGACCAGCGACAGTGACCATTGCCCAGCGATGGTGACCATTGACCAGTCACCAGTGACCAGTGACCAGCGATAGTGACCATTGACCAGTGACCAGTGACCAGTGACCAGTGACCATTGACCAGTGACCAGTGACCAGTGACCAGTGACCAGTGTCCAGCCACAGTGACCAGTGACCAGTGACCAGTGACCGGTGACCAGTGACTAGCGACCAGTGAACAGTGACACGTGACATGTGACGCGTGACCAGTGACCAGTGACCAGTGACCAGTGACCAGTGACCAGTGACCAGTGACCAGTGACCAGTGTCCAGTGACCAGTGACCAGTGACCATTGACCTGTGACCAGTGACCAGTGACCAGTGACCAGTGAGCAGTGACCAGTGACCAGTGAACTTTGACCTGTGACCAGTGACCAGTGACCAGTGAATAGTGACCAGTGACCAGTGACTAGCGACAGTGACCATTGACCAGTGACCAGTGACCAGTGAACATTGACCAGTGACCAGTGACCAGTGACCAGTGACCAGTGACCAGCCACAGTGACCAGTTACCAGTGACCAGTGACCGGTGACCAGTGACTAGCGACCAGTGAACAGTGACCCGTGACCAGTGACCATTGACCTGTGACCAGTGACCAGTGACCAGTGACCTGTGACCAGTGACCAGTGAACAGTGACCAGTGATCACTGACCAGTGATAAGTGACCAGCGACTTTTGACCAGTGACCAGTGTCCAGTCACCAGTGACCAGTGTCCAGCGACAGTGACCATTAACCAGCGATAGGGACCATTGACCAGTGACCAGTGACCAGTGACCAGTGACCAGCGATAGTGAACACTGACCAGTGACAAGTGACCAGTGACTTGTGACCAGTGACCAGTGACCTGTGACTTGTGACCAGTGACCAGTGGCCAGTGACCAGTGACCTGTGACAAGTGACCAGTGACCAGTGACCAGTGACCACTGACCAGTGATAAGTGACCAGTGACTTTTGACCAGTGACCAGCGACAGTGACCATTGACCAGCGATAGTGACCATTGACCAGTGACCAGTGACCAGTGACCAGTGACCAGTGACCAGCGATAGTGACCATTGACCAGTGACCAGTGACCAGTGACCAGTGACCAGTGAACTTTGACCTGTGACCAGTGACCAGTGACCAGTGAATAGTGACCAGTGACCAGTGACCAGCGACAGTGACCATTGACCAGTGACCAGTGATAAGTGACCAGCGACTTTTGACCAGTGACCAGTGTCCAGTGACCAGTGACCAGTGACCAGCGACAGTGACCATTGACCAGCGATAGTGACCATTGACCAGTGACCAGTGACCAGTGACCAGTGACCAGTGACCAGCGATAGTGAACACTGACCAGTGACAAGTACCAGTGACTTGTGACCAGTGACCAGTGACCTGTGACTTGTGACCAGTGACCAGTGGCCAGTGACCACTGACCAGTGACAAGTGACCAGTGACTTTTGACCAGTGACCAGTGACCAGTGGCTAGTGACCAGCGACAGTGACCATTGACCAGCGATAGTGACCAATGACCAGTGACCAGTGACAAGTGACCAGTGACCAGTGACCAGTGACCAGTGACCAGTGACCAGTGACCAGTGACCAGTGACCATTGACTGGTGACCAGTGACCAGTGACCAGCGACAGTGACCATTGACCAGTGACCAGTGACCAGTGACCATTGACCAGTGACCAGTGACCAGTGACCAGTGACCAGTGACCAGTGACCAGTGACCAGCCACAGTGACCAGTTACCAGTGACCAGTGACCGGTGACCAGTGACTAGCGACCAGTGAACAGTGACCCGTGACCAGTGACCATTGACCTGTGACCAGTGACCAGTGACCAGTGACCAGTGACCAGTGAGCAGTGACCAGTGACCAGTGAACTTTGACCTGTGACCAGTGACCAGTGACCAGTGAATAGTGACCAGTGACCAGTGACCAGCGACAGTGACCATTGACCAGCGATAGTGACCATTGACCAGTGACCAGTGACCAGTGACCAGCGATAGTGAACACTGACCAGTGACAAGTGACCAGTGACTTGTGACCAGTGACCAGTGACCTGTGTCTTGTGACCAGTGACCAGTGGCCAGTGACCAGTGACCAGTGACAAGTGACCAGTGACCAGTGACCAGTGACCGGTGACCAGTGACTAGCGACCAGTGAACAGTGACACGTGATATGTGACGCGTGACCAGTGACCAGTGACCAGTGACCAGTGACCAGTGACCAGTGATCAGTGACCAGCGATAGTGAACACTGACCAGTGACAAGTGACCAGTGACTTGTGACCAGTGACCAGTGACCAGTGACTTGTGACCAGTGACCAGTGGCCAGTGTCCAGTGACCAGTGACAAGTGACCAGTGACCAGTGACCAGTGACCAGTGACCAGTGACCAGCGACAGTGACCATTTACCAGCGACAGTGACCAGTGACATGTGACCAGTGACCAGTGACCAGTGACCATTGACCAGTGACCAGTGACCAGTGACCAGTGACCAGCGACCAGTGACAGTGACCATTGACCCGTGACCAGTGACCAGTGACCAGAGACCAGTGACCAGTGACTTGTGACCAGTGACCAGTGACCAGTGACCAGTAACCAGTGACCAGTGACAATTGACCTGTGACCAGCGACAGTGACCATTGACCAGTGACCACTGACCAGTGACCAGTGACCAGTGACCAGTGACCAGTGACCATTGACCGGTGACCAGTGACCAGTGACCAGCGACCAGTGACAGTGACCATTGACCCGTGACCAGCGACAGTGACCAGTGACATGTGACCAGTGACCAGTGACCAGTGACCAGTGACCAGTGACCAGTGACCAGCGATAGTGAACACTGACCAGTGACAAGTGACCAGTGACTTGTGACCAGTGACCAGTGACCAGCGACAGTGACCAGTGACCAGTGACCAGCGACAGTGACCATTTACCAGCGACAGTGACCAGTGACATGTGACCAGTGACCAGTGACCAGTGACCATTGATCAGTGGCCAGTGACCAACAAAAGTGACCAGTGACCAGTGACCAGTGACCAGTGAATAGTGACCAGTGACCAGTGACCAGCGACAGTGACCATTGACCAGTGACCACTGACCAGTGACCAGTGACCAGTGACCAGTGACCAGTGACCATTGACCGGTGACCAGTGACCAGTGACCAGCGACCAGTGACAGTGACCATTGACCCGTGACCAGTGACCAGTGACCAGTGACCAGTGACCAGTGACTTGTGACCAGTGACCAGTGACCAGTGACCAGTAACCAGTGACCAGTGACAATTGACCTGTGACCAGTGACCAGTGACCAGTGACCAGTGACCAGTGACCAGCGACAGTGACCATTGTCCAGTGGCCAGTGACCAGTGACAAGTGACCAGTGACCAGGGACCAGTGACCAGTGACCAGTGACCAGTGAGCAGTGACCAGCGACAGTGACCATTGACCCGTGACCAGTGACCAGTGACCAGTGACTTGTGACCAGTGACCAGTGACCAGTGACCAGTGACCAGTGACCAGTGACCAGTGACCTGTAACCAGTGACCAGTGACACGTGACCAGTGACCACTGACCAGTGACAAGTGACAAGTGACTTTTGACCAGTGACCAGTGACCAGTGGCCAGTGACCAGCGACAATGACCATTGACCAGCGATAGAGACCAATGACCAGTGACCAGTGACCAGTGACCAGTGGCCAGTGACCAGTGACAATTGACCTGTGACCAGTGACCAGTGACCAGTGACCAGTGACCAGTGACCAGTGACCACTGACCAGTGATAAGTGACCAGTGACTTTTGACCTGTGACCAGTGTCCAGTGACCAGTGACCAGTGACCAGTGACCATTGACCTGTGACCGGTGACCAGTGACTAGCGACCAGTGAACAGTGACACGTGATATGTGACGCGTGACCAGTGACCAGTGACCAGTGACCAGTGACCAGTGACCAGTGACCAGTGACCAGTGACCAGTGACCAGTGACCAGTGACCAGTGACCAGCGATAGTGAACACTGACCAGTGACAAGTGACCAGTGACTTGTGACCAGTGACCAGTGACCTGTGACTTGTGACCAGTGACCAGTGGCCAGTGACCAGTGACCAGTGACAAGTGACCAGTGACCAGTGACCAGTGACCAGTGACCAGTGACAAGTGACCAGTGACTTGTGACCAGTAACCAGTGACCAGTGACTTGTGACCAGTGACCAGTGACCAGTGACCAGTGACCAGTGACCAGTGACCAGTGACCTGTAACCAGTGACCAGTGACACGTGACCAGTGACCACTGACCAGTGACAAGTGACAAGTGACTTTTGACCAGTGACCAGTGACCAGTGGCCAGTGACCAGCGACAATGACCATTGACCAGCGATAGAGACCAATGACCAGTGACCAGTGACCAGTGACCAGTGGCCAGTGACCAGTGACAATTGACCTGTGACCAGTGACCAGTGACCAGTGACCAGTGACCAGTGACCAGTGACCATTGACCTGTGACCGGTGACCAGTGACTAGCGACCAGTGAACAGTGACACGTGATATGTGACGCGTGACCAGTGACCAGTGACCAGTGACCAGTGACCAATGACAGTGACCATTGACCTGTGACCAGTGACCAGTGACCAGTGACCAGCGACAGTGACCATTGACCAGCGATAGTGACCATTGACCAGTGACCAGTGACCAGTGACCATTGACCTGTGACCAGTGACCAGTGACCAGTGACCAGTGACCACTGACCAGTGATAAGTGCCCAGCGACTTTTGACCAGTGACCAGTGTCCAGTTACCAGTGACCAGTGACCAGCGACAGTGAACATTGACCAGCGATAGTGACCATTGACCAGTGACCAGTGACCAGTGTCCAGTGACCAGCGATAGTGACCATTGACCAGTGACCAGTGACCAGTGACCATTGACCAGTGACCAGTGACCAGTGACCAGTGACCAGTGAGCAGTGACCAGTGACCAGTGAACTTTGACCTGTGACCAGTGACCAGTGACCAGTGAATAGTGACCAGTGACCAGTGACCAGCGACAGTGACCATTGACCAGTGACCAGTGACCAGTGACCATTGACCTGTGACCAGTGACCAGTGACCAGTGACCAGTGACCTGTGACCAGTGACCAGTGACCACTGACCAGTGATAAGTGACCAGTGACTTTTGACCAGTGACCAGTGACCAGTGACCATTGACCTGTGACCAGTGTCCAGTGACCAGTGACCAGTGACCAGTGACCATTGACCTGTGACCAGTGACCAGTGACCAGTGACCAGTGACCAGTGACCTGTGACTAGTGACCAGTGACAATTGGCCTGTGACCAGTGACCAGTGACCAGTGACCAGTGACCAGTGACCAGTGACCACTGACCAGTGATAAGTGACCAGTGACTTTTGACCAGTGACCAGTGTCCAGTGACCAGTAACCAGTGACCAGCGACAGTGACCATTGCCCAGCGATGGTGACCATTGACCAGTCACCAGTGACCAGTGACCAGCGATAGTGACCATTGACCAGTGACCAGTGACCAGTGACCAGTGACCATTGACCAGTGACCAGTGACCAGTGACCAGTGACCAGTGTCCAGCCACAGTGACCAGTGACCAGTGACCAGTGACCGGTGACCAGTGACTAGCGACCAGTGAACAGTGACACGTGACATGTGACGCGTGACCAGTGACCAGTGACCAGTGACCAGTGACCAGTGACCAGTGACCAGTGACCAGTGACCAGTGTCCAGTGACCAGTGACCAGTGACCATTGACCTGTGACCAGTGACCAGTGACCAGTGACCAGTGAGCAGTGACCAGTGACCAGTGAACTTTGACCTGTGACCAGTGACCAGTGACCAGTGAATAGTGACCAGTGACCAGTGACTAGCGACAGTGACCATTGACCAGTGACCAGTGACCAGTGAACATTGACCAGTGACCAGTGACCAGTGACCAGTGACCAGTGACCAGCCACAGTGACCAGTTACCAGTGACCAGTGACCGGTGACCAGTGACTAGCGACCAGTGAACAGTGACCCGTGACCAGTGACCATTGACCTGTGACCAGTGACCAGTGACCAGTGACCTGTGACCAGTGACCAGTGAACAGTGACCAGTGATCACTGACCAGTGATAAGTGACCAGCGACTTTTGACCAGTGACCAGTGTCCAGTCACCAGTGACCAGTGTCCAGCGACAGTGACCATTGACCAGCGATAGGGACCATTGACCAGTGACCAGTGACCAGTGACCAGTGACCAGCGATAGTGAACACTGACCAGTGACAAGTGACCAGTGACTTGTGACCAGTGACCAGTGACCTGTGACTTGTGACCAGTGACCAGTGGCCAGTGACCAGTGACCTGTGACAAGTGACCAGTGACCAGTGACCAGTGACCACTGACCAGTGATAAGTGACCAGTGACTTTTGACCAGTGACCAGCGACAGTGACCATTGACCAGCGATAGTGACCATTGACCAGTGACCAGTGACCAGTGACCAGTGACCAGTGACCAGCGATAGTGACCATTGACCAGTGACCAGTGACCAGTGACCAGTGACCAGTGAACTTTGACCTGTGACCAGTGACCAGTGACCAGTGAATAGTGACCAGTGACCAGTGACCAGCGACAGTGACCATTGACCAGTGACCAGTGATAAGTGACCAGCGACTTTTGACCAGTGACCAGTGTCCAGTGACCAGTGACCAGTGACCAGCGACAGTGACCATTGACCAGCGATAGTGACCATTGACCAGTGACCAGTGACCAGTGACCAGTGACCAGTGACCAGCGATAGTGAACACTGACCAGTGACAAGTACCAGTGACTTGTGACCAGTGACCAGTGACCTGTGACTTGTGACCAGTGACCAGTGGCCAGTGACCACTGACCAGTGACAAGTGACCAGTGACTTTTGACCAGTGACCAGTGACCAGTGGCCAGTGACCAGCGACAGTGACCATTGACCAGCGATAGTGACCAATGACCAGTGACCAGTGACAAGTGACCAGTGACCAGTGACCAGTGACCAGTGACCAGTGACCAGTGACCAGTGACCAGTGACCATTGACTGGTGACCAGTGACCAGTGACCAGCGACAGTGACCATTGACCAGTGACCAGTGACCAGTGACCATTGACCAGTGACCAGTGACCAGTGACCAGTGACCAGTGACCAGTGACCAGTGACCAGCCACAGTGACCAGTTACCAGTGACCAGTGACCGGTGACCAGTGACTAGCGACCAGTGAACAGTGACCCGTGACCAGTGACCAGTGACAAGTGACCAGTGACCAGTGACCAGTGACCATTGACCAGTGACAAGTGACCAGTGACTTGTGACCAGTAACCAGTGACCAGTGACCAGTGACCAGTGACCAATGACAGTGACCATTGACCTGTGACCAGTGACCAGTGACCAGTGACCAGCGACAGTGACCAGTGACTTGTGACCAGTAACCAGTGACCAGTGACCAGTGACCAGTGACCAATGACAGTGACCATTGACCTGTGACCAGTGACCAGTGACCAGTGACCAGCGACAGTGACCATTGACCAGCGATAGTGACCATTGACCAGTGACCAGTGACCAGTGACCAGTGACCAGCGACAGTGACCATTGACCAGCGATAGTGACCATTGACCAGTGACCAGTGACCAGTGACCATTGACCTGTGACCAGTGACCAGTGACCAGTGACCAGTGACCACTGACCAGTGACCAGTGGCCAGTGACCAGCGACAATGACCATTGACCAGCGATAGAGACCAATGACCAGTGACCAGTGACCAGTGACCAGTGGCCAGTGACCAGTGACAATTGACCTGTGACCAGTGACCAGTGACCAGTGACCAGTGACCAGTGACCAGTGACCACTGACCAGTGATAAGTGACCAGTGACTTTTGACCTGTGACCAGTGTCCAGTGACCAGTGACCAGTGACCAGTGACCATTGACCTGTGACCGGTGACCAGTGACTAGCGACCAGTGAACAGTGACACGTGATATGTGACGCGTGACCAGTGACCAGTGACCAGTGACCAGTGACCAGTGACCAGTGACCAGTGACCAGTGACCAGTGACCAGTGACCAGCGATAGTGAACACTGACCAGTGACAAGTGACCAGTGACTTGTGACCAGTGACCAGTGACCTGTGACTTGTGACCAGTGACCAGTGGCCAGTGACCAGTGACCAGTGACAAGTGACCAGTGACCAGTGACCAGTGACCAGTGACCAGTGACAAGTGACCAGTGACTTGTGACCAGTAAGCAGTGACCAGTGACCAGTGACCAGTGACCAATGACAGTGACCATTGACCTGTGACCAGTGACCAGTGACCAGTGACCAGCGACAGTGACCATTGACCAGCGATAGTGACCATTGACCAGTGACCAGTGACCAGTGACCATTGACCTGTGACCAGTGACCAGTGACCAGTGACCAGTGACCACTGACCAGTGATAAGTGCCCAGCGACTTTTGACCAGTGACCAGTGTCCAGTTACCAGTGACCAGTGACCAGCGACAGTGAACATTGACCAGCGATAGTGACCATTGACCAGTGACCAGTGACCAGTGTCCAGTGACCAGCGATAGTGACCATTGACCAGTGACCAGTGACCAGTGACCATTGACCAGTGACCAGTGACCAGTGACCAGTGACCAGTGAGCAGTGACCAGTGACCAGTGAACTTTGACCTGTGACCAGTGACCAGTGACCAGTGAATAGTGACCAGTGACCAGTGACCAGCGACAGTGACCATTGACCAGTGACCAGTGACCAGTGACCATTGACCTGTGACCAGTGACCAGTGACCAGTGACCAGTGACCTGTGACCAGTGACCAGTGACCAGTGACAAGTGACCTGTAACTTGTGACCAGTAACCAGTGACCAGTGACCAGTGACCAGTAACCAGTGACCAGTGACCAGCGACAGTGACCATTGACCCGTGACCAGTGACCAGTGACCAGTGACTTGTGACCAGTGACCAGTGACCAGTGACCAGTGACCAGTGACCAGTGACCAGTGACCTGTAACCAGTGACCAGTGACACGTGACCAGTGACCACTGACCAGTGACAAGTGACAAGTGACTTTTGACCAGTGACCAGTGACCAGTGGCCAGTGACCAGCGACAATGACCATTGACCAGCGATAGAGACCAATGACCAGTGACCAGTGACCAGTGACCAGTGGCCAGTGACCAGTGACAATTGACCTGTGACCAGTGACCAGTGACCAGTGACCAGTGACCACTGACCAGTGATAAGTGACCAGTGACTTTTGACCTGTGACCAGTGTCCAGTGACCAGTGACCAGTGACCAGTGACCATTGACCTGTGACCGGTGACCAGTGACTAGCGACCAGTGAACAGTGACACGTGATATGTGACGCGTGACCAGTGACCAGTGACCAGTGACCAGTGACCAGTGACCAGTGACCAGTGACCAGTGACCAGTGACCAGTGACCAGCGATAGTGAACACTGACCAGTGACAAGTGACCAGTGACTTGTGACCAGTGACCAGTGACCTGTGACTTGTGACCAGTGACCAGTGGCCAGTGACCAGTGACCAGTGACAAGTGACCAGTGACCAGTGACCAGTGACCAGTGACCAGTGACAAGTGACCAGTGACTTGTGACCAGTAACCAGTGACCAGTGACCAGTGACCAGTGACCAATGACAGTGACCATTGACCTGTGACCAGTGACCAGTGACCAGTGACCAGCGACAGTGACCATTGACCAGCGATAGTGACCATTGACCAGTGACCAGTGACCAGTGACCATTGACCTGTGACCAGTGACCAGTGACCAGTGACCAGTGACCACTGACCAGTGATAAGTGCCCAGCGACTTTTGACCAGTGACCAGTGTCCAGTTACCAGTGACCAGTGACCAGCGACAGTGAACATTGACCAGCGATAGTGACCATTGACCAGTGACCAGTGACCAGTGTCCAGTGACCAGCGATAGTGACCATTGACCAGTGACCAGTGACCAGTGACCATTGACCAGTGACCAGTGACCAGTGACCAGTGACCAGTGAGCAGTGACCAGTGACCAGTGAACTTTGACCTGTGACCAGTGACCAGTGACCAGTGAATAGTGACCAGTGACCAGTGACCAGCGACAGTGACCATTGACCAGTGACCAGTGACCAGTGACCATTGACCTGTGACCAGTGACCAGTGACCAGTGACCAGTGACCTGTGACCAGTGACCAGTGACCACTGACCAGTGATAAGTGACCAGTGACTTTTGACCAGTGACCAGTGACCAGTGACCATTGACCTGTGACCAGTGTCCAGTGACCAGTGACCAGTGACCAGTGACCATTGACCTGTGACCAGTGACCAGTGACCAGTGACCAGTGTCCAGTGACCTGTGACTAGTGACCAGTGACAATTGACCTGTGACCAGTGACCAGTGACCAGTGACCAGTGACCAGTGACCAGTGACCACTGACCAGTGATAAGTGACCAGTGACTTTTGACCAGTGACCAGTGTCCAGTGACCAGTAACCAGTGACCAGCGACAGTGACCATTGCCCAGCGATGGTGACCATTGACCAGTCACCAGTGACCAGTGACCAGCGATAGTGACCATTGACCAGTGACCAGTGACCAGTGACCAGTGACCATTGACCAGTGACCAGTGACCAGTGACCAGTGACCAGTGTCCAGCCACAGTGACCAGTGACCAGTGACCAGTGACCGGTGACCAGTGACTAGCGACCAGTGAACAGTGACACGTGACATGTGACGCGTGACCAGTGACCAGTGACCAGTGACCAGTGACCAGTGACCAGTGACCAGTGACCAGTGACCAGTGTCCAGTGACCAGTGACCAGTGACCATTGACCTGTGACCAGTGACCAGTGACCAGTGACCAGTGAGCAGTGACCAGTGACCAGTGAACTTTGACCTGTGACCAGTGACCAGTGACCAGTGAATAGTGACCAGTGACCAGTGACTAGCGACAGTGACCATTGACCAGTGACCAGTGACCAGTGAACATTGACCAGTGACCAGTGACCAGTGACCAGTGACCAGTGACCAGCCACAGTGACCAGTTACCAGTGACCAGTGACCGGTGACCAGTGACTAGCGACCAGTGAACAGTGACCCGTGACCAGTGACCATTGACCTGTGACCAGTGACCAGTGACCAGTGACCTGTGACCAGTGATAAGTGACCAGTGACCAGTGACCAGCGATAGTGAACACTGACCAGTGACAAGTGACCAGTGACTTGTGACCAGTGACCAGTGACCTGTGACTTGTGACCAGTGACCAGTGGCCAGTGACCAGTGACCAGTGACAAGTGACCAGTGACCAGTGACCAGTGACCAGTGACCAGTGACAAGTGACCAGTGACTTGTGACCAGTAACCAGTGACCAGTGACTTGTGACCAGTGACCAGTGACCAGTGACCAGTGACCAGTGACCAGTGACCAGTGACCTGTGACCAGTGACCAGTGACCAGTGACCAGTGACCAGTGACCAGCGATAGTGAACACTGACCAGTGACAAGTGACCAGTGACTTGTGACCAGTGACCAGTGACCTGTGACTTGTGACCAGTGACCAGTGGCCAGTGACCAGTGACCAGTGACAAGTGACCAGTGACCAGTGACCAGTGACCAGTGACCAGTGACAAGTGACCAGTGACTTGTGACCAGTAACCAGTGACCAGTGACTTGTGACCAGTGACCAGTGACCAGTGACCAGTGACCAGTGACCAGTGACCAGTGACCTGTAACCAGTGACCAGTGACACGTGACCAGTGACCACTGACCAGTGACAAGTGACAAGTGACTTTTGACCAGTGACCAGTGACCAGTGGCCAGTGACCAGCGACAATGACCATTGACCAGCGATAGAGACCAATGACCAGTGACCAGTGACCAGTGACCAGTGGCCAGTGACCAGTGACAATTGACCTGTGACCAGTGACCAGTGACCAGTGACCAGTGACCAGTGACCAGTGACCATTGACCTGTGACCGGTGACCAGTGACTAGCGACCAGTGAACAGTGACACGTGATATGTGACGCGTGACCAGTGACCAGTGACCAGTGACCAGTGACCAATGACAGTGACCATTGACCTGTGACCAGTGACCAGTGACCAGTGACCAGCGACAGTGACCATTGACCAGCGATAGTGACCATTGACCAGTGACCAGTGACCAGTGACCATTGACCTGTGACCAGTGACCAGTGACCAGTGACCAGTGACCACTGACCAGTGATAAGTGCCCAGCGACTTTTGACCAGTGACCAGTGTCCAGTTACCAGTGACCAGTGACCAGCGACAGTGAACATTGACCAGCGATAGTGACCATTGACCAGTGACCAGTGACCAGTGTCCAGTGACCAGCGATAGTGACCATTGACCAGTGACCAGTGACCAGTGACCATTGACCAGTGACCAGTGACCAGTGACCAGTGACCAGTGAGCAGTGACCAGTGACCAGTGAACTTTGACCTGTGACCAGTGACCAGTGACCAGTGAATAGTGACCAGTGACCAGTGACCAGCGACAGTGACCATTGACCAGTGACCAGTGACCAGTGACCATTGACCTGTGACCAGTGACCAGTGACCAGTGACCAGTGACCTGTGACCAGTGACCAGTGACCACTGACCAGTGATAAGTGACCAGTGACTTTTGACCAGTGACCAGTGACCAGTGACCATTGACCTGTGACCAGTGTCCAGTGACCAGTGACCAGTGACCAGTGACCATTGACCTGTGACCAGTGACCAGTGACCAGTGACCAGTGACCAGTGACCTGTGACTAGTGACCAGTGACAATTGGCCTGTGACCAGTGACCAGTGACCAGTGACCAGTGACCAGTGACCAGTGACCACTGACCAGTGATAAGTGACCAGTGACTTTTGACCAGTGACCAGTGTCCAGTGACCAGTAACCAGTGACCAGCGACAGTGACCATTGCCCAGCGATGGTGACCATTGACCAGTCACCAGTGACCAGTGACCAGCGATAGTGACCATTGACCAGTGACCAGTGACCAGTGACCAGTGACCATTGACCAGTGACCAGTGACCAGTGACCAGTGACCAGTGTCCAGCCACAGTGACCAGTGACCAGTGACCAGTGACCGGTGACCAGTGACTAGCGACCAGTGAACAGTGACACGTGACATGTGACGCGTGACCAGTGACCAGTGACCAGTGACCAGTGACCAGTGACCAGTGACCAGTGACCAGTGACCAGTGTCCAGTGACCAGTGACCAGTGACCATTGACCTGTGACCAGTGACCAGTGACCAGTGACCAGTGAGCAGTGACCAGTGACCAGTGAACTTTGACCTGTGACCAGTGACCAGTGACCAGTGAATAGTGACCAGTGACCAGTGACTAGCGACAGTGACCATTGACCAGTGACCAGTGACCAGTGAACATTGACCAGTGACCAGTGACCAGTGACCAGTGACCAGTGACCAGCCACAGTGACCAGTTACCAGTGACCAGTGACCGGTGACCAGTGACTAGCGACCAGTGAACAGTGACCCGTGACCAGTGACCATTGACCTGTGACCAGTGACCAGTGACCAGTGACCTGTGACCAGTGACCAGTGAACAGTGACCAGTGATCACTGACCAGTGATAAGTGACCAGCGACTTTTGACCAGTGACCAGTGTCCAGTCACCAGTGACCAGTGTCCAGCGACAGTGACCATTGACCAGCGATAGGGACCATTGACCAGTGACCAGTGACCAGTGACCAGTGACCAGCGATAGTGAACACTGACCAGTGACAAGTGACCAGTGACTTGTGACCAGTGACCAGTGACCTGTGACTTGTGACCAGTGACCAGTGGCCAGTGACCAGTGACCTGTGACAAGTGACCAGTGACCAGTGACCAGTGACCACTGACCAGTGATAAGTGACCAGTGACTTTTGACCAGTGACCAGCGACAGTGACCATTGACCAGCGATAGTGACCATTGACCAGTGACCAGTGACCAGTGACCAGTGACCAGTGACCAGCGATAGTGACCATTGACCAGTGACCAGTGACCAGTGACCAGTGACCAGTGAACTTTGACCTGTGACCAGTGACCAGTGACCAGTGAATAGTGACCAGTGACCAGTGACCAGCGACAGTGACCATTGACCAGTGACCAGTGATAAGTGACCAGCGACTTTTGACCAGTGACCAGTGTCCAGTGACCAGTGACCAGTGACCAGCGACAGTGACCATTGACCAGCGATAGTGACCATTGACCAGTGACCAGTGACCAGTGACCAGTGACCAGTGACCAGCGATAGTGAACACTGACCAGTGACAAGTACCAGTGACTTGTGACCAGTGACCAGTGACCTGTGACTTGTGACCAGTGACCAGTGGCCAGTGACCACTGACCAGTGACAAGTGACCAGTGACTTTTGACCAGTGACCAGTGACCAGTGGCCAGTGACCAGCGACAGTGACCATTGACCAGCGATAGTGACCAATGACCAGTGACCAGTGACAAGTGACCAGTGACCAGTGACCAGTGACCAGTGACCAGTGACCAGTGACCAGTGACCAGTGACCATTGACTGGTGACCAGTGACCAGTGACCAGCGACAGTGACCATTGACCAGTGACCAGTGACCAGTGACCATTGACCAGTGACCAGTGACCAGTGACCAGTGACCAGTGACCAGTGACCAGTGACCAGCCACAGTGACCAGTTACCAGTGACCAGTGACCGGTGACCAGTGACTAGCGACCAGTGAACAGTGACCCGTGACCAGTGACCATTGACCTGTGACCAGTGACCAGTGACCAGTGACCAGTGACCTGTGACCAGTGACCAGTGACCATTGACCTGTGACCAGTGACCAGTGACCAGTGACCACTGACCAGTGATAAGTGACCAGCGACTTTTGACCAGTGACCAGTGTCCAGTGACCAGTGACCAGTGACCAGCGACAGTGACCATTGACCAGCGATAGTGACCATTGACCAGTGACCAGTGACCACTGACCAGTGACCAGTGACCAGCGATAGTGAACACTGACCAGTGACAAGTGACCAGTGACTTGTGACCAGTGACCAGTGACCTGTGACTTGTGACCAGTGACCAGTGGCCAGTGACCACTGACCAGTGACAAGTGACCAGTGACTTTTGACCAGTGACCAGTGACCAGTGGCCAGTGACCAGCGACAGTGACCATTGACCAGCGATAGTGACCAATGACCAGTGACCAGTGACCAGTGACCAGTGACCAGTGACCAGTGACCAGTGACCAGTGACCAGTGACCATTGACCGGTGAAGAGTGACCAGTGACCAGCGACCAGTGATAGTGACCATTGACCCGTGACCAGTGACCAGTGACCAGTGACTTGTGACCAGTGACCAGTGACCAGTGACCAGTGACCAGTGACCAGTAACCAGTGACCAGTGACAATTGACCTGTGACCAGTGACCAGTGACCAGTGACCAGTGACCAGTGACCAGTGACCAGCGACAAAGACCATTGTCCGGTGGCCAGTGACCAGTGACCAGTGACCAGTGACCAGTGACCAGAGACCAGTGACCAGTGACCAGTGACCAGTGACCAGTGACCACTGACAATTGACCTGTGACCAGTGACTAGTGACCAGTGACCAGTGACCAGTGACCAGTGACCAGTGACCAGTGACCACTGACAATTGACCTGTGACCAGTGACCAGTGACCAGTGAGCAGTGACCAATGACCAGTGACCAGTGACCACTGACCAGTGACAAGTGACTTTTGACCAGTGACTTTTGACCAGTGACCAGTGACCAGTGACCAGTGACCAGCGACAGTGACCAGTGACCAGTGACCAGCGACAGTGACCATTTACCAGCGACAGTGACCAGTGACATGTGACCAGTGACCAGTGACCAGTGACCATTGACCAGTGGCCAGTGACCAACAAAAGTGACCAGTGACCAGTGACCAGTGACCAGTGACCAGTGAATAGTGACCAGTGACCAGTGACCAGCGACAGTGACCATTGACCAGTGACCACTGACCAGTGACCAGTGACCAGTGACCAGTGACCAGTGACCATTGACCGGTGACCAGTGACCAGTGACCAGCGACCAGTGACAGTGACCATTGACCCGTGACCAGTGACCAGTGACCAGTGACCAGTGACAAGTGACCAGTGACTTGTGACCAGTAACCAGTGACCAGTGACCAGTGACCAGTGACCAATGACAGTGACCATTGACCTGTGACCAGCGACAGTGACCATTGACCAGTGACCAGTGACCAGTGACCATTGACCAGCCACAGTGACCAGTTACCAGTGACCAGTGACCGGTGACCAGTGACTAGCGACCAGTGAACAGTGACCCGTGACCAGTGACCATTGACCTGTGACCAGTGACCAGTGACCTGTGACCAGTGACCAGTGACCAGTGACCATTGACCTGTGACCAGTGACCAGTGACCATTGACCTGTGACCAGTGACCAGTGACCAGTGACCAGCGACCATTGACCTGTGACCAGTGACCAGTGAACAGTGACCAGTGACCTGTGACCAGTGACCAGTGACAGTTGACCTGTGACCAGTGACCAGTGACCAGTGACCAGTGACCAGTGACCACTGACCAGTGATAAGTGACCAGTGACTTTTGACCAGTGACCAGTGTCCAGTGACCAGTGACCAGTGACCAGCGACAGTGACCATTGACCAGCGATAGTGACCATTGACCAGTGACCAGTGACCAGTGACCAGTGACCAGCGATAGTGACCATTGACCAGTGACCAGTGACCATTGACCTGTGACCAGTGACCAGTGACCAGTGACCAGTGACCTGTGACAAGTGACCAGTGACCAGTGACCAGTGACCACTGACCAGTGATAAGTGACCAGTGACTTTTGACCAGTGACCAGCGACAGTGACCATTGACCAGTGACCAGTGACCAGTGACCATTGACCTGTGACCAGTGACCAGTGACCAGTGACCAGTGACCTGTGACCAGTGACCAGTGACCACTGACCAGTGATAAGTGACCAGTGACTTTTGACCAGTGACCAGTGACCAGTGACCATTGACCAGTGACCAGTGACCAGTGACTTGTGACCAGTAACCAGTGACCAGTGACCAGTGACCAGTGACCAGTGACCAGTGACCAGCGACAGTGACCATTGACCCGTGACCAGTGACCATTGACCTGTGACCAGTGACCAGTGACCAGTGACCACTGACCAGTGATAAGTGACCAGTGACTTTTCACCAGTGACCAGTGACCAGTGACTATTGACCAGTGACCAGTGACCAGTGACCACTGACCAGTGATAAGTGACCAGCCACTTTTGACCAGCGACCAGTGTCCAGTGACCAGTGACCAGTGACCAGCGACAGTGACCATTGACCAGCGATAGTGACCATTGACCAGTGACCAGTGACCAGTGACCAGTGACCTGTGACCAGTGACCAGTGACCAGTGACCAGTGACCTGTGACCAGTGACCAGTGACCATTGACCTGTGACCAGTGACCAGTGACCAGTGACCACTGACCAGTGACAAGTGACAAGTGACTTTTGACCAGTGACCAGTGACCAGTGGCCAGTGACCAGCGACAGTGACCATTGACCAGCGATAGAGACCAATGACCAGTGACCAGTGACCAGTGACCAGTGACCAGTGACCAGTGGCCAGTGACCAGTGACAATTGACCTGTGACCAGTGACCAGTGACCAGTGACCAGTGACCAGTGACCAGTGACCACTGACCAGTGATAAGTGACCAGTGACTTTTGACCTGTTACCAGTGTCCAGTGACCAGTGACCAGTGACCAGTGACCATTGACCTGTGACCAGTGTCCAGTGACCAGTGACCAGTGACCAGTGACCAGTGACCTGTGACCAGTGACCAGTGACAATTGACCTGTGACCAGTGACCAGTGACCAGTGACAAGTGACCAGTGACCACTGTCCAGTGATAAGTGACCAGTGACTTTTGACCAGTGACCAGTGTCCAGTGACCAGTAACCAGTGACCAGCGACAGTGACCATTGACCAGCGATAGTGACCATTGACCAGTCACCAGTGACCAGTGACCAGCGATAGTGACCATTGACCAGTGACCAGTGACCAGTGACCATTGACCAGTGACCAGTGACCAGTGACCAGTGACCAGTGACCAGTGACCAGCCACAGTGACCAGTGACCAGTGACCAGTGACCGGTGACCAGTGACTAGCGACCAGTGAACAGTGACACGTGATATGTGACGCGTGACCAGTGACCAGTGACCAGTGACCAGTGACCAGTGACCAGTGACCAGTGTCCAGTGACCAGTGACCAGTGACCATTGACCTGTGACCAGTGACCAGTGACCAGTGACCAGTGAGCAGTGACCAGTGACCAGTGAACTTTGACCTGTGACCAGTGACCAGTGACCAGTGAATAGTGACCAGTGACCAGTGACCAGCGACAGTGACCATTGACCAGCGATAGTGACCATTGACCAGTGACCAGTGACCAGTGACCAGCGATAGTGAACACTGACCAGTGACAAGTGACCAGTGACTTGTGACCAGTGACCAGTGACCTGTGTCTTGTGACCAGTGACCAGTGGCCAGTGACCAGTGACCAGTGACAAGTGACCAGTGACCAGTGACCAGTGACCGGTGACCAGTGACTAGCGACCAGTGAACAGTGACACGTGATATGTGACGCGTGACCAGTGACCAGTGACCAGTGACCAGTGACCAGTGACCAGTGACCAGTGACCAGCGATAGTGAACACTGACCAGTGACAAGTGACCAGTGACTTGTGACCAGTGACCAGTGACCAGTGACTTGTGACCAGTGACCAGTGGCCAGTGTCCAGTGACCAGTGACAAGTGACCAGTGACCAGTGACCAGTGACCAGTGACCAGTGACCAGCGACAGTGACCATTTACCAGCGACAGTGACCAGTGACATGTGACCAGTGACCAGTGACCAGTGACCATTGACCAGTGACCAGTGACGAGTGACCAGTGTCCAGCGACCAGTGACAGTGACCATTGACCCGTGACCAGTGACCAGTGACCAGAGACCAGTGACCAGTGACTTGTGACCAGTGACCAGTGACCAGTGACCAGTAACCAGTGACCAGTGACAATTGACCTGTGACCAGCGACAGTGACCATTGACCAGTGACCACTGACCAGTGACCAGTGACCAGTGACCAGTGACCAGTGACCATTGACCGGTGACCAGTGACCAGTGACCAGCGACCAGTGACAGTGACCATTGACCCGTGACCAGCGACAGTGACCAGTGACATGTGACCAGTGACCAGTGACCAGTGACCAGTGACCAGTGACCAGTGACCAGCGATAGTGAACACTGACCAGTGACAAGTGACCAGTGACTTGTGACCAGTGACCAGTGACCAGCGACAGTGACCAGTGACCAGTGACCAGCGACAGTGACCATTTACCAGCGACAGTGACCAGTGACATGTGACCAGTGACCAGTGACCAGTGACCATTGACCAGTGGCCAGTGACCAACAAAAGTGACCAGTGACCAGTGACCAGTGACCAGTGACCAGTGAATAGTGACCAGTGACCAGTGACCAGCGACAGTGACCATTGACCAGTGACCACTGACCAGTGACCAGTGACCAGTGACCAGTGACCAGTGACCATTGACCGGTGACCAGTGACCAGTGACCAGCGACCAGTGACAGTGACCATTGACCCGTGACCAGTGACCAGTGACCAGTGACCAGTGACCAGTGACTTGTGACCAGTGACCAGTGACCAGTGACCAGTAACCAGTGACCAGTGACAATTGACCTGTGACCAGTGACCAGTGACCAGTGACCAGTGACCAGTGACCAGCGACAGTGACCATTGTCCAGTGGCCAGTGACCAGTGACAAGTGACCAGTGACCAGGGACCAGTGACCAGTGACCAGTGACCAGTGAGCAGTGACCAGCGACAGTGACCATTGACCAGTGACCAGTGACCAGTGACCAGTGACAAGTGACCAGCGACCAGTGACCAGTGACCTGTGTTCAGTGACCAGTGACCATTGACCTGTGACCAGTGACCAGAGGCAAGTGACCAGCGACCAGTGGCCACTGACCAGTGACAAGTGACCAGTGACTTGTGACCAGTGACCAGTGACCTGTGACTTGTGACCAGTGACCAGTGGCCAGTGACCAGTGACCAGTGACAAGTGACCACTGACCAGTGACCAGTGACCAGTGACCAGTGACAAGTGACCTGTAACTTGTGACCAGTAACCAGTGACCAGTGACCAGTGACCAGTAACCAGTGACCAGTGACCAGCGACAGTGACCATTGCACCCGTGACCAGTGACCAGTGACCAGTGACTTGTGACCAGTGACCAGTGACCAGTGACCAGTGACCAGTGACCAGTGACCAGTGACCTGTAACCAGTGACCAGTGACACGTGACCAGTGACCACTGACCAGTGACAAGTGACAAGTGACTTTTGACCAGTGACCAGTGACCAGTGGCCAGTGACCAGCGACAATGACCATTGACCAGCGATAGAGACCAATGACCAGTGACCAGTGACCAGTGACCAGTGGCCAGTGACCAGTGACAATTGACCTGTGACCAGTGACCAGTGACCAGTGACCAGTGACCAGTGACCAGTGACCACTGACCAGTGATAAGTGACCAGTGACTTTTGACCTGTGACCAGTGTCCAGTGACCAGTGACCAGTGACCAGTGACCATTGACCTGTGACCGGTGACCAGTGACTAGCGACCAGTGAACAGTGACACGTGATATGTGACGCGTGACCAGTGACCAGTGACCAGTGACCAGTGACCAGTGACCAGTGACCAGTGACCAGTGACCAGTGACCAGTGACCAGCGATAGTGAACACTGACCAGTGACAAGTGACCAGTGACTTGTGACCAGTGACCAGTGACCTGTGACTTGTGACCAGTGACCAGTGGCCAGTGACCAGTGACCAGTGACAAGTGACCAGTGACCAGTGACCAGTGACCAGTGACAAGTGACCAGTGACTTGTGACCAGTAACCAGTGACCAGTGACCAGTGACCAGTGACCAATGACAGTGACCATTGACCTGTGACCAGTGACCAGTGACCAGTGACCAGCGACAGTGACCATTGACCAGCGATAGTGACCATTGACCAGTGACCAGTGACCAGTGACCATTGACCTGTGACCAGTGACCAGTGACCAGTGACCAGTGACCACTGACCAGTGATAAGTGCCCAGCGACTTTTGACCAGTGACCAGTGTCCAGTTACCAGTGACCAGTGACCAGCGACAGTGAACATTGACCAGCGATAGTGACCATTGACCAGTGACCAGTGACCAGTGTCCAGTGACCAGCGATAGTGACCATTGACCAGTGACCAGTGACCAGTGACCATTGACCAGTGACCAGTGACCAGTGACCAGTGACCAGTGAGCAGTGACCAGTGACCAGTGAACTTTGACCTGTGACCAGTGACCAGTGACCAGTGAATAGTGACCAGTGACCAGTGACCAGCGACAGTGACCATTGACCAGTGACCAGTGACCAGTGACCATTGACCTGTGACCAGTGACCAGTGACCAGTGACCAGTGACCTGTGACCAGTGACCAGTGACCACTGACCAGTGATAAGTGACCAGTGACTTTTGACCAGTGACCAGTGACCAGTGACCATTGACCTGTGACCAGTGTCCAGTGACCAGTGACCAGTGACCAGTGACCATTGACCTGTGACCAGTGACCAGTGACCAGTGACCAGTGACCAGTGACCTGTGACTAGTGACCAGTGACAATTGACCTGTGACCAGTGACCAGTGACCAGTGACCAGTGACCAGTGACCAGTGACCACTGACCAGTGATAAGTGACCAGTGACTTTTGACCAGTGACCAGTGTCCAGTGACCAGTAACCAGTGACCAGCGACAGTGACCATTGCCCAGCGATGGTGACCATTGACCAGTCACCAGTGACCAGTGACCAGCGATAGTGACCATTGACCAGTGACCAGTGACCAGTGACCAGTGACCATTGACCAGTGACCAGTGACCAGTGACCAGTGACCAGTGTCCAGCCACAGTGACCAGTGACCAGTGACCAGTGACCGGTGACCAGTGACTAGCGACCAGTGAACAGTGACACGTGACATGTGACGCGTGACCAGTGACCAGTGACCAGTGACCAGTGACCAGTGACCAGTGACCAGTGACCAGTGACCAGTGTCCAGTGACCAGTGACCAGTGACCATTGACCTGTGACCAGTGACCAGTGACCAGTGACCAGTGACCAGTGACCAGTGACAAGTGACCAGTGACTTGTGACCAGTAACCAGTGACCAGTGACCAGTGACCAGTGACCAATGACAGTGACCATTGACCTGTGACCAGCGACAGTGACCATTGACCAGTGACCAGTGACCAGTGACCATTGACCAGCCACAGTGACCAGTTACCAGTGACCAGTGACCGGTGACCAGTGACTAGCGACCAGTGAACAGTGACCCGTGACCAGTGACCATTGACCTGTGACCAGTGACCAGTGACCTGTGACCAGTGACCAGTGACCAGTGACCATTGACCTGTGACCAGTGACCAGTGACCATTGACCTGTGACCAGTGACCAGTGACCAGTGACCAGCGACCATTGACCTGTGACCAGTGACCAGTGAACAGTGACCAGTGACCTGTGACCAGTGACCAGTGACAGTTGACCTGTGACCAGTGACCAGTGACCAGTGACCAGTGACCAGTGACCACTGACCAGTGATAAGTGACCAGTGACTTTTGACCAGTGACCAGTGTCCAGTGACCAGTGACCAGTGACCAGCGACAGTGACCATTGACCAGCGATAGTGACCATTGACCAGTGACCAGTGACCAGTGACCAGTGACCAGCGATAGTGACCATTGACCAGTGACCAGTGACCATTGACCTGTGACCAGTGACCAGTGACCAGTGACCAGTGACCTGTGACAAGTGACCAGTGACCAGTGACCAGTGACCACTGACCAGTGATAAGTGACCAGTGACTTTTGACCAGTGACCAGCGACAGTGACCATTGACCAGTGACCAGTGACCAGTGACCATTGACCTGTGACCAGTGACCAGTGACCAGTGACCAGTGACCTGTGACCAGTGACCAGTGACCACTGACCAGTGATAAGTGACCAGTGACTTTTGACCAGTGACCAGTGACCAGTGACCATTGACCAGTGACCAGTGACCAGTGACTTGTGACCAGTAACCAGTGACCAGTGACCAGTGACCAGTGACCAGTGACCAGTGACCAGCGACAGTGACCATTGACCCGTGACCAGTGACCATTGACCTGTGACCAGTGACCAGTGACCAGTGACCACTGACCAGTGATAAGTGACCAGTGACTTTTCACCAGTGACCAGTGACCAGTGACTATTGACCAGTGACCAGTGACCAGTGACCACTGACCAGTGATAAGTGACCAGCCACTTTTGACCAGCGACCAGTGTCCAGTGACCAGTGACCAGTGACCAGCGACAGTGACCATTGACCAGCGATAGTGACCATTGACCAGTGACCAGTGACCAGTGACCAGTGACCTGTGACCAGTGACCAGTGACCAGTGACCAGTGACCTGTGACCAGTGACCAGTGACCATTGACCTGTGACCAGTGACCAGTGACCAGTGACCACTGACCAGTGACAAGTGACAAGTGACTTTTGACCAGTGACCAGTGACCAGTGGCCAGTGACCAGCGACAGTGACCATTGACCAGCGATAGAGACCAATGACCAGTGACCAGTGACCAGTGACCAGTGACCAGTGACCAGTGGCCAGTGACCAGTGACAATTGACCTGTGACCAGTGACCAGTGACCAGTGACCAGTGACCAGTGACCAGTGACCACTGACCAGTGATAAGTGACCAGTGACTTTTGACCTGTTACCAGTGTCCAGTGACCAGTGACCAGTGACCAGTGACCATTGACCTGTGACCAGTGTCCAGTGACCAGTGACCAGTGACCAGTGACCAGTGACCTGTGACCAGTGACCAGTGACAATTGACCTGTGACCAGTGACCAGTGACCAGTGACAAGTGACCAGTGACCACTGTCCAGTGATAAGTGACCAGTGACTTTTGACCAGTGACCAGTGTCCAGTGACCAGTAACCAGTGACCAGCGACAGTGACCATTGACCAGCGATAGTGACCATTGACCAGTCACCAGTGACCAGTGACCAGCGATAGTGACCATTGACCAGTGACCAGTGACCAGTGACCATTGACCAGTGACCAGTGACCAGTGACCAGTGACCAGTGACCAGTGACCAGCCACAGTGACCAGTGACCAGTGACCAGTGACCGGTGACCAGTGACTAGCGACCAGTGAACAGTGACACGTGATATGTGACGCGTGACCAGTGACCAGTGACCAGTGACCAGTGACCAGTGACCAGTGACCAGTGTCCAGTGACCAGTGACCAGTGACCATTGACCTGTGACCAGTGACCAGTGACCAGTGACCAGTGAGCAGTGACCAGTGACCAGTGAACTTTGACCTGTGACCAGTGACCAGTGACCAGTGAATAGTGACCAGTGACCAGTGACCAGCGACAGTGACCATTGACCAGCGATAGTGACCATTGACCAGTGACCAGTGACCAGTGACCAGCGATAGTGAACACTGACCAGTGACAAGTGACCAGTGACTTGTGACCAGTGACCAGTGACCTGTGTCTTGTGACCAGTGACCAGTGGCCAGTGACCAGTGACCAGTGACAAGTGACCAGTGACCAGTGACCAGTGACCGGTGACCAGTGACTAGCGACCAGTGAACAGTGACACGTGATATGTGACGCGTGACCAGTGACCAGTGACCAGTGACCAGTGACCAGTGACCAGTGACCAGTGACCAGCGATAGTGAACACTGACCAGTGACAAGTGACCAGTGACTTGTGACCAGTGACCAGTGACCAGTGACTTGTGACCAGTGACCAGTGGCCAGTGTCCAGTGACCAGTGACAAGTGACCAGTGACCAGTGACCAGTGACCAGTGACCAGTGACCAGCGACAGTGACCATTTACCAGCGACAGTGACCAGTGACATGTGACCAGTGACCAGTGACCAGTGACCATTGACCAGTGACCAGTGACGAGTGACCAGTGTCCAGCGACCAGTGACAGTGACCATTGACCCGTGACCAGTGACCAGTGACCAGAGACCAGTGACCAGTGACTTGTGACCAGTGACCAGTGACCAGTGACCAGTAACCAGTGACCAGTGACAATTGACCTGTGACCAGCGACAGTGACCATTGACCAGTGACCACTGACCAGTGACCAGTGACCAGTGACCAGTGACCAGTGACCATTGACCGGTGACCAGTGACCAGTGACCAGCGACCAGTGACAGTGACCATTGACCCGTGACCAGCGACAGTGACCAGTGACATGTGACCAGTGACCAGTGACCAGTGACCAGTGACCAGTGACCAGTGACCAGCGATAGTGAACACTGACCAGTGACAAGTGACCAGTGACTTGTGACCAGTGACCAGTGACCAGCGACAGTGACCAGTGACCAGTGACCAGCGACAGTGACCATTTACCAGCGACAGTGACCAGTGACATGTGACCAGTGACCAGTGACCAGTGACCATTGACCAGTGGCCAGTGACCAACAAAAGTGACCAGTGACCAGTGACCAGTGACCAGTGACCAGTGAATAGTGACCAGTGACCAGTGACCAGCGACAGTGACCATTGACCAGTGACCACTGACCAGTGACCAGTGACCAGTGACCAGTGACCAGTGACCATTGACCGGTGACCAGTGACCAGTGACCAGCGACCAGTGACAGTGACCATTGACCCGTGACCAGTGACCAGTGACCAGTGACCAGTGACCAGTGACTTGTGACCAGTGACCAGTGACCAGTGACCAGTAACCAGTGACCAGTGACAATTGACCTGTGACCAGTGACCAGTGACCAGTGACCAGTGACCAGTGACCAGCGACAGTGACCATTGTCCAGTGGCCAGTGACCAGTGACAAGTGACCAGTGACCAGGGACCAGTGACCAGTGACCAGTGACCAGTGAGCAGTGACCAGCGACAGTGACCATTGACCAGTGACCAGTGACCAGTGACCAGTGACAAGTGACCAGCGACCAGTGACCAGTGACCTGTGTTCAGTGACCAGTGACCATTGACCTGTGACCAGTGACCAGAGGCAAGTGACCAGCGACCAGTGGCCACTGACCAGTGACAAGTGACCAGTGACTTGTGACCAGTGACCAGTGACCTGTGACTTGTGACCAGTGACCAGTGGCCAGTGACCAGTGACCAGTGACAAGTGACCACTGACCAGTGACCAGTGACCAGTGACCAGTGACAAGTGACCTGTAACTTGTGACCAGTAACCAGTGACCAGTGACCAGTGACCAGTAACCAGTGACCAGTGACCAGCGACAGTGACCATTGCACCCGTGACCAGTGACCAGTGACCAGTGACTTGTGACCAGTGACCAGTGACCAGTGACCAGTGACCAGTGACCAGTGACCAGTGACCTGTAACCAGTGACCAGTGACACGTGACCAGTGACCACTGACCAGTGACAAGTGACAAGTGACTTTTGACCAGTGACCAGTGACCAGTGGCCAGTGACCAGCGACAATGACCATTGACCAGCGATAGAGACCAATGACCAGTGACCAGTGACCAGTGACCAGTGGCCAGTGACCAGTGACAATTGACCTGTGACCAGTGACCAGTGACCAGTGACCAGTGACCAGTGACCAGTGACCACTGACCAGTGATAAGTGACCAGTGACTTTTGACCTGTGACCAGTGTCCAGTGACCAGTGACCAGTGACCAGTGACCATTGACCTGTGACCGGTGACCAGTGACTAGCGACCAGTGAACAGTGACACGTGATATGTGACGCGTGACCAGTGACCAGTGACCAGTGACCAGTGACCAGTGACCAGTGACCAGTGACCAGTGACCAGTGACCAGTGACCAGCGATAGTGAACACTGACCAGTGACAAGTGACCAGTGACTTGTGACCAGTGACCAGTGACCTGTGACTTGTGACCAGTGACCAGTGGCCAGTGACCAGTGACCAGTGACAAGTGACCAGTGACCAGTGACCAGTGACCAGTGACAAGTGACCAGTGACTTGTGACCAGTAACCAGTGACCAGTGACCAGTGACCAGTGACCAATGACAGTGACCATTGACCTGTGACCAGTGACCAGTGACCAGTGACCAGCGACAGTGACCATTGACCAGCGATAGTGACCATTGACCAGTGACCAGTGACCAGTGACCATTGACCTGTGACCAGTGACCAGTGACCAGTGACCAGTGACCACTGACCAGTGATAAGTGCCCAGCGACTTTTGACCAGTGACCAGTGTCCAGTTACCAGTGACCAGTGACCAGCGACAGTGAACATTGACCAGCGATAGTGACCATTGACCAGTGACCAGTGACCAGTGTCCAGTGACCAGCGATAGTGACCATTGACCAGTGACCAGTGACCAGTGACCATTGACCAGTGACCAGTGACCAGTGACCAGTGACCAGTGAGCAGTGACCAGTGACCAGTGAACTTTGACCTGTGACCAGTGACCAGTGACCAGTGAATAGTGACCAGTGACCAGTGACCAGCGACAGTGACCATTGACCAGTGACCAGTGACCAGTGACCATTGACCTGTGACCAGTGACCAGTGACCAGTGACCAGTGACCTGTGACCAGTGACCAGTGACCACTGACCAGTGATAAGTGACCAGTGACTTTTGACCAGTGACCAGTGACCAGTGACCATTGACCTGTGACCAGTGTCCAGTGACCAGTGACCAGTGACCAGTGACCATTGACCTGTGACCAGTGACCAGTGACCAGTGACCAGTGACCAGTGACCTGTGACTAGTGACCAGTGACAATTGACCTGTGACCAGTGACCAGTGACCAGTGACCAGTGACCAGTGACCAGTGACCACTGACCAGTGATAAGTGACCAGTGACTTTTGACCAGTGACCAGTGTCCAGTGACCAGTAACCAGTGACCAGCGACAGTGACCATTGCCCAGCGATGGTGACCATTGACCAGTCACCAGTGACCAGTGACCAGCGATAGTGACCATTGACCAGTGACCAGTGACCAGTGACCAGTGACCATTGACCAGTGACCAGTGACCAGTGACCAGTGACCAGTGTCCAGCCACAGTGACCAGTGACCAGTGACCAGTGACCGGTGACCAGTGACTAGCGACCAGTGAACAGTGACACGTGACATGTGACGCGTGACCAGTGACCAGTGACCAGTGACCAGTGACCAGTGACCAGTGACCAGTGACCAGTGACCAGTGTCCAGTGACCAGTGACCAGTGACCATTGACCTGTGACCAGTGACCAGTGACCAGTGACCAGTGAGCAGTGACCAGTGACCAGTGAACTTTGACCTGTGACCAGTGACCAGTGACCAGTGAATAGTGACCAGTGACCAGTGACTAGCGACAGTGACCATTGACCAGTGACCAGTGACCAGTGAACATTGACCAGTGACCAGTGACCAGTGACCAGTGACCAGTGACCAGCCACAGTGACCAGTTACCAGTGACCAGTGACCGGTGACCAGTGACTAGCGACCAGTGAACAGTGACCCGTGACCAGTGACCATTGACCTGTGACCAGTGACCAGTGACCAGTGACCTGTGACCAGTGACCAGTGAACAGTGACCAGTGATCACTGACCAGTGATAAGTGACCAGCGACTTTTGACCAGTGACCAGTGTCCAGTCACCAGTGACCAGTGTCCAGCGACAGTGACCATTGACCAGCGATAGGGACCATTGACCAGTGACCAGTGACCAGTGACCAGTGACCAGCGATAGTGAACACTGACCAGTGACAAGTGACCAGTGACTTGTGACCAGTGACCAGTGACCTGTGACTTGTGACCAGTGACCAGTGGCCAGTGACCAGTGACCTGTGACAAGTGACCAGTGACCAGTGACCAGTGACCACTGACCAGTGATAAGTGACCAGTGACTTTTGACCAGTGACCAGCGACAGTGACCATTGACCAGCGATAGTGACCATTGACCAGTGACCAGTGACCAGTGACCAGTGACCAGTGACCAGCGATAGTGACCATTGACCAGTGACCAGTGACCAGTGACCAGTGACCAGTGAACTTTGACCTGTGACCAGTGACCAGTGACCAGTGAATAGTGACCAGTGACCAGTGACCAGCGACAGTGACCATTGACCAGTGACCAGTGATAAGTGACCAGCGACTTTTGACCAGTGACCAGTGTCCAGTGACCAGTGACCAGTGACCAGCGACAGTGACCATTGACCAGCGATAGTGACCATTGACCAGTGACCAGTGACCAGTGACCAGTGACCAGTGACCAGCGATAGTGAACACTGACCAGTGACAAGTACCAGTGACTTGTGACCAGTGACCAGTGACCTGTGACTTGTGACCAGTGACCAGTGGCCAGTGACCACTGACCAGTGACAAGTGACCAGTGACTTTTGACCAGTGACCAGTGACCAGTGGCCAGTGACCAGCGACAGTGACCATTGACCAGCGATAGTGACCAATGACCAGTGACCAGTGACAAGTGACCAGTGACCAGTGACCAGTGACCAGTGACCAGTGACCAGTGACCAGTGACCAGTGACCATTGACTGGTGACCAGTGACCAGTGACCAGCGACAGTGACCATTGACCAGTGACCAGTGACCAGTGACCATTGACCAGTGACCAGTGACCAGTGACCAGTGACCAGTGACCAGTGACCAGTGACCAGCCACAGTGACCAGTTACCAGTGACCAGTGACCGGTGACCAGTGACTAGCGACCAGTGAACAGTGACCCGTGACCAGTGACCATTGACCTGTGACCAGTGACCAGTGACCAGTGACCAGTGACCAGTGAGCAGTGACCAGTGACCAGTGAACTTTGACCTGTGACCAGTGACCAGTGACCAGTGAATAGTGACCAGTGACCAGTGACCAGCGACAGTGACCATTGACCAGCGATAGTGACCATTGACCAGTGACCAGTGACCAGTGACCAGCGATAGTGAACACTGACCAGTGACAAGTGACCAGTGACTTGTGACCAGTGACCAGTGACCTGTGTCTTGTGACCAGTGACCAGTGGCCAGTAACCAGTGACCAGTGACAAGTGACCAGTGACCAGTGACCAGTGACCGGTGACCAGTGACTAGCGACCAGTGAACAGTGACACGTGATATGTGACGCGTGACCAGTGACCAGTGACCAGTGACCAGTGACCAGTGACCAGTGACCAGTGACCAGCGATAGTGAACACTGACCAGTGACAAGTGACCAGTGACTTGTGACCAGTGACCAGTGACCAGTGACTTGTGACCAGTGACCAGTGGCCAGTGTCCAGTGACCAGTGACAAGTGACCAGTGACCAGTGACCAGTGACCAGTGACCAGTGACCAGCGACAGTGACCATTTACCAGCGACAGTGACCAGTGACATGTGACCAGTGACCAGTGACCAGTGACCATTGACCAGTGACCAGTGACCAGTGACCAATGACCAGCGACCAGTGACAGTGACCATTGACCCGTGACCAGTGACCAGTGACCAGAGACCAGTGACCAGTGACTTGTGACCAGTGACCAGTGACCAGTGACCAGTAACCAGTGACCAGTGACAATTGACCTGTGACCAGCGACAGTGACCATTGACCAGTGACCACTGACCAGTGACCAGTGACCAGTGACCAGTGACCAGTGACCATTGACCGGTGACCAGTGACCAGTGACCAGCGACCAGTGACAGTGACCATTGACCCGTGACCAGCGACAGTGACCAGTGACATGTGACCAGTGACCAGTGACCAGTGACCAGTGACCAGTGACCAGTGACCAGCGATAGTGAACACTGACCAGTGACAAGTGACCAGTGACTTGTGACCAGTGACCAGTGACCAGCGACAGTGACCAGTGACCAGTGACCAGCGACAGTGACCATTTACCAGCGACAGTGACCAGTGACATGTGACCAGTGACCAGTGACCAGTGACCAGTGACTTGTGACCAGTGACCAGTGACCAGTGACCAGTAACCAGTGACCAGTGACAATTGACCTGTGACCAGTGACCAGTGACCAGTGACCAGTGACCAGTGACCAGCGACAGTGACCATTGTCCAGTGGCCAGTGACCAGTGACAAGTGACCAGTGACCAGGGACCAGTGACCAGTGACCAGTGACCAGTGAGCAGTGACCAGCGACCAGTGACAGTGACCATTGACCCGTGACCAGTGACCAGTGACCAGTGACCAGTGACCAGTGACTTGTGACCAGTGACCAGTGACCAGTGACCAGTAACCAGTGACCAGTGACAATTGACCTGTGACCAGTGACCAGTGACCAGTGACCAGTGACCAGTGACCAGCGACAGTGACCATTGTCCAGTGGCCAGTGACCAGTGACAAGTGACCAGTGACCAGGGACCAGTGACCAGTGACCAGTGACCAGTGAGCAGTGACCAGCGACAGTGACCATTGACCAGTGACCAGTGACCAGTGACCAGTGACAAGTGACCAGCGACCAGTGACCAGTGACCTGTGTCCAGTGACCAGTGACCATTGACCTGTGACCAGTGACCAGAGGCAAGTGACCAGCGACCAGTGGCCACTGACCAGTGACAAGTGACCAGTGACTTGTGACCAGTGACCAGTGACCTGTGACTTGTGACCAGTGACCAGTGGCCAGTGACCAGTGACCAGTGACAAGTGACCACTGACCAGTGACCAGTGACCAGTGACCAGTGACAAGTGACCTGTAACTTGTGACCAGTAACCAGTGACCAGTGACCAGTGACCAGTAACCAGTGACCAGTGACCAGCGACAGTGACCATTGACCCGTGACCAGTGACCAGTGACCAGTGACTTGTGACCAGTGACCAGTGACCAGTGACCAGTGACCAGTGACCAGTGGCCAGTGACCAGCGACAATGACCATTGACCAGCGATAGAGACCAATGACCAGTGACCAGTGACCAGTGACCAGTGGCCAGTGACCAGTGACAATTGACCTGTGACCAGTGACCAGTGACCAGTGACCAGTGACCAGTGACCAGTGACCACTGACCAGTGATAAGTGACCAGTGACTTTTGACCTGTGACCAGTGTCCAGTGACCAGTGACCAGTGACCAGTGACCATTGACCTGTGACCGGTGACCAGTGACTAGCGACCAGTGAACAGTGACACGTGATATGTGACGCGTGACCAGTGACCAGTGACCAGTGACCAGTGACCAGTGACCAGTGACCAGTGACCAGTGACCAGTGACCAGTGACCAGCGATAGTGAACACTGACCAGTGACAAGTGACCAGTGACTTGTGACCAGTGACCAGTGACCTGTGACTTGTGACCAGTGACCAGTGACCAGTGACCAGTGGCCAGTGACCAGTGACCTGTGACAAGTGACCAGTGACCAGTGACCAGTGACCACTGACCAGTGATAAGTGACCAGTGACTTTTGACCAGTGACCAGCGACAGTGACCATTGACCAGCGATAGTGACCATTGACCAGTGACCAGTGACCAGTGACCAGTGACCAGTGACCAGCGATAGTGACCATTGACCAGTGACCAGTGACCAGTGACCAGTGACCAGTGAACTTTGACCTGTGACCAGTGACCAGTGACCAGTGAATAGTGACCAGTGACCAGTGACCAGCGACAGTGACCATTGACCAGTGACCAGTGATAAGTGACCAGCGACTTTTGACCAGTGACCAGTGTCCAGTGACCAGTGACCAGTGACCAGCGACAGTGACCATTGACCAGCGATAGTGACCATTGACCAGTGACCAGTGACCAGTGACCAGTGACCAGTGACCAGCGATAGTGAACACTGACCAGTGACAAGTACCAGTGACTTGTGACCAGTGACCAGTGACCTGTGACTTGTGACCAGTGACCAGTGGCCAGTGACCACTGACCAGTGACAAGTGACCAGTGACTTTTGACCAGTGACCAGTGACCAGTGGCCAGTGACCAGCGACAGTGACCATTGACCAGCGATAGTGACCAATGACCAGTGACCAGTGACAAGTGACCAGTGACCAGTGACCAGTGACCAGTGACCAGTGACCAGTGACCAGTGACCAGTGACCATTGACTGGTGACCAGTGACCAGTGACCAGCGACAGTGACCATTGACCAGTGACCAGTGACCAGTGACCATTGACCAGTGACCAGTGACCAGTGACCAGTGACCAGTGACCAGTGACCAGTGACCAGCCACAGTGACCAGTTACCAGTGACCAGTGACCGGTGACCAGTGACTAGCGACCAGTGAACAGTGACCCGTGACCAGTGACCATTGACCTGTGACCAGTGACCAGTGACCAGTGACCAGTGACCAGTGAGCAGTGACCAGTGACCAGTGAACTTTGACCTGTGACCAGTGACCAGTGACCAGTGAATAGTGACCAGTGACCAGTGACCAGCGACAGTGACCATTGACCAGCGATAGTGACCATTGACCAGTGACCAGTGACCAGTGACCAGCGATAGTGAACACTGACCAGTGACAAGTGACCAGTGACTTGTGACCAGTGACCAGTGACCTGTGTCTTGTGACCAGTGACCAGTGGCCAGTGACCAGTGACCAGTAACCAGTGACCAGTGACAATTGACCTGTGACCAGCGACAGTGACCATTGACCAGTGACCACTGACCAGTGACCAGTGACCAGTGACCAGTGACCAGTGACCATTGACCGGTGACCAGTGACCAGTGACCAGCGACCAGTGACAGTGACCATTGACCCGTGACCAGCGACAGTGACCAGTGACATGTGACCAGTGACCAGTGACCAGTGACCAGTGACCAGTGACCAGTGACCAGCGATAGTGAACACTGACCAGTGACAAGTGACCAGTGACTTGTGACCAGTGACCAGTGACCAGCGACAGTGACCAGTGACCAGTGACCAGCGACAGTGACCATTTACCAGCGACAGTGACCAGTGACATGTGACCAGTGACCAGTGACCAGTGACCATTGATCAGTGGCCAGTGACCAACAAAAGTGACCAGTGACCAGTGACCAGTGACCAGTGACCAGTGAATAGTGACCAGTGACCAGTGACCAGCGACAGTGACCATTGACCAGTGACCACTGACCAGTGACCAGTGACCAGTGACCAGTGACCAGTGACCATTGACCGGTGACCAGTGACCAGTGACCAGCGACCAGTGACAGTGACCATTGACCCGTGACCAGTGACCAGTGACCAGTGACCAGTGACCAGTGACTTGTGACCAGTGACCAGTGACCAGTGACCAGTAACCAGTGACCAGTGACAATTGACCTGTGACCAGTGACCAGTGACCAGTGACCAGTGACCAGCGACAGTGACCATTGTCCAGTGGCCAGTGACCAGTGACAAGTGACCAGTGACCAGGGACCAGTGACCAGTGACCTGTGACCAGTGAGCAGTGACCAGCGACAGTGACCATTGACCAGTGACCAGTGACCAGTGACCAGTGACAAGTGACCAGCGACCAGTGACCAGTGACCTGTGTCCAGTGACCAGTGACCATTGACCTGTGACCAGTGACCAGAGGCAAGTGACCAGCGACCAGTGGCCACTGACCAGTGACAAGTGACCAGTGACTTGTGACCAGTGACCAGTGACCTGTGACTTGTGACCAGTGACCAGTGGCCAGTGACCAGTGACCAGTGACAAGTGACCACTGACCAGTGACCAGTGACCAGTGACCAGTGACAAGTGACCTGTAACTTGTGACCAGTAACCAGTGACCAGTGACCAGTGACCAGTAACCAGTGACCAGTGACCAGCGACAGTGACCATTGACCCGTGACCAGTGACCAGTGACCAGTGACTTGTGACCAGTGACCAGTGACCAGTGACCAGTGACCAGTGACCAGTGACCAGTGACCTGTAACCAGTGACCAGTGACACGTGACCAGTGACCACTGACCAGTGACAAGTGACAAGTGACTTTTGACCAGTGACCAGTGACCAGTGGCCAGTGACCAGCGACAATGACCATTGACCAGCGATAGAGACCAATGACCAGTGACCAGTGACCAGTGACCAGTGGCCAGTGACCAGTGACAATTGACCTGTGACCAGTGACCAGTGACCAGTGACCAGTGACCAGTGACCAGTGACCACTGACCAGTGATAAGTGACCAGTGACTTTTGACCTGTGACCAGTGTCCAGTGACCAGTGACCAGTGACCAGTGACCATTGACCTGTGACCGGTGACCAGTGACTAGCGACCAGTGAACAGTGACACGTGATATGTGACGCGTGACCAGTGACCAGTGACCAGTGACCAGTGACCAGTGACCAGTGACCAGTGACCAGTGACCAGTGACCAGTGACCAGCGATAGTGAACACTGACCAGTGACAAGTGACCAGTGACTTGTGACCAGTGACCAGTGACCTGTGACTTGTGACCAGTGACCAGTGGCCAGTGACCAGTGACCAGTGACAAGTGACCAGTGACCAGTGACCAGTGACCAGTGACCAGTGACAAGTGACCAGTGACTTGTGACCAGTAACCAGTGACCAGTGACCAGTGACCAGTGACCAATGACAGTGACCATTGACCTGTGACCAGTGACCAGTGACCAGTGACCAGCGACAGTGACCATTGACCAGCGATAGTGACCATTGACCAGTGACCAGTGACCAGTGACCATTGACCTGTGACCAGTGACCAGTGACCAGTGACCAGTGACCACTGACCAGTGATAAGTGCCCAGCGACTTTTGACCAGTGACCAGTGTCCAGTTACCAGTGACCAGTGACCAGCGACAGTGAACATTGACCAGCGATAGTGACCATTGACCAGTGACCAGTGACCAGTGTCCAGTGACCAGCGATAGTGACCATTGACCAGTGACCAGTGACCAGTGACCATTGACCAGTGACCAGTGACCAGTGACCAGTGACCAGTGAGCAGTGACCAGTGACCAGTGAACTTTGACCTGTGACCAGTGACCAGTGACCAGTGAATAGTGACCAGTGACCAGTGACCAGCGACAGTGACCATTGACCAGTGACCAGTGACCAGTGACCATTGACCTGTGACCAGTGACCAGTGACCAGTGACCAGTGACCAGTGACCTGTGACCAGTGACCAGTGACCACTGACCAGTGATAAGTGACCAGTGACTTTTGACCAGTGACCAGTGACCAGTGACCATTGACCTGTGACCAGTGTCCAGTGACCAGTGACCAGTGACCAGTGACCATTGACCTGTGACCAGTGACCAGTGACCAGTGACCAGTGACCAGTGACCTGTGACTAGTGACCAGTGACAATTGGCCTGTGACCAGTGACCAGTGACCAGTGACCAGTGACCAGTGACCAGTGACCACTGACCAGTGATAAGTGACCAGTGACTTTTGACCAGTGACCAGTGTCCAGTGACCAGTAACCAGTGACCAGCGACAGTGACCATTGCCCAGCGATGGTGACCATTGACCAGTCACCAGTGACCAGTGACCAGCGATAGTGACCATTGACCAGTGACCAGTGACCAGTGACCAGTGACCATTGACCAGTGACCAGTGACCAGTGACCAGTGACCAGTGTCCAGCCACAGTGACCAGTGACCAGTGACCAGTGACCGGTGACCAGTGACTAGCGACCAGTGAACAGTGACACGTGACATGTGACGCGTGACCAGTGACCAGTGACCAGTGACCAGTGACCAGTGACCAGTGACCAGTGACCAGTGACCAGTGTCCAGTGACCAGTGACCAGTGACCATTGACCTGTGACCAGTGACCAGTGACCAGTGACCAGTGAGCAGTGACCAGTGACCAGTGAACTTTGACCTGTGACCAGTGACCAGTGACCAGTGAATAGTGACCAGTGACCAGTGACTAGCGACAGTGACCATTGACCAGTGACCAGTGACCAGTGAACATTGACCAGTGACCAGTGACCAGTGACCAGTGACCAGTGACCAGCCACAGTGACCAGTTACCAGTGACCAGTGACCGGTGACCAGTGACTAGCGACCAGTGAACAGTGACCCGTGACCAGTGACCATTGACCTGTGACCAGTGACCAGTGACCAGTGACCTGTGACCAGTGACCAGTGAACAGTGACCAGTGATCACTGACCAGTGATAAGTGACCAGCGACATTTGACCAGTGACCAGTGTCCAGTCACCAGTGACCAGTGTCCAGCGACAGTGACCATTGACCAGCGATAGGGACCATTGACCAGTGACCAGTGACCAGTGACCAGTGACCAGTGACCAGCGATAGTGAACACTGACCAGTGACAAGTACCAGTGACTTGTGACCAGTGACCAGTGACCTGTGACTTGTGACCAGTGACCAGTGGCCAGTGACCACTGACCAGTGACAAGTGACCAGTGACTTTTGACCAGTGACCAGTGACCAGTGGCCAGTGACCAGCGACAGTGACCATTGACCAGCGATAGTGACCAATGACCAGTGACCAGTGACAAGTGACCAGTGACCAGTGACCAGTGACCAGTGACCAGTGACCAGTGACCAGTGACCAGTGACCATTGACTGGTGACCAGTGACCAGTGACCAGCGACAGTGACCATTGACCAGTGACCAGTGACCAGTGACCATTGACCAGTGACCAGTGACCAGTGACCAGTGACCAGTGACCAGTGACCAGTGACCAGCCACAGTGACCAGTTACCAGTGACCAGTGACCGGTGACCAGTGACTAGCGACCAGTGAACAGTGACCCGTGACCAGTGACCATTGACCTGTGACCAGTGACCAGTGACCAGTGACCAGTGACCAGTGAGCAGTGACCAGTGACCAGTGAACTTTGACCTGTGACCAGTGACCAGTGACCAGTGAATAGTGACCAGTGACCAGTGACCAGCGACAGTGACCATTGACCAGCGATAGTGACCATTGACCAGTGACCAGTGACCAGTGACCAGCGATAGTGAACACTGACCAGTGACAAGTGACCAGTGACTTGTGACCAGTGACCAGTGACCTGTGTCTTGTGACCAGTGACCAGTGGCCAGTGACCAGTGACCAGTGACAAGTGACCAGTGACCAGTGACCAGTGACCGGTGACCAGTGACTAGCGACCAGTGAACAGTGACACGTGATATGTGACGCGTGACCAGTGACCAGTGACCAGTGACCAGTGACCAGTGACCAGTGACCAGTGACCAGCGATAGTGAACACTGACCAGTGACAAGTGACCAGTGACTTGTGACCAGTGACCAGTGACCAGTGACTTGTGACCAGTGACCAGTGGCCAGTGTCCAGTGACCAGTGACAAGTGACCAGTGACCAGTGACCAGTGACCAGTGACCAGTGACCAGCGACAGTGACCATTTACCAGCGACAGTGACCAGTGACATGTGACCAGTGACCAGTGACCAGTGACCATTGACCAGTGACCAGTGACCAGTGACCAGTGACCAGCGACCAGTGACAGTGACCATTGACCCGTGACCAGTGACCAGTGACCAGAGACCAGTGACCAGTGACTTGTGACCAGTGACCAGTGACCAGTGACCAGTAACCAGTGACCAGTGACAATTGACCTGTGACCAGCGACAGTGACCATTGACCAGTGACCACTGACCAGTGACCAGTGACCAGTGACCAGTGACCAGTGACCATTGACCGGTGACCAGTGACCAGTGACCAGCGACCAGTGACAGTGACCATTGACCCGTGACCAGCGACAGTGACCAGTGACATGTGACCAGTGACCAGTGACCAGTGACCAGTGACCAGTGACCAGTGACCAGCGATAGTGAACACTGACCAGTGACAAGTGACCAGTGACTTGTGACCAGTGACCAGTGACCAGCGACAGTGACCAGTGACCAGTGACCAGCGACAGTGACCATTTACCAGCGACAGTGACCAGTGACATGTGACCAGTGACCAGTGACCAGTGACCATTGATCAGTGGCCAGTGACCAACAAAAGTGACCAGTGACCAGTGACCAGTGACCAGTGACCAGTGAATAGTGACCAGTGACCAGTGACCAGCGATAGTGACCATTGACCAGTGACCACTGACCAGTGACCAGTGACCAGTGACCAGTGACCAGTGACCATTGACCGGTGACCAGTGACCAGTGACCAGCGACCAGTGACAGTGACCATTGACCCGTGACCAGTGACCAGTGACCAGTGACCAGTGACCAGTGACTTGTGACCAGTGACCAGTGACCAGTGACCAGTAACCAGTGACCAGTGACAATTGACCTGTGACCAGTGACCAGTGACCAGTGACCAGTGACCAGTGACCAGCGACAGTGACCATTGTCCAGTGGCCAGTGACCAGTGACAAGTGACCAGTGACCAGGGACCAGTGACCAGTGACCAGTGACCAGTGAGCAGTGACCAGCGACAGTGACCATTGACCAGTGACCAGTGACCAGTGACCAGTGACAAGTGACCAGCGACCAGTGACCAGTGACCTGTGTCCAGTGACCAGTGACCATTGACCTGTGACCAGTGACCAGAGGCAAGTGACCAGCGACCAGTGGCCACTGACCAGTGACAAGTGACCAGTGACTTGTGACCAGTGACCAGTGACCTGTGACTTGTGACCAGTGACCAGTGGCCAGTGACCAGTGACCAGTGACAAGTGACCACTGACCAGTGACCAGTGACCAGTGACCAGTGACAAGTGACCTGTAACTTGTGACCAGTAACCAGTGACCAGTGACCAGTGACCAGTAACCAGTGACCAGTGACCAGCGACAGTGACCATTGACCCGTGACCAGTGACCAGTGACCAGTGACTTGTGACCAGTGACCAGTGACCAGTGACCAGTGACCAGTGACCAGTGACCAGTGACCTGTAACCAGTGACCAGTGACACGTGACCAGTGACCACTGACCAGTGACAAGTGACAAGTGACTTTTGACCAGTGACCAGTGACCAGTGGCCAGTGACCAGCGACAATGACCATTGACCAGCGATAGAGACCAATGACCAGTGACCAGTGACCAGTGACCAGTGGCCAGTGACCAGTGACAATTGACCTGTGACCAGTGACCAGTGACCAGTGACCAGTGACCAGTGACCAGTGACCACTGACCAGTGATAAGTGACCAGTGACTTTTGACCTGTGACCAGTGTCCAGTGACCAGTGACCAGTGACCAGTGACCATTGACCTGTGACCGGTGACCAGTGACTAGCGACCAGTGAACAGTGACACGTGATATGTGACGCGTGACCAGTGACCAGTGACCAGTGACCAGTGACCAGTGACCAGTGACCAGTGACCAGCGATAGTGAACACTGACCAGTGACAAGTGACCAGTGACTTGTGACCAGTGACCAGTGACCTGTGACTTGTGACCAGTGACCAGTGGCCAGTGACCAGTGACCAGTGACAAGTGACCAGTGACCAGTGACCAGTGACCAGTGACCAGTGACAAGTGACCAGTGACTTGTGACCAGTAACCAGTGACCAGTGACCAGTGACCAGTGACCAATGACAGTGACCATTGACCTGTGACCAGTGACCAGTGACCAGTGACCAGCGACAGTGACCATTGACCAGCGATAGTGACCATTGACCAGTGACCAGTGACCAGTGACCATTGACCTGTGACCAGTGACCAGTGACCAGTGACCAGTGACCACTGACCAGTGATAAGTGCCCAGCGACTTTTGACCAGTGACCAGTGTCCAGTTACCAGTGACCAGTGACCAGCGACAGTGAACATTGACCAGCGATAGTGACCATTGACCAGTGACCAGTGACCAGTGTCCAGTGACCAGCGATAGTGACCATTGACCAGTGACCAGTGACCAGTGACCATTGACCAGTGACCAGTGACCAGTGACCAGTGACCAGTGAGCAGTGACCAGTGACCAGTGAACTTTGACCTGTGACCAGTGACCAGTGACCAGTGAATAGTGACCAGTGACCAGTGACCAGCGACAGTGACCATTGACCAGTGACCAGTGACCAGTGACCATTGACCTGTGACCAGTGACCAGTGACCAGTGACCAGTGACCTGTGACCAGTGACCAGTGACCACTGACCAGTGATAAGTGACCAGTGACTTTTGACCAGTGACCAGTGACCAGTGACCATTGACCTGTGACCAGTGTCCAGTGACCAGTGACCAGTGACCAGTGACCATTGACCTGTGACCAGTGACCAGTGACCAGTGACCAGTGACCAGTGACCTGTGACTAGTGACCAGTGACAATTGGCCTGTGACCAGTGACCAGTGACCAGTGACCAGTGACCAGTGACCAGTGACCACTGACCAGTGATAAGTGACCAGTGACTTTTGACCAGTGACCAGTGTCCAGTGACCAGTAACCAGTGACCAGCGACAGTGACCATTGCCCAGCGATGGTGACCATTGACCAGTCACCAGTGACCAGTGACCAGCGATAGTGACCATTGACCAGTGACCAGTGACCAGTGACCAGTGACCATTGACCAGTGACCAGTGACCAGTGACCAGTGACCAGTGTCCAGCCACAGTGACCAGTGACCAGTGACCAGTGACCGGTGACCAGTGACTAGCGACCAGTGAACAGTGACACGTGACATGTGACGCGTGACCAGTGACCAGTGACCAGTGACCAGTGACCAGTGACCAGTGACCAGTGACCAGTGACCAGTGTCCAGTGACCAGTGACCAGTGACCATTGACCTGTGACCAGTGACCAGTGACCAGTGACCAGTGAGCAGTGACCAGTGACCAGTGAACTTTGACCTGTGACCAGTGACCAGTGACCAGTGAATAGTGACCAGTGACCAGTGACTAGCGACAGTGACCATTGACCAGTGACCAGTGACCAGTGAACATTGACCAGTGACCAGTGACCAGTGACCAGTGACCAGTGACCAGCCACAGTGACCAGTTACCAGTGACCAGTGACCGGTGACCAGTGACTAGCGACCAGTGAACAGTGACCCGTGACCAGTGACCATTGACCTGTGACCAGTGACCAGTGACCAGTGACCTGTGACCAGTGACCAGTGAACAGTGACCAGTGATCACTGACCAGTGATAAGTGACCAGCGACTTTTGACCAGTGACCAGTGTCCAGTCACCAGTGACCAGTGTCCAGCGACAGTGACCATTGACCAGCGATAGGGACCATTGACCAGTGACCAGTGACCAGTGACCAGTGACCAGCGATAGTGAACACTGACCAGTGACAAGTGACCAGTGACTTGTGACCAGTGACCAGTGACCTGTGACTTGTGACCAGTGACCAGTGGCCAGTGACCAGTGACCTGTGACAAGTGACCAGTGACCAGTGACCAGTGACCACTGACCAGTGATAAGTGACCAGTGACTTTTGACCAGTGACCAGCGACAGTGACCATTGACCAGCGATAGTGACCATTGACCAGTGACCAGTGACCAGTGACCAGTGACCAGTGACCAGCGATAGTGACCATTGACCAGTGACCAGTGACCAGTGACCAGTGACCAGTGAACTTTGACCTGTGACCAGTGACCAGTGACCAGTGAATAGTGACCAGTGACCAGTGACCAGCGACAGTGACCATTGACCAGTGACCAGTGATAAGTGACCAGCGACTTTTGACCAGTGACCAGTGTCCAGTGACCAGTGACCAGTGACCAGCGACAGTGACCATTGACCAGCGATAGTGACCATTGACCAGTGACCAGTGACCAGTGACCAGTGACCAGTGACCAGCGATAGTGAACACTGACCAGTGACAAGTACCAGTGACTTGTGACCAGTGACCAGTGACCTGTGACTTGTGACCAGTGACCAGTGGCCAGTGACCACTGACCAGTGACAAGTGACCAGTGACTTTTGACCAGTGACCAGTGACCAGTGGCCAGTGACCAGCGACAGTGACCAATGACCAGTGACCAGTGACAAGTGACCAGTGACCAGTGACCAGTGACCAGTGACCAGTGACCAGTGACCAGTGACCAGTGACCATTGACTGGTGACCAGTGACCAGTGACCAGCGACAGTGACCATTGACCAGTGACCAGTGACCAGTGACCATTGACCAGTGACCAGTGACCAGTGACCAGTGACCAGTGACCAGTGACCAGTGACCAGCCACAGTGACCAGTTACCAGTGACCAGTGACCGGTGACCAGTGACTAGCGACCAGTGAACAGTGACCCGTGACCAGTGACCATTGACCTGTGACCAGTGACCAGTGACCAGTGACCAGTGACCTGTGACCAGTGACCAGTGACCATTGACCTGTGACCAGTGACCAGTGACCAGTGACCACTGACCAGTGATAAGTGACCAGCGACTTTTGACCAGTGACCAGTGTCCAGTGACCAGTGACCAGTGACCAGCGACAGTGACCATTGACCAGCGATAGTGACCATTGACCAGTGACCAGTGACCACTGACCAGTGACCAGTGACCAGCGATAGTGAACACTGACCAGTGACAAGTGACCAGTGACTTGTGACCAGTGACCAGTGACCTGTGACTTGTGACCAGTGACCAGTGGCCAGTGACCACTGACCAGTGACAAGTGACCAGTGACTTTTGACCAGTGACCAGTGACCAGTGGCCAGTGACCAGCGACAGTGACCATTGACCAGCGATAGTGACCAATGACCAGTGACCAGTGACCAGTGACCAGTGACCAGTGACCAGTGACCAGTGACCAGTGACCAGTGACCATTGACCGGTGAAGAGTGACCAGTGACCAGCGACCAGTGATAGTGACCATTGACCCGTGACCAGTGACCAGTGACCAGTGACTTGTGACCAGTGACCAGTGACCAGTGACCAGTGACCAGTGACCAGTAACCAGTGACCAGTGACTTGTGACCAGTGACCAGTGACCAGTGACCAGTGACCAGTGACCAGTAACCAGTGACCAGTGACAATTGACCTGTGACCAGTGACCAGTGACCAGTGACCAGTGACCAGTGACCAGTGACCAGCGACAAAGACCATTGTCCGGTGGCCAGTGACCAGTGACCAGTGACCAGTGACCAGTGACCAGTGACCAGTGACCAGTGACCAGTGACCAGTGACCAGTGACCACTGACAATTGACCTGTGACCAGTGACCAGTGACCAGTGACCAGTGACCAGTGACCAGTGACCAGTGACCAGTGACCACTGACAATTGACCTGTGACCAGTGACCAGTGACCAGTGAGCAGTGACCAATGACCAGTGACCAGTGACCACTGACCAGTGACAAGTGACTTTTGACCAGTGACTTTTGACCAGTGACCAGTGACCAGTGACCAGTGACCAGCGACAGTGACCAGTGACCAGTGACCAGCGACAGTGACCATTTACCAGCGACAGTGACCAGTGACATGTGACCAGTGACCAGTGACCAGTGACCATTGACCAGTGGCCAGTGACCAACAAAAGTGACCAGTGACCAGTGAATAGTGACCAGTGACCAGTGACCAGCGACAGTGACCATTGACCAGTGACCACTGACCAGTGACCAGTGACCAGTGACCAGTGACCAGTGACCATTGACCGGTGACCAGTGACCAGTGACCAGCGACCAGTGACAGTGACCATTGACCCGTGACCAGTGACCAGTGACCAGTGACCAGTGACCAGTGACCAGTGACTTGTGACCAGTGACCAGTGACCAGTGACCAGTAACCAGTGACCAGTGACAATTGACCTGTGACCAGTGACCAGTGACCAGTGACCAGTGACCAGTGACCAGTGACCAGCGACAGTGACCATTGTCCAGTGGCCAGTGACCAGTGACAAGTGACCAGTGACCAGTGACCAGTGACCAGTGACCAGTGACCAGTGAGCAGTGACCAGCGACAGTGACCATTGACCAGTGACCAGTGACCAGTGACCAGTGACAAGTGACCTGTGTCCAGTGACCAGTGACCATTGACCTGTGACCAGTGACCAGTGGCAAGTGACCAGCGACCAGTGGCCACTGACCAGTGACAAGTGACCAGTGACTTGTGACCAGTGACCAGTGACCTGTGACTTGTGACCAGTGACCAGTGGCCAGTGACCAGTGACCAGTGACAAGTTACCACTGACCAGTGACCAGTGACCAGTGACCAGTGACAAGTGACCTGTAACTTGTGACCAGTAACCAGTGACCAGTGACCAGTGACCAGTAACCAGTGACCAGTGACCAGCGACAGTGACCATTGACCCGTGACCAGTGACCAGTGACCAGTGACTTGTGACCAGTGACCAGTGACCAGTGACCAGTGACCAGTGACCAGTGACCAGTGACCTGTAACCAGTGACCAGTGACACGTGACCAGTGACCACTGACCAGTGACAAGTGACAAGTGACTTTTGACCAGTGTCCAGTGACCAGTGGCCAGTGACCAGCGACAATGACCATTGACCAGCGATAGAGACCAATGACCAGTGACCAGTGACCAGTGACCAGTGGCCAGTGACCAGTGACAATTGACCTGTGACCAGTGACCAGTGACCAGTGACCAGTGACCAGTGACCAGTGACCACTGACCAGTGATAAGTGACCAGTGACTTTTGACCTGTGACCAGTGTCCAGTGACCAGTGACCAGTGACCAGTGACCATTGACCTGTGACCGGTGACCAGTGACTAGCGACCAGTGAACAGTGACACGTGACCAGTGACTTGTGACCAGTGACGCGTGACCAGTGACCAGTGACCAGTGACCAGTGACCAGTGACCAGTGACCAGTGACCAGTGACCAGTGACCAGCGATAGTGAACACTGACCAGTGACAAGTGACCAGTGACTTGTGACCAGTGACGAGTGACCTGTGACTTGTGACCAGTGACCAGTGGCCAGTGACCAGTGACCAGTGACAAGTGACCAGTGACCAGTGACCAGTGACCAGTGACCAGTGACAAGTGACCAGTGACTTGTGACCAGTAACCAGTGACCAGTGACCAGTGACCAGTGACCAGCGACAGTGACCATTGACCTGTGACCAGTGACCAGTGACCAGTGACCAGCGACAGTGACCATTGACCAGCGATAGCGACCATTGACCAGTGACCAGTGACCAGTGACCATTGACCTGTGACCAGTGACCAGTGACCAGTGACCAGTGACCACTGACCAGTGATAAGTGCCCAGCGACTTTTGACCAGTGACCAGTGTCCAGTTACCAGTGACCAGTGACCAGCGACAGTGACCATTGACCAGCGATAGTGACCATTGACCAGTGACCAGTGACCAGTGTCCAGTGACCAGCGATAGTGAACACTGACCAGTGACAAGTGACCAGTGACTTGTGACCAGTGACCAGTGACCTGTGACTTGTGACCAGTGACCAGTGGCCAGTGTCCAGTGACCAGTGACAAGTGACCAGTGACCAGTGACCAGTGACCAGTGACCAGTGACCAGCGACAAGTGACCAGTGACTTGTGACCAGTAACCATTGACCAGTGACCAGTGACCAGTGACCAGCGACAGTGACCATTGACCTGTGACCAGTGACCAGTGACCAGTGACTTGTGACCAGTGACCAGTGACCAGTGACCAGTGACCAGCGATAGTGACCATTGACCAGTGACCAGTGACCATTGACCTGTGACCAGTGACCAGTGACCAGTGACCAGTGACCTGTGACGAGTGACCAGTGACCAGTGACCAGTGACCACTGACCAGTGATAAGTGACCAGTGACTTTTGACCAGTGACCAGCGACAGTGACCATTGACCAGCGATAGTGACCATTGACCAGTGACCAGTGACCAGTGACCAGTGACCAGTGACCAGCGATAGTGACCATTGACCAGTGACCAGTGACCAGTGACCAGTGACCAGTGAACTTTGACCTGTGACCAGTGACCAGTGACCAGTGAATAGTGACCAGTGACCAGTGACCAGCGACAGTGACCATTGACCAGTGACCAGTGATAAGTGACCAGCGACTTTTGACCAGTGACCAGTGTCCAGTGACCAGTGACCAGTGACCAGTGACCAGCGACAGTGACCATTGACCAGCGATAGTGACCATTGACCAGTGACCAGTGACCAGTGACCAGTGACCAGTGACCAGCGATAGTGAACACTGACCAGTGACAAGTACCAGTGACTTGTGACCAGTGACCAGTGACCTGTGACTTGTGACCAGTGACCAGTGGCCAGTGACCACTGACCAGTGACAAGTGACCAGTGACTTTTGACCAGTGACCAGTGACCAGTGGCCAGTGACCAGCGACAGTGACCATTGACCAGCGATAGTGACCAATGACCAGTGACCAGTGACAAGTGACCAGTGACCAGTGACCAGTGACCAGTGACCAGTGACCAGTGACCAGTGACCATTGACCGGTGACCAGTGACCAGTGACCAGCGACAGTGACCATTGACCAGTGACCAGTAACCAGTGACCATTGACCAGTGACCATTGACCAGTGACCAGTGACCAGTGACCAGTGACCAGCCACAGTGACCAGTTACCAGTGACCAGTGACCGGTGACCAGTGACTAGCGACCAGTGAACAGTGACCCGTGACCAGTGACCATTGACCTGTGACCAGTGACCAGTGACCAGTGACCAGTGACCAGTGACCTGTGACCAGTGACCAGTGACCATTGACCTGTGACCAGTGACCACTGACCAGTGATAAGTGACCAGCGACTTTTGACCAGTGACCAGTTTCCAGTGACCAGTGACCAGTGACCAGTGACCAGTGACCAGTGAACTTTGACCTGTGACCAGTGACCAGTGACCAGTGAATAGTGACCAGTGACCAGTGACCAGCGACAGTGACCATTGACCAGTGACCAGTGATAAGTGACCAGCGACTTTTGACCAGTGACCAGTGTCCAGTGACCAGTGACCAGTGACCAGTGACCAGCGACAGTGACCATTGACCAGCGATAGTGACCATTGACCAGTGACCAGTGACCAGTGACCAGTGACCAGTGACCAGCGATAGTGAACACTGACCAGTGACAAGTACCAGTGACTTGTGACCAGTGACCAGTGACCAGTGACTTGTGACCAGTGACGAGTGACCTGTGACTTGTGACCAGTGACCAGTGGCCAGTGACCAGTGACCAGTGACAAGTGACCAGTGACCAGTGACCAGTGACCAGTGACCAGTGACAAGTGACCAGTGACTTGTGACCAGTAACCAGTGACCAGTGACCAGTGACCAGTGACCAGCGACAGTGACCATTGACCTGTGACCAGTGACCAGTGACCAGTGACCAGCGACAGTGACCATTGACCAGCGATAGCGACCATTGACCAGTGACCAGTGACCAGTGACCATTGACCTGTGACCAGTGACCAGTGACCAGTGACCAGTGACCACTGACCAGTGATAAGTGCCCAGCGACTTTTGACCAGTGACCAGTGTCCAGTTACCAGTGACCAGTGACCAGCGACAGTGACCATTGACCAGCGATAGTGACCATTGACCAGTGACCAGTGACCAGTGTCCAGTGACCAGCGATAGTGAACACTGACCAGTGACAAGTGACCAGTGACTTGTGACCAGTGACCAGTGACCTGTGACTTGTGACCAGTGACCAGTGGCCAGTGTCCAGTGACCAGTGACAAGTGACCAGTGACCAGTGACCAGTGACCAGTGACCAGTGACCAGCGACAAGTGACCAGTGACTTGTGACCAGTAACCATTGACCAGTGACCAGTGACCAGTGACCAGCGACAGTGACCATTGACCTGTGACCAGTGACCAGTGACCAGTGACTTGTGACCAGTGACCAGTGACCAGTGACCAGTGACCAGCGATAGTGACCATTGACCAGTGACCAGTGACCATTGACCTGTGACCAGTGACCAGTGACCAGTGACCAGTGACCTGTGACGAGTGACCAGTGACCAGTGACCAGTGACCACTGACCAGTGATAAGTGACCAGTGACTTTTGACCAGTGACCAGCGACAGTGACCATTGACCAGCGATAGTGACCATTGACCAGTGACCAGTGACCAGTGACCAGTGACCAGTGACCAGCGATAGTGACCATTGACCAGTGACCAGTGACCAGTGACCAGTGACCAGTGACCAGTGAACTTTGACCTGTGACCAGTGACCAGTGACCAGTGAATAGTGACCAGTGACCAGTGACCAGCGACAGTGACCATTGACCAGTGACCAGTGATAAGTGACCAGCGACTTTTGACCAGTGACCAGTGTCCAGTGACCAGTGACCAGTGACCAGTGACCAGCGACAGTGACCATTGACCAGCGATAGTGACCATTGACCAGTGACCAGTGACCAGTGACCAGTGACCAGTGACCAGCGATAGTGAACACTGACCAGTGACAAGTACCAGTGACTTGTGACCAGTGACCAGTGACCTGTGACTTGTGACCAGTGACCAGTGGCCAGTGACCACTGACCAGTGACAAGTGACCAGTGACTTTTGACCAGTGACCAGTGACCAGTGGCCAGTGACCAGCGACAGTGACCATTGACCAGCGATAGTGACCAATGACCAGTGACCAGTGACAAGTGACCAGTGACCAGTGACCAGTGACCAGTGACCAGTGACCAGTGACCAGTGACCATTGACCGGTGACCAGTGACCAGTGACCAGCGACAGTGACCATTGACCAGTGACCAGTAACCAGTGACCATTGACCAGTGACCATTGACCAGTGACCAGTGACCAGTGACCAGTGACCAGTGACCAGTGACCAGCCACAGTGACCAGTTACCAGTGACCAGTGACCGGTGACCAGTGACTAGCGACCAGTGAACAGTGACCCGTGACCAGTGACCATTGACCTGTGACCAGTGACCAGTGACCAGTGACCAGTGACCAGTGACCTGTGACCTGTGACCAGTGACCAGTGACCAGTGACCACTGACCAGTGATAAGTGACCAGCGACTTTTGACCAGTGACCAGTTTCCAGTGACCAGTGACCAGTGACCAGCGACAGTGACCATTGACCAGCGATAGTGACCATTGACCAGTGACCAGTGACCAGTGACCAGTGACCAGTGACCAGCGATAGTGAACACTGACCAGTGACGAGTGACCAGTGACTTGTGACCAGTGACCAGTGACCTGTGACATGTGACCAGTGACCAGTGGCCAGTGACCACTGACCAGTGACAAGTGACCAGTGACTTTTGACCAGTGACCAGTGACCAGTGGCCAGTGACCAGCGACAGTGACCATTGACCAGCGATAGTGACCAATGACCAGTGACCAGTGACCAGTGACCAGTGACAAGTGACCAGTGACCAGTGACCATTGACCGGTGAAGAGTGACCAGTGACCAGCGACCAGTGATAGTGACCATTGACCCGTGACCAGTGACCAGTGACCAGTGACTTGTGACCAGTGACCAGTGACCAGTGACCACTGACCAGTGATAAGTGACCAGCGACTTTTGACCAGTGACCAGTGTCCAGTGACCAGTGACCAGTGACCAGCGACAGTGACCATTGACCAGCGATAGTGACCATTGACCAGTGACCAGTGACCAGTGACCAGTGACCAGTGACCAGCGATAGTGAACACTGACCAGTGACAAGTACCAGTGACTTGTGACCAGTGACCAGTGACCTGTGACTTGTGACCAGTGACCAGTGGCCAGTGACCACTGACCAGTGACAAGTGACCAGCGACTTTTGACCAGTGACCAGTGTCCAGTGACCAGTGACCAGTGACCAGTGACAAGTGACCAGTGACCAGTGACCAGTGACCAGTGAACAGTGACCAGTGACCAGTGACCAGTGACCATTGACCGGTGACCAGTGACCAGTGACCAGCGACCAGTGACAGTGACCATTGACCCGTGACCAGTGACCAGTGACCAGTGACCAGTGACCAGTGACTTGTGACCAGTGACCAGTGACCAGTGACCAGTAACCAGTGACCAGTGACAATTGACCTGTGACCAGTGACCAGTGACCAGTGACCAGTGACCAGTGACCAGCGACAGTGACCATTGTCCAGTGGCCAGTGACCAGTGACAAGTGACCAGTGACCAGGGACCAGTGACCAGTGACCAGTGACCAGTGAGCAGTGACCAGCGACAGTGACCATTGACCAGTGACCAGTGACCAGTGACCAGTGACAAGTGACCAGCGACCAGTGACCAGTGACCTGTGTCCAGTGACCAGTGACCATTGACCTGTGACCAGTGACCAGAGGCAAGTGACCAGCGAGCAGTGGCCACTGACCAGTGACAAGTGACCAGTGACTTGTGACCAGTGACCAGTGACCTGTGACTTGTGACCAGTGACCAGTGGCCAGTGACCAGTGACCAGTGACAAGTGACCACTGACCAGTGACCAGTGACCAGTGACCAGTGACAAGTGACCTGTAACTTGTGACCAGTAACCAGTGACCAGTGACCAGTGACCAGTAACCAGTGACCAGTGACCAGCGACAGTGACCATTGACCCGTGACCAGTGACCAGTGACCAGTGACTTGTGACCAGTGACCAGTGACCAGTGACCAGTGACCAGTGACCAGTGACCAGTGACCTGTAACCAGTGACCAGTGACACGTGACCAGTGACCACTGACCAGTGACAAGTGACAAGTGACTTTTGACCAGTGACCAGTGACCAGTGGCCAGTGACCAGCGACAATGACCATTGACCAGCGATAGAGACCAATGACCAGTGACCAGTGACCAGTGACCAGTGGCCAGTGACCAGTGACAATTGACCTGTGACCAGTGACCAGTGACCAGTGACCAGTGACCAGTGACCAGTGACCACTGACCAGTGATAAGTGACCAGTGACTTTTGACCTGTGACCAGTGTCCAGTGACCAGTGACCAGTGACCAGTGACCATTGACCTGTTACCGGTGACCAGTGACTAGCGACCAGTGAACAGTGACACGTGATATGTGACGCGTGACCAGTGACCAGTGACCAGTGACCAGTGACCAGTGACCAGTGACCAGTGACCAGTGACCAGTGACCAGTGACCAGTGACCAGCGATAGTGAACACTGACCAGTGACAAGCGACCAGTGACTTGTGACCAGTGACCAGTGACCTGTGACTTGTGACCAGTGACCAGTGGCCAGTGACCAGTGACCAGTGACAAGTGACCAGTGACCAGTGACCAGTGACCAGTGACCAGTGACAAGTGACCAGTGACTTGTGACCAGTAACCAGTGACCAGTGACCAGTGACCAGTGACCAGCGACAGTGACCATTGACCTGTGACCAGTGACCAGTGACCAGTGACCAGCGACAGTGACCATTGACCAGCGATAGTGACCATTGACCAGTGACCAGTGACCAGTGACCATTGACCTGTGACCAGTGACCAGTGACCAGTGACCAGTGACCACTGACCAGTGATAAGTGCCCAGCGACTTTTGACCAGTGACCAGTGTCCAGTTACCAGTGACCAGTGACCAGCGACAGTGAACATTGACCAGCGATAGTGACCATTGACCAGTGACCAGTGACCAGTGTCCAGTGACCAGCGATAGTGACCATTGACCAGTGACCAGTGACCAGTGACCATTGACCAGTGACCAGTGACCAGTGACCAGTGACCAGTGAGCAGTGACCAGTGACCAGTGAACTTTGACCTGTGACCAGTGACCAGTGACCAGTGAATAGTGACCAGTGACCAGTGACCAGCGACAGTGACCATTGACCAGTGACCAGTGACCAGTGACCATTGACCTGTGACCAGTGACCAGTGACCAGTGACCAGTGACCTGTGACCAGTGACCAGTGACCACTGACCAGTGATAAGTGACCAGTGACTTTTGACCAGTGACCAGTGACCAGTGACCATTGACCTGTGACCAGTGTCCAGTGACCAGTGACCAGTGACCAGTGACCATTGACCTGTGACCAGTGACCAGTGACCAGTGACCAGTGACCAGTGACCTGTGACTAGTGACCAGTGACAATTGACCTGTGACCAGTGACCAGTGACCAGTGACCAGTGACCAGTGACCAGTGACCACTGACCAGTGATAAGTGACCAGTGACTTTTGACCAGTGACCAGTGTCCAGTGACCAGTAACCAGTGACCAGCGACAGTGACCATTGCCCAGCGATGGTGACCATTGACCAGTCACCAGTGACCAGTGACCAGCGATAGTGACCATTGACCAGTGACCAGTGACCAGTGACCAGTGACCATTGACCAGTGACCAGTGACCAGTGACCAGTGACCAGTGTCCAGCCACAGTGACCAGTGACCAGTGACCAGTGACCGGTGACCAGTGACTAGCGACCAGTGAACAGTGACACGTGACATGTGACGCGTGACCAGTGACCAGTGACCAGTGACCAGTGACCAGTGACCAGTGACCAGTGACCAGTGACCAGTGTCCAGTGACCAGTGACCAGTGACCATTGACCTGTGACCAGTGACCAGTGACCAGTGACCAGTGAGCAGTGACCAGTGACCAGTGAACTTTGACCTGTGACCAGTGACCAGTGACCAGTGAATAGTGACCAGTGACCAGTGACTAGCGACAGTGACCATTGACCAGTGACCAGTGACCAGTGAACATTGACCAGTGACCAGTGACCAGTGACCAGTGACCAGTGACTAGCCACAGTGACCAGTTACCAGTGACCAGTGACCGGTGACCAGTGACTAGCGACCAGTGAACAGTCACCCGTGACCAGTGACCATTGACCTGTGACCAGTGACCAGTGACCAGTGACCTGTGACCAGTGACCAGTGAACAGTGACCAGTGATCACTGACCAGTGATAAGTGACCAGCGACTTTTGACCAGTGACCAGTGTGCAGTGACCAGTGACCAGTGTCCAGCGACAGTGACCATTGACCAGCGATAGGGACCATTGACCAGTGACCAGTGACCAGTGACCAGTGACCAGCGATAGTGAACACTGACCAGTGACAAGTGACCAGTGACTTGTGACCAGTGACCAGTGACCTGTGACTTGTGACCAGTGACCAGTGGCCAGTGACCAGTGACCAGTGACCAGTGACCAGTGACCAGCGACAGTGACCATTGACCAGTGACCAGTGACCAGTGACCATTGACCAGCCACAGTGACCAGTTACCATTGACCAGTGACCGGTGACCAGTGACTAGCGACCAGTGAACAGTGACCCGTGACCAGTGACCATTGACCTGTGACCAGTGACCAGTGACCTGTGACCAGTGACCAGTGACCAGTGACCATTGACCTGTGACCAGTGACCAGTGACCATTGACCTGTGACCAGTGACCAGTGACCAGTGACCAGCGACCATTGACCTGTGACCAGTGACCAGTGAACAGTGACCAGTGACCTGTGACCAGTGACCAGTGACAGTTGACCTGTGACCAGTGACCAGTGACCAGTGACCAGTGACCAGTGACCACTGACCAGTGATAAGTGACCAGTGACTTTTGACCAGTGACCAGTGTCCAGTGACCAGTGACCAGTGACCAGCGACAGTGACCATTGACCAGCGATAGTGACCATTGACCAGTGACCAGTGACCAGTGACCAGTGACCAGCGATAGTGACCATTGACCAGTGACCAGTGACCATTGACCTGTGACCAGTGACCAGTGACCAGTGACCATTGACCTGTGACAAGTGACCAGTGACCAGTGACCAGTGACCACTGACCAGTGATAAGTGACCAGTGACTTTTGACCAGTGACCAGCGACAGTGACCATTGACCAGCGATAGTGACCATTGACCAGTGACCAGTGACCAGTGACCAGTGACCAGTGACCAGCGATAGTGACCATTGACCAGTGACCAGTGACCAGTGACCAGTGACCAGTGAACTTTGACCTGTGACCAGTGACCAGTGACCAGTGAATAGTGACCAGTGACCAGTGACCAGCGACAGTGACCATTGACCAGTGACCAGTGATAAGTGACCAGCGACTTTTGACCAGTGACCAGTGTCCAGTGACCAGTGACCAGTGACCAGCGACAGTGACCATTGACCAGCGATAGTGACCATTGACCAGTGACCAGTGACCAGTGACCAGTGACCAGTGACCAGCGATAGTGAACACTGACCAGTGACAAGTACCAGTGACTTGTGACCAGTGACCAGTGAACTGTGACTTGTGACCAGTGACCAGTGGCCAGTGACCACTGACCAGTGACAAGTGAGCAGTGACTTTTGACCAGTGACCAGTGACCAGTGGCCAGTGACCAGCGACAGTGACCATTGACCAGCGATAGTGACCAATGACCAGTGACCAGTGACAAGTGACCAGTGACCAGTGACCAGTGACCAGTGACCAGTGACCAGTGACCAGTGACCAGTGACCATTGACTGGTGACCAGTGACCAGTGACCAGCGACAGTGACCATTGACCAGTGACCAGTGACCAGTGACCATTGACCAGTGACCAGTGACCAGTGACCAGTGACCAGTGACCAGTGACCAGTGACCAGCCACAGTGACCAGTTACCAGTGACCAGTGACCGGTGACCAGTGACTAGCGACCAGTGAACAGTGACCCGTGACCAGTGACCATTGACCTGTGACCAGTGACCAGTGACCAGTGACCAGTGACCTGTGACCAGTGACCAGTGACCATTGACCTGTGACCAGTGACCAGTGACCAGTGACCACTGACCAGTGATAAGTGACCAGCGACTTTTGACCAGTGACCAGTGTCCAGTGACCAGTGACCAGTGACCAGCGACAGTGACCATTGACCAGCGATAGTGACCATTGACCAGTGACCAGTGACCAGTGACCAGTGACCAGTGACCAGCGATAGTGAACACTGACCAGTGACAAGTGACCAGTGACTTGTGACCAGTGACCAGTGACCTGTGACTTGTGACCAGTGACCAGTGGCCAGTGACCACTGACCAGTGACAAGTGACCAGTGACTTTTGACCAGTGACCAGTGACCAGTGGCCAGTGACCAGCGACAGTGACCATTGACCAGCGATAGTGACCAATGACCAGTGACCAGTGACCAGTGACCAGTGACCAGTGACCAGTGACCAGTGACCAGTGACCAGTGACCATTGACCGGTGAAGAGTGACCAGTGACCAGCGACCAGTGATAGTGACCATTGACCCGTGACCAGTGACCAGTGACCAGTGACTTGTGACCAGTGACCAGTGACCAGTGACCAGTGACCAGTGACCAGTAACCAGTGACCAGTGACAATTGACCTGTGACCAGTGACCAGTGACCAGTGACCAGTGACCAGTGACCAGTGACCAGCGACAAAGACCATTGTCCGGTGGCCAGTGACCAGTGACCAGTGACCAGTGACCAGTGACCAGTGACCAGTGACCAGTGACCAGTGACCAGTGACCAGTGACCACTGACAATTGACCTGTGACCAGTGACCAGTGACCAGTGACCAGTGACCAGTGACCAGTGACCAGTGACCAGTGACCACTGACAATTGACCTGTGACCAGTGACCAGTGACCAGTGAGCAGTGACCAATGACCAGTGACCAGTGACCACTGACCAGTGACAAGTGACTTTTGACCAGTGACTTTTGACCAGTGACCAGTGACCAGTGACCAGTGACCAGCGACAGTGACCAGTGACCAGTGACCAGCGACAGTGACCATTTACCAGCGACAGTGACCAGTGACATGTGACCAGTGACCAGTGACCAGTGACCATTGACAAGTGGCCAGTGACCAACAAAAGTGACCAGTGACCAGTGACCAGTGACCAGTGACCAGTGAATAGTGACCAGTGACCAGTGACCAGCGACAGTGACCATTGACCAGTGACCACTGACCAGTGACCAGTGACCAGTGACCAGTGACCAGTGACCATTGACCGGTGACCAGTGACCAGTGACCAGCGACCAGTGACAGTGACCATTGACCCGTGACCAGTGACCAGTGACCAGTGACCAGTGACCAGTGACCAGTGACTTGTGACCAGTGACCAGTGACCAGTGACCAGTAACCAGTGACCAGTGACAATTGACCTGTGACCAGTGACCAGTGACCAGTGACCAGTGACCAGTGACCAGCGACAGTGACCATTGTCCAGTGGCCAGTGACCAGTGACAAGTGACCAGTGACCAGTGACCAGTGACCAGTGACCAGTGACCAGTGAGCAGTGACCAGCGACAGTGACCATTGACCAGTGACCAGTGACCAGTGACCAGTGACAAGTGACCTGTGTCCAGTGACCAGTGACCATTGACCTGTGACCAGTGACCAGTGGCAAGTGACCAGCGACCAGTGGCCACTGACCAGTGACAAGTGACCAGTGACTTGTGACCAGTGACCAGTGACCTGTGACTTGTGACCAGTGACCAGTGGCCAGTGACCAGTGACCAGTGACAAGTTACCACTGACCAGTGACCAGTGACCAGTGACCAGTGACAAGTGACCTGTAACTTGTGACCAGTAACCAGTGACCAGTGACCAGTGACCAGTAACCAGTGACCAGTGACCAGCGACAGTGACCATTGACCCGTGACCAGTGACCAGTGACCAGTGACTTGTGACCAGTGACCAGTGACCAGTGACCAGTGACCAGTGACCAGTGACCAGTGACCTGTAACCAGTGACCAGTGACACGTGACCAGTGACCACTGACCAGTGACAAGTGACAAGTGACTTTTGACCAGTGTCCAGTGACCAGTGGCCAGTGACCAGCGACAATGACCATTGACCAGCGATAGAGACCAATGACCAGTGACCAGTGACCAGTGACCAGTGGCCAGTGACCAGTGACAATTGACCTGTGACCAGTGACCAGTGACCAGTGACCAGTGACCAGTGACCAGTGACCACTGACCAGTGATAAGTGACCAGTGACTTTTGACCTGTGACCAGTGTCCAGTGACCAGTGACCAGTGACCAGTGACCATTGACCTGCGACCAGTGACCAGTGACCAGTGACCAGTGACCAGCGATAGTGAACACTGACCAGTGACAAGTACCAGTGACTTGTGACCAGTGACCAGTGACCTGTGACTTGTGACCAGTGACCAGTGGCCAGTGACCACTGACCAGTGACAAGTGACCAGTGACTTTTGACCAGTGACCAGTGACCAGTGGCCAGTGACCAGCGACAGTGACCATTGACCAGCGATAGTGACCAATGACCAGTGACCAGTGACAAGTGACCAGTGACCAGTGACCAGTGACCAGTGACCAGTGACCAGTGACCAGTGACCATTGACCGGTGACCAGTGACCAGTGACCAGCGGCAGTGACCATTGACCAGTGACCAGTAACCAGTGACCATTGACCAGTGACCATTGACCAGTGACCAGTGACCAGTGACCAGTGACCAGTGACCAGTGACCAGCCACAGTGACCAGTTACCAGTGACCAGTGACCGGTGACCAGTGACTAGCGACCAGTGAACAGTGACCCGTGACCAGTGACCATTGACCTGTGACCAGTGACCAGTGACCAGTGACCAGTGACCAGTGACCTGTGACCAGTGACCAGTGACCATTGACCTGTGACCAGTGACCAGTGACCAGTGACCACTGACCAGTGATAAGTGACCAGCGACTTTTGACCAGTGACCAGTGACCAGTGGCCAGTGACCAGCGACAGTGACCATTGACCAGCGATAGTGACCAATGACCAGTGACCAGTGACAAGTGACCAGTGACCAGTGACAAGTGACCAGTGACCAGTGACCAGTGACCAGTGACCAGTGACCATTGACTGGTGACCAGTGACCAGTGACCAGCGACAGTGACCATTGACCAGTGACCAGTGACCAGTGACCATTGACCAGTGACCAGTGACCAGTGACCAGTGACCAGTGACCAGTGACCAGTGACCAGCCACAGTGACCAGTTACCAGTGACCAGTGACCGGTGACCAGTGACTAGCGACCAGTGAACAGTGACCCGTGACCAGTGACCATTGACCTGTGACCAGTGACCAGTGACCAGTGACCAGTGACCTGTGACCAGTGACCAGTGACCATTGACCTGTGACCAGTGACCAGTGACCAGTGACCACTGACCAGTGATAAGTGACCAGCGACTTTTGACCAGTGACCAGTGTCCAGTGACCAGTGACCAGTGACCAGCGACAGTGACCATTGACCAGCGATAGTGACCATTGACCAGTGACCAGTGACCAGTGACCAGTGACCAGTGACCAGCGATAGTGAACACTGACCAGTGACAAGTGACCAGTGACTTGTGACCAGTGACCAGTGACCTGTGACTTGTGACCAGTGACCAGTGGCCAGTGACCACTGACCAGTGACAAGTGACCAGTGACTTTTGACCAGTGACCAGTGACCAGTGGCCAGTGACCAGCGACAGTGACCATTGACCAGCGATAGTGACCAATGACCAGTGACCAGTGACCAGTGACCAGTGACCAGTGACCAGTGACCAGTGACCAGTGACCAGTGACCAGTGACCATTGACCGGTGAAGAGTGACCAGTGACCAGCGACCAGTGATAGTGACCATTGACCCGTGACCAGTGACCAGTGACCAGTGACTTGTGACCAGTGACCAGTGACCAGTGACCAGTGACCAGTGACCAGTAACCAGTGACCAGTGACAATTGACCTGTGACCAGTGACCAGTGACCAGTGACCAGTGACCAGTGACCAGTGACCAGCGACAAAGACCATTGTCCGGTGGCCAGTGACCAGTGACCAGTGACCAGTGACCAGTGACCAGTGACCAGTGACCAGTGACCAGTGACCAGTGACCAGTGACCACTGACAATTGACCTGTGACCAGTGACCAGTGACCAGTGACCAGTGACCAGTGACCAGTGACCAGTGACCAGTGACCACTGACAATTGACCTGTGACCAGTGACCAGTGACCAGTGAGCAGTGACCAATGACCAGTGACCAGTGACCACTGACCAGTGACAAGTGACTTTTGACCAGTGACTTTTGACCAGTGACCAGTGACCAGTGACCAGTGACCAGCGACAGTGACCAGTGACCAGTGACCAGCGACAGTGACCATTTACCAGCGACAGTGACCAGTGACATGTGACCAGTGACCAGTGACCAGTGACCATTGACCAGTGGCCAGTGACCAACAAAAGTGACCAGTGACCAGTGACCAGTGACCAGTGACCAGTGAATAGTGACCAGTGACCAGTGACCAGCGACAGTGACCATTGACCAGTGACCACTGACCAGTGACCAGTGACCAGTGACCAGTGACCAGTGACCATTGACCGGTGACCAGTGACCAGTGACCAGCGACCAGTGACAGTGACCATTGACCCGTGACCAGTGACCAGTGACCAGTGACCAGTGACCAGTGACCAGTGACTTGTGACCAGTGACCAGTGACCAGTGACCAGTAACCAGTGACCAGTGACAATTGACCTGTGACCAGTGACCAGTGACCAGTGACCAGTGACCAGTGACCAGCGACAGTGACCATTGTCCAGTGGCCAGTGACCAGTGACAAGTGACCAGTGACCAGTGACCAGTGACCAGTGACCAGTGACCAGTGAGCAGTGACCAGCGACAGTGACCATTGACCAGTGACCAGTGACCAGTGACCAGTGACAAGTGACCTGTGTCCAGTGACCAGTGACCATTGACCTGTGACCAGTGACCAGTGGCAAGTGACCAGCGACCAGTGGCCACTGACCAGTGACAAGTGACCAGTGACTTGTGACCAGTGACCAGTGACCTGTGACTTGTGACCAGTGACCAGTGGCCAGTGACCAGTGACCAGTGACAAGTTACCACTGACCAGTGACCAGTGACCAGTGACCAGTGACAAGTGACCTGTAACTTGTGACCAGTAACCAGTGACCAGTGACCAGTGACCAGTAACCAGTGACCAGTGACCAGCGACAGTGACCATTGACCCGTGACCAGTGACCAGTGACCAGTGACTTGTGACCAGTGACCAGTGACCAGTGACCAGTGACCAGTGACCAGTGACCAGTGACCTGTAACCAGTGACCAGTGACACGTGAGCAGTGACCACTGACCAGTGACAAGTGACAAGTGACTTTTGACCAGTGTCCAGTGACCAGTGGCCAGTGACCAGCGACAATGACCATTGACCAGCGATAGAGACCAATGACCAGTGACCAGTGACCAGTGACCAGTGGCCAGTGACCAGTGACAATTGACCTGTGACCAGTGACCAGTGACCAGTGACCAGTGACCAGTGACCAGTGACCACTGACCAGTGACCATTGACCTGTGACCAGTGACCAGTGACCAGTGACCAGCGACAGTGACCATTGACCAGCGATAGTGACCATTGACCAGTGACCAGTGACCAGTGTCCAGTGACCAGCGATAGTGAACCCTGACCAGTGACAAGTGACCAGTGACTTGTGACCAGTGACCAGTGGCCAGTGTCCAGTGACCAGTGACAAGTGACCAGTGACCAGTGACCAGTGACCAGTGACCAGTGACCAGCGACAAGTGACCAGTGACTTGTGACCAGTAACCATTGACCAGTGACCAGTGACCAGTGACCAGCGACAGTGACCATTGACCTGTGACCAGTGACCAGTGACCAGTGACTTGTGACCAGTGACCAGTGACCAGTGACCAGTGACCAGCGATAGTGACCATTGACCAGTGACCAGTGACCATTGACCTGTGACCAGTGACCAGTGACCAGTGACCAGTGACCTGTGACGAGTGACCAGTGACCAGTGACCAGTGACCACTGACCAGTGATAAGTGACCAGTGACTTTTGACCAGTGACCAGCGACAGTGACCATTGACCAGCGATAGTGACCATTGACCAGTGACCAGTGACCAGTGACCAGTGACCAGTGACCAGCGATAGTGACCATTGACCAGTGACCAGTGACCAGTGACCAGTGACCAGTGAACTTTGACCTGTGACCAGTGACCAGTGACCAGTGAATAGTGACCAGTGACCAGTGACCAGCGACAGTGACCATTGACCAGTGACCAGTGATAAGTGACCAGCGACTTTTGACCAGTGACCAGTGTCCAGTGACCAGTGACCAGTGACCAGCGACAGTGACCATTGACCAGCGATAGTGACCATTGACCAGTGACCAGTGACCAGTGACCAGTGACCAGTGACCAGCGATAGTGAACACTGACCAGTGACAAGTACCAGTGACTTGTGACCAGTGACCAGTGACCTGTGACTTGTGACCAGTGACCAGTGGCCAGTGACCACTGACCAGTGACAAGTGACCAGTGACTTTTGACCAGTGACCAGTGACCAGTGGCCAGTGACCAGCGACAGTGACCATTGACCAGCGATAGTGACCAATGACCAGTGACCAGTGACAAGTGACCAGTGACCAGTGACCAGTGACCAGTGACCAGTGACCAGTGACCAGTGACCATTGACCGGTGACCAGTGACCAGTGACCAGCGGCAGTGACCATTGACCAGTGACCAGTAACCAGTGACCATTGACCAGTGACCATTGACCAGTGACCAGTGACCAGTGACCAGTGACCAGTGACCAGTGACCAGCCACAGTGACCAGTTACCAGTGACCAGTGACCGGTGACCAGTGACTAGCGACCAGTGAACAGTGACCCGTGACCAGTGACCATTGACCTGTGACCAGTGACCAGTGACCAGTGACCAGTGACCAGTGACCTGTGACCAGTGACCAGTGACCATTGACCTGTGACCAGTGACCAGTGACCAGTGACCACTGACCAGTGATAAGTGACCAGCGACTTTTGACCAGTGACCAGTTTCCAGTGACCAGTGACCAGTGACCAGCGACAGTGACCATTGACCAGCGATAGTGACCATTGACCAGTGACCAGTGACCAGTGACCAGTGACCAGTGACCAGCGATAGTGAACACTGACCAGTGACAAGTGACCAGTGACTTGTGACCAGTGACCAGTGACCTGTGACATGTGACCAGTGACCAGTGGCCAGTGACCACTGACCAGTGACAAGTGACCAGTGACTTTTGACCAGTGACCAGTGACCAGTGGCCAGTGACCAGCGACAGTGACCATTGACCAGCGACCGGTGAAGAGTGACCAGTGACCAGCGACCAGTGATAGTGACCATTGACCCGTGACCAGTGACCAGTGACCAGTGACCAGTGACCACTGACCAGTGATAAGTGACCAGCGACTTTTGACCAGTGACCAGTGTCCAGTGACCAGTGACCAGTGACCAGCGACAGTGACCATTGACCAGCGATAGTGACCATTGACCAGTGACCAGTGACCAGTGACCAGTGACCAGTGACCAGCGATAGTGAACACTGACCAGTGACAAGTACCAGTGACTTGTGACCAGTGACCAGTGACCTGTGACTTGTGACCAGTGACCAGTGGCCAGTGACCACTGACCAGTGACAAGTGACCAGCGACTTTTGACCAGTGACCAGTGTCCAGTGACCAGTGACCAGTGACCTGTGACTTGTGACCAATGACCAGTGACCAGTGACAAGTGACCAGTGACCAGTGACCAGTGACCAGTGACCAGTGACCAGTGACCAGTGACCAGTGACCATTGACCGGTGACCAGTGACCAGTGACCAGCGACAGTGACCATTGACCAGTGACCAGTAACCAGTGACCATTGACCAGTGACCAGTGACCAGTGACCAGTGACCAGTGACCAGTGACCAGCCACAGTGACCAGTTACCAGTGACCAGTGACCGGTGATCAGTGACTAGCGACCAGTGAACAGTGACCCGTGACCAGTGACCATTGACCAGTGACCAGTGACCTGTGACCAGTGACCAGTGACCATTGACCTGTGACCAGTGACCAGTGACCAGTGACCACTGACCAGTGATAAGTGACCAGCGACTTTTGACCAGTGACCAGTGTCCAGTGACCAGTGACCAGTGACCAGCGACAGTGACCATTGACCAGCGATAGTGACCATTGACCAGTGACCAGTGACCAGTGACCAGTGACCAGTGACCAGCGATAGTGAACACTGAACAGTGACAAGTACCAGTGACTTGTGACCAGTGACCAGTGACCTGTGACTTGTGACCAGTGACCAGTGGCCAGTGACCACTGACCAGTGACAAGTGACCAGTGACTTTTGACCAGTGACCAGTGACCAGTGGCCAGTGACCAGCGACAGTGACCATTGACCAGCGATAGTGACCAATGACCAGTGACCAGTGACAAGTGACCAGTGACCAGTGACCAGTGACCAGTGACCAGTGACCAGTGACCAGTGACCATTGACCGGTGACCAGTGACCAGTGACCAGCGGCAGTGACCATTGACCAGTGACCAGTAACCAGTGACCATTGACCAGTGACCATTGACCAGTGACCAGTGACCAGTGACCAGTGACCAGTGACCAGTGACCAGCCACAGTGACCAGTTACCAGTGACCAGTGACCGGTGACCAGTGACTAGCGACCAGTGAACAGTGACCCGTGACCAGTGACCATTGACCTGTGACCAGTGACCAGTGACCAGTGACCAGTGACCAGTGACCTGTGACCAGTGACCAGTGACCATTGACCTGTGACCAGTGACCAGTGACCAGTGACCACTGACCAGTGATAAGTGACCAGCGACTTTTGACCAGTGACCAGTTTCCAGTGACCAGTGACCAGTGACCAGCGACAGTGACCATTGACCAGCGATAGTGACCATTGACCAGTGACCAGTGACCAGTGACCAGTGACCAGTGACCAGCGATAGTGAACACTGACCAGTGACAAGTGACCAGTGACTTGTGACCAGTGACCAGTGACCTGTGACATGTGACCAGTGACCAGTGGCCAGTGACCACTGACCAGTGACAAGTGACCAGTGACTTTTGACCAGTGACCAGTGACCAGTGGCCAGTGACCAGCGACAGTGACCATTGACCAGCGACCGGTGAAGAGTGACCAGTGACCAGCGACCAGTGATAGTGACCATTGACCCGTGACCAGTGACCAGTGACCAGTGACCAGTGACCACTGACCAGTGATAAGTGACCAGCGACTTTTGACCAGTGACCAGTGTCCAGTGACCAGTGACCAGTGACCAGCGACAGTGACCATTGACCAGCGATAGTGACCATTGACCAGTGACCAGTGACCAGTGACCAGTGACCAGTGACCAGCGATAGTGAACACTGACCAGTGACAAGTACCAGTGACTTGTGACCAGTGACCAGTGACCTGTGACTTGTGACCAGTGACCAGTGGCCAGTGACCACTGACCAGTGACAAGTGACCAGCGACTTTTGACCAGTGACCAGTGTCCAGTGACCAGTGACCAGTGACCTGTGACTTGTGACCAATGACCAGTGACCAGTGACAAGTGACCAGTGACCAGTGACCAGTGACCAGTGACCAGTGACCAGTGACCAGTGACCAGTGACCATTGACCGGTGACCAGTGACCAGTGACCAGCGACAGTGACCATTGACCAGCGATAGTGACCATTGACCAGTGACCAGTGACCAGTGACCAGTGACCAGTGACCAGCGATAGTGAACACTGACCAGTGACAAGTACCAGTGACTTGTGACCAGTGACCAGTGACCTGTGACTTGTGACCAGTGACCAGTGGCCAGTGACCACTGACCAGTGACAAGTGACCAGTGACTTTTGACCAGTGACCAGTGACCAGTGGCCAGTGACCAGCGACAGTGACCATTGACCAGCGATAGTGACCAATGACCAGTGACCAGTGACAAGTGACCAGTGACCAGTGACCAGTGACCAGTGACCAGTGACCAGTGACCAGTGACCATTGACCGGTGACCAGTGACCAGTGACCAGCGGCAGTGACCATTGACCAGTGACCAGTAACCAGTGACCATTGACCAGTGACCATTGACCAGTGACCAGTGACCAGTGACCAGTGACCAGTGACCAGTGACCAGCCACAGTGACCAGTTACCAGTGACCAGTGACCGGTGACCAGTGACTAGCGACCAGTGAACAGTGACCCGTGACCAGTGACCATTGACCTGTGACCAGTGACCAGTGACCAGTGACCAGTGACCAGTGACCTGTGACCAGTGACCAGTGACCATTGACCTGTGACCAGTGACCAGTGACCAGTGACCACTGACCAGTGATAAGTGACCAGCGACTTTTGACCAGTGACCAGTTTCCAGTGACCAGTGACCAGTGACCAGCGACAGTGACCATTGACCAGCGATAGTGACCATTGACCAGTGACCAGTGACCAGTGACCAGTGACCAGTGACCAGCGATAGTGAACACTGACCAGTGACAAGTGACCAGTGACTTGTGACCAGTGACCAGTGACCTGTGACATGTGACCAGTGACCAGTGGCCAGTGACCACTGACCAGTGACAAGTGACCAGTGACTTTTGACCAGTGACCAGTGACCAGTGGCCAGTGACCAGCGACAGTGACCATTGACCAGCGACCGGTGAAGAGTGACCAGTGACCAGCGACCAGTGATAGTGACCATTGACCCGTGACCAGTGACCAGTGACCAGTGACCAGTGACCACTGACCAGTGATAAGTGACCAGCGACTTTTGACCAGTGACCAGTGTCCAGTGACCAGTGACCAGTGACCAGCGACAGTGACCATTGACCAACGATAGTGACCATTGACCAGTGACCAGTGACCAGTGACCAGTGACCAGTGACCAGCGATAGTGAACACTGACCAGTGACAAGTACCAGTGACTTGTGACCAGTGACCAGTGACCTGTGACTTGTGACCAGTGACCAGTGGCCAGTGACCACTGACCAGTGACAAGTGACCAGCGACTTTTGACCAGTGACCAGTGTCCAGTGACCAGTGACCAGTGACCTGTGACTTGTGACCAATGACCAGTGACCAGTGACAAGTGACCAGTGACCAGTGACCAGTGACCAGTGACCAGTGACCAGTGACCAGTGACCAGTGACCATTGACCGGTGACCAGTGACCAGTGACCAGCGACAGTGACCATTGACCAGTGACCAGTAACCAGTGACCATTGACCAGTGACCAGTGACCAGTGACCAGTGACCAGTGACCAGTGACCAGCCACAGTGACCAGTTACCAGTGACCAGTGACCGGTGATCAGTGACTAGCGACCAGTGAACAGTGACCCGTGACCAGTGACCATTGACCAGTGACCAGTGACCTGTGACCAGTGACCAGTGACCATTGACCTGTGACCAGTGACCAGTGACCAGTGACCACTGACCAGTGATAAGTGACCAGCGACTTTTGACCAGTGACCAGTGTCCAGTGACCAGTGACCAGTGACCAGCGACAGTGACCATTGACCAGCGATAGTGACCATTGACCAGTGACCAGTGACCAGTGACCAGTGACCCGTGACCAGCGATAGTGAACACTGACCAGTGACAAGTGACCAGTGACTTGTGACCAGTGACCAGTGACCTGTGACTTGTGACCAGTGACCAGTGGCCAGTGACCACTGACCAGTGACAAGTGACCAGTGACTTTTGACCAGTGACCAGTGGCCAGTGGCCAGTGACCAGCGACAGTGACCATTGACCAGCGATAGTGACCAATGACCAGTGACCAGTGACCAGTGACCAGTGACCAGTGACCAGTGACCAGTGACCAGTGACCATTGACCGGTGAAGAGTGACCAGTGACCAGCGACCAGTGATAGTGACCATTGACCCGTGACCAGTGACCAGTGACCAGTGACTTGTGACCAGTGACCAGTGACCAGTGACCAGTGACCAGTGACCAGTGACCAGTAACCAGTGACCAGTGACAATTGACCTGTGTCCAGTGACCAGTGACCAGTGACCAGTGACCAGTGACCAGTGACCAGCGACAAAGACCATTGTCCAGTGGCCAGTGACCAGTGACCAGTGACCAGTGACCAGTGACCAGTGACCAGTGACCAGTGACCAGTGACCAGTGACCAGTGACCAGTGACCACTGACAATTGACCTGTGACCAGTGACCAGTGACCAGTGACCAGTGACCAGTGACCAGTGACCAGTGACCAGTGGCCACTGACAATTGACCTGTGACCAGTGACCAGTGACCAGTGACCAGTGACCAGTGACCAGTGACCAGTGACCAGTGACCACTGACCAGTGACAAGTGACTTTTGACCAGTGACTTTTGACCAGTGACCAGTGACCAGTGACCAGTGACCAGCGACAGTGACCAGTGACCAGTGACCAGCGACAGTGACCATTTACCAGCGACAGTGACCAGTGACCAGTGACCAGTGAATAGTGACCAGTGACCAGTGACCAGCGACACTGACCATTGACCAGTGACCACTGACCAGTGACCAGTGACCAGTGACCATTGACCAGTGACCAGTGACCATTGACCGGTGACCAGTGACCAGTGACCAGCGACCAGTGACAGTGACCATTGACCAGTGACCAGTGACCAGTGACCAGTGACTTGTGACCAGTGACCAGTGACCAGTGACCAGTAACCAGTGACCAGTGACAATTGACCTGTGACCAGTGACCAGTGACCAGTGACCAGTGACCAGTGACCAGCGACAGTGACCATTGTCCAGTGGCCAGTGACCAGTGACAAGTGACCAGTGACCAGTGACCAGTGACCAGTGACCAGTGACCACAGACCAGTGAGCAGTGACCAGCGACAGTGACCATTGACCAGTGACCAGTGACCAGTGACCAGTGACAAGTGACCAGCGACCAGCGACCAGTGACCTGTGTCCAGTGACCAGTGACCATTGACCTGTGACCAGTGACCAGTGGCAAGTGACCAGCGACCAGTGGCCACTGACCAGTGACAAGTGACCAGTGACTTGTGACCAGTGTACCAGTGACCTGTGACTTGTGACCAGTGACCAGTGGCCAGTGACCAGTGACCAGTGACAAGTGACCACTGTCCAGTGACCAGTGACCAGTGACCAGTGACAAGTGACCTGTAACTTGTGACCAGTAACCAGTGACCAGTGACCAGTGACCAGTAACCAGTGACCAGTGACCAGCGACAGTGACCATTGACCCGTGACCAGTGACCAGTGACCAGTGACTTGTGACCAGTGACCAGTGACCAGTGACCAGTGACCAGTGACCAGTGACCAGTGACCTGTAACCAGTGACCAGTGACACGTGACCAGTGACCACTGACCAGTGACAAGTGACAAGTGACTTTTGACCAGTGACCAGTGACCAGTGGCCAGTGACCAGCGACAATGACCATTGACCAGCGATAGAGACCAATGACCAGTGACCAGTGACCAGTGACCAGTGGCCAGTGACCAGTGACAATTGACCTGTGACCAGTGACCAGTGACCAGTGACCAGTGACCAGTGACCAGTGACCACTGACCAGTGATAAGTGACCAGTGACTTTTGACCTGTGACCAGTGTCCAGTGACCAGTGACCAGTGACCAGTGACCAGTGACCAGTGACCAGTGACCAGTGACCAGTGACCAGTGACCAGCGATAGTGAACACTGACCAGTAACAAGTGACCAGTGACTTGTGACCAGTGACGAGTGACCTGTGACTTGTGACCAGTGACCAGTGGCCAGTGACCAGTGACCAGTGACAAGTGACCAGTGACCAGTGACCAGTGACCAGTGACCAGTGACCAGTGACAAGTGACCAGTGACTTGTGACCAGTAACCAGTGACCAGTGACCAGTGACCAGTGACCAGCGACAGTGACCATTGACCTGTGACCAGTGACCAGTGACCAGTGACCAGCGACAGTGACCATTGACCAGCGATAGTGACCATTGACCAGTGACCAGTGACCAGTGACCATTGACCTGTGACCAGTGACCAGTGACCAGTGACCAGTGACCACTGACCAGTGATAAGTGCCCAGCGACTTTTGACCAGTGACCAGTGTCCAGTTACCAGTGACCAGTGACCAGCGACAGTGACCATTGACCAGCGATAGTGACCATTGACCAGTGACCAGTGACCAGTGTCCAGTGACCAGCGATAGTGAACACTGACCAGTGACAAGTGACCAGTGACTTGTGACCAGTGACCAGTGACCTGTGACTTGTGACCAGTGACCAGTGGCCAGTGTCCAGTGACCAGTGACAAGTGACCAGTGACCAGTGACCAGTGACCAGTGACCAGTGACCAGCGACAAGTGACCAGTGACTTGTGACCAGTAACCAGTGACCAGTGACCAGTGACCAGTGACCAGCGACAGTGACCATTGACCTGTGACCAGTGACCAGTGACCAGTGACCAGTGACCAGTGACCAGTGACCAGCGACAGTGACCATTGACCTGTGACCAGTGACCAGTGACCAGTGACTTGTGACCAGTGACCAGTGACCAGTGACCAGTGACCATTGACCTGTGACCAGTGACCAGTGACCAGTGACAAGTGACCAGTGCCCAGTGAACATCGACCTGTGACCAGTGACCAGTGACCAGTGACCAGTGACCAGTGACCAGTGAATAGTGACCAGTGACCAGCGGCAGTGACCATTGACCAGTGACCAGTGACCAGTGACCATTGACCAGTGACCAGTGACCAGCCACAGTGACCAGATACCAGTGACCAGTGACCGGTGAACAGTGACTAGCGACCAGTGAACAGTGACCCGTGACCAGTGACCATTGACCTGTGACCAGTGACCAGTGACCAGTGACCAGTGACCTGTGACCAGTGACCAGTGACCCTTGACCTGTGACCAGTGACCAGTGGCCAGTGACCACTAACCAGTGATAAGTGACCAGTGACTTTTGACCAGTGACCAGTGACCAGTGACCATTGACCAGTGACCAGTGACCTGTGACCAGTGACCAGCCACAGTGACCAGTGACCAGTGACCAGTGTCCGGTAACCAGTGACTAGCGACCAGTGAACAGTGACCCGTGACATGTGACGCGTGACCAGTGACCAGTGACCAGTGACCAGTGTCCAGTGACCAGTGACCAGTGACCATTGACCTGTGACCAGTGACCAGTGACCAGTGACCAGTGACCAGTGAATAGTGACCAGTGACCAGTGACCAGCGACAGTGACCATTGACCAGTGACCAGTGACCAGTGACCATTGACCAGTGACCAGTGACCAGTGACCAGTGACCAGCCACAGTGACCAGTTACCAGTGACCAGTGACCGGTGACCAGTGACTAGCGACCAGTGAACTGTGACCCGTGACCAGTGACCATTGACCTGTGACCAGTGACCAGTGACCAGTGACCAGTAACCTGTGACCAGTGACCAGTGACAATTGACCTGTGACCAGTGACCAGTGACCAGTGACCAGTGACCACTGACCAGTGATAAGTGACCAGTGACTTTTGACCAGTGACCAGTGTCCAGTGACCAGTGACCAGTGACCAGCGACAGTGACCATTGACCAGCGAAATTGACCATTGACCAATGACCAGTGACCAGTGACCAGCGATAGTGACCATTTTCCTGTGACCAGTGACCAGTGACCATTGACCAGTGACCAGTGACCAGTGACCAGTGACCAGCCACAGTGACCAGTTACCAGTGACCAGTGACCGGTGACCAGTGACTAGCGACCAGTGAACAGTGACCCGTGACCAGTGACCATTGAACTGTGACCAGTGACCAGTGACCAGTGACCAGTGACCTGTGACCAGTGACCAGTGACAATTGACCTGTGACCAGTGACCAGTGACCAGTGACCGGTGACCACTGACTAGCGACCACTGAACAGTGACCCGTGACCAGTGACCATTGAACTGTGACCAGTGACCAGTGACCAGTGACCAGTGACCAGTGTCCAGTGACCAGTGACCAGTGACCAGCGACAGTGACCATTGACCAGTGACCAGTGACCAGTGACCATTGACCAGTGACCAGTGACCAGTGACCAGTGACCAGTGAGCAGTGACCAGTGACCAGTGAACTTTGACCTGTGACCAGTGACCAGTGACCAGTGACCGGTGACCAGTGACTAGCGACCAGTGAACAGTGACCCGTGACCAGTGACCATTGAACTGTGACCAGTGACCAGTGACCAGTGACCAGTGACCAGTGTCCAGTGACCAGTGACCAGTGACCAGCGACAGTGACCATTGACCAGTGACCAGTGACCAGTGACCATTGACCAGTGACCAGTGACCAGTGACCAGTGACCAGTGAGCAGTGACCAGTGACCAGTGAACTTTGACCTGTGACCAGTGACCAGTGACCAGTGAATAGTGACCAGTGACCAGTGACCAGCGACAGTGACCATTGACCAGTGACCAGTGACCAGTGACCATTGACCTGTGACCAGTGACCAGTGACCAGTGACCAGTGACCTGTGACCAGTGACCAGTGACCACTGACCAGTGATAAGTGACCAGTGACTTTTGACCAGTGACCAGTGACCAGTGACCATTGACCAGTGACCAGTGACCAGTGACTTGTGACCAGTAACCAGTGACCAGTGACCAGTGACCAGTGACCAGTGACCAGTGACCAGCGACAGTGACCATTGACCCGTGACCAGTGACCATTGACCTGTGACCAGTGACCAGTGACCAGTGACCACTGACCAGTGATAAGTGACCAGTGACTTTTCACCAGTGACCAGTGACCAGTGACCATTGACCAGTGACCAGTGACCAGTGACCACTGACAAGTGATAAGTGACCAGCCACTTTTGACCAGCGACCAGTGTCCAGTGACCAGTGACCAGTGACCAGCGACAGTGACCATTGACCAGCGATAGTGACCATTGACCAGTGACCAGTGACCAGTGACCAGTGACCTGTGACCAGTGACCAGTGACCAGTGACCAGTGACCTGTGACCAGTGACCAGTGACCATTGACCTGTGACCAGTGACCAGTGACCAGTGACCACTGACCAGTGACAAGTGACAAGTGACTTTTGACCAGTGACCAGTGACCAGTGGCCAGTGACCAGCGACAGTGACCATTGACCAGCGATAGAGACCAATGACCAGTGACCAGTGACCAGTGACCAGTGACCAGTGGCCAGTGACCAGTGACAATTGACCTGTGACCAGTGACCAGTGACCAGTGACCAGTGACCAGTGACCAGTGACCACTGACCAGTGATAAGTGACCAGTGACGTTTGACCTGTGACCAGTGTCCAGTGACCAGTGACCAGTGACCAGTGACCATTGACCTGTGACCAGTGTCCAGTGACCAGTGACCAGTGACCAGTGACCAGTGACCTGTGACCAGTGACCAGTGACAATTGACCTGTGACCAGTGACCAGTGACCAGTGACCAGTGACCAGTGACCACTGTCCAGTGATAAGTGACCAGTGACTTTTGACCAGTGACCAGTGTCCAGTGACCAGTAACCAGTGACCAGCGACAGTGACCATTGACCAGCGATAGTGACCATTGACCAGTCACCAGTGACCAGTGACCAGCGATAGTGACCATTGACCAGTGACCAGTGACCAGTGACCATTGACCAGTGACCAGTGACCAGTGACCAGTGACCAGTGACCAGTGACCAGCCACAGTGACCAGTGACCAGTGACCAGTGACCGGTGACCAGTGACTAGCGACCAGTGAACTGTGACACGTGATATGTGACGCGTGACCAGTGACCAGTGACCAGTGACCAGTGACCAGTGACCAGTGTCCAGTGACCAGTGACCAGTGACCATTGACCTGTGACCAGTGACCAGTGACCAGTGACCAGTGAGCAGTGACCAGTGACCAGTGAACTTTGACCTGTGACCAGTGACCAGTGACCAGTGAATAGTGACCAGTGACCAGTGACCAGCGACAGTGACCATTGACCAGCGATAGTGACCATTGACCAGTGACCAGTGACCAGTGACCAGCGATAGTGAACACTGACCAGTGACAAGTGACCAGTGACTTGTGACCAGTGACCAGTGACCTGTGTCTTGTGACCAGTGACCAGTGGCCAGTGACCAGTGACCAGTGACAAGTGACCAGTGACCAGTGACCAGTGACCGGTGACCAGTGACTAGCGACCAGTGAACAGTGACACGTGATATGTGACGCGTGACCAGTGACCAGTGACCAGTGACCAGTGACCAGTGACCAGTGACCAGTGACCAGCGATAGTGAACACTGACCAGTGACAAGTGACCAGTGACTTGTGACCAGTGACCAGTGACCTGTGACTTGTGACCAGTGACCAGTGGCCAGTGTCCAGTGACCAGTGACAAGTGACCAGTGACCAGTGACCAGTGACCAGTGACCGGTGACCAGTGACTAGCGACCAGTGAACAGTGACACGTGATATGTGACGCGTGACCAGTGACCAGTGACCAGTGACCAGTGACCAGTGACCAGTGACCAGTGACCAGCGATAGTGAACACTGACCAGTGACAAGTGACCAGTGACTTGTGACCAGTGACCAGTGACCTGTGACTTGTGACCAGTGACCAGTGGCCAGTGTCCAGTGACCAGTGACAAGTGACCAGTAACCAGTGACCAGTGACCAGTGACCAGTGACCAGCGACAAGTGACCAGTGACTTGTGACCAGTAACCAGTGACCAGTGACCAGTGACCAGTGACCAGCGACAGTGACCATTGACCTGTGACCAGTGACCAGTGACCAGTGACTTGTGACCAGTGACCAGTGACCAGTGACCAGTGGCCAGCGACAAGTGAACAGTGACCCGTGACATGTGACGCGTGACCAGTGACCAGTGACCAGTGACCAGTGACCAGTGACCAGTGTCCAGTGACCAGTGACCAGTGACCATTGACCTGTGACCAGTGACCAGTGACCAGTGACAAGTGACCAGTGCCCAGTGAACATTGACCTGTGACCAGTGACCAGTGACCAGTGACCAGTGACCAGTGACCAGTGACCAGTGACCAGTGACCAGTGAATAGTGACCAGTGACCAGCGGCAGTGACCATTGACCAGTGACCAGTGACCAGTGACCATTGACCAGTGACCAGTGACCAGCCACAGTGACCAGATAACAGTGACCAGTGACCGGTGACCAGTGACCAGTGACCAGTGACCAGTGACCAGTGACCAGTGACCAGTGACCAGCGATAGTGAACACTGACCAGTGACAAGTGACCAGTGACTTGTGACCAGTGACCAGTGACCTGTGACTTGTGACCAGTGACCAGTGGCCAGTGTCCAGTGACCAGTGACAAGTGACCAGTGAACAGTGACCCGTGACATGTGACGCGTGACCAGTGACCAGTGACCAGTGACCAGTGACCTGTGACCAGTGTCCAGTGACCAGTGACCAGTGACCATTGACCTGTGACCAGTGACCAGTGACCAGTGACAAGTGACCAGTGCCCAGTGAACATTGACCTGTGACCAGTGACCAGTGACCAGTGACCAGTGACCAGTGACCAGTGACCAGTGACCAGTGAATAGTGACCAGTGACCAGCGGCAGTGACCATTGACCAGTGACCAGTGACCAGTGACCATTGACCAGTGACCAGTGACCAGCCACAGTGACCAGATACCAGTGACCAGTGACCGGTGACCAGTGACTAGCGACCAGTGAACAGTGACCCGTGACCAGTGACCATTGACCTGTGACCAGTGACCAGTGACCAGTGACCAGTGACCTGTGACCAGTGACCAGTGACCATTGACCTGTGACCAGTGACCAGTGGCCAGTGACCACTGACCAGTGATAAGTGACCAGTGACTTTTGACCAGTGACCAGTGACCAGTGACCATTGACCAGTGACCAGTGACCTGTGACCAGTGACCAGCCACAGTGACCAGTGACCAGTGACCAGTGTCCGGTAACCAGTGACTAGCGACCAGTGAACAGTGACCCGTGACATGTGACGCGTGACCAGTGACCAGTGACCAGTGACCAGTGTCCAGTGACCAGTGACCAGTGACCATTGACCTGTGACCAGTGACCAGTGACCAGTGATCAGTGACCAGTGAATAGTGACCAGTGACCAGTGACCAGCGACAGTGACCGGTGACCAGTGACCAGTGACCAGTGACCAGTGACCAGTGACCAGTGACCAGTGACCAGCGATAGTGAACACTGACCAGTGACAAGTGACCAGTGACTTGTGACCAGTGACCAGTGACCTGTGACTTGTGACCAGTGACCAGTGGCCAGTGTCCAGTGACCAGTGACAAGTGACCAGTGAACAGTGACCCGTGACATGTGACGCGTGACCAGTGACCAGTGACCAGTGACCAGTGACCTGTGACCAGTGTCCAGTGACCAGTGACCAGTGACCATTGACCTGTGACCAGTGACCAGTGACCAGTGACAAGTGACCAGTGCCCAGTGAACATTGACCTGTGACCAGTGACCAGTGACCATTGACCAATGACCAGTGACCAGTGACCAGCGATAGTGACCATTTTCCTGTGAACATTGACCAGTGACCAGTGACCAGTGACCAGTGACCAGCCACAGTGACCAGTTACCAGTGACCAGTGACCGGTGACCAGTGACTAGCGACCAGTGAACAGTGACCCGTGACCAGTGACCATTGAACTGTGACCAGTGACCAGTGACCAGTGACCAGTGAACAGTGACCCGTGACCAGTGACCATTGAACTGTGACCAGTGACCAGTGACCAGTGCCAAGTGACCAGTGTCCAGTGACCAGTGACCAGTGACCAGCGACAGTGACCATTGACCAGTGACCAGTGACCAGTGACCATTGACCAGTGACCAGTGACCAGTGACCAGTGACCAGTGAGCAGTGACCAGTGACCAGTGAACTTTGACCTGTGACCAGTGACCAGTGACCAGTGACCGGTGACCAGTGACTAGCGACCAGTGAACAGTGACCCGTGACCAGTGACCATTGAACTGTGACCAGTGACCAGTGACCAGTGACCAGTGACCTGTGACCAGTGACCAGTGACAATTGACCTGTGACCAGTGACCAGTGACCAGTGACCGGTGACCAGTGACTAGCGACCAGTGAACAGTGACCCGTGACCAGTGACCATTGAACTGTGACCAGTGACCAGTGACCAGTGCCAAGTGACCAGTGTCCAGTGACCAGTGACCAGTGACCAGCGACAGTGACCATTGACCAGTGACCAGTGACCAGTGACCATTGACCAGTGACCAGTGACCAGTGACCAGTGACCAGTGAGCAGTGACCAGTGACCAGTGAACTTTGACCTGTGACCAGTGACCAGTGACCAGTGACCGGTGACCAGTGACTAGCGACCAGTGAACAGTGACCCGTGACCAGTGACCATTGAACTGTGACCAGTGACCAGTGACCAGTGACCAGTGACCAGTGTCCAGTGACCAGTGACCAGTGTCCAGCGACAGTGACCATTGACCAGTGACCAGTGACCAGTGACCATTGACCAGTGACCAGTGACCAGTGACCAGTGACCAGTGAGCAGTGACCAGTGACCAGTGAACTTTGACCTGTGACCAGTGACCAGTGACCAGTGAATAGTGACCAGTGACCAGTGACCAGCGACAGTGACCATTGACCAGTGACCAGTGACCAGTGACCATTGACCTGTGACCAGTGACCAGTGACCAGTGACCAGTGACCTGTGACCAGTGACCAGTGACCACTGACCAGTGACCAGTGAATAGTGACCAGTGACCAGCGGCAGTGACCATTGACCAGTGACCAGTGACCAGTGACCATTGACCAGTGACCAGTGACCAGCCACAGTGACCAGATAACAGTGACCAGTGACCGGTGACCAGTGACCAGTGACCAGTGACCAGTGACCAGTGACCAGTGACCAGTGACCAGCGATAGTGAACACTGACCAGTGACAAGTGACCAGTGACTTGTGACCAGTGACCAGTGACCTGTGACTTGTGACCAGTGACCAGTGGCCAGTGTCCAGTGACCAGTGACAAGTGACCAGTGAACAGTGACCCGTGACATGTGACGCGTGACCAGTGACCAGTGACCAGTGACCAGTGACCTGTGACCAGTGTCCAGTGACCAGTGACCAGTGACCATTGACCTGTGACCAGTGACCAGTGACCAGTGACAAGTGACCAGTGCCCAGTGAACATTGACCTGTGACCAGTGACCAGTGACCAGTGACCAGTGACCAGTGACCAGTGACCAGTGACCAGTGAATAGTGACCAGTGACCAGCGGCAGTGACCATTGACCAGTGACCAGTGACCAGTGACCATTGACCAGTGACCAGTGACCAGCCACAGTGACCAGATACCAGTGACCAGTGACCGGTGACCAGTGACTAGCGACCAGTGAACAGTGACCCGTGACCAGTGACCATTGACCTGTGACCAGTGACCAGTGACCAGTGACCAGTGACCTGTGACCAGTGACCAGTGACCATTGACCTGTGACCAGTGACCAGTGGCCAGTGACCACTGACCAGTGATAAGTGACCAGTGACTTTTGACCAGTGACCAGTGACCAGTGACCATTGACCAGTGACCAGTGACCTGTGACCAGTGACCAGCCACAGTGACCAGTGACCAGTGACCAGTGTCCGGTAACCAGTGACTAGCGACCAGTGAACAGTGACCCGTGACATGTGACGCGTGACCAGTGACCAGTGACCAGTGACCAGTGTCCAGTGACCAGTGACCAGTGACCATTGACCTGTGACCAGTGACCAGTGACCAGTGACCAGTGACCAGTGAATAGTGACCAGTGACCAGTGACCAGCGACAGTGACCATTGACCAGTGACCAGTGACCAGTGACCATTGACCAGTGACCAGTGACCAGTGACCAGTGACCAGCCACAGTGACCAGTTACCAGTGACCAGTGACCGGTGACCAGTGACTAGCGACCAGTGAACTGTGACCCGTGACCAGTGACCATTGACCTGTGACCAGTGACCAGTGACCAGTGACCAGTAACCTGTGACCAGTGACCAGTGACAATTGACCTGTGACCAGTGAACAGTGACCAGTGACCAGTGACCACTGACCAGTGATAAGTGACCAGTGACTTTTGACCAGTGACCAGTGTCCAGTGACCAGTGACCAGTGACCAGCGACAGTGACCATTGACCAGCGATAGTGACCATTGACCAATGACCAGTGACCAGTGACCAGCGATAGTGACCATTTTCCTGTGACCATTGACCAGTGACCAGTGACCAGTGACCAGTGACCAGCCACAGTGACCAGTTACCAGTGACCAGTGACCGGTGACCAGTGACTAGCGACCAGTGAACAGTGACCCGTGACCAGTGACCATTGAACTGTGACCAGTGACCAGTGACCAGTGACCAGTGAACAGTGACCCGTGACCAGTGACCATTGAACTGTGACCAGTGACCAGTGACCAGTGCCAAGTGACCAGTGTCCAGTCACCAGTGACCAGTGACCAGCGACAGTGACCATTGACCAGTGACCAGTGACCAGTGACCATTGACCAGTGACCAGTGACCAGTGACCAGTGACCAGTGAGCAGTGACCAGTGACCAGTGAACTTTGACCTGTGACCAGTGACCAGTGACCAGTGACCGGTGACCAGTGACTAGCGACCAGTGAACAGTGACCCGTGACCAGTGACCATTGAACTGTGACCAGTGACCAGTGACCAGTGACCAGTGACCTGTGACCAGTGACCAGTGACAATTGACCTGTGACCAGTGACCAGTGACCAGTGACCGGTGACCAGTGACTAGCGACCAGTGAACAGTGACCCGTGACCAGTGACCATTGAACTGTGACCAGTGACCAGTGACCAGTGACCAGTGACCTGTGACCAGTGACCAGTGACAATTGACCTGTGACCAGTGACCAGTGACCAGTGACCGGTGACCAGTGACTAGCGACCAGTGAACAGTGACCCGTGACCAGTGACCAGTGACCAGTGACCAGTGACCAGTGACCAGTGACCAGCGATAGTGAACACTGACCAGTGACAAGTGACCAGTGACTTGTGACCAGTGACCAGTGACCTGTGACTTGTGACCAGTGACCAGTGGCCAGTGTCCAGTGACCAGTGACAAGTGACCAGTGAACAGTGACCCGTGACATGTGACGCGTGACCAGTGACCAGTGACCAGTGACCAGTGACCTGTGACCAGTGTCCAGTGACCAGTGACCAGTGACCATTGACCTGTGACCAGTGACCAGTGACCAGTGACAAGTGACCAGTGCCCAGTGAACATTGACCTGTGACCAGTGACCAGTGACCAGTGACCAGTGACCAGTGACCAGTGACCAGTGACCAGTGAATAGTGACCAGTGACCAGCGGCAGTGACCATTGACCAGTGACCAGTGACCAGTGACCATTGACCAGTGACCAGTGACCAGCCACAGTGACCAGATACCAGTGACCAGTGACCGGTGACCAGTGACTAGCGACCAGTGAACAGTGACCCGTGACCAGTGACCATTGACCTGTGACCAGTGACCAGTGACCAGTGACCAGTGACCTGTGACCAGTGACCAGTGACCATTGACCTGTGACCAGTGACCAGTGGCCAGTGACCACTGACCAGTGATAAGTGACCAGTGACTTTTGACCAGTGACCAGTGACCAGTGACCATTGACCAGTGACCAGTGACCTGTGACCAGTGACCAGCCACAGTGACCAGTGACCAGTGACCAGTGTCCGGTAACCAGTGACTAGCGACCAGTGAACAGTGACCCGTGACATGTGACGCGTGACCAGTGACCAGTGACCAGTGACCAGTGTCCAGTGACCAGTGACCAGTGACCATTGACCTGTGACCAGTGACCAGTGACCAGTGACAAGTGACCAGTGAATAGTGACCAGTGACCAGTGACCAGCGACAGTGACCATTGACCAGTGACCAGTGACCAGTGACCATTGACCAGTGACCAGTGACCAGTGACCAGTGACCAGCCACAGTGACCAGTTACCAGTGACCAGTGACCGGTGACCAGTGACTAGCGACCAGTGAACTGTGACCCGTGACCAGTGACCATTGACCTGTGACCAGTGACCAGTGACCAGTGACCAGTAACCTGTGACCAGTGACCAGTGACAATTGACCTGTGACCAGTGACCAGTGACCAGTGACCAGTGACCACTGACCAGTGATAAGTGACCAGTGACTTTTGACCAGTGACCAGTGTCCAGTGACCAGTGACCAGTGACCAGCGACAGTGACCATTGACCAGCGATAGTGACCATTGACCAATGACCAGTGACCAGTGACCAGCGATAGTGACCATTTTCCTGTGACCATTGACCAGTGACCAGTGACCAGTGACCAGTGACCAGCCACAGTGACCAGTTACCAGTGACCAGTGACCGGTGACCAGTGACTAGCGACCAGTGAACAGTGACCCGTGACCAGTGACCATTGAACTGTGACCAGTGACCAGTGACCAGTGACCAGTGAACAGTGACCCGTGACCAGTGACCATTGAACTGTGACCAGTGACCAGTGACCAGTGCCAAGTGACCAGTGTCCAGTGACCAGTGACCAGTGACCAGCGACAGTGACCATTGACCAGTGACCAGTGACCAGTGACCATTGACCAGTGACCAGTGACCAGTGACCAGTGACCAGTGAGCAGTGACCAGTGACCAGTGAACTTTGACCTGTGACCAGTGACCAGTGACCAGTGACCGGTGACCAGTGACTAGCGACCAGTGAACAGTGACCCGTGACCAGTGACCATTGAACTGTGACCAGTGACCAGTGACCAGTGACCAGTGACCTGTGACCAGTGACCAGTGACAATTGACCTGTGACCAGTGACCAGTGACCAGTGACCGGTGACCAGTGACTAGCGACCAGTGAACAGTGACCCGTGACCAGTGACCATTGAACTGTGACCAGTGACCAGTGACCAGTGCCAAGTGACCAGTGTCCAGTGACCAGTGACCAGTGACCAGCGACAGTGACCATTGACCAGTGACCAGTGACCAGTGACCATTGACCAGTGACCAGTGACCAGTGACCAGTGACCAGTGAGCAGTGACCAGTGACCAGTGAACTTTGACCTGTGACCAGTGACCAGTGACCAGTGACCGGTGACCAGTGACTAGCGACCAGTGAACAGTGACCCGTGACCAGTGACCATTGAACTGTGACCAGTGACCAGTGACCAGTGACCAGTGACCAGTGTCCAGTGACCAGTGACCAGTGTCCAGCGACAGTGACCATTGACCAGTGACCAGTGACCAGTGACCATTGACCAGTGACCAGTGACCAGTGACCAGTGACCAGTGACCAGTGAGCAGTGACCAGTGACCAGTGAACTTTGACCTGTGACCAGTGACCAGTGACCAGTGAATAGTGACCAGTGACCAGTGACCAGCGACAGTGACCATTGACCAGTGACCAGTGACCAGTGACCATTGACCTGTGACCAGTGACCAGTGACCAGTGACCAGTGACCTGTGACCAGTGACCAGTGACCACTGACCAGTGATAAGTGACCAGTGACTTTTGACCAGTGACCAGTGACCAGTGACCATTGACCAGTGACCAGTGACCAGTGACTTGTGACCAGTAACCAGTGACCAGTGACCAGTGACCAGTGACCAGTGACCAGTGACCAGTGACCAGTGACCAGTGACCAGCGACAGTGACCATTGACCGTGACCAGTGACCATTGACCTGTGACCAGTGACCAGTGACCAGTGACCACTGACCAGTGATAAGTGACCAGTGACTTTTCACCAGTGACCAGTGACCAGTGACCATTGACCAGTGACAAGTGACCAGTGACCACTGACCAGTGATAAGTGACCAGCGACTTTTGACCAGCGACCAGTGTCCAGTGACCAGTGACCAGTGACCAGCGACAGTGACCATTGACCAGCGATAGTGACCATTGACCAGTGACCAGTGACCAGTGACCAGTGACCTGTGACCAGTGACCAGTGACCAGTGACCAGTGACCTGTGACCAGTGACCAGTGACCATTGACCTGTGACCAGTGACCAGTGACCAGTGACCACTGACCAGTGACAAGTGACAAGTGACTTTTGACCAGTGACCAGTGACCAGTGGCCAGTGACCAGCGACAGTGACCATTGACCAGCGATAGAGACCAATGACCAGTGACCAGTGACCAGTGACCAGTGACCAGTGGCCAGTGACCAGTGACAATTGACCTGTGACCAGTGACCAGTGACCAGTGACCAGTGACCAGTGACCACTGACCAGTGATAAGTGACCAGTGACTTTTGACCTGTGACCAGTGTCCAGTGACCAGTGACCAGTGACCAGTGACCATTGACCTGTGACCAGTGTCCAGTGACCAGTGACCAGTGACCAGTGACCAGTAACATGTGACCAGTGACCAGTGACAATTGACCTGTGACCAGTGACCAGTGACCAGTGACCAGTGACCACTGACCAGTGATAAGTGACCAGTGACTTTTGACCAGTGACCAGTGTCCAGTGACCAGTGACCAGTGACCAGCGACAGTGACCATTGACCAGCGATAGTGACCATTGACCAATGACCAGTGACCAGTGACCAGCGATAGTGACCATTTTCCTGTGACCAGTGACCAGTGACCATTGACCAGTGACCAGTGACCAGTGACCAGTGACCAGCCACAGTGACCAGTTACCAGTGACCAGTGACCGGTGACCAGTGACTAGCGACCAGTGAACAGTGACCCGTGACCAGTGACCATTGAACTGTGACCAGTGACCAGTGACCAGTGACCAGTGACCTGTGACCAGTGACCAGTGACAATTGACCTGTGACCAGTGACCAGTGACCAGTGACCGGTGACCAGTGACTAGCGACCAGTGAACAGTGACCCGTGACCAGTGACCATTGAACTGTGACCAGTGACCAGTGACCAGTGACCAGTGACCAGTGTCCAGTGACCAGTGACCAGTGACCAGCGACAGTGACCATTGACCAGTGACCAGTGACCAGTGACCATTGACCAGTGACCAGTGACCAGTGACCAGTGACCAGTGAGCAGTGACCAGTGACCAGTGAACTTTGACCTGTGACCAGTGACCAGTGACCAGTGACCGGTGACCAGTGACTAGCGACCAGTGAACAGTGACCCGTGACCAGTGACCATTGAACTGTGACCAGTGACCAGTGACCAGTGACCAGTGACCAGTGTCCAGTGACCAGTGACCAGTGACCAGCGACAGTGACCATTGACCAGTGACCAGTGACCAGTGACGATTGACCAGTGACCAGTGACCAGTGACCAGTGACCAGTGAGCAGTGACCAGTGACCAGTGAACTTTGACCTGTGACCAGTGACCAGTGACCAGTGAATAGTGACCAGTGACCAGTGACCAGCGACAGTGACCATTGACCAGTGACCAGTGACCAGTGACCATTGACCTGTGACCAGTGACCAGTGACCAGTGACCAGTGACCTGTGACCAGTGACCAGTGACCACTGACCAGTGATAAGTGACCAGTGACTTGTGACCAGTGACCAGTGACCAGTGACCATTGACCAGTGACCAGTGACCAGTGACTTGTGACCAGTAACCAGTGACCAGTGACCAGTGACCAGCGATAGTGAACACTGACCAGTGACAAGTGACCAGTGACTTGTGACCAGTGACCAGTGACCTGTGACTTGTGACCAGTGACCAGTGGCCATTGTCCAGTGACCAGTGACAAGTGACCAGTGACCAGTGACCAGTGACCAGTGACCAGTGACCAGCGACAAGTGACCAGTGACTTGTGACCAGTAACCAGTGACCAGTGACCAGTGACCAGTGACCAGCGACAGTGACCATTGACCTGTGACCAGTGACCAGTGACCAGTGACTTGTGACCAGTGACCAGTGACCAGTGACCAGTGGCCAGCGACCAGTGAACAGTGACCCGTGACATGTGACGCGTGACCAGTGACCAGTGACCAGTGACCAGTGACCAGTGACCAGTGTCCAGTGACCAGTGACCAGTGACCATTGACCTGTGACCAGTGACCAGTGACCAGTGACAAGTGACCAGTGCCCAGTGAACATTGACCTGTGACCAGTGACCAGTGACCAGTGACCAGTGACCAGTGACCAGTGACCAGTGACCAGTGACCAGTGACCAGTGAATAGTGACCAGTGACCAGCGGCAGTGACCATTGACCAGTGACCAGTGACCAGTGACCATTGACCAGTGACCAGTGACCAGCCACAGTGACCAGATAACAGTGACCAGTGACCGGTGACCAGTGACCAGTGACCAGTGACCAGTGACCAGTGACCAGTGACCAGTGACCAGCGATAGTGAACACTGACCAGTGACAAGTGACCAGTGACTTGTGACCAGTGACCAGTGACCTGTGACTTGTGACCAGTGACCAGTGGCCAGTGTCCAGTGACCAGTGACAAGTGACCAGTGAACAGTGACCCGTGACATGTGACGCGTGACCAGTGACCAGTGACCAGTGACCAGTGACCTGTGACCAGTGTCCAGTGACCAGTGACCAGTGACCATTGACCTGTGACCAGTGACCAGTGACCAGTGACAAGTGACCAGTGCCCAGTGAACATTGACCTGTGACCAGTGACCAGTGACCAGTGACCAGTGACCAGTGACCAGTGACCAGTGACCAGTGAATAGTGACCAGTGACCAGCGGCAGTGACCATTGACCAGTGACCAGTGACCAGTGACCATTGACCAGTGACCAGTGACCAGCCACAGTGACCAGATACCAGTGACCAGTGACCGGTGACCAGTGACTAGCGACCAGTGAACAGTGACCCGTGACCAGTGACCATTGACCTGTGACCAGTGACCAGTGACCAGTGACCAGTGACCTGTGACCAGTGACCAGTGACCATTGACCTGTGACCAGTGACCAGTGGCCAGTGACCACTGACCAGTGATAAGTGACCAGTGACTTTTGACCAGTGACCAGTGACCAGTGACCATTGACCAGTGACCAGTGACCTGTGACCAGTGACCAGCCACAGTGACCAGTGACCAGTGACCAGTGTCCGGTAACCAGTGACTAGCGACCAGTGAACAGTGACCCGTGACATGTGACGCGTGACCAGTGACCAGTGACCAGTGACCAGTGTCCAGTGACCAGTGACCAGTGACCATTGACCTGTGACCAGTGACCAGTGACCAGTGATCAGTGACCAGTGAATAGTGACCAGTGACCAGTGACCAGCGACAGTGACCGGTGACCAGTGACCAGTGACCAGTGACCAGTGACCAGTGACCAGTGACCAGTGACCAGCGATAGTGAACACTGACCAGTGACAAGTGACCAGTGACTTGTGACCAGTGACCAGTGACCTGTGACTTGTGACCAGTGACCAGTGGCCAGTGTCCAGTGACCAGTGACAAGTGACCAGTGAACAGTGACCCGTGACATGTGACGCGTGACCAGTGACCAGTGACCAGTGACCAGTGACCTGTGACCAGTGTCCAGTGACCAGTGACCAGTGACCATTGACCTGTGACCAGTGACCAGTGACCAGTGACAAGTGACCAGTGCCCAGTGAACATTGACCTGTGACCAGTGACCAGTGACCATTGACCAATGACCAGTGACCAGTGACCAGCGATAGTGACCATTTTCCTGTGAACATTGACCAGTGACCAGTGACCAGTGACCAGTGACCAGCCACAGTGACCAGTTACCAGTGACCAGTGACCGGTGACCAGTGACTAGCGACCAGTGAACAGTGACCCGTGACCAGTGACCATTGAACTGTGACCAGTGACCAGTGACCAGTGACCAGTGAACAGTGACCCGTGACCAGTGACCATTGAACTGTGACCAGTGACCAGTGACCAGTGCCAAGTGACCAGTGTCCAGTGACCAGTGACCAGTGACCAGCGACAGTGACCATTGACCAGTGACCAGTGACCAGTGACCATTGACCAGTGACCAGTGACCAGTGACCAGTGACCAGTGAGCAGTGACCAGTGACCAGTGAACTTTGACCTGTGACCAGTGACCAGTGACCAGTGACCGGTGACCAGTGACTAGCGACCAGTGAACAGTGACCCGTGACCAGTGACCATTGAACTGTGACCAGTGACCAGTGACCAGTGACCAGTGACCTGTGACCAGTGACCAGTGACAATTGACCTGTGACCAGTGACCAGTGACCAGTGACCGGTGACCAGTGACTAGCGACCAGTGAACAGTGACCCGTGACCAGTGACCATTGAACTGTGACCAGTGACCAGTGACCAGTGCCAAGTGACCAGTGTCCAGTGACCAGTGACCAGTGACCAGCGACAGTGACCATTGACCAGTGACCAGTGACCAGTGACCATTGACCAGTGACCAGTGACCAGTGACCAGTGACCAGTGAGCAGTGACCAGTGACCAGTGAACTTTGACCTGTGACCAGTGACCAGTGACCAGTGACCGGTGACCAGTGACTAGCGACCAGTGAACAGTGACCCGTGACCAGTGACCATTGAACTGTGACCAGTGACCAGTGACCAGTGACCAGTGACCAGTGTCCAGTGACCAGTGACCAGTGTCCAGCGACAGTGACCATTGACCAGTGACCAGTGACCAGTGACCATTGACCAGTGACCAGTGACCAGTGACCAGTGACCAGTGAGCAGTGACCAGTGACCAGTGAACTTTGACCTGTGACCAGTGACCAGTGACCAGTGAATAGTGACCAGTGACCAGTGACCAGCGACAGTGACCATTGACCAGTGACCAGTGACCAGTGACCATTGACCTGTGACCAGTGACCAGTGACCAGTGACCAGTGACCTGTGACCAGTGACCAGTGACCACTGACCAGTGACCAGTGAATAGTAACCAGTGACCAGCGGCAGTGACCATTGACCAGTGACCAGTGACCAGTGACCATTGACCAGTGACCAGTGACCAGCCACAGTGACCAGATAACAGTGACCAGTGACCGGTGACCAGTGACCAGTGACCAGTGACCAGTGACCAGTGACCAGTGACCAGTGACCAGCGATAGTGAACACTGACCAGTGACAAGTGACCAGTGACTTGTGACCAGTGACCAGTGACCTGTGGCCAGTGTCCAGTGACCAGTGACAAGTGACCAGTGAACAGTGACCCGTGACATGTGACGCGTGACCAGTGACCAGTGACCAGTGACCAGTGACCTGTGACCAGTGTCCAGTGACCAGTGACCAGTGACCATTGACCTGTGAGCAGTGACCAGTGACCAGTGACAAGTGACCAGTGCCCAGTGAACATTGACCTGTGACCAGTGACCAGTGACCAGTGACCAGTGACCAGTGACCAGTGACCAGTGACCAGTGAATAGTGACCAGTGACCAGCGGCAGTGACCATTGACCAGTGACCAGTGACCAGTGACCATTGACCAGTGACCAGTGACCAGCCACAGTGACCAGATACCAGTGACCAGTGACCGGTGACCAGTGACTAGCGACCAGTGAACAGTGACCCGTGACCAGTGACCATTGACCTGTGACCAGTGACCAGTGACCAGTGACCAGTGACCTGTGACCAGTGACCAGTGACCATTGACCTGTGACCAGTGACCAGTGGCCAGTGACCACTGACCAGTGATAAGTGACCAGTGACTTTTGACCAGTGACCAGTGACCAGTGACCATTGACCAGTGACCAGTGACCTGTGACCAGTGACCAGCCACAGTGACCAGTGACCAGTGACCAGTGTCCGGTAACCAGTGACTAGCGACCAGTGAACAGTGACCCGTGACATGTGACGCGTGACCAGTGACCAGTGACCAGTGACCAGTGTCCAGTGACCAGTGACCAGTGACCATTGACCTGTGACCAGTGACCAGTGACCAGTGACCAGTGACCAGTGAATAGTGACCAGTGACCAGTGACCAGCGACAGTGACCATTGACCAGTGACCAGTGACCAGTGACCATTGACCAGTGACCAGTGACCAGTGACCAGTGACCAGCCACAGTGACCAGTTACCAGTGACCAGTGACCGGTGACCAGTGACTAGCGACCAGTGAACTGTGACCCGTGACCAGTGACCATTGACCTGTGACCAGTGACCAGTGACCAGTGACCAGTGACCAGTAACCTGTGACCAGTGACCAGTGACAATTGACCTGTGACCAGTGACCAGTGACCAGTGACCAGTGACCACTGACCAGTGATAAGTGACCAGTGACTTTTGACCAGTGACCAGTGTCCAGTGACCAGTGACCAGTGACCAGAGACAGTGACCATTGACCAGCGATAGTGACCATTGACCAATGACCAGTGACCAGTGACCAGCGATAGTGACCATTTTCCTGTGACCATTGACCAGTGACCAGTGACCAGTGACCAGTGACCAGCCACAGTGACCAGTTACCAGTGACCAGTGACCGGTGACCAGTGACTAGCGACCAGTGAACAGTGACCCGTGACCAGTGACCATTGAACTGTGACCAGTGACCAGTGACCAGTGACCAGTGAACAGTGACCCGTGACCAGTGACCATTGAACTGTGACCAGTGACCAGTGACCAGTGCCAAGTGACCAGTGTCCAGTGACCAGTGACCAGTGACCAGCGACAGTGACCATTGACCAGTGACCAGTGACCAGTGACCATTGACCAGTGACCAGTGACCAGTGACCAGTGACCAGTGAGCAGTGACCAGTGACCAGTGAACTTTGACCTGTGACCAGTGACCAGTGACCAGTGACCGGTGACCAGTGACTAGCGACCAGTGAACAGTGACCCGTGACCAGTGACCATTGAACTGTGACCAGTGACCAGTGACCAGTGACCAGTGACCTGTGACCAGTGACCAGTGACAATTGACCTGTGACCAGTGACCAGTGACCAGTGACCGGTGACCAGTGACTAGCGACCAGTGAACAGTGACCCGTGACCAGTGACCATTGAACTGTGACCAGTGACCAGTGACCAGTGCCAAGTGACCAGTGTCCAGTGACCAGTGACCAGTGACCAGCGACAGTGACCATTGACCAGTGACCAGTGACCAGTGACCATTGACCAGTGACCAGTGACCAGTGACCAGTGACCAGTGAGCAGTGACCAGTGACCAGTGAACTTTGACCTGTGACCAGTGACCAGTGACCAGTGACCGGTGACCAGTGACTAGCGACCAGTGAACAGTGACCCGTGACCAGTGACCATTGAACTGTGACCAGTGACCAGTGACCAGTGACCAGTGACCAGTGTCCAGTGACCAGTGACCAGTGTCCAGCGACAGTGACCATTGACCAGTGACCAGTGACCAGTGACCATTGACCAGTGACCAGTGACCAGTGACCAGTGACCAGTGAGCAGTGACCAGTGACCAGTGAACTTTGACCTGTGACCAGTGACCAGTGACCAGTGAATAGTGACCAGTGACCAGTGACCAGCGACAGTGACCATTGACCAGTGACCAGTGACCAGTGACCATTGACCTGTGACCAGTGACCAGTGACCAGTGACCAGTGACCTGTGACCAGTGACCAGTGACCACTGACCAGTGATAAGTGACCAGTGACTTTTGACCAGTGACCAGTGACCAGTGACCATTGACCAGTGACCAGTGACCAGTGACTTGTGACCAGTAACCAGTGACCAGTGACCAGTGACCAGTGACCAGTGACCAGTGACCAGTGACCAGTGACCAGTGACCAGCGACAGTGACCATTGACCGTGACCAGTGACCATTGACCTGTGACCAGAGACCAGTGACCAGTGACCACTGACCAGTGATAAGTGACCAGTGACTTTTCACCAGTGACCAGTGACCAGTGACCATTGACCAGTGACAAGTGACCAGTGACCACTGACCAGTGATAAGTGACCAGCGACTTTTGACCAGCGACCAGTGTCCAGTGACCAGTGACCAGTGACCAGCGACAGTGACCACTGACCAGTGACAAGTGACAAGTGACTTTTGACCAGTGACCAGTGACCAGTGGCCAGTGACCAGCGACAGTGACCATTGACCAGCGATAGAGACCAATGACCAGTGACCAGTGACCAGTGACCAGTGACCAGTGGCCAGTGACCAGTGACAATTGACCTGTGACCAGTGACCAGTGACCAGTGACCAGTGACCAGTGACCACTGACCTGTGACCAGTGTCCAGTGACCAGTGACCAGTGACCAGTGACCAGTAACCTGTGACCAGTGACCAGTGACAATTGACCTGTGACCAGTGACCAGTGACCAGTGACCAGTGACCACTGACCAGTGATAAGTGACCAGTGACTTTTGACCAGTGACCAGTGTCCAGTGACCAGTGACCAGTGACCAGCGACAGTGACCATTGACCAGCGATAGTGACCATTGACCAATGACCAGTGACCAGTGACCAGCGATAGTGACCATTTTCCTGTGACCAGTGACCAGTGACCATTGACCAGTGACCAGTGACCAGTGACCAGTGACCAGCCACAGTGACCAGTTACCAGTGACCAGTGACCGGTGACCAGTGACTAGCGACCAGTGAACAGTGACCCGTGACCAGTGACCATTGAACTGTGACCAGTGACCAGTGACCAGTGACCAGTGACCTGTGACCAGTGACCAGTGACAATTGACCTGTGACCAGTGACCAGTGACCAGTGACCGGTGACCAGTGACTAGCGACCAGTGAACAGTGACCCGTGACCAGTGACCATTGAACTGTGACCAGTGACCAGTGACCAGTGACCAGTGACCAGTGTCCAGTGACCAGTGGCCAGTGACCAGCGACAGTGACCATTGACCAGTGACCAGTGACCAGTGACCATTGACCAGTGACCAGTGACCAGTGACCAGTGACCAGTGAGCAGTGACCAGTGACCAGTGAACTTTGACCTGTGACCAGTGACCAGTGACCAGTGACCGGTGACCAGTGACTAGCGACCAGTGAACAGTGACCCGTGACCAGTGACCATTGAACTGTGACCAGTGACCAGTGACCAGTGACCAGTGACCAGTGTCCAGTGACCAGTGACCAGTGACCAGCGACAGTGACCATTGACCAGTGACCAGTGACCAGTGACCATTGACCAGTAACCAGTGACCAGTGACCAGTGACCAGTGAGCAGTGACCAGTGACCAGTGAACTTTGACCTGTGACCAGTGACCAGTGACCAGTGAATAGTGACCAGTGACCAGTGACCAGCGACAGTGACCATTGACCAGTGACCAGTGACCAGTGACCATTGACCTGTGACCAGTGACCAGTGACCAGTGACCAGTGACCTGTGACCAGTGACCAGTGACCACTGACCAGTGATAAGTGACCAGTGACTTTTGACCAGTGACCAGTGACCAGTGACCATTGACCAGTGACCAGTGACCAGTGACTTGTGACCAGTAACCAGTGACCAGTGACCAGTGACCAGTGACCAGTGACCAGTGACCAGCGACAGTGACCATTGACCCGTGACCAGTGACCATTGACCTGTGACCAGTGACCAGTGACCAGTGACCACTGACCAGTGATAAGTGACCAGTGACTTTTCACCTGTGACCAGTGACCAGTGACCATTGACCAGTGACCAGTGACCAGTGACCACTGACCAGTGATAAGTGACCAGCCACTTTTGACCAGCGACCAGTGTCCAGTGACCAGTGACCAGTGACCAGCGACAGTGACCATTGACCAGCGATAGTGACCATTGACCAGTGACCAGTGACCAGTGACCAGTGACCTGTGACCAGTGACCAGTGACCAGTGACCAGTGACCTGTGACCAGTGACCAGTGACCATTGACCTGTGACCAGTGACCAGTGACCAGTGACCACTGACCAGTGACAAGTGACAAGTGACTTTTGACCAGTGACCAGTGACCAGTGGCCAGTGACCAGCGACAGTGACCATTGACCAGCGATAGAGACCAATGACCAGTGACCAGTGACCAGTGACCAGTGACCAGTGGCCAGTGACCAGTGACAATTGACCTGTGACCAGTGACCAGTGACCAGTGACCAGTGACCAGTGACCACTGACCAGTGATAAGTGACCAGTGACTTTTGACCTGTGACCAGTGTCCAGTGACCAGTGACCAGTGACCAGTGACCATTGACCTGTGACCAGTGTCCAGTGACCAGTGACCAGTGACCAGTGACCAGTGACCTGTGACCAGTGACCAGTGACAATTGACCTGTGACCAGTGACCAGTGACCAGTGACCAGTGACCAGTGACCACTGTCCAGTGATAAGTGACCAGTGACTTTTGACCAGTGACCAGTGTCCAGTGACCAGTAACCAGTGACCAGCGACAGTGACCATTGACCAGCGATAGTGACCATTGACCAGTGACCAGTGACCAGTGACCAGCGATAGTGACCATTGACCAGTGACCAGTGACCAGTGACCATTGACCAGTGACCAGTGACCAGTGACCAGTGACCAGTGACCAGTGACCAGCCACAGTGACCAGTGACCAGTGACCAGTGACCGGTGACCAGTGACTAGCGACCAGTGAACAGTGACACGTGATATGTGACGCGTGACCAGTGACCAGTGACCAGTGACCAGTGACCAGTGACCAGTGACCAGTGTCCAGTGACCAGTGACCAGTGACCATTGACCTGTGACCAGTGACCAGTGACCAGTGACCAGTGAGCAGTGACCAGTGACCAGTGAACTTTGACCTGTGACCAGTGACCAGTGACCAGTGAATAGTGACCAGTGACCAGTGACCAGCGACAGTGACCATTGACCAGCGATAGTGACCATTGACCAGTGACCAGTGACCAGTGACCAGCGATAGTGAACACTGACCAGTGACAAGTGACCAGTGACTTGTGACCAGTGACCAGTGACCTGTGTCTTGTGACCAGTGACCAGTGGCCAGTGACCAGTGACCAGTGACAAGTGACCAGTGACCAGTGACCAGTGACCGGTGACCAGTGACTAGCGACCAGTGAACAGTGACACGTGATATGTGACGCGTGACCAGTGACCAGTGACCAGTGACCAGTGACCAGTGACCAGTGACCAGTGACCAGCGATAGTGAACACTGACCAGTGACAAGTGACCAGTGACCTGTGACTTGTGACCAGTGACCAGTGGCCAGTGTCCAGTGACCAGTGACAAGTGACCTGTGACCAGTGACCAGTGACCAGTGACCGGTGACCAGTGACTAGCGACCAGTGAACAGTGACACGTGATATGTGACGCGTGACCAGTGACCAGTGACCAGTGACCAGTGACCAGTGACCAGTGACCAGTGACCAGCGATAGTGAACACTGACCAGTGACAAGTGACCAGTGACTTGTGACCAGTGACCAGTGACCTGTGACTTGTGACCAGTGACCAGTGGCCAGTGTCCAGTGACCAGTGACAAGTGACCAGTGACCAGTGACCAGTGACCAGTGACCAGTGACCAGCGACAAGTGACCAGTGACTTGTGACCAGTAACCAGTGACCAGTGACCAGTGACCAGTGACCAGCGACAGTGACCATTGACCTGTGACCAGTGACCAGTGACCAGTGACTTGTGACCAGTGACCAGTGACCAGTGACCAGTGACCAGTGACCAGTGGCCAGCGACCAGTGAACAGTGACCCGTGACATGTGACGCGTGACCAGTGACCAGTGACCAGTGACCAGTGACCAGTGACCAGTGTCCAGTGACCAGTGACCAGTGACCATTGACCTGTGACCAGTGACCAGTGACCAGTGACAAGTGACCAGTGCCCAGTGAACATTGACCTGTGACCAGTGACCAGTGACCAGTGACCAGTGACCAGTGACCAGTGACCAGTGAATAGTGACCAGTGACCAGCGGCAGTGACCATTGACCAGTGACCAGTGACCAGTGACCATTGACCAGTGACCAGTGACCAGCCACAGTGACCAGATACCAGTGACCAGTGACCGGTGACCAGTGACTAGCGACCAGTGAACAGTGACCCGTTTCCAGTGACCATTGACCTGTGACCAGTGACCAGTGACCTGTGACCAGTGACCAGTGACCATTGACCTGTGACCAGTGACCAGTGGCCAGTGACCACTGACCAGTGATAAGTGACCAGTGACTTTTGACCAGTGACCAGTGACCAGTGACCATTGACCAGTGACCAGTGACCTGTGACCAGTGACCAGCCACAGTGACCAGTGACCAGTGACCAGTGTCCGGTAACCAGTGACTAGCGACCAGTGAACAGTGACCCGTGACATGTGACGCGTGACCAGTGACCAGTGACCAGTGACCAGTGTCCAGTGACCAGTGACCAGTGACCATTGACCTGTGACCAGTGACCAGTGACCAGTGACCAGTGACCAGTGAATAGTGACCAGTGACCAGTGACCAGCGACAGTGACCATTGACCAGTGACCAGTGACCAGTGACCATGGACCAGTGACCAGTGACCAGTGACCAGTGACCAGCCACAGTGACCAGTTACCAGTGACCAGTGACCGGTGACCAGTGACTAGCGACCAGTGAACTGTGACCCGTGACCAGTGACCATTGACCTGTGACCAGTGACCAGTGACCAGTGACCAGTAACCTGTGACCAGTGACCAGTGACAATTGACCTGTGACCAGTGACCAGTGACCAGTGACCAGTGACCACTGACCAGTGATAAGTGACCAGTGACTTTTGACCAGTGACCAGTGTCCAGTGACCAGTGACCAGTGACCAGCGACAGTGACCATTGACCAGCGATAGTGACCATTGACCAATGACCAGTGACCAGTGACCAGCGATAGTGACCATTTTCCTGTGACCAGTGACCAGTGACCATTGACCAGTGACCAGTGACCAGTGACCAGTGACCAGCCACAGTGACCAGTTACCAGTGACCAGTGACCGGTGACCAGTGACTAGCGACCAGTGAACAGTGACCCGTGACCAGTGACCATTGAACTGTGACCAGTGACCAGTGACCAGTGACCAGTGACCTGTGACCAGTGACCAGTGACAATTGACCTGTGACCAGTGACCAGTGACCAGTGACCGGTGACCAGTGACTAGCGACCAGTGAACAGTGACCCGTGACCAGTGACCATTGAACTGTGACCAGTGACCAGTGACCAGTGCCAAGTGACCAGTGTCCAGTGACCAGTGACCAGTGACCAGCGACAGTGACCATTGACCAGTGACCAGTGACCAGTGACCATTGACCAGTGACCAGTGACCAGTGACCAGTGACCAGTGAGCAGTGACCAGTGACCAGTGAACTTTGACCTGTGACCAGTGACCAGTGACCGGTGACCAGTGACTAGCGACCAGTGAACAGTGACCCGTGACCAGTGACCATTGAACTGTGACCAGTGACCAGTGACCAGTGACCAGTGACCAGTGTCCAGTGACCAGTGACCAGTGACCAGCGACAGTGACCATTGACCAGTGACCAGTGACCAGTGACCATTGACCAGTGACCAGTGACCAGTGACCAGTGACCAGTGAGCAGTGACCAGTGACCAGTGAACTTTGACCTGTGACCAGTGACCAGTGACAAGTGAATAGTGACCAGTGACCAGTGACCAGCGACAGTGACCATTGACCAGTGACCAGTGACCAGTGACCATTGACCTGTGACCAGTGATCAGTGACCAGTGACCAGTGACCTGTGACCAGTGACCAGTGACCACTGACCAGTGATAAGTGACCAGTGACCTTTGACCAGTGACCAGTGACCAGTGACCATTGACCAGTGACCAGTGACCAGTGACTTGTGACCAGTAACCAGTGACCAGTGACCAGTGACCAGTGACCAGTGACCAGTGACCAGCGACAGTGACCATTGACCCGTGACCAGTGACCATTGACCTGTGACCAGTGACCAGTGACCAGTGACCACTGACCAGTGATAAGTGACCAGTGACTTTTCACCAGTGACCAGTGACCAGTGACCATTGACCAGTGACCAGTGACCAGTGACCACTGACCAGTGATAAGTGACCAGCGACTTTGGACCAGCGACCAGTGTCCAGTGACCAGTGACCAGTGACCAGCGACAGTGACCATTGACCAGCGATAGTGACCATTGACCAGTGACCAGTGACCAGTGACCAGTGACCTGTGACCAGTGACCAGTGACCAGTGACCAGTGACCTGTGACCAGTGACCAGTGACCATTGACCTGTGACCAGTGACCAGTGACCAGTGACCACTGACCAGTGACAAGTGACAAGTGACTTTTGACCAGTGACCAGTGACCAGTGGCCAGTGACTAGCGACAGTGACCATTGACCAGCGATAGAGACCAATGACCAGTGACCAGTGACCAGTGACCAGTGACCAGTGGCCAGTGACCAGTGACAATTGACCTGTGACCAGTGACCAGTGACCAGTGACCAGTGACCAGTGACCACTGACCAGTGATAAGTGACCAGTGACTTTTGACCTGTGACCAGTGTCCAGTGACCAGTGACCAGTGACCAGTGACCATTGACCTGTGACCAGTGTCCAGTGACCAGTGACCAGTGACCAGTGACCAGTGACCTGTGACCAGTGACCAGTGACAATTGACCTGTGACCAGTGACCAGTGACCAGTGACCAGTGACCAGTGACCACTGTCCAGTGATAAGTGACCAGTGACTTTTGACCAGTGACCAGTGTCCAGTGACCAGTAACCAGTGACCAGCGACAGTGACCATTGACCAGCGATAGTGACCATTGACCAGTCACCAGTGACCAGTGACCAGCGATAGTGACCATTGACCAGTGACCAGTGACCAGTGACCATTGACTAGTGACCAGTGACCAGTGACCAGTGACCAGTGACCAGTGACCAGCCACAGTGACCAGTGACCAGTGACCAGTGACCGGTGACCAGTGACTAGCGACCAGTGAACAGTGACACGTGATATGTGACGCGTGACCAGTGACCAGTGACCAGTGACCAGTGACCAGTGACCAGTGACCAGTGTCCAGTGACCAGTGACCAGTGACCATTGACCTGTGACCAGTGACCAGTGACCAGTGACCAGTGAGCAGTGACCAGTGACCAGTGAACTTTGACCTGTGACCAGTGACCAGTGACCAGTGAATAGTGACCAGTGACCAGTGACCAGCGACAGTGACCATTGACCAGCGATAGTGACCATTGACCAGTGACCAGTGACCAGTGACCAGCGATAGTGATCACTGACCAGTGACAAGTGACCAGTGACTTGTGACCAGTGACCAGTGACCTGTGTCTTGTGACCAGTGACCAGTGGCCAGTGACCAGTGACCAGTGACAAGTGACCAGTGACCAGTGACCAGTGACCGGTGACCAGTGACTAGCGACCAGTGAACAGTGACACGTGATATGTGACGCGTGACCAGTGACCAGTGACCAGTGACCAGTGACCAGTGTCCAGTGACCAGTGACCAGTGACCATTGACCTGTGACCAGTGACCAGTGACCAGTGACCAGTGACCAGTGAGCAGTGACCAGTGACCAGTGAACTTTGACCTGTGACCAGTGACCAGTGACCAGTGAATAGTGACCAGTGACCAGTGACCAGCGACAGTGACCATTGACCTGTGACCAGTGACCAGTGACCAGTGACCAGCGACAGTGACCATTGACCAGCGATAGTGACCATTGACCAGTGACCAGTGACCAGTGACCATTGACCTGTGACCAGTGACCAGTGACCAGTGACCAGTGACCACTGACCAGTGATAAGTGACCAGCGACTTTTGACCAGTGACTAGTGTCCAGTGACCAGTGACCAGTGACCAGCGACAGTGACCATTGACCAGCGATAGTGACCATTGACCAGTGACCAGTGACCAGTGACCAGTGACCAGCGATTGTGAACACTGACCAGTGACAAGTGACCAGTGACTTGTGACCATTGACCTGTGACCAGTGACCAGTGACCAGTGACAAGTGACCAGTGACCAGTGAACATTGACCTGTGACCAGTGACCAGTGACCAGTGACCAGTGACCAGTGACCAGTGACCAGTCACCAGTGAATAGTGACCAGTGACCAGCGACCAGTGACCAGTGACCAGTGACCAGTGAATAGTGACCAGTGACCAGCGACAGTGACCAGTGACCAGTGACCAGTGACCAGTGACCAGCGACAAGTGACCAGTGACTTGTGACCAGTAACCAGTGACCAGTGACCAGTGACCAGCGACAGTGACCATTGACCTGTGACCAGTGACCAGTGACCAGTGACTTGTGACCAGTGACCAGTGACCAGTGACCAGTGACCAGTGACCAGTGACCAGCGACCAGTGAACAGTGACCCGTGACATGTGACGCGTGACCAGTGACCAGTGACCAGTGACCAGTGACCAGTGTCCAGTGACCAGTGACCAGTGACCATTGACCTGTGACCAGTGACCAGTGACCAGTGACAAGTGACCAGTGACCAGTGAACATTGACCTGTGACCAGTGACCAGTGACCAGTGACCAGTGACCAGTGACCAGTGACCAGTGAATAGTGACCAGTGACCTGCGACAGTGACCATTGACCAGTGACCATTGACCAGTGACCAGTGACCAGCCACAGTGACCAGATACCAGTGACCAGTGACCGGTGACCAGTTACTAGCGACCAGTGAACAGTGACCCGTGACCAGTGACCATAGACCTGTGACCAGTGACCAGTGACCAGTGACCAGTGACCTGTGACCAGTGAGCAGTGACCATTGACCTGTGACCAGTGACCAGTGACCAGTGACCACTGACCAGTGATAAGTGACCAGTGACTTTTGACCAGTGACCAGTGACCAGTGACCATTGACCAGTGATCAGTGACCAGTGAGCAGTGACCAGCCACAGTGACCAGTGACCAGTGACCAGTGTCCGGTGACCAGTGACTAGCGACCAGTGAACAGTGACCCGTGACATGTGACGCGTGACCAGTGACCAGTGACCAGTGACCAGTGACCAGTGACCAGTGTCCAGTGACCAGTGACCAGTGACCATTGACCTGTGACCAGTGACCAGTGACCAGTGACCAGTGACCAGTGACCAGTGAATAGTGACCAGTGACCAGTGACCAGCGACAGTGACCATTGACCAGTGACCAGTGACCAGTGACCATTGACCAGTGACCAGTGACCAGTGACCAGTGACCAGCCACAGTGACCAGTTACCAGTGACCAGTGACCGGTGACCAGTGACTAGCGACCAGTGAACTGTGACCCGTGACCAGTGACCATTGACCTGTGACCAGTGACCAGTGACCAGTGACCAGTAACCTGTGACCAGTGACCAGTGACAATTGACCTGTGACCAGTGACCAGTGACCAGTGACCAGTGACCACTGACCAGTGATAAGTGACCAGTGACTTTTGACCAGTGACCAGTGTCCAGTGACCAGTGACCAGTGACCAGCGACAGTGACCATTGACCAGCGATAGTGACCATTGACCAATGACCAGTGACCAGTGACCAGCGATAGTGACCATTTTCCTGTGACCAGTGACCAGTGACCATTGACCAGAGACCAGTGACCAGTGACCAGTGACCAGCCACAGTGACCAGTTACCAGTGACCAGTGACCGGTGACCAGTGACTAGCGACCTGTGAACAGTGACCCGTGACCAGTGACCATTGAACTGTGACCAGTGACCAGTGACCAGTGACCAGTGACCTGTGACCAGTGACCAGTGACAATTGACCTGTGACCAGTGACCAGTGACCAGTGACCGGTGACCAGTGACTAGCGACCAGTGAACAGTGACCCGTGACCAGTGACCAGTGACCAGTGACTTGTGACCAGTGACCAGTGACCAGTGACCAGTGACCAGTGACCAGTGACCAGTGACCAGTGACCAGTGACCACTGACAATTGACCTGTGACCAGTGACCAGTGACCAGTGACCACTGACCAGTGACAAGTGACCAGTGACTTTTGACCAGTGACCAGTGACCAGTGACCAGTGACCAGTGACCAGCGACAGTGACCAGTGACCAGTGACCAGTGACCAGCGACAGTGACCATTTACCAGCGACAGTGACCAGTGACATGTGACCAGTGACCAGTGACCAGTGACCACTGACTTGTGGCCAGTGACCAGTGACCAGTGACAAGCGACAGTGACCATTGACCAGCGACAGTGACCATTGACCAGTGACCAGTGACCAGTGGCCAGTGACCATTGACCAGTGGCCAGTGACCAACAAATGTGACCAGTGACCAGTGACCAGTGACCAGTGACCAGTGACCAGTGACCAGTGACAGTGACCATTGACCCGTGACCAGTGACCAGTGACCAGTGACCAGTGACTTGTGACTAGTGACCAGTGACCAGTGACCAGTAACCAGTGACCAGTGACAATTGACCTGTGACCAGTGACCAGTGACCAGTGACCAGTGACCAGCCACAGTGACCAGTGACCAGTGACCAGTGACCGGTGACCAGTGACTAGCGACCAGTGAACAGTGACACGTGATATGTGACGCGTGACCAGTGACCAGTGACCAGTGACCAGTGTCCAGTGACCAGTGACCAGTGACCATTGATCTGTGACCAGTGACCAGTGACCAGTGACCAGTGAGCAGTGACCAGTGACCAGTGACCAGTGAACTTTGACCTGTGACCAGTGACCAGTGACCAGTGAATAGTGACCAGTGACCAGTGACCAGCGACATTGACCATTGACCAGCGATAGTGACCATTGACCAGTGACCAGTGACCAGTGACCAGCGATAGTGAACACTGACCAGTGACAAGTGACCAGTGACCAGTGACCAGTGACCAGTGACCAGTGACAAGTGACCAGTGACTTGTGACCAGTAACCAGTGACCAGTGACCAGTGACCAGTGACCAGCGACAGTGACCATTGACCTGTGACCAGTGACCAGTGACCAGTGACCAGCGACAGTGACCATTGACCAGCGATAGTGACCATTGACCAGTGACCAGTGACCAGTGACCATTGACCTGTGACCAGTGACCAGTGACCAGTGACCAGTGACCAGTGGCCAGCGACCAGTGAACAGTGACCCGTGACATGTGACGCGTGACTACTGACCAGTGACCAGTGACCAGTGACCAGTGACCAGTGTCCAGTGACCAGTGACCAGTGACCATTGACCTGTGACCAGTGACCAGTGACCAGTGACAAGTGACCAGTGACCAGTGAACATTGACCTGTGACCAGTGACCAGTGACCAGTGACCAGTGACCAGTGACCAGTGACCAGTGACCAGTGAATAGTGACCAGTGACCAGCGGCAGTGACCATTGACCAGTGACCAGTGACCAGTGACCATTGACCAGTGACCAGTGACCAGCCACAGTGACCAGATACCAGTGACCAGTGACCGGTGACCAGTGACTAGCGACCAGTGAACAGTGACCCGTGACCAGTGACCATTGACCTGGGACCAGTGACCAGTGACCAGTGACCAGTGACCTGTGACCAGTGACCAGTGACCATTGACCTGTGACCAGTGACCAGTGACCATTGACCTGTGACCAGTGACCAGTGACCAGTGACCAGTGACCAGTGACCAGTGACCAGTGACCAGTGAATAGTGACCAGTGACCAGTGACCAGCGACAGTGACCATTGACCAGTGACCAGTGACCAGTGACCATTGACCAGTGACCAGTGACCAGTGACCAGTGACCAGCCACAGTGACCAGTTACCAGTGACCAGTGACCGGTGACCAGTGACTAGCGACCAGTGAACTGTGACCCGTGACCAGTGACCATTGACCTGTGACCAGTGACCAGTGACCAGTGACCAGTGTCCAGTGACCAGTGACCAGTGACCATTGACCTGTGACCAGTGACCAGTGACCAGTGACCAGTGACCAGTGAATAGTGACCAGTGACCAGTGACCAGCGACAGTGACCATTGACCAGTGACCAGTGACCAGTGACCATTGACCAGTGACCAGTGACCAGTGACCGGTGACCAGTGACTAGCGACCAGTGAACAGTGACACGTGATATGTGACGCGTGACCAGTGACCAGTGACCAGTGACCAGTGACCAGTGACCAGTGACCAGTGTCCAGTGACAAGTGACCAGTGACCATTGACCTGTGACCAGTGACCAGTGACCAGTGACCAGTGAGCAGTGACCAGTGACCAGTGAACTTTGACCTGTGACCAGTGACCAGTGACCAGTGAATAGTGACCAGTGACCAGTGACCAGCGACAGTGACCATTGACCAGCGATAGTGACCATTGACCAGTGACCAGTGACCAGTGACCAGCGATAGTGATCACTGACCAGTGACAAGTGACCAGTGACTTGTGACCAGTGACCAGTGACCTGTGTCTTGTGACCAGTGACCAGTGACCAGTGACAAGTGACCAGTGACCAGTGACCAGTGACCGGTGACCAGTGACTAGCGACCAGTGAACAGTGACACGTGATATGTGACGCGTGACCAGTGACCAGTGACCAGTGACCAGTGACCAGTGTCCAGTGACCAGTGACCAGTGACCATTGACCTGTGACCAGTGACCAGTGACCAGTGACCAGTGACCAGTGAGCAGTGACCAGTGACCAGTGAACTTTGACCTGTGACCAGTGACCAGTGACCAGTGAATAGTGACCAGTGACCAGTGACCAGCGACAGTGACCATTGACCTGTGACCAGTGACCAGTGACCAGTGACCAGCGACAGTGACCATTGACCAGCGATAGTGACCATTGACCAGTGACCAGTGACCAGTGACCATTGACCTGTGACCAGTGACCAGTGACCAGTGACCAGTGACCACTGACCAGTGATAAGTGACCAGCGACTTTTGACCAGTGACTAGTGTCCAGTGACCAGTGACCAGTGACCAGCGACAGTGACCATTGACCTGCGATAGTGACCATTGACCAGTGACCAGTGACCAGTGACCAGTGACCAGCGATTGTGAACACTGACCAGTGACAAGTGACCAGTGACTTGTGACCATTGACCTGTGACCAGTGACCAGTGACCAGTGACAAGTGACCATTGACCAGTGAACATTGACCTGTGACCAGTGACCAGTGACCAGTGACCAGTGACCAGTGACCAGTGACCAGTGACCAGTGAATAGTGACCAGTGACCAGCGACCAGTGACCAGTGACCAGTGACCAGTGAATAGTGACCAGTGACCAGCGACAGTGACCAGTGACCAGTGACCAGTGACCAGTGACCAGCGACAAGTGACCAGTGACTTGTGACCAGTAACCAGTGACCAGTGACCAGTGACCAGCGACAGTGACCATTGACCTGTGACCAGTGACCAGTGACCAGTGACTTGTGACCAGTGACCAGTGACCAGTGACCAGTGACCAGTGACCAGTGACCAGCGACCAGTGAACAGTGACCCGTGACATGTGACGCGTGACCAGTGACCAGTGACCAGTGACCAGTGACCAGTGACCAGTGACCAGTGTCCAGGGACCAGTGACCAGTGACCATTGACCTGTGACCAGTGACCAGTGACCAGTGACAAGTGACCAGTGACCAGTGAACATTGACCTGTGACCAGTGACCAGTGACCAGTGACCAGTGACCAGTGACCAGTGACCAGTGAATAGTGACCAGTGACCAGCGACAGTGACCATTGACCAGTGACCATTGACCAGTGACCAGTGACCAGCCACAGTGACCAGATACCAGTGACCAGTGACCGGTGACCAGTTACTAGCGACCAGTGAACAGTGACCCGTGACCAGTGACCATAGACCTGTGACCAGTGACCAGTGACCAGTGAGCAGTGACCTGTGACCAGTGAGCAGTGACCATTGACCTGTGACCAGTGACCAGTGACCAGTGACCACTGACCAGTGATAAGTGACCAGTGACTTTTGACCAGTGACCAGTGACCAGTGACCATTGACCAGTGATCAGTGACCAGTGAGCAGTGACCAGCCACAGTGACCAGTGACCAGTGACCAGTGTCCGGTGACCAGTGACTAGCGACCAGTGAACAGTGACCCGTGACATGTGACGCGTGACCAGTGACCAGTGACCAGTGACCAGTGACCAGTGACCAGTGTCCAGTGACCAGTGACCAGTGACCATTGACCTGTGACCAGTGACCAATGACAAGTGACCAGTGACCAGTGACCAGTGACCGGTGACCAGTGACTAGCGACCAGTGAACAGTGACACGTGATATGTGACGCGTGACCAGTGACCAGTGACCAGTGACCAGTGACCAGTGTCCAGTGACCAGTGACCAGTGACCATTGACCTGTGACCAGTGACCAGTGACCAGTGACCAGTGACCAGTGAGCAGTGACCAGTGACCAGTGAACTTTGACCTGTGACCAGTGACCAGTGACCAGTGAATAGTGACCAGTGACCAGTGACCAGCGACAGTGACCATTGACCTGTGACCAGTGACCAGTGACCAGTGACCAGCGACAGTGACCATTGACCAGCGATAGTGACCATTGACCAGTGACCAGTGACCAGTGACCATTGACCTGTGACCAGTGACCAGTGACCAGTGACCAGTGACCACTGACCAGTGATAAGTGACCAGCGACTTTTGACCAGTGACTAGTGTCCAGTGACCAGTGACCAGTGACCAGCGACAGTGACCATTGACCAGCGATAGTGACCATTGACCAGTGACCAGTGACCAGTGACCAGTGACCAGCGATTGTGAACACTGACCAGTGACAAGTGACCAGTGACTTGTGACCATTGACCTGTGACCAGTGACCAGTGACCAGTGACAAGTGACCAGTGACCAGTGAACATTGACCTGTGACCAGTGACCAGTGACCAGTGACCAGTGACCAGTGACCAGTGACCAGTGACCAGTGACCAGTGAATAGTGACCAGTGACCAGCGACCAGTGACCAGTGACCAGTGACCAGTGAATAGTGACCAGTGACCAGCGACAGTGACCAGTGACCAGTGACCAGTGACCAGTGACCAGCGACAAGTGACCAGTGACTTGTGACCAGTAACCAGTGACCAGTGACCAGTGACCAGCGACAGTGACCATTGACCTGTGACCAGTGACCAGTGACCAGTGACTTGTGACCAGTGACCAGTGACCAGTGACCAGTGACCAGTGACCAGTGACCAGCGACCAGTGAACAGTGACCCGTGACATGTGACGCGTGACCAGTGACCAGTGACCAGTGACCAGTGACCAGTGACCAGTGACCAGTGTCCAGGGACCAGTGACCAGTGACCATTGACCTGTGACCAGTGACCAGTGACCAGTGACAAGTGACCAGTGACCAGTGAACATTGACCTGTGACCAGTGACCAGTGACCAGTGACCAGTGACCAGTGACCAGTGACCAGTGAATAGTGACCAGTGACCAGCGACAGTGACCATTGACCAGTGACCATTGACCAGTGACCAGTGACCAGCCACAGTGACCAGATACCAGTGACCAGTGACCGGTGACCAGTTACTAGCGACCAGTGAACAGTGACCCGTGACCAGTGACCATAGACCTGTGACCAGTGACCAGTGACCAGTGAGCAGTGACCTGTGACCAGTGAGCAGTGACCATTGACCTGTGACCAGTGACCAGTGACCAGTGACCACTGACCAGTGATAAGTGACCAGTGACTTTTGACCAGTGACCAGTGACCAGTGACCATTGACCAGTGATCAGTGACCAGTGAGCAGTGACCAGCCACAGTGACCAGTGACCAGTGACCAGTGTCCGGTGACCAGTGACTAGCGACCAGTGAACAGTGACCCGTGACATGTGACGCGTGACCAGTGACCAGTGACCAGTGACCAGTGACCAGTGACCAGTGTCCAGTGACCAGTGACCAGTGACCATTGACCTGTGACCAGTGACCAGTGACCAGTGACCAGTGACCAGTGACCAGTGAATAGTGACCAGTGACCAGTGACCAGCGACAGTGACCATTGACCAGTGACCAGTGACCAGTGACCATTGACCATTGACCAGTGACCAGTGACCAGTGACCAGCCACAGTGACCAGTTACCAGTGACCAGTGACCGGTGACCAGTGACTAGCGACCAGTGAACAGTGACCCGTGACCAGTGACCATTGACCTGTGACCAGTGACCAGTGACCAGTGACCAGTGACCTGTGACCAGTGACCAGTGACAATTGACCTGTGACCAGTGACCAGTGACCAGTGACCAGTGACCACTGACCAGTGATAAGTGACCAGTGACTTTTAACCAGTGACCAGTGTCCAGTGACCAGTGACCAGTGACCAGCGACAGTGACCATTGACCAGCGATAGTGACCATTGACCAGTGACCAGTGACCAGTGACCAGCGATAGTGACCATTGACCAGTGACCAGTGACCATTGACCAGTGACCAGTGACCAGTGACCAGTGACCAGCCACAGTGACCAGTTACCAGTGACCAGTGACCGGTGACCAGTGACTAGTGACCAGTGAACAGTGACCTGTGACCAGTGACCATTGACCTGTGACCAGTGACCAGTGACCAGTGACCAGTGACCTGTGACCAGTGACCAGTGACAATTGACCTGTGACCAGTGACCAGTGACCAGTGACCAGTGACCAGTGACCACTGACCAGTGATAAGTGACCAGTGACTTTTGACCATGACCAGTGTCCAGTGACCAGTGACCAGTGACCAGCGACAGTGACCATTGACCAGTGACCAGTGACCAGTGACCATTGACCAGTGACCAGTGACCAGTGACCAGTGACCAGTGACCAGTGAGCAGTGACCAGTGACCAGTGAACTTTGACCTGTGACCAGTGACCAGTGACCAGTGAATAGTGACCAGTGACCAGTGACCAGCGACAGTGACCATTGACCAGTGACCAGTGACCATTGACCTGTGACCAGTGACCAGTGACCAGTGACCAGTGACATCTGACCAGTGACCAGTGACCACTGACCAGTGATAAGTGACCAGTGACTTTTGACCAGTGACCAGTGACCAGTGACCATTGACCAGTGACCAGTGACCAGTGACTTGTGACCAGTAACCACTGACCAGTGACCAGTGACCAGTGACCAGCGACAGTGACCATTGACCCGTGACCAGTGACCATTGACCTGTGACCAGTGACCAGTGACCAGTGACCACTGACCAGTGATACGTGACCAGTGACTTTTGACCAGTGACCAGTGACCAGTGACAGGGTGAGCAGTGACCAGCGACAGTGACAATTGACCAGTGACCAGTGACCAGTGACCAGTGACCAGTGACAAGTGACCAGCGACCAGGGACCAGTGACCTGTGTCCAGTGACCAGTGACCATTGACCTGTGACCAGTGACCAGTGGCAAGTGACCAGCGACCAGTGGCCACTGACCAGTGACAAGTGACCAGTGACTTGTGACCAGTGACCAGTGACCTGCGACTTGTGACCAGTGACCAGTGGCCAGTGACCAGTGACCAGTGACAAGTGACCACTGACCAGTGACCAGTGACCAGTGACCAGTGACAAGTGACCAGTGACTTGTGAGCAGTAACCAGTGACCAGTGACCAGTGACCAGTGACCAGCGACAATGACCATTGACCCGTGACCAGTGACCAGTGACCAGTGACTTGTGACCAGTGACCAGTGACCAGTGACCAGTGACCAGTGACCAGTGACCAGTGACCAGTGACCAGTGACCACTGACAATTGACCTGTGACCAGTGACCAGTGACCAGTGACCACTGACCAGTGACAAGTGACCAGTGACTTTTGACCAGTGACCAGTGACCAGTGACCAGTGACCAGCGACAGTGACCAGTGACCAGTGACCAGTGACCAGCGACAGTGACCATTTACCAGCGACAGTGACCAGTGACATGTGACCAGTGACCAGTGACCAGTGACCACTGACTTGTGGCCAGTGACCAGTGACCAGTGACAAGGGACAGTGACCATTGACCAGCGACAGTGACCATTGACCAGTGACCAGTGACCAGTGGCCAGTGACCATTGACCAGTGGCCAGTGACCAACAAATGTGACCAGTGACCAGTGACCAGTGACCAGTGACCAGTGACAAGTGACCAGTGACCAGTGAACATTGACCTGTGACCAGTGACCAGTGACCAGTGAACAGTGACCAGTGACCAGTGACCAGTGACCAGTGAATAGTGACCAGTGACCAGCGACCAGTGACCAGTGACCAGTGACCAGTGAATAGTGACCAGTGACCAGCGACAGTGACCAGTGACCAGTGACCAGTGACCAGTGACCAGCGACAAGTGACCAGTGACTTGTGACCAGTAACCAGTGACCAGTGACCAGTGACCAGCGACAGTGACCATTGACCTGTGACCAGTGACCAGTGACCAGTGACTTGTGACCAGTGACCAGTGACCAGTGACCAGTGACCAGTGACCAGTGACCAGCGACCAGTGAACAGTGACCCGTGACATGTGACGCGTGACCAGTGACCAGTGACCAGTGACCAGTGACCAGTGACCAGTGACCAGTGTCCAGGGACCAGTGACCAGTGACCATTGACCTGTGACCAGTGACCAGTGACCAGTGACAAGTGACCAGTGACCAGTGAACATTGACCTGTGACCAGTGACCAGTGACCAGTGACCAGTGACCAGTGACCAGTGACCAGTGAATAGTGACCAGTGACCAGCGACAGTGACCATTGACCAGTGACCATTGACCAGTGACCAGTGACCAGCCACAGTGACCAGATACCAGTGACCAGTGACCGGTGACCAGTTACTAGCGACCAGTGAACAGTGACCCGTGACCAGTGACCATAGACCTGTGACCAGTGACCAGTGACCAGTGAGCAGTGACCTGTGACCAGTGAGCAGTGACCATTGACCTGTGACCAGTGACCAGTGACCAGTGACCACTGACCAGTGATAAGTGACCAGTGACTTTTGACCAGTGACCAGTGACCAGTGACCATTGACCAGTGATCAGTGACCAGTGAGCAGTGACCAGCCACAGTGACCAGTGACCAGTGACCAGTGTCCGGTGACCAGTGACTAGCGACCAGTGAACAGTGACCCGTGACATGTGACGCGTGACCATAGACCAGTGACCAGTGACCAGTGACCAGTGACCAGTGTCCAGTGACCAGTGACCAGTGACCATTGACCTGTGACCAGTGACCAGTGACAAGTGACCAGTGACCAGTGACCAGTGACCGGTGACCAGTGACTAGCGACCAGTGAACAGTGACACGTGATATGTGACGCGTGACCAGTGACCAGTGACCAGTGACCAGTGACCAGTGTCCAGTGACCAGTGACCAGTGACCATTGACCTGTGACCAGTGACCAGTGACCAGTGACCAGTGACCAGTGAGCAGTGACCAGTGACCAGTGAACTTTGACCTGTGACCAGTGACCAGTGACCAGTGAATAGTGACCAGTGACCAGTGACCAGCGACAGTGACCATTGACCTGTGACCAGTGACCAGTGACCAGTGACCAGCGACAGTGACCATTGACCAGCGATAGTGACCATTGACCAGTGACCAGTGACCAGTGACCATTGACCAGTGACCAGTGACCAGTGACCAGTGACCAGTGACCACTGACCAGTGATAAGTGACCAGCGACTTTTGACCAGTGACTAGTGTCCAGTGACCAGTGACCAGTGACCAGCGACAGTGACCATTGACCAGCGATAGTGACCATTGACCAGTGACCAGTGACCAGTGACCAGTGACCAGCGATTGTGAACACTGACCAGTGACAAGTGACCAGTGACTTGTGACCATTGACCTGTGACCAGTGACCAGTGACCAGTGACAAGTGACCAGTGACCAGTGAACATTGACCTGTGACCAGTGACCAGTGACCAGTGACCAGTGACCAGTGACCAGTGACCAGTGACCAGTGACCAGTGACCAGTGAATAGTGACCAGTGACCAGCGACCAGTGACCAGTGACCAGTGACCAGTGAATAGTGACCAGTGACCAGCGACAGTGACCAGTGACCAGTGACCAGTGACCAGTGACCAGCGACAAGTGACCAGTGACTTGTGACCAGTAACCAGTGACCAGTGACCAGTGACCAGCGACAGTGACCATTGACCTGTGACCAGTGACCAGTGACCAGTGACTTGTGACCAGTGACCAGTGACCAGTGACCAGTGACCAGTGACCAGCGACCAGTGAACAGTGACCCGTGACATGTGACGCGTGACCAGTGACCAGTGACCAGTGACCAGTGACCAGTGACCAGTGACCAGTGTCCAGGGACCAGTGACCAGTGACCATTGACCTGTGACCAGTGACCAGTGACCAGTGACAAGTGACCAGTGACCAGTGAACATTGACCTGTGACCAGTGACCAGTGACCAGTGACCAGTGACCAGTGACCAGTGACCAGTGAATAGTGACCAGTGACCAGCGACAGTGACCATTGACCAGTGACCATTGACCAGTGACCAGTGACCAGCCACAGTGACCAGATACCAGTGACCAGTGACCGGTGACCAGTTACTAGCGACCAGTGAACAGTGACCCGTGACCAGTGACCATAGACCTGTGACCAGTGACCAGTGACCAGTGAGCAGTGACCTGTGACCAGTGAGCAGTGACCATTGACCTGTGACCAGTGACCAGTGACCAGTGACCACTGACCAGTGATAAGTGACCAGTGACTTTTGACCAGTGACCAGTGACCAGTGACCATTGACCAGTGATCAGTGACCAGTGAGCAGTGACCAGCCACAGTGACCAGTGACCAGTGACCAGTGTCCGGTGACCAGTGACTAGCGACCAGTGAACAGTGACCCGTGACATGTGACGCGTGACCAGTGACCAGTGACCAGTGACCAGTGACCAGTGACCAGTGTCCAGTGACCAGTGACCAGTGACCATTGACCTGTGACCAGTGACCAGTGACCAGTGACCAGTGACCAGTGACCAGTGAATAGTGACCAGTGACCAGTGACCAGCGACAGTGACCATTGACCAGTGACCAGTGACCAGTGACCATTGACCATTGACCAGTGACCAGTGACCAGTGACCAGCCACAGTGACCAGTTACCAGTGACCAGTGACCGGTGACCAGTGACTAGCGACCAGTGAACAGTGACCCGTGACCAGTGACCATTGACCTGTGACCAGTGACCAGTGACCAGTGACCAGTGACCTGTGACCAGTGACCAGTGACAATTGACCTGTGACCAGTGACCAGTGACCAGTGACCAGTGACCACTGACCAGTGATAAGTGACCAGTGACTTTTAACCAGTGACCAGTGTCCAGTGACCAGTGACCAGTGACCAGCGACAGTGACCATTGACCAGCGATAGTGACCATTGACCAGTGACCAGTGACCAGTGACCAGCGATAGTGACCATTGACCAGTGACCAGTGACCATTGACCAGTGACCAGTGACCAGTGACCAGTGACCAGCCACAGTGACCAGTTACCAGTGACCAGTGACCGGTGACCAGTGACTAGCGACCAGTGAACAGTGACCTGTGACCAGTGACCATTGACCTGTGACCAGTGACCAGTGACCAGTGACCAGTGACCTGTGACCAGTGACCAGTGACAATTGACCTGTGACCAGTGACCAGTGACCAGTGACCAGTGACCAGTGACCACTGACCAGTGATAAGTGACCAGTGACTTTTGACCATGACCAGTGTCCAGTGACCAGTGACCAGTGACCAGCGACAGTGACCATTGACCAGTGACCAGTGACCAGTGACCATTGACCAGTGACCAGTGACCAGTGACCAGTGACCAGTGACCAGTGAGCAGTGACCAGTGACCAGTGAACTTTGACCTGTGACCAGTGACCAGTGACCAGTGAATAGTGACCAGTGACCAGTGACCAGCGACAGTGACCATTGACCAGTGACCAGTGACCAGTGACCATTGACCTGTGACCAGTGACCAGTGACCAGTGACCAGTGACATCTGACCAGTGACCAGTGACCACTGACCAGTGATAAGTGACCAGTGACTTTTGACCAGTGACCAGTGACAATTGACCAGTGACCAGTGACCAGTGACCAGTGAGCAGTGACCAGTGACCAGTGAACTTTGACCTGTGACCAGTGACCAGTGACCAGTGAATAGTGACCAGTGACCAGTGACCAGCGACAGTGACCATTGACCAGTGACCAGTGACCAGTGACCATTGACCTGTGACCAGTGACCAGTGACCAGTGACCAGTGACATCTGACCAGTGACCAGTGACCACTGACCAGTGATAAGTGACCAGTGACTTTTGACCAGTGACCAGTGACCAGTGACCATTGACCAGTGACAAGTGACCAGTGACTTGTGACCAGTAACCACTGACCAGTGACCAGTGACCAGTGACCAGCGACAGTGACCATTGACCCGTGACCAGTGACCATTGACCTGTGACCAGTGACCAGTGACCAGTGACCACTGACCAGTGATACGTGACCAGTGACTTTTGACCAGTGACCAGTGACCAGTGACAGGGTGAGCAGTGACCAGCGACAGTGACAATTGACCAGTGACCAGTGACCAGTGACCAGTGACCAGTGACAAGTGACCAGCGACCAGTGACCAGTGACCTGTGTCCAGTGACCAGTGACCATTGACCTGTGACCAGTGACCAGTGGCAAGTGACCAGCGACCAGTGGCCACTGACCAGTGACAAGTGACCAGTGACTTGTGACCAGTGACCAGTGACCTGCGACTTGTGACCAGTGACCAGTGGCCAGTGACCAGTGACCAGTGACAAGTGACCACTGACCAGTGACCAGTGACCAGTGACCAGTGACAAGTGACCAGTGACTTGTGAGCAGTAACCAGTGACCAGTGACCAGTGACCAGTGACCAGCGACAATGACCATTGACCCGTGACCAGTGACCAGTGACCAGTGACTTGTGACCAGTGACCAGTGACCAGTGACCAGTGACCAGTGACCAGTGACCAGTGACCAGTGACCAGTGACCACTGACAATTGACCTGTGACCAGTGACCAGTGACCAGTGACCACTGACCAGTGACAAGTGACCAGTGACTTTTGACCAGTGACCAGTGACCAGTGACCAGTGACCAGCAACAGTGACCAGTGACCAGTGACCAGTGACCAGCGACAGTGACCATTTACCAGCGACAGTGACCAGTGACATGTGACCAGTGACCAGTGACCAGTGACCACTGACTTGTGGCCAGTGACCAGTGACCAGTGACAAGGGACAGTGACCATTGACCAGCGACAGTGACCATTGACCAGTGACCAGTGACCAGTGGCCAGTGACCATTGACCAGTGGCCAGTGACCAACAAATGTGACCAGTGACCAGTGACCAGTGACCAGTGACAAGTGACCAGCGACCAGTGACCAGTGACCTGTGTCCAGTGACCAGTGACCATTGACCTGTGACCAGTGACCAGTGGCAAGTGACCAGCGACCAGTGGCCACTGACCAGTGACAAGTGACCAGTGACTTGTGACCAGTGACCAGTGACCTGCGACTTGTGACCAGTGACCAGTGGCCAGTGACCAGTGACCAGTGACAAGTGACCACTGACCAGTGACCAGTGACCAGTGACCAGTGACAAGTGACCAGTGACTTGTGAGCAGTAACCAGTGACCAGTGACCAGTGACCAGTGACCAGCGACAATGACCATTGACCCGTGACCAGTGACCAGTGACCAGTGACTTGTGACCAGTGACCAGTGACCAGTGACCAGTGACCAGTGACCAGTGACCAGTGACCAGTGACCAGTGACCACTGACAATTGACCTGTGACCAGTGACCAGTGACCAGTGACCACTGACCAGTGACAAGTGACCAGTGACTTTTGACCAGTGACCAGTGACCAGTGACCAGTGACCAGCGACAGTGACCAGTGACCAGTGACCAGTGACCAGCGACAGTGACCATTTACCAGCGACAGTGACCAGTGACATGTGACCAGTGACCAGTGACCAGTGACCACTGACTTGTGGCCAGTGACCAGTGACCAGTGACAAGGGACAGTGACCATTGACCAGCGACAGTGACCATTGACCAGTGACCAGTGACCAGTGGCCAGTGACCATTGACCAGTGGCCAGTGACCAACAAATGTGACCAGTGACCAGTGACCAGTGACCAGTGACCAGTGACCAGCGACCAGTGACAGTGACCATTGACCCGTGACCAGTGACCAGTGACCAGTGACCAGTGACTTGTGACTAGTGACCAGTGACCAGTGACCAGTAACCAGTGACCAGTGACAATTGACCTGTGACCAGTGACCAGTGACCAGTGACCAGTGACCAGCCACAGTGACCAGTGACCAGTGACCAGTGACCGGTGACCAGTGACTAGCGACCAGTGAACAGTGACACGTGATATGTGACGCGTGACCAGTGACCAGTGACCAGTGACCAGTGACCAGCGACAGTGACCATTGACCAGCGATAGTGACCATTGACCAGTGACCAGTGACCAGTGACCATTGACCTGTGACCAGTGACCAGTGACCAGTGACCAGTGACCAGTGGCCAGCGACCAGTGAACAGTGACCCGTGACATGTGACGCGTGACTACTGACCAGTGACCAGTGACCAGTGACCAGTGACCAGTGTCCAGTGACCAGTGACCAGTGACCATTGACCTGTGACCAGTGACTAGTGACCAGTGACAAGTGACCAGTGACCAGTGAACATTGACCTGTGACCAGTGACCAGTGACCAGTGACCAGTGACCAGTGACCAGTGACCAGTGAATAGTGACCAGTGACCAGCGGCAGTGACCATTGACCAGTGACCAGTGACCAGTGACCATTGACCAGTGACCAGTGACCAGCCACAGTGACCAGATACCAGTGACCAGTGACCGGTGACCAGTGACTAGCGACCAGTGAACAGTGACCCGTGACCAGTGACCATTGACCTGTGACCAGTGACCAGTGACCAGTGACCAGTGACCTGTGACCAGTGACCAGTGACCATTGACCTGTGACCAGTGACCAGTGGCCAGTGACCACTGACCAGTGATAAGTGACCAGTGACTTTTGACCAGTGACCAGTGACCAGTGACCATTGACCAGTGACCAGTGACCTGTGACCAGTGACCAGCCACAGTGACCAGTGACCAGTGACCAGTGTCCGGTAACCAGTGACTAGCGACCAGTGAACAGTGACCCGTGACATGTGACGCGTGACCAGTGACCAGTGACCAGTGACCAGTAACCAGTGACCAGTGTCCAGTGACCAGTGACCAGTGACCATTGACCTGTGACCAGTGACAAGTGACCAGTGACCAGTGACCAGTGTCCAGTGACCAGTGACCAGTGAATAGTGACCAGTGACCAGTGACCAGCGACAGTGACCATTGACCAGTGACCAGTGACCAGTGACCATTGACCAGTGACCAGTGACCAGTGACCAGTGACCAGCCACAGTGACCAGTTACCAGTGACCAGTGACCGGTGACCAGTGACTAGCGACCAGTGAACTGTGACCCGTGACCAGTGACCATTGACCTGTGACCAGTGACCAGTGACCAGTGACCAGTGTCCAGTGACCAGTGACCAGTGACCATTGACCTGTGACCAGTGACCAGTGACCAGTGACCAGTGACCAGTGAATAGTGACCAGTGACCAGTGACCAGCGACAGTGACCATTGACCAGTGACCAGTGACCAGTGACCATTGACCAGTGACCATTGACCAGTGACCAGTGACCAGCCACAGTGACCAGATACCAGTGACCAGTGACCGGTGACCAGTGACTAGCGACCAGTGAACAGTGACCCGTGACCAGTGACCATTGACCTGTGACCAGTGACCAGTGACCAGTGACCAGTGACCTGTGACCAGTGACCAGTGACCATTGACCTGTGACCAGTGACCAGTGGCCAGTGACCACTGACCAGTGATAAGTGACCAGTGACTTTTGACCAGTGACCAGTGACCAGTGACCATTGACCAGTGACCAGTGACCTGTGACCAGTGACCAGCCACAGTGACCAGTGACCAGTGACCAGTGTCCGGTAACCAGTGACTAGCGACCAGTGAACAGTGACCCGTGACATGTGACGCGTGACCAGTGACCAGTGACCAGTGACCAGTGTCCAGTGACCAGTGACCAGTGACCATTGACCTGTGAACAGTGACCCGTGACCAGTGACCATTGAACTGTGACCAGTGACCAGTGACCAGTGACCAGTGACCTGTGACCAGTGACCAGTGACAATTGACCTGTGACCAGTGACCAGTGACCATTGACCAATGACCAGTGACCAGTGACCAGCGATAGTGACCATTTTCCAGTGACCAGTGACCAGTGACCATTGACCAGTGACCAGTGACCAGTGACCAGCCACAGTGACCAGTTACCAGTGACCAGTGACCGGTGACCAGTGACTAGCGACCAGTGAACAGTGACCCGTGACCAGTGACCATTGAACTGTGACCAGTGACCAGTGACCAGTGACCCGTGACCTGTGACCAGTGACCAGTGACAATTGACCTGTGACCAGTGACCAGTGACCAGTGACCAGTGACCAGTGACCACTGACCAGTGATAAGTGACCAGTGACTTTTGACCAGTGACCAGTGTCCAGTGACCAGTGACCAGTGACCAGCGACAGTGACCATTGACCAGTGACCAGTGACCAGTGACCATTGACCAGTGACCAGTGACCAGTGACCAGTGACCAGTGAGCAGTGACCAGTGACCAGTGAACTTTGACCTGTGACCAGTGACCAGTGACCAGTGAATAGTGACCAGTGACCAGTGACCAGCGACAGTGACCATTGACCAGCGATAGTGACCATTGACCAGTGACCAGTGACCAGTGACCAGCGATAGTGAACACTGACCAGTGACAAGTGACCAGTGACTTGTGACCAGTGACCAGTGACCTGTGTCTTGTGACCAGTGACCAGTGGCCAGTGACCAATGACCAGTGAAAAGTGACCAGTGACCAGTGACCAGTGACCAGTGATAAGTGACCAGTGACTTTTGACCAGTGACCAGTGACCAGTGACCATTGACCAGTGACCAGTGACCAGTGACTTGTGACCAGTAACCACTGACCAGTGACCAGTGACCAGTGACCAGCGACAGTGACCATTGACCAGCGATAGTGACCATTGACCAGTGACCAGTGACCAGTGACCATTGACCTGTGACCAGTGACCAGTGACCAGTGACCAGTGGCCAGCGACCAGTGAACAGTGACCCGTGACATGTGACGCGTGACCAGTGACCAGTGACCAGTGACCAGTGACCAGTGACCAGTGTCCAGTGACCAGTGACCAGTGACCATTGACCTGTGACCAGTGACCAGTGACCAGTGACAAGTGACCAGTGACCAGTGAACATTGACCTGTGACCAGTGACCAGTGACCAGTGACCAGTGACCAGTGACCAGTGACCAGTGACCAGTGAATAGTGACCAGTGACCAGCGGCAGTGACCATTGACCTGTGACCAGTGACCAGTGACCATTGACCAGTGACCAGTGACCAGCCACAGTGACCAGATACCAGTGACCAGTGACCGGTGACCAGTGACTAGCGACCAGTGAACAGTGACCCGTGACCAGTGACCATTGACCTGTGACCAGTGACCAGTGACCAGTGACCAGTGACCTGTGACCAGTGACCAGTGACCATTGACCTGTGACCAGTGACCAGTGGCCAGTGACCACTGACCAGTGATAAGTGACCAGTGACTTTTGACCAGTGACCAGTGACCAGTGACCATTGACCAGTGACCAGTGACCTGTGACCAGTGACCAGCCACAGTGACCAGTGACCAGTGACCAGTGTCCGGTAACCAGTGACTAGCGACCAGTGAACAGTGACCCGTGACATGTGACGCGTGACCAGTGACCAGTGACCAGTGACCAGTGTCCAGTGACCAGTGACCAGTGACCATTGACCTGTGACCAGTGACCAGTGACCAGTGACCAGTGACCAGTGACCAGTGACCAGTGACCAGTGAATAGTGACCAGTGACCAGTGACCAGCGACAGTGACCATTGACCAGTGACCAGTGACCAGTGACCATTGACCAGTGACCAGTGACCAGTGACAAGTGACCAGCCACAGTGACCAGTTACCAGTGACCAGTGACCGGTGACCAGTGACTAGCGACCAGTGAACTGTGACCCGTGACCAGTGACCATTGACCTGTGACCAGTGACCAGTGACCAGTGACCAGTGTCCAGTCACCAGTGACCAGTGACCATTGACCTGTGACCAGTGACCAGTGACCAGTGACCAGTGACCAGTGAATAGTGACCAGTGACCAGTGACCAGCGACAGTGACCATTGACCAGTGACCAGTGACCAGTGACCATTGACCAGTGACCAGTGACCAGTGACCAGTGACCAGCCACAGTGACCAGTTACCAGTGACCAGTGACCGGTGACCAGTGACTAGCGACCAGTGAACTGTGACCCGTGACCAGTGACCATTGACCTGTGACCAGTGACCAGTGACCAGTGACCAGTAACCTGTGACCAGTGACCAGTGACAATTGACCTGTGACCAGTGACCAGTGACCAGTGACCACTGACCAGTGATAAGTGACCAGTGACTTTTGACCAGTGACCAGTGTCCAGTGACCAGTGACCAGTGACCAGCGACAGTGACCATTGACCAGCGATAGTGACCATTGACCAATGACCAGTGACCAGTGACCTGTGACCAGTGACCAGTGACAATTGACCTGTGACCAGTGACCAGTGACCATTGACCAATGACCAGTGACCAGTGACCAGCGATAGTGACCATTTTCCAGTGACCAGTGACCAGTGACCATTGACCAGTGACCAGTGACCAGTGACCAGTGACCAGCCACAGTGACCAGTTACCAGTGACCAGTGACCGGTGACCAGTGAGTAGCGACCAGTGAACAGTGACCCGTGACCAGTGACCATTGAACTGTGACCAGTGACCAGTGACCAGTGACCAGTGACCTGTGACCAGTGACCAGTGACAATTGACCTGTGACCAGTGACCAGTGACCAGTGACCAGTGACCAGTGACCACTGACCAGTGATAAGTGACCAGTGACTTTTGACCAGTGACCAGTGTCCAGTGACCAGTGACCAGTGACCAGCGACAGTGACCATTGACCAGTGACCAGTGACCAGTGACCATTGACCAGTGACCAGTGACCAGTGAGCAGTGACCAGTGACCAGTGAACTTTGACCTGTGACCAGTGACCAGTGACCAGTGAATAGTGACCAGTGACCAGTGACCAGCGACAGTGACCATTGACCAGCGATAGTGACCATTGACCAGTGACCAGCGATAGTGAACACTGACCAGTGACAAGTGACCAGTGACTTGTGACCAGTGACCAGTGACCTGTGTCTTGTGACCAGTGACCAGTGGCCAGTGACCAATGACCAGTGAAAAGTGACCAGTGACCAGTGACCAGTGACCAGTGATAAGTGACCAGTGACTTTTGACCAGTGACCAGTGACCAGTGACCATTGACCAGTGACCAGTGACCAGTGACTTGTGACCAGTAACCACTGACCAGTGACCAGTGACCAGTGACCAGCGACAGTGACCATTGACCAGCGATAGTGACCATTGACCAGTGACCAGTGACCAGTGACCATTGACCTGTGACCAGTGACCAGTGACCAGTGACCAGTGACCAGTGGCCAGCGACCAGTGAACAGTGACCCGTGACATGTGACGCGTGACCAGTGACCAGTGACCAGTGACCAGTGACCAGTGACCAGTGTCCAGTGACCAGTGACCAGTGACCATTGACCTGTGACCAGTGACCAGTGACCAGTGACAAGTGACCAGTGACCAGTGAACATTGACCTGTGACCAGTGACCAGTGACCAGTGACCAGTGACCAGTGACCAGTGACCTGTGACCAGTGAATAGTGACCAGTGACCAGCGGCAGTGACCATTGACCAGTGACCAGTGACCAGTGACCATTGACCAGTGACCAGTGACCAGCCACAGTGACCAGATACCAGTGACCAGTGACCGGTGACCAGTTACTAGCGACCAGTGAACAGTGACCCGTGACCAGTGACCATTGACCTGTGACCAGTGACCAGTGACCAGTGACCAGTGACCTGTGACCAGTGAGCAGTGACCATTGACCTGTGACCAGTGACCAGTGACCAGTGACCACTGACCAGTGATAAGTGACCAGTGACTTTTGACCAGTGACCAGTGACCAGTGACCATTGACCAGTGACCAGTGACCAGTGAGCAGTGACCAGCCACAGTGACCAGTGACCAGTGACCAGTGTCCGGTGACCAGTGACTAGCGACCAGTGAACAGTGACCCGTGACATGTGACGCGTGACCAGTGACCAGTGACCAGTGACCAGTGTCCAGTGACCAGTGACCAGTGACCATTGACCTGTGACCAGTGACCAGTGACCAGTGACCAGTGACCAGTGACCAGTGAATAGTGACCAGTGACCAGTGACCAGCGACAGTGACCATTGACCAGTGACCAGTGACCAGTGACCATTGACCAGTGACCAGTGACCAGTGACCAGTGACCAGCCACAGTGACCAGTTACCAGTGACCACTGACCGGTGACCAGTGACTAGCGACCAGTGAACAGTGACCCGTGACCAGTGACCATTGACCTGTGACCAGTGACCAGTGACCAGTGACCAGTGACCTGTGACCAGTGACCAGTGACAATTGACCTGTGACCAGTGACCAGTGACCAGTGACCAGTGACCACTGACCAGTGATAAGTGACCAGTGACTTTTGACCAGTGACCAGTGTCCAGTGACCAGTGACCAGTGACCAGCGACAGTGACCATTGACCAGCGATATTGACCATTGACCAGTGACCAATGACCAGTGACCAGCGATAGTGACCATTGACCAGTGACCAGTGACCAGTGACCATTGACCAATGACCAGTGACCAGTGACCAGTGACCAGCCACAGTGACCAGTTACCAGTGACCAGTGACCGGTGACCAGTGACTAGCGACCAGTGAACAGTGACCCGTGACCAGTGACCATTGAACTGTGACCAGTGACCAGTGACCAGTGACCTGTGACCAGTGACCAGTGACAATTGACCTGTGACCAGTGACCAGTGACCAGTGACCACTGACCAGTGATAAATGACCAGTGACTTTTGACCAGTGACCAGTGTCCAGTGACCAGTGACCAGTGACCAGCGACAGTGACCATTGACCAGTGACCAGTGACCAGTGACCATTGACCAGTGACCAGTGACCAGTGACCAGTGACCAGTGAGCAGTGACCAGTGACCAGTGAACTTTGACCTGTGACCAGTGACCAGTGACCAGTGAATAGTGACCAGTGACCAGTGACCAGCGACAGTGACCATTGACCAGCGATAGTGACCATTGACCAGTGACCAGTGACCAGTGACCAGCGATAGTGAACACTGACCAGTGACAAGTGACCAGTGACTTGTGACCAGTGACCAGTGACCTGTGTCTTGTGACCAGTGACCAGTGGCCAGTGACCAATGACCAGTGAAAAGTGACCAGTGACCAGTGACCAGTGACCAGTGACTTTTGACCACTGACCAGTGACCAGTGACCATTGACCAGTGACCAGTGACCAGTGACTTGTGACCAGTAACCACTGACCAGTGACCAGTGACCAGTGACCAGCGACAGTGACCATTGACCAGCGATAGTGACCATTGACCAGTGACCAGTGACCAGTGACCATTGACCTGTGACCAGTGACCAGTGACCAGTGACCAGTGACCAGTGGCCAGCGACCAGTGAACAGTGACCCGTGACATGTGACGCGTGACCAGTGACCAGTGACCAGTGACCAGTGACCAGTGACCAGTGTCCAGTGACCAGTGACCAGTGACCATTGACCTGTGACCAGTGACCAGTGACCAGTGACAAGTGACCAGTGACCAGTGAACATTGACCTGTGACCAGTGACCAGTGACCAGTGACCAGTGACCAGTGACCAGTGACCTGTGACCAGTGAATAGTGACCAGTGACCAGCGGCAGTGACCATTGACCAGTGACCAGTGACCAGTGACCATTGACCAGTGACCAGTGACCAGCCACAGTGACCAGATACCAGTGACCAGTGACCGGTGACCAGTTACTAGCGACCAGTGAACAGTGACCCGTGACCAGTGACCATTGACCTGTGACCAGTGACCAGTGACCAGTGACCAGTGACCTGTGACCAGTGAGCAGTGACCATTGACCTGTGACCAGTGACCAGTGACCAGTGACCACTGACCAGTGATAAGTGACCAGTGACTTTTGACCAGTGACCAGTGACCAGTGACCATTGACCAGTGACCAGTGACCAGTGAGCAGTGACCAGCCACAGTGACCAGTGACCAGTGACCAGTGTCCGGTGACCAGTGACTAGCGACCAGTGAACAGTGACCCGTGACATGTGACGCGTGACCAGTGACCAGTGACCAGTGACCAGTGACCAGTGACCAGTGTCCAGTGACCAGTGACCAGTGACCATTGACCTGTGACCAGTGACCAGTGACCAGTGACCAGTGACCAGTGAATAGTGACCAGTGACCAGTGACCAGCGACAGTGACCATTGACCAGTGACCAGTGACCAGTGACCATTGACCAGTGACCAGTGACCAGTGACCAGTGACCAGCCACAGAGACCAGTTACCAGTGACCAGTGACCGGTGACCAGTGACTAGCGACCAGTGAACAGTGACCCGTGACCAGTGACCATTGACCTGTGACCAGTGACCAGTGACCAGTGACCAGTGACCTGTGACCAGTGACCAGTGACAATTGACCTGTGACCAGTGACCAGTGACCAGTGACCAGTGACCACTGACCAGTGATAAGTGACCTGTGACTTTTGACCAGTGACCAGTGTCCAGTGACCAGTGACCAGTGACCAGCGACAGTGACCATTGACCAGCGATAGTGACCATTGACCAGTGACCAGTGACCAGTGACCAGCGATAGTGACCATTGACCAGTGACCAGTGACCAGTGACCATTGACCAGTGACAAGTGACCAGTGACCAGTGACCAGCCACAGTGACCAGTTACCAGTGACCAGTGACAGGTGACCAGTGACTAGCGACCAGTGAACAGTGACCTGTGACCAGTGACCATTGACCTGTGACCAGTGACCAGTGACCAGTGACCAGTGACCTGTGACCAGTGACCAGTGACAATTGACCTGTGACCAGTGACCAGTGACCAGTGACCAGTGACCAGTGACCAGTGACCACTGACCAGTGATAAGTGACCAGTGACTTTTGACCATGACCAGTGTCCAGTGACCAGTGACCAGTGACCAGCGACAGTGACCATTGACCAGTGACCAGTGACCAGTGACCATTGACCAGTGACCAGTGACCAGTGACCAGTGACCAGTGACCAGTGAGCAGTGACCAGTGACCAGTGAACTTTGACCTGTGACCAGTGACCAGTGACCAGTGAATAGTGACCAGTGACCAGTGACCAGCGACAGTGACCATTGACCAGTGACCAGTGACCAGTGACCATTGACCTGTGACCAGTGACCCGTGACCAGTGACCAGTGACATGTGACCAGTGACCAGTGACCACTGACCAGTGATAAGTGACCAGTGACTTTTGACCAGTGACCAGTGACCAGTGACCATTGACCAGTGACCAGTGAGCAGTGACCATTGACCTGTGACCAGTGACCAGTGACCAGTGACCAGTGACCAGTGACCAGTGACCTGTGACCAGTGAATAGTGACCAGTGACCAGCGGCAGTGACCATTGACCAGTGACCAGTGACCAGTGACCATTGACCAGTGACCAGTGACCAGCCACAGTGACCAGATACCAGTGACCAGTGACCGGTGACCAGTTACTAGCGACCAGTGAACAGTGACCCGTGACCAGTGACCATTGACCTGTGACCAGTGACCAGTGACCAGTGACCAGTGACCTGTGACCAGTGAGCAGTGACCATTGACCTGTGACCAGTGACCAGTGACCAGTGACCACTGACCAGTGATAAGTGACCAGTGACTTTTGACCAGTGACCAGTGACCAGTGACCATTGACCAGTGACCAGTGACCAGTGAGCAGTGACCAGCCACAGTGACCAGTGACCAGTGACCAGTGTCCGGTGACCAGTGACTAGCGACCAGTGAACAGTGACCCGTGACATGTGACGCGTGACCAGTGACCAGTGACCAGTGACCAGTGTCCAGTGACCAGTGACCAGTGACCATTGACCTGTGACCAGTGACCAGTGACCAGTGACCAGTGACCAGTGACCAGTGAATAGTGACCAGTGACCAGTGACCAGCGACAGTGACCATTGACCAGTGACCAGTGACCAGTGACCATTGACCAGTGACCAGTGACCAGTGACCAGTGACCAGCCACAGTGACCAGTTACCAGTGACCACTGACCGGTGACCAGTGACTAGCGACCAGTGAACAGTGACCCGTGACCAGTGACCATTGACCTGTGACCAGTGACCAGTGACCAGTGACCAGTGACCTGTGACCAGTGACCAGTGACAATTGACCTGTGACCAGTGACCAGTGACCAGTGACCAGTGACCACTGACCAGTGATAAGTGACCAGTGACTTTTGACCAGTGACCAGTGTCCAGTGACCAGTGACCAGTGACCAGCGACAGTGACCATTGACCAGCGATATTGACCATTGACCAGTGACCAATGACCAGTGACCAGCGATAGTGACCATTGACCAGTGACCAGTGACCAGTGACCATTGACCAATGACCAGTGACCAGTGACCAGTGACCAGCCACAGTGACCAGTTACCAGTGACCAGTGACCGGTGACCAGTGACTAGCGACCAGTGAACAGTGACCCGTGACCAGTGACCATTGAACTGTGACCAGTGACCAGTGACCAGTGACCTGTGACCAGTGACCAGTGACAATTGACCTGTGACCAGTGACCAGTGACCAGTGACCACTGACCAGTGATAAATGACCAGTGACTTTTGACCAGTGACCAGTGTCCAGTGACCAGTGACCAGTGACCAGCGACAGTGACCATTGACCAGTGACCAGTGACCAGTGACCATTGACCAGTGACCAGTGACCAGTGACCAGTGACCAGTGAGCAGTGACCAGTGACCAGTGAACTTTGACCTGTGACCAGTGACCAGTGACCAGTGAATAGTGACCAGTGACCAGTGACCAGCGACAGTGACCATTGACCAGCGATAGTGACCATTGACCAGTGACCAGTGACCAGTGACCAGCGATAGTGAACACTGACCAGTGACAAGTGACCAGTGACTTGTGACCAGTGACCAGTGACCTGTGTCTTGTGACCAGTGACCAGTGGCCAGTGACCAATGACCAGTGAAAAGTGACCAGTGACCAGTGACCAGTGACCAGTGACTTTTGACCACTGACCAGTGACCAGTGACCATTGACCAGTGACCAGTGACCAGTGACTTGTGACCAGTAACCACTGACCAGTGACCAGTGACCAGTGACCAGCGACAGTGACCATTGACCAGCGATAGTGACCATTGACCAGTGACCAGTGACCAGTGACCATTGACCTGTGACCAGTGACCAGTGACCAGTGACCAGTGACCAGTGGCCAGCGACCAGTGAACAGTGACCCGTGACATGTGACGCGTGACCAGTGACCAGTGACCAGTGACCAGTGACCAGTGACCAGTGTCCAGTGACCAGTGACCAGTGACCATTGACCTGTGACCAGTGACCAGTGACCAGTGACAAGTGACCAGTGACCAGTGAACATTGACCTGTGACCAGTGACCAGTGACCAGTGACCAGTGACCAGTGACCAGTGACCTGTGACCAGTGAATAGTGACCAGTGACCAGCGGCAGTGACCATTGACCAGTGACCAGTGACCAGTGACCATTGACCAGTGACCAGTGACCAGCCACAGTGACCAGATACCAGTGACCAGTGACCGGTGACCAGTTACTAGCGACCAGTGAACAGTGACCCGTGACCAGTGACCATTGACCTGTGACCAGTGACCAGTGACCAGTGACCAGTGACCTGTGACCAGTGAGCAGTGACCATTGACCTGTGACCAGTGACCAGTGACCAGTGACCACTGACCAGTGATAAGTGACCAGTGACTTTTGACCAGTGACCAGTGACCAGTGACCATTGACCAGTGACCAGTGACCAGTGAGCAGTGACCAGCCACAGTGACCAGTGACCAGTGACCAGTGTCCGGTGACCAGTGACTAGCGACCAGTGAACAGTGACCCGTGACATGTGACGCGTGACCAGTGACCAGTGACCAGTGACCAGTGACCAGTGACCAGTGTCCAGTGACCAGTGACCAGTGACCATTGACCTGTGACCAGTGACCAGTGACCAGTGACCAGTGACCAGTGAATAGTGACCAGTGACCAGTGACCAGCGACAGTGACCATTGACCAGTGACCAGTGACCAGTGACCATTGACCAGTGACCAGTGACCAGTGACCAGTGACCAGCCACAGAGACCAGTTACCAGTGACCAGTGACCGGTGACCAGTGACTAGCGACCAGTGAACAGTGACCCGTGACCAGTGACCATTGACCTGTGACCAGTGACCAGTGACCAGTGACCAGTGACCTGTGACCAGTGACCAGTGACAATTGACCTGTGACCAGTGACCAGTGACCAGTGACCAGTGACCACTGACCAGTGATAAGTGACCTGTGACTTTTGACCAGTGACCAGTGTCCAGTGACCAGTGACCAGTGACCAGCGACAGTGACCATTGACCAGCGATAGTGACCATTGACCAGTGACCAGTGACCAGTGACCAGCGATAGTGACCATTGACCAGTGACCAGTGACCAGTGACCATTGACCAGTGACAAGTGACCAGTGACCAGTGACCAGCCACAGTGACCAGTTACCAGTGACCAGTGACAGGTGACCAGTGACTAGCGACCAGTGAACAGTGACCTGTGACCAGTGACCATTGACCTGTGACCAGTGACCAGTGACCAGTGACCAGTGACCTGTGACCAGTGACCAGTGACAATTGACCTGTGACCAGTGACCAGTGACCAGTGACCAGTGACCAGTGACCAGTGACCACTGACCAGTGATAAGTGACCAGTGACTTTTGACCATGACCAGTGTCCAGTGACCAGTGACCAGTGACCAGCGACAGTGACCATTGACCAGTGACCAGTGACCAGTGACCATTGACCAGTGACCAGTGACCAGTGACCAGTGACCAGTGACCAGTGAGCAGTGACCAGTGACCAGTGAACTTTGACCTGTGACCAGTGACCAGTGACCAGTGAATAGTGACCAGTGACCAGTGACCAGCGACAGTGACCATTGACCAGTGACCAGTGACCAGTGACCATTGACCTGTGACCAGTGACCCGTGACCAGTGACCAGTGACATGTGACCAGTGACCAGTGACCACTGACCAGTGATAAGTGACCAGTGACTTTTGACCAGTGACCAGTGACCAGTGACCATTGACCAGTGACCAGTGACCAGTGACTTGTGACCAGTAACCACTGACCAGTGACCAGCGACAGTGACCATTGACCCGTGACCAGTGACCATTGACCTGTGACCAGTGACCAGTGACCAGTGACCATGACCAGTGTCCAGTGACCAGTGACCAGTGACCAGCGACAGTGACCATTGACCAGTGACCAGTGACCAGTGACCATTGACCAGTGACCAGTGACCAGTGACCAGTGACCAGTGACCAGTGAGCAGTGACCAGTGACCAGTGAATTTTGACCTGTGACCAGTGACCAGTGACCAGTGAATAGTGACCAGTGACCAGTGACCAGCGACAGTGACCATTGACCAGTGACCAGTGACCAGTGACCATTGACCTGTGACCAGTGACCAGTGACCAGTGACCAGTGACATCTGACCAGTGACCAGTGACCACTGACCAGTGATAAGTGACCAGTGACTTTTGACCAGTGACCAGTGACCAGTGACCATTGACCAGTGACCAGTGACCAGTGACTTGTGACCAGTAACCACTGACCAGTGACCAGTGACCAGTGACCAGCGACAGTGACCATTGACCCGTGACCAGTGACCATTGACCTGTGACCAGTGACCAGTGACCAGTGACCACTGACCAGTGATACGTGACCAGTGACTTTTGACCAGTGACCAGTGACCAGTGACAGGGTGAGCAGTGACCAGCGACAGTGACAATTGACCAGTGACCAGTGACCAGTGACCAGTGACCAGTGACAAGTGACCAGCGACCAGTGACCAGTGACCTGTGTCCAGTGACCAGTGACCATTGACCTGTGACCAGTGACCAGTGGCAAGTGACCAGCGACCAGTGGCCACTGACCAGTGACAAGTGACCAGTGACTTGTGACCAGTGACCAGTGACCTGCGACTTGTGACCAGTGACCAGTGGCCAGTGACCAGTGACCAGTGACAAGTGACCACTGACCAGTGACCAGTGACCAGTGACCAGTGACAAGTGACCAGTGACTTGTGAGCAGTAACCAGTGACCAGTGACCAGTGACCAGTGACCAGCGACAATGACCATTGACCCGTGACCAGTGACCAGTGACCAGTGACTTGTGACCAGTGACCAGTGACCAGTGATCAGTGACCAGTGACCAGTGACCAGTGACCAGTGACCAGTGACCACTGACAATTGACCTGTGACCAGTGACCAGTGACCAGTGACCACTGACCAGTGACAAGTGACCAGTGACTTTTGACCAGTGACCAGTGACCAGTGACCAGTGACCAGCGACAGTGACCAGTGACCAGTGACCAGTGACCAGCGACAGTGACCATTTACCAGCGACAGTGACCAGTGACATGTGACCAGTGACCAGTGACCAGTGACCACTGACTTGTGGCCAGTGACCAGTGACCAGTGACAAGCGACAGTGACCATTGACCAGCGACAGTGACCATTGACCAGTGACCAGTGACCAGTGGCCAGTGACCATTGACCAGTGGCCAGTGACCAACAAATGTGACCAGTGACCAGTGACCAGTGACCAGTGACCAGTGACCAGCGACCAGTGACAGTGACCATTGACCCGTGACCAGTGACCAGTGACCAGTGACCAGTGACTTGTGACTAGTGACCAGTGACCAGTGACCAGTAACCAGTGACCAGTGACAATTGACCTGTGACCAGTGACCAGTGACCAGTGACCAGTGACCAGCCACAGTGACCAGTGACCAGTGACCAGTGTCCAGTGACCAGTGACCAGTGACCATTGACCTGTGACCAGTGACCAGTGACCAGTGACCAGTGACCAGTGACCAGTGAATAGTGACCAGTGACCAGTGACCAGCGACAGTGACCATTGACCAGTGACCAGTGACCAGTGACCATTGACCAGTGACCAGTGACCAGTGACCAGTGACCAGCCACAGTGACCAGTTACCAGTGACCAGTGACCGGTGACCAGTGACTAGCGACCAGTGAACTGTGACCCGTGACCAGTGACCATTGACCTGTGACCAGTGACCAGTGACCAGTGACCAGTAACCTGTGACCAGTGACCAGTGACAATTGACCTGTGACCAGTGACCAGTGACCAGTGACCAGTGACCACTGACCAGTGATAAGTGACCAGTGACTTTTGACCAGTGACCAGTGTCCAGTGACCAGTGACCAGTGACCAGCGACAGTGACCATTGACCAGCGATAGTGACCATTGACCAATGACCAGTGACCAGTGACCAGCGATAGTGACCATTTTCCTGTGACCAGTGACCAGTGACCATTGACCAGAGACCAGTGACCAGTGACCAGTGACCAGCCACAGTGACCAGTTACCAGTGACCAGTGACCGGTGACCAGTGACTAGCGACCTGTGAACAGTGACCCGTGACCAGTGACCATTGAACTGTGACCAGTGACCAGTGACCAGTGACCAGTGACCTGTGACCAGTGACCAGTGACAATTGACCTGTGACCAGTGACCAGTGACCAGTGACCGGTGACCAGTGACTAGCGACCAGTGAACAGTGACCCGTGACCAGTGACCAGTGACCAGTGACTTGTGACCAGTGACCAGTGACCAGTGACCAGTGACCAGTGACCAGTGACCAGTGACCAGTGACCAGTGACCACTGACAATTGACCTGTGACCAGTGACCAGTGACCAGTGACCACTGACCAGTGACAAGTGACCAGTGACTTTTGACCAGTGACCAGTGACCAGTGACCAGTGACCAGTGACCAGCGACAGTGACCAGTGACCAGTGACCAGTGACCAGCGACAGTGACCATTTACCAGCGACAGTGACCAGTGACATGTGACCAGTGACCAGTGACCAGTGACCACTGACTTGTGGCCAGTGACCAGTGACCAGTGACAAGCGACAGTGACCATTGACCAGCGACAGTGACCATTGACCAGTGACCAGTGACCAGTGGCCAGTGACCATTGACCAGTGGCCAGTGACCAACAAATGTGACCAGTGACCAGTGACCAGTGACCAGTGACCAGTGACCAGCGACCAGTGACAGTGACCATTGACCCGTGACCAGTGACCAGTGACCAGTGACCAGTGACTTGTGACTAGTGACCAGTGACCAGTGACCAGTAACCAGTGACCAGTGACAATTGACCTGTGACCAGTGACCAGTGACCAGTGACCAGTGACCAGCCACAGTGACCAGTGACCAGTGACCAGTGACCGGTGACCAGTGACTAGCGACCAGTGAACAGTGACACGTGATATGTGACGCGTGACCAGTGACCAGTGACCAGTGACCAGTGTCCAGTGACCAGTGACCAGTGACCATTGATCTGTGACCAGTGACCAGTGACCAGTGACCAGTGAGCAGTGACCAGTGACCAGTGACCAGTGAACTTTGACCTGTGACCAGTGACCAGTGACCAGTGAATAGTGACCAGTGACCAGTGACCAGCGACATTGACCATTGACCAGCGATAGTGACCATTGACCAGTGACCAGTGACCAGTGACCAGCGATAGTGAACACTGACCAGTGACAAGTGACCAGTGACCAGTGACCAGTGACCAGTGACCAGTGACAAGTGACCAGTGACTTGTGACCAGTAACCAGTGACCAGTGACCAGTGACCAGTGACCAGCGACAGTGACCATTGACCTGTGACCAGTGACCAGTGACCAGTGACCAGCGACAGTGACCATTGACCAGCGATAGTGACCATTGACCAGTGACCAGTGACCAGTGACCATTGACCTGTGACCAGTGACCAGTGACCAGTGACCAGTGACCAGTGGCCAGCGACCAGTGAACAGTGACCCGTGACATGTGACGCGTGACTACTGACCAGTGACCAGTGACCAGTGACCAGTGACCAGTGTCCAGTGACCAGTGACCAGTGACCATTGACCTGTGACCAGTGACCAGTGACCAGTGACAAGTGACCAGTGACCAGTGAACATTGACCTGTGACCAGTGACCAGTGACCAGTGACCAGTGACCAGTGACCAGTGACCAGTGACCAGTGAATAGTGACCAGTGACCAGCGGCAGTGACCATTGACCAGTGACCAGTGACCAGTGACCATTGACCAGTGACCAGTGACCAGCCACAGTGACCAGATACCAGTGACCAGTGACCGGTGACCAGTGACTAGCGACCAGTGAACAGTGACCCGTGACCAGTGACCATTGACCTGGGACCAGTGACCAGTGACCAGTGACCAGTGACCTGTGACCAGTGACCAGTGACCATTGACCTGTGACCAGTGACCAGTGACCATTGACCTGTGACCAGTGACCAGTGACCAGTGACCAGTGACCAGTGACCAGTGACCAGTGACCAGTGAATAGTGACCAGTGACCAGTGACCAGCGACAGTGACCATTGACCAGTGACCAGTGACCAGTGACCATTGACCAGTGACCAGTGACCAGTGACCAGTGACCAGCCACAGTGACCAGTTACCAGTGACCAGTGACCGGTGACCAGTGACTAGCGACCAGTGAACTGTGACCCGTGACCAGTGACCATTGACCTGTGACCAGTGACCAGTGACCAGTGACCAGTGTCCAGTGACCAGTGACCAGTGACCATTGACCTGTGACCAGTGACCAGCCACAGTGACCAGTTACCAGTGACCAGGGACCGGTGTCCAGTGACTAGCGACCAGTGAACAGTGACCCGTGACCAGTGACCATTGACCTGTGACCAGTGACCAGTGACCAGTGACCAGTGACCTGTGACCAGTGACCAGTGACAATTGACCTGTGACCAGTGACCAGTGACCAGTGACTAGTGACCAGTGACCACTGACCAGTGATAAGTGACCAGTGACTTTTGACCAGTGACCAGTGTCCAGTGACCAGTGACCAGTGACCAGCGACAGTGACCATTGACCAGCGATAGTGACCATTGACCAGTGACCAGTGACCAGTGACCAGTGACCAGTGACCAGCGATAGTGACCATTGACCAGTGACCAGTGACCAGTGACCAGTGACCAGTGACCAGTGACCAGTGACCAGTGACCAGTGACCAGTGAACTTTGACCTGTTACCAGTGACCAGTGACCAGTGAATAGTGACCAGTGATCAGTGACCAGCGACATTGACCATTGACCAGTGACCAGTGACCAGTGACCATTGACCAGTGACCAGTGACCAGTGACCAGTGACCAGTGACCAGTGACCAGCCACAGTGACCAGTTACCAGTGACCAGTGACCGGTGACCAGTGACTAGCGACCAGTGAACTGTGACCCGTGACCAGTGACCATTGACCTGTGACCAGTGACCAGTGACCAGTGACCAGTGACCAGTGACCACTGACCAGTGATAAGTGACCAGCGACTTTTGACCAGTGACCAGTGACCAGTGACCAGTGACCAGTGACCAGCCACAGTGACCAGTTACCAGTGACCAGTGACCGGTGACCAGTGACTAGCGACCAGTGAACAGTGAACCGTGACCAGTGACCAGCCACAGTGACCAGTGACCAGTGACCAGTGACCATTGATCTGTGACCAGTGACCAGTGACCAGTGACCAGTGACCATTGACCTGTGACCAGTGACCAGTGACCAGTGACCAGTGACCAGTGACCTATGACCAGTGACCAGTGACAATTGACCTGTGACCAGTGACCAGTGACCATTGACCAGTGACCAGTGACCACTGACCAGTGATAAGTGACAAGTGACTTTTGACCAGTGACCAGTGTCCAGTGACCAGTAACCAGTGACCAGCGACAGTGACCATTGACCAGCGATAAGGACCATTGACCAGTGACCAGTGGCCAGTGACCAGTGACCAGCGATAGTGACCATTGACCAGTGACCAGCGACCAGTGACCATTGACCAGTGACCAGTGACCAGTGACCATGACCAGCCACAGTGACCAGTGACCAGTGACCAGTGACCGGTGACCAGTGACTAGCGACCAGTGAACAGTGACACGTGACATGTGACGCGTGACCAGTGACCAGTGACCAGTGACCAGTGACCAGTGGCCAGTGACCAGTGTCCAGTGACCAGTGACCAGTGACCATTGACCTGTGACCAGTGACCAGTGACCAGTGACCAGTGACCAGTGACCAGTGACCAGTGAACTTTGACCTGTGACCAGTCACCAGTGACCAGTGAATAGTGACCAGTGACCAGTGACCAGCGACAGTGACCATTGACCAGTGACCAGTGACCAGTGACCATTGACCAGCCACAGTGACCAGTTACCAGTGACCAGTGACCGGTGACCAGTGACTAGCGACCAGTGAACAGTGACCCGTGACCAGTGACCATTGACCTGTGACCAGTTACCAGTGACCTGTGACCAGTGACCAGTGACCAGTGACCATTGACCTGTGACCAGTGACCAGTGACCATTGACCTGTAACCAGTGACCAGTGACCAGTGACCAGCGACCATTGACCTGTGACCAGTGACCAGTGACCAGTGACCAGTGACCTGTGACCAGTGACCAGTGACAGCTGACCTGTGACCAGTGACCAGTGACCAGTGACCAGTGACCAGTGACCACTGACCAGTGATAAGTGACCAGTGACTTTTGACCAGTGACCAGAGTCAAGTGACCAGTGACCAGTGACCAGCGACAGTGACCATTGACCAGCGATAGTGACCATTGACCAGTGACCAGTGACCAGTGACCATTGACCTGTGACCAGTTACCAGTGACCAGTGACCAGTGACCTGTGACGAGTGACCAGTGACAAGTGACCAGTGACCACTGATCAGTGATAAGTGACCAGTGACTTTTGACCAGTGACCAGCGACAGTGACCATTGACCAGCGATAGTGAACATTGACCAGTGACCAGTGACCAGTGACCAGTGACCAGCGATAGTGACCATTGACCAGTGACCAGTGACCAGTGACCAGTGACCAGTGAACTTTGACCTGTGACCAGTGACCAGTGACCAGTGACCTGTGACCATTGACCAGTGAGCAGTGAGCAGTGACCATTGACCAGTGAACTTTGACCTCTGACCAGTGACCAGTGACCAGTGAATAGTGACCAGTGACCAGTGACCAGCGACAGTGACCATTGACCAGTGACCAGTGACCAGTGACCAGTGACCATTGACCAGTGACCAGTGACCAGCCACAGTGACCAGTTACCAGTGTCCAGTGACCGGTGACCAGTGACTAGCGACCAGTGAACAGTGACCCGTGACCAGTGACCATTGACCTGTAACCAGTGACCAGTGACCAGTGACCAGTGACCTGTGACCAGTGACCAGTGACCATTGACCTGTGACCAGTGACCAGTGACCAGTGACCAGTGACCACTGACCAGTGATAAGTGACCAGCGACTTTTGACCAGTGACCAGTGTCCAGTGACCAGTGACCAGCGACAGTGACCATTGACCAGCGATAGTGACCATTGACCAGTGACCAGAGACCAGTGACCAGTGACCAGCGATAGTGAACACTGACCAGTGATAAGTGATCAGTGACTTGTGACCAGTGACCAGTGACCTGTGACTTGTGACCAGTGACCAGTGGCCAGTGACCAGTGACCAGTGACAAGTGACCAGTGACCAGTGACCAGTGACAAGTGACCAGTGACTTGTGACCAGTAACCAGTGACCAGTGACCAGTGACCAGTGACCAGCGACAGTGACCATTGACCCGTGACCAGTGACCAGTGACCAGTGACCAGTGACCAGTGTCCAGTGACCAGTGACCAGTGACCATTGACCTGTGACCAGTGACCAGTGACAAGTGACCAGTGACCAGTGAACATTGACCTGTGACCAGTGACCAGTGACCAGTGGCCAGAGACCAGTGACCAGTGAATAGTGACCAGTGACCAGCGACAGTGACCATTGACCAGTGACCAGTGACCAGTGACCATTGACCAGTGACCAGTGACCAGTGACCAGTGACCAGTGACCAGTGACCAGTGACCAGTGACCATTGACCTGTGACCAGTGACCAGTGACCAGTGACCAGTGACCAGTGACCAGTGACCAGTGCCCAGTGACCAGTGAATAGTGACAAGTGACCAGTGACCAGCGACAGTGACCATTGACCAGTGACCAGTGACCAGTGAACAGTGACCCGTGACCAGTGAATAGTGACCAGTGACCAGTGACCAGCGACAGTGACCATTGACCAGTGACCAGTGACCAGTGAACAGTGACCCGTGACCAGTGACCAGTGACCAGTGACCAGTGACCAGTGAATAGTGACCAGTGACCAGCGACAGTGACCATTGACCAGCGATAGTGACCATTGACCAGTGACCAGTGACCAGTGACCAGTGACCAGTGTCCAGTGACCTGTGACCAGTGACCATTGACCTGTGACCAATGACCAGTGACAAGTGACCAGTGACCAGTGAAAATTGACCTGTGACCAGTGACCAGTGACCAGTGACCAGTGAATAGTGACCAGTGATCAGCGACAGTGCCCATTGACCAGTGACCAGTGACCAGTGACCATTGACCAGTGACCAGTGACCAGTGACCAGTGACCAGTGACCAGTGACCAGTGACCATTGACCTGTGACCAGTGACCAGTGACCAGTGACCAGTGACCAGTGACCAGTGACCAGTGACCAGTGACCAGTAACCAGTGAATAGTGACCAGTGACCAGTGACCAGCGACAGTGACCATTGACCAGTGACCAGTGACCAGTGAACAGTGACCCGTGACCAGTGACCATTGACCTGTGACCAGTGACCAGTGACCAGTGACCATTGACCTGTGACCAGTGACCACTGACCAGTGATAAGTGACCAGTGACTTTTGACCAGTGACCAGTGACCAGTGACCATTGACCAGTGACCAGTGACCAGTGACCAGTGACCAGTGACCAGTGTCCGGTGACCAGTGACTTGCGACCAGTGAACAGTGACCCGTGACATGTGACGCGTGACCAGTGACCAGTGACCAGTGACCAGTGACCAGTGACCAGTGTCCAGTGACCAGTGACCAGTGACCATTGACCTGTGACCAGTGACCAGTGACCAGTGACCAGTGACCAGTAACCAGTGAATAGTGACCAGTGACCAGTGACCAGCGACAGTGACCATTGACCAGTGACCAGTGACCAGTGAACAGTGACCCGTGACCAGTGACCATTGACCTGTGACCAGTGACCAGTGACCAGTGACCATTGACCTGTGACCAGTGACCAGTGACCAGTGACCACTGACCAGTGATAAGTGACCAGTGACTTTTGACCAGTGACCAGTGACCATTGACCAGTGACCAGTGACCAGTGACCAGTGACCAGTGACCAGTGTCCGGTGACCAGTGACTTGCGACCAGTGAACAGTGACCCGTGACATGTGACGCGTGACCAGTGACCAGTGACCAGTGACCAGTGACCAGTGACCAGTGTCCAGTGACCAGTGACCAGTGACCATTGACCTGTGACCAGTGACCAGTGACCAGTGACCAGTGACCAGTGACCAGTGAATAGTGACCAGTGACCAGTGACCAGCGACAGTGACCATTGCCCAGTGACCAGTGACCAGTGACCAGCCACAGTGACCAGTTACCAGTGACCAGTGACCGGTGACCAGTGACTAGCGACCAGTAGACAGTGACCCGTGACCAGTGACTATTGACCTGTGACCAGTGACCAGTGACCAGTGACCAGTGACCTGTGACCAGTGACCAGTGACAATTGACCTGTGACCAGTGACCAGTGACCAGTGACCAGTGACCAGTGACCACTGACCAGTGATAAGTGACCAGTGACTTTTGACCAGTGACCAGTGTCCAGTGACCAGTGACCAGTGACCAGCGACAGTGACCATTGACCAGTGACCAGTGACCAGAGACCATTGACCAGTGACCAGTGACCAGTGACCAGTGACCAGTGACCAGTGAGCAGTGACCAGTGACCAGTGAACTTTGACCTGTGACCAGTGACCAGTGACCAGTGAATAGTGACCAGTGACCAGTGACCAGCGACAGTGACCATTGACCAGTGACCAGTGACCAGTGACCATTGACCAGTGACCAGTGACCAGTGACCAGTGACCAGTGACCAGCCACAGTGACCAGTTACCAGTGACCAGTGACATGTGACCAGTGACTAGCGACCAGTGAACAGTGACCCGTGACCAGTGACCATTGACCTGTGACCAGTGACCAGTGACCAGTGACCAGTGACCTGTGACCAGTGACCAGTGACCATTGACCTGTGACCAGTGACCAGTGACCAGTGACATGTGACCACTGACCAGTGATAAGTGACCAGCGACTTTTGACCAGTGACCAGTGTCCAGTGACCAGTGACCAGTGACCAGCGACAGTGACCATTGACCAGCGATAGTGACCATTGACCAGTGACCAGTGACCAGTGACCAGTGACCAGCGATAGTGAACACTGACCAGTGACAAGTGACCAGTGACTTGTGACCAGTGACCAGTGACCTGTGAATTGTGACCAGTGACCAGTGGCCAGTGACCAGTGACCAGTGACAAGTGACCAGTGACCAGTGAACAGTGACCAGTGACCAGTGACCAGTGACAAGTGACCAGTGATTTCTGACCAGTAACCAGTGACCAGTGACCAGTGACCAGTGACCAGCGACAGTGACCATTGACCCGTGACCAGTGACCAGTGACCAGTGACCAGTGTCCAGTGACCAGTGACCAGTGACCATTGACCTGTGACCAGTGACCAGTGACCAGTGACCAGTGACCAGTGTCCAGTGACCAGTGACCGGTGACCAGTGACTAGCGACCAGTGAACAGTGACCCGTGACCAGTGACCATTGACCTGTAACCAGTGACCAGTGACCAGTGACCAGTGACCTGTGACCAGTGACCAGTGACCATTGACCTGTGACCAGTGACCAGTGACCAGTGACCAGTGACCACTGACCAGTGATAAGTGACCAGCGACTTTTGACCAGTGACCAGTGTCCAGTGACCAGTGACCAGTGACCAGCGACAGTGACCATTGACCAGCGATAGTGACCATTGACCAGTGACCAGAGACCAGTGACCAGTGACCAGCGATAGTGAACACTGACCAGTGACAAGTGACCAGTGACTTGTGACCAGTGACCAGTGACCTGTGACTTGTGACCAGTGACCAGTGGCCAGTGACCAGTGACCAGTGACAAGTGACCAGTGACCAGTGAACAGTGACCAGTGACCAGTGACCAGTGACAAGTGACCAGTGACTTGTGACCAGTAACCAGTGACCAGTGACCAGTGACCAGTGACCAGCGACAGTGACCATTGACCCGTGACCAGTGACCAGTGACCAGTGACCAGTGACCAGTGTCCAGTGACCAGTGACCAGTGACCATTGACCTGTGACCAGTGACCAGTGACAAGTGACCAGTGACCAGTGAACATTGACATGTGACCAGTGACCAGTGACCAGTGACCAGAGACCAGTGACCAGTGAATAGTGACCAGTGACCAGCGACAGTGACCATTGACCAGTGACCAGTGACCAGTGACCATTGACCAGTGACCAGTGACCAGTGACCAGTGACCAGTGACCAGTGACCAGTGACCAGTGACCATTGACCTGTGACCAGTGACCAGTGACCAGTGACCAGTGACCAGTGACCAGTGCCCAGTGACCAGTGAATAGTGACCAGTGACCAGTGACCAGCGACAGTGACCATTGACCAGTGACAAGTGACCAGTGAACAGTGACCCGTGACCAGTGAATAGTGACCAGTGACCAGTGACCAGCGACAGTGACCATTGACCAGTGACCAGTGACCAGTGAACAGTGACCCGTGACCAGTGACCAGTGACCAGTGACCAGTGACCAGTGAATAGTGACCAGTGACCAGCGACAGTGACCATTGACCAGCGATAGTGACCATTGACCAGTGACCAGTGACCAGTGACCAGTGACCAGTGACCAGTGTCCATTGACCTGTGACCAGTGACCAGTGACCAGTGACCATTGACCTGTGACCAATGACCAGTGACAGGTGACCAGTGACCAGTGAAAATTGACCTGTGACCAGTGACCAGTGACCAGTGACCAGTGACCAGTGACCAGTGAATAATGACCAGTGATCAGCGACAGTGCCCATTGACCAGTGACCAGTGACCAGTGACCATTGACCAGTGACCAGTGACCAGTGACCAGTGACCAGTGACCAGTGACCAGTGACCATTGACCTGTGACCAGTGACCAGTGACCAGTGACCAGTGACCAGTGACCAGTGACCAGTAACCAGTGAATAGTGACCAGTGACCAGTGACCAGCGACAGTGACCATTGACCAGTGACCAGTGACCAGTGAACAGTGACCCGTGACCAGTGACCATTGACCTGTGACCAGTGACCAGTGACCAGTGACCATTGACCTGTGACCAGTGACCAGTGACCAGTGACCACTGACCAGTGATAAGTGACCAGTGACTTTTGACCAGTGACCAGTGACCAGTGACCATTGACCAGTGACCAGTGACCAGTGACCAGTGACCAGTGACCAGTGTCCGGTGACCAGTGACTTGCGACCAGTGAACAGTGACCCGTGACATGTGACGCGTGACCAGTGACCAGTGACCAGTGACCAGTGACCAGTGACCAGTGTCCAGTGACCAGTGACCAGTGACCATTGACCTGTGACCAGTGACCAGTGACCAGTGACCAGTGACCAGTGACCAGTGACCAGTGACCAGTGAATAGTGACCAGTGACCAGTGACCAGCGACAGTGACCATTGACCAGTGACCAGTGACCAGTGACCGGCCACAGTGACCAGTTACCAGTGACCAGTGACCGGTGACCAGTGACTAGCGACCAGTGGACAGTGACCCGTGACCAGTGACCATTGACCTGTGACCAGTGACCAGTGACCAGTGACCAGTGACCTGTGACCAGTGACCAGTGACAATTGACCTGTGACCAGTGACCAGTGACCAGTGACCAGTGACCAGTGACCACTGACCAGTGATAAGTGACCAGTGACTTTTGACCAGTGACCAGTGTCCAGTGACCAGTGACCAGTGACCAGCGACAGTGACCATTGACCAGTGACCAGTGACCAGAGACCATTGACCAGTGACCAGTGACCAGTGACCAGTGACCAGTGATCAGTGAGCAGTGACCAGTGACCAGTGAACTTTGACCTGTGACCAGTGACCAGTGACCAGTGAATAGTGACCAGTGACCAGTGACCAGCGACAGTGACCATTGACCAGTGACCAATGACCAGTGACCATTGACCAGTGACCAGTGACCAGTGACCAGTGACCAGTGACCAGCCACAGTGACCAGTTACCAGTGACCAGTGACAGGTGACCAGTGACTAGCGACCAGTGAACAGTGACCCGTGACCAGTGACCATTGACCTGTGACCAGTGACCAGTGACCAGTGACCAGTGACCTGTGACCAGTGACCAGTGACCATTGACCTGTGACCAGTGACCAGTGACCAGTGACCTGTGACCACTGACCAGTGATAAGTGACCAGCGACTTTTGACCAGTGACCAGTGTCCAGTGACCAGTGACCAGTGACCAGCGACAGTGACCATTGACCAGCGATAGTGACCATTGACCAGTGACCAGTGACCAGTGACCAGTGACCAGCGATAGTGAACACTGACCAGTGACAAGTGACCAGTGACTTGTGACCAGTGACCAGTGACCTGTGAATTGTGACCAGTGACCAGTGGCCAGTGACCAGTGACCAGTGACAAGTGACCAGTGACCAGTGAACAGTGACCAGTGACCAGTGACCAGTGACCAGTGACAAGTGACCAGTGACTTCTGACCAGTAACCAGTGACCAGTGACCAGTGACCAGCGACAGTGACCATTGACCCGTGACCAGTGACCAGTGACCAGTGACTTGTGACCAGTGACCAGTGACCAGTGACCAGTGACCAGTGACCAGTGACTAGTGACCAGCGACCAGTGAACAGTGACCCGTGACATGTGACGCGTGACCAGAGACCAGTGACCAGTGACCAGTGACCAGTGACCAGTGACCAGTGACCAGTGTCCAGTGACCAGTGACCAGTGACCATTGACCTGTGACCAGTGACCAGTGACAAGTGACCAGTGACCAGTGAACATTGACCTGTGACCAGTGACCAGTGACCAGTGACCAGTGACCAGTGAATAGTGACCAGTGACCAGCGACAGTGACCATTGACCAGTGACCAGTGTCCAGTGACCATTGACCAGTGACCAGTGACCAGTGACCAGTGACCAGTGACCAGTGACCAGTGACAAGTGACCATTGACCTGTGACCAGTGACCAGTGACCAGTGACCAGTGACCAGTGACCAGTGACCAGTGACCAGTGACCAGTGAATAGTGACCAGTGACCAGTGACCAGCGACAGTGACCATTGACCAGTGACCAGTGACCAGTGAACAGTGACCCGTGACCAGTGACCATTGACCTGTGACCAGTGACCAGTGACCAGTGACCATTGACCTGTGACCAGTGACCAGTGACCAGTGACCACTGACCAGTGATAAGTGACCAGTGACTTTTGACCAGTGACCAGTGACCAGTGACCATTGACCAGTGATCAGTGACCAGTGTCCGGTGACCAGTGACTTGCGACCAGTGAACAGTGACCCGTGACATGTGACGCGTGACCAGTGACCAGTGACCAGTGACCAGTGTCCTGTGACCAGTGACCAGTGACCATTGACCTGTGACCAGTGACCAGTGACCAGTGACCAGTGACCAGTGACCAGTGACCAGTGACCAGTGAATAGTGACCAGTGACCAGTGACCAGCGACAGTGACCATTGACCAGTGACCAGTGACCAGTGACCATTGACCAGTGACCAGTGACCAGTGACCAGCCACAGTGACCAGTTACCAGTGACCAGTGACCGGTGTCCAGTGACTAGCGACCAGTGAACAGTGACCCGTGACCAGTGACCATTGACCTGTGACCAGTGACCAGTGACCAGTGACCAGTGACCTGTGACCAGTGACCAGTGACAATTGACCTGTGACCAGTGACCAGTGACCAGTGACTAGTGACCAGTGACCACTGACCAGTGATAAGTGACCAGTGACTTTTGACCAGTGACCAGTGTCCAGTGACCAGTGACCAGTGACCAGCGACAGTGACCATTGACCAGCGATAGTGACCATTGACCAGTGACCAGTGACCAGTGACCAGTGACCAGTGACCAGCGATAGTGACCATTGACCAGTGACCAGTGACCAGTGACCATTGACCAGTGACCAGTGACCAGTGACCAGTGACCACCCACAGTGACCAGTGACCAGTGACCAGTGACCGATGACCAGTGACTAGCGACCAGTGGACAGTGACACGTGACATGTGACGCGTGACCAGTGACCAGTGACCAGTGACCAGTGACCAGTGACCAGTGACCAGTGTCCACTTGACCAGTGACCAGTGACCATTGACCTGTGACCAGTGACCAGTGACCAGTGACCAGTGACCAGTGACCAGTGACCAGTGACCAGTGAACTTTGACCTGTGACCAGTGACCAGTGACCAGTGACTAGTGACCAGTGATCAGTGACCAGCGACATTGACCAGTGACCAGTTACCAGTGACCAGTGACCAGTGACCATTGACCTGTGACCAGTGACCAGTGACCAGTGACCAGTGACCAGTAACCAGTGAATAGTGACCAGTGACCAGTGACCAGCGACAGTGACCATTGACCAGTGACCAGTGACCAGTGAACAGTGACCCGTGACCAGTGACCATTGACCTGTGACCAGTGACCAGTGACCAGTGACCATTGACCTGTGACCAGTGACCAGTGACCAGTGACCACTGACCAGTGATAAGTGACCAGTGACTTTTGACCAGTGACCAGTGACCATTGACCAGTGACCAGTGACCAGTGACCAGTGACCAGTGACCAGTGTCCGGTGACCAGTGACTTGCGACCAGTGAACAGTGACCCGTGACATGTGACGCGTGACCAGTGACCAGTGACCAGTGACCAGTGACCAGTGACCAGTGTCCAGTGACCAGTGACCAGTGACCATTGACCTGTGACCAGTGACCAGTGACCAGTGACCAGTGACCAGTGACCAGTGAATAGTGACCAGTGACCAGTGACCAGCGACAGTGACCATTGACCAGTGACCAGTGACCAGTGACCAGCCACAGTGACCAGTTACCAGTGACCAGTGACCGGTGACCAGTGACTAGCGACCTGTGGACAGTGACCCGTGACCAGTGACTATTGACCTGTGACCAGTGACCAGTGACCAGTGACCAGTGACCTGTGACCAGTGACCAGTGACAATTGACCTGTGACCAGTGACCAGTGACCAGTGACCAGTGACCAGTGACCACTGACCAGTGATAAGTGACCAGTGACTTTTGACCAGTGACCAGTGTCCAGTGACCAGTGACCAGTGACCAGCGACAGTGACCATTGACCAGTGACCAGTGACCAGAGACCATTGACCAGTGACCAGTGACCAGTGACCAGTGACCAGTGACCAGTGAGCAGTGACCAGTGACCAGTGAACTTTGACCTGTGACCAGTGACCAGTGACCAGTGAATAGTGACCAGTGACCAGTGACCAGCGACAGTGACCATTGACCAGTGACCAGTGACCAGTGACCATTGACCAGTGACCAGTGACCAGTGACCAGTGACCAGTGACCAGCCACAGTGACCAGTTACCAGTGACCAGTGACAGGTGACCAGTGACTAGCGACCAGTGAACAGTGACCCGTGACCAGTGACCATTGACCTGTGACCAGTGACCAGTGACCAGTGACCAGTGACCTGTGACCAGTGACCAGTGACCATTGACCTGTGACCAGTGACCAGTGACCAGTGACATGTGACCACTGACCAGTGATAAGTGACCAGCGACTTTTGACCAGTGACCAGTGTCCAGTGACCAGTGACCAGTGACCAGCGACAGTGACCATTGACCAGCGATAGTGACCATTGACCAGTGACCAGTGACCAGTGACCAGTGACCAGCGATAGTGAACACTGACCAGTGACAAGTGACCAGTGACTTGTGACCAGTGACCAGTGACCTGTGAATTGTGACCAGTGACCAGTGGCCAGTGACCAGTGACCAGTGACAAGTGACCAGTGACCAGTGAACAGTGACCAGTGACCAGTGACCAGTGACAAGTGACCAGTGACTTCTGACCAGTAACCAGTGACCATTGACCAGTGACCAGTGACCAGCGACAGTGACCATTGACCCGTGACCAGTGACCAGTGACCAGTGACTTGTGACCAGTGACCAGTGACCAGTGACCAGTGACCAGAGACCAGTGACTAGTGACCAGCGACCAGTGAACAGTGACCCGTGACATGTGACGCGTGACCAGAGACCAGTGACCAGTGACCAGTGACCAGTGACCAGTGACCAGTGACCAGTGTCCAGTGACCAGTGACCAGTGACCATTGACCTGTGACCAGTGACCAGTGACAAGTGACCAGTGACCAGTGAACATTGACCTGTGACCAGTGACCAGTGACCAGTGACCAGTGACCAGTGAATAGTGACCAGTGACCAGCGACAGTGACCATTGACCAGTGACCAGTGTCCACTGACCAGTGATAAGTGACCAGCGACTTTTGACCAGTGACCAGTGACCAGCGACAGTGACCATTGACCAGCGATAGTGACCATTGACCAGTGACCAGAGACCAGTGACCAGTGACCAGCGATAGTGAACACTGACCAGTGACAAGTGACCAGTGACTTGTGACCAGTGACCAGTGACCTGTGACTTGTGACCAGTGACCAGTGGCCAGTGACCAGTGACAAGTGACCAGTGACCAGTGAACAGTGACCAGTGACCAGTGACCAGTGACAAGTGACCAGTGACTTGTGACCAGTAACCAGTGACCAGTGACCAGTGACCAGTGACCAGCGACAGTGACCATTGACCCGTGACCAGTGACCAGTGACCAGTGACCAGTGACCAGTGTCCAGTGACCAGTGACCAGTGACCATTGACCTGTGACCAGTGACCAGTGACCAGTGACCAGTGACCAGTGTCCAGTGACCAGTGACCGGTGACCAGTGACTAGCGACCAGTGAACAGTGACCCGTGACCAGTGACCATTGACCTGTAACCAGTGACCAGTGACCAGTGACCAGTGACCTGTGACCAGTGACCAGTGACCATTGACCTGTGACCAGTGACCAGTGACCAGTGACCAGTGACCACTGACCAGTGATAAGTGACCAGCGACTTTTGACCAGTGACCAGTGTCCAGTGACCAGTGACCAGTGACCAGCGACAGTGACCATTGACCAGCGATAGTGACCATTGACCAGTGACCAGAGACCAGTGACCAGTGACCAGCGATAGTGAACACTGACCAGTGACAAGTGACCAGTGACTTGTGACCAGTGACCAGTGACCTGTGACTTGTGACCAGTGACCAGTGGCCAGTGACCAGTGACCAGTGACAAGTGACCAGTGACCAGTGAACAGTGACCAGTGACCAGTGACCAGTGACAAGTGACCAGTGACTTGTGACCAGTAACCAGTGACCAGTGACCAGTGACCAGTGACCAGCGACAGTGACCATTGACCCGTGACCAGTGACCAGTGACCAGTGACCAGTGACCAGTGTCCAGTGACCAGTGACCAGTGACCATTGACCTGTGACCAGTGACCAGTGACAAGTGACCAGTGACCAGTGAACATTGACATGTGACCAGTGACCAGTGACCAGTGACCAGAGACCAGTGACCAGTGAATAGTGACCAGTGACCAGCGACAGTGACCATTGACCAGTGACCAGTGACCAGTGACCATTGACCAGTGACCAGTGACCAGTGACCAGTGACCAGTGACCAGTGACCAGTGACCAGTGACCATTGACCTGTGACCAGTGACCAGTGACCAGTGACCAGTGACCAGTGACCAGTGCCCAGTGACCAGTGAATAGTGACCAGTGACCAGTGACCAGCGACAGTGACCATTGACCAGTGACAAGTGACCAGTGAACAGTGACCCGTGACCAGTGAATAGTGACCAGTGACCAGTGACCAGCGACAGTGACCATTGACCAGTGACCAGTGACCAGTGAACAGTGACCCGTGACCAGTGACCAGTGACCAGTGACCAGTGACCAGTGAATAGTGACCAGTGACCAGCGACAGTGACCATTGACCAGCGATAGTGACCATTGACCAGTGACCAGTGACCAGTGACCAGTGACCAGTGACCAGTGTCCAGTGACCAGTGACCAGTGACCATTGACCTGTGACCAATGACCAGTGACAAGTGACCAGTGACCAGTGAAAATTGACCTGTGACCAGTGACCAGTGACCAGTGACCAGTGACCAGTGACCAGTGAATAGTGACCAGTGATCAGCGACAGTGCCCATTGACCAGTGACCAGTGACCAGTGACCATTGACCAGTGACCAGTGACCAGTGACCAGTGACCAGTGACCAGTGACCAGTGACCATTGACCTGTGACCAGTGACCAGTGACCAGTGACCAGTGACCAGTGACCAGTGACCAGTGACCAGTGACCAGTGACCAGTAACCTGTGAATAGTGACCAGTGACCAGTGACCAGCGACAGTGACCATTGACCAGTGACCAGTGACCAGTGAACAGTGACCCGTGACCAGTGACCATTGACCTGTGACCAGTGACCAGTGACCAGTGACCATTGACCTGTGACCAGTGACCAGTGACCAGTGACCACTGACCAGTGATAAGTGACCAGTGACTTTTGACCAGTGACCAGTGACCAGTGACCATTGACCAGTGACCAGTGACCAGTGACCAGTGACCAGTGACCAGTGTCCGGTGACCAGTGACTTGCGACCAGTGAACAGTGACCCGTGACATGTGACGCGTGACCAGTGACCAGTGACCAGTGACCAGTGACCAGTGACCAGTGTCCAGCGACCAGTGACCAGTGACCATTGACCTGTGACCAGTGACCAGTGACCAGTGACCAGTGACCAGTGACCAGTGAATAGTGACCAGTGACCAGTGACCAGCGACAGTGACCATTGACCAGTGACCAGTGACCAGTGACCGGCCACAGTGACCAGTTACCAGTGACCAGTGACCGGTGACCAGTGACTAGCGACCAGTGGACAGTGACCCGTGACCAGTGACCATTGACCTGTGACCAGTGACCAGTGACCAGTGACCAGTGACCAGCGACAGTGACCATTGACCAGCGATAGTGACCATTGACCAGTGACCAGAGACCAGTGACCAGTGACCAGCGATAGTGAACACTGACCAGTGACAAGTGACCAGTGACTTGTGACCAGTGACCAGTGACCTGTGACTTGTGACCAGTGACCAGTGGCCAGTGACCAGTGACAAGTGACCAGTGACCAGTGAACAGTGACCAGTGACCAGTGACCAGTGACAAGTGACCAGTGACTTGTGACCAGTAACCAGTGACCAGTGACCAGTGACCAGTGACCAGCGACAGTGACCATTGACCCGTGACCAGTGACCAGTGACCAGTGACCAGTGACCAGTGTCCAGTGACCAGTGACCAGTGACCATTGACCTGTGACCAGTGACCAGTGACCAGTGACCAGTGACCAGTGTCCAGTGACCAGTGACCGGTGACCAGTGACTAGCGACCAGTGAACAGTGACCCGTGACCAGTGACCATTGACCTGTAACCAGTGACCAGTGACCAGTGACCAGTGACCTGTGACCAGTGACCAGTGACCATTGACCTGTGACCAGTGACCAGTGACCAGTGACCAGTGACCACTGACCAGTGATAAGTGACCAGCGACTTTTGACCAGTGACCAGTGTCCAGTGACCAGTGACCAGTGACCAGCGACAGTGACCATTGACCAGCGATAGTGACCATTGACCAGTGACCAGAGACCAGTGACCAGTGACCAGCGATAGTGAACACTGACCAGTGACAAGTGACCAGTGACTTGTGACCAGTGACCAGTGACCTGTGACTTGTGACCAGTGACCAGTGGCCAGTGACCAGTGACCAGTGACAAGTGACCAGTGACCAGTGAACAGTGACCAGTGACCAGTGACCAGTGACAAGTGACCAGTGACTTGTGACCAGTAACCAGTGACCAGTGACCAGTGACCAGTGACCAGCGACAGTGACCATTGACCCGTGACCAGTGTCCAGTGACCAGTGACCAGTGACCATTGACCTGTGACCAGTGACCAGTGACAAGTGACCAGTGACCAGTGAACATTGACATGTGACCAGTGACCAGTGACCAGTGACCAGAGACCAGTGACCAGTGAATAGTGACCAGTGACCAGCGACAGTGACCATTGACCAGTGACCAGTGACCAGTGACCATTGACCAGTGACCAGTGACCAGTGACCAGTGACCAGTGACCAGTGACCAGTGACCAGTGACCATTGACCTGTGACCAGTGACCAGTGACCAGTGACCAGTGACCAGTGACCAGTGCCCAGTGACCAGTGAATAGTGACCAGTGACCAGTGACCAGCGACAGTGACCATTGACCAGTGACAAGTGACCAGTGAACAGTGACCCGTGACCAGTGAATAGTGACCAGTGACCAGTGACCAGCGACAGTGACCATTGACCAGTGACCAGTGACCAGTGAACAGTGACCCGTGACCAGTGACCAGTGACCAGTGACCAGTGACCAGTGAATAGTGACCAGTGACCAGCGACAGTGACCATTGACCAGCGATAGTGACCATTGACCAGTGACCAGTGACCAGTGACCAGTGACCAGTGACCAGTGACCAGTGTCCATTGACCTGTGACCAGTGACCAGTGACCAGTGACCATTGACCTGTGACCAATGACCAGTGACAAGTGACCAGTGACCAGTGAAAATTGACCTGTGACCAGTGACCAGTGACCAGTGACCAGTGACCAGTGACCAGTGAATAATGACCAGTGATCAGCGACAGTGCCCATTGACCAGTGACCAGTGACCAGTGACCATTGACCAGTGACCAGTGACCAGTGACCAGTGACCAGTGACCAGTGACCAGTGACCATTGACCTGTGACCAGTGACCAGTGACCAGTGACCAGTGACCAGTGACCAGTGACCAGTAACCAGTGAATAGTGACCAGTGACCAGTGACCAGCGACAGTGACCATTGACCAGTGACCAGTGACCAGTGAACAGTGACCCGTGACCAGTGACCATTGACCTGTGACCAGTGACCAGTGACCAGTGACCATTGACCTGTGACCAGTGACCAGTGACCAGTGACCACTGACCAGTGATAAGTGACCAGTGACTTTTGACCAGTGACCAGTGACCAGTGACCATTGACCAGTGACCAGTGACCAGTGACCAGTGACCAGTGACCAGTGTCCGGTGACCAGTGACTTGCGACCAGTGAACAGTGACCCGTGACATGTGACGCGTGACCAGTGACCAGTGACCAGTGACCAGTGACCAGTGACCAGTGTCCAGTGACCAGTGACCAGTGACCAGCGACAGTGACCATTGACCAGTGACAAGTGACCAGTGAACAGTGACCCGTGACCAGTGAATAGTGACCAGTGACCAGTGACCAGCGACAGTGACCATTGACCAGTGACCAGTGACCAGTGAACAGTGACCCGTGACCAGTGACCAGTGACCAGTGACCAGTGACCAGTGAATAGTGACCAGTGACCAGCGACAGTGACCATTGACCAGCGATAGTGACCATTGACCAGTGACCAGTGACCAGTGACCAGTGACCAGTGACCAGTGTCCATTGACCTGTGACCAGTGACCAGTGACCAGTGACCATTGACCTGTGACCAATGACCAGTGACAAGTGACCAGTGACCAGTGAAAATTGACCTGTGACCAGTGACCAGTGACCAGTGACCAGTGACCAGTGACCAGTGAATAATGACCAGTGATCAGCGACAGTGCCCATTGACCAGTGACCAGTGACCAGTGACCATTGACCAGTGACCAGTGACCAGTGACCAGTGACCAGTGACCAGTGACCAGTGACCATTGACCTGTGACCAGTGACCAGTGACCAGTGACCAGTGACCAGTGACCAGTGACCAGTAACCAGTGAATAGTGACCAGTGACCAGTGACCAGCGACAGTGACCATTGACCAGTGACCAGTGACCAGTGAACAGTGACCCGTGACCAGTGACCATTGACCTGTGACCAGTGACCAGTGACCAGTGACCATTGACCTGTGACCAGTGACCAGTGACCAGTGACCACTGACCAGTGATAAGTGACCAGTGACTTTTGACCAGTGACCAGTGACCAGTGACCATTGACCAGTGACCAGTGACCAGTGACCAGTGACCAGTGTCCGGTGACCAGTGACTTGCGACCAGTGAACAGTGACCCGTGACATGTGACGCGTGACCAGTGACCAGTGACCAGTGACCAGTGACCAGTGACCAGTGTCCAGTGACCAGTGACCAGTGACCATTGACCTGTGACCAGTGACCAGTGACCAGTGACCAGTGACCAGTGACCAGTGACCAGTGACCAGTGAATAGTGACCAGTGACCAGTGACCAGCGACAGTGACCATTGACCAGTGACCAGTGACCAGTGACCGGCCACAGTGACCAGTTACCAGTGACCAGTGACCGGTGACCAGTGACTAGCGACCAGTGGACAGTGACCCGTGACCAGTGACCATTGACCTGTGACCAGTGACCAGTGACCAGTGACCAGTGACCTGTGACCAGTGACCAGTGACAATTGACCTGTGACCAGTGACCAGTGACCAGTGACCAGTGACCAGTGACCACTGACCAGTGATAAGTGACCAGTGACTTTTGACCAGTGACCAGTGTCCAGTGACCAGTGACCAGTGACCAGCGACAGTGACCATTGACCAGTGACCAGTGACCAGAGACCATTGACCAGTGACCAGTGACCAGTGACCAGTGACCAGTGATCAGTGAGCAGTGACCAGTGACCAGTGAACTTTGACCTGTGACCAGTGACCAGTGACCAGTGAATAGTGACCAGTGACCAGTGACCAGCGACAGTGACCATTGACCAGTGACCAATGACCAGTGACCATTGACCAGTGACCAGTGACCAGTGACCAGTGACCAGTGACCAGCCACAGTGACCAGTTACCAGTGACCAGTGACAGGTGACCAGTGACTAGCGACCAGTGAACAGTGACCCGTGACCAGTGACCATTGACCTGTGACCAGTGACCAGTGACCAGTGACCAGTGACCTGTGACCAGTGACCAGTGACCATTGACCTGTGACCAGTGACCAGTGACCAGTGACCTGTGACCACTGACCAGTGATAAGTGACCAGCGACTTTTGACCAGTGACCAGTGTCCAGTGACCAGTGACCAGTGACCAGCGACAGTGACCATTGACCAGCGATAGTGACCATTGACCAGTGACCAGTGACCAGTGACCAGTGACCAGCGATAGTGAACACTGACCAGTGACAAGTGACCAGTGACTTGTGACCAGTGACCAGTGACCTGTGAATTGTGACCAGTGACCAGTGGCCAGTGACCAGTGACCAGTGACAAGTGACCAGTGACCAGTGAACAGTGACCAGTGACCAGTGACCAGTGACCAGTGACAAGTGACCAGTGACTTCTGACCAGTAACCAGTGACCAGTGACCAGTGACCAGTGACCAGCGACAGTGACCATTGACCCGTGACCAGTGACCAGTGACCAGTGACTTGTGACCAGTGACCAGTGACCAGTGACCAGTGACCAGTGACCAGTGACTAGTGACCAGCGACCAGTGAACAGTGACCCGTGACATGTGACGCGTGACCAGAGACCAGTGACCAGTGACCAGTGACCAGTGACCAGTGACCAGTGACCAGTGTCCAGTGACCAGTGACCAGTGACCATTGACCTGTGACCAGTGACCAGTGACAAGTGACCAGTGACCAGTGAACATTGACCTGTGACCAGTGACCAGTGACCAGTGACCAGTGACCAGTGAATAGTGACCAGTGACCAGCGACAGTGACCATTGACCAGTGACCAGTGTCCAGTGACCATTGACCAGTGACCAGTGACCAGTGACCAGTGACCAGTGACCAGTGACCAGTGACAAGTGACCATTGACCTGTGACCAGTGACCAGTGACCAGTGACCAGTGACCAGTGACCAGTGACCAGTGACCAGTGACCAGTGAATAGTGACCAGTGACCAGTGACCAGCGACAGTGACCATTGACCAGTGACCAGTGACCAGTGAACAGTGACCCGTGACCAGTGACCATTGACCTGTGACCAGTGACCAGTGACCAGTGACCATTGACCTGTGACCAGTGACCAGTGACCAGTGACCACTGACCAGTGATAAGTGACCAGTGACTTTTGACCAGTGACCAGTGACCAGTGACCATTGACCAGTGATCAGTGACCAGTGTCCGGTGACCAGTGACTTGCGACCAGTGAACAGTGACCCGTGACATGTGACGCGTGACCAGTGACCAGTGACCAGTGACCAGTGTCCTGTGACCAGTGACCAGTGACCATTGACCTGTGACCAGTGACCAGTGACCAGTGACCAGTGACCAGTGACCAGTGACCAGTGACCAGTGAATAGTGACCAGTGACCAGTGACCAGCGACAGTGACCATTGACCAGTGACCAGTGACCAGTGACCATTGACCAGTGACCAGTGACCAGTGACCAGCCACAGTGACCAGTTACCAGTGACCAGTGACCGGTGTCCAGTGACTAGCGACCAGTGAACAGTGACCCGTGACCAGTGACCATTGACCTGTGACCAGTGACCAGTGACCAGTGACCAGTGACCTGTGACCAGTGACCAGTGACAATTGACCTGTGACCAGTGACCAGTGACCAGTGACTAGTGACCAGTGACCACTGACCAGTGATAAGTGACCAGTGACTTTTGACCAGTGACCAGTGTCCAGTGACCAGTGACCAGTGACCAGCGACAGTGACCATTGACCAGCGATAGTGACCATTGACCAGTGACCAGTGACCAGTGACCAGTGACCAGTGACCAGCGATAGTGACCATTGACCAGTGACCAGTGACCAGTGACCATTGACCAGTGACCAGTGACCAGTGACCAGTGACCACCCACAGTGACCAGTGACCAGTGACCAGTGACCGATGACCAGTGACTAGCGACCAGTGGACAGTGACACGTGACATGTGACGCGTGACCAGTGACCAGTGACCAGTGACCAGTGACCAGTGACCAGTGACCAGTGTCCACTTGACCAGTGACCAGTGACCATTGACCTGTGACCAGTGACCAGTGACCAGTGACCAGTGACCAGTGACCAGTGACCAGTGACCAGTGAACTTTGACCTGTGACCAGTGACCAGTGACCAGTGACTAGTGACCAGTGATCAGTGACCAGCGACATTGACCAGTGACCAGTTACCAGTGACCAGTGACCATTGACCAGTGACCAGTGACCAGTGACCAGTGACCACTGACCAGTGACCAGTGACCACAGACCAGTGACAAGTGACCAGTGACCAGGGCCCAGTGACCAGTGAACAGTGACCATTGACCAGTGAGCAGTGACCACTGACCACTGAGCAGTGACCAGCGACAGTGACCATTGAACAGCGACAGTGACCATTGACCAGTGACCAGTGACCAGTGACCAGTGACCATTGACCAGTGACCACTGACCATTGACCAGTGACATGTGACCAGTAACCCGCGACATGTGACTGTGACCAGTGACCACTGACCAGTGACCATTGACCAGTGACCAGTGACCAGTGACCAGTGACCATTGACCAGTGACTTGTGACCAGTAACCCGCGACATGTGACTGTGACCAGTGACCACTGACCAGTGACCAGTGACCACAGACCAGTGACCAGTGACCAGTGACCAGTGACCAGTGACCAGTGACCAGGGCCCAGTCACCAGTCACCAGTCACCATTGACCTGTGACCAGTGACCAGTGACCACTGACCACTGACCAGTGACAAGTGACCAGTGACTTGTGACGAGTGACCAGCGACCTGTGACTTGTGACCAGTGACCAGTGACCATTGACCAGTGACTTGTGACCAGTGACCCGCGACATGTGACTGTGACCAGTTACCACTGACCAGTGACCAGTGACCACAGACCAGTGACAAGTGACCAGTGACCAGTGACCAGTGACCAGTGACCAGTGACCAGTGACCAGTGACCACTGACCATTGATCTGTGACCAGTGACCAGTGACCAGTGAACAGTGACCATTTACCAGTGAGCAGTGACCAGTGACCACTGAGCAGTGACCAGCGACAGTGGCCATTGAACAGCGACAGTGACCATTGACCAGTGACCAGTGACCAGTGACCAGTGACCAGTGACCTCTGACCAGTGACCAGTGACCGGGGACCAGTGACTAGCGACCAGTGACCAGTGACCCGTAACATGTGACCCGTGACCAGTGACTAGTGACCAGGGCCCAGTGACCAGTCACCAGTCACCATTTACCTGTGACCAGTGACCAGTGACCACTGACCACTGACCAGTGACAAGTGACCAGTGACTTGTGACGAGTGACCAGCGACCTGTGACTTGTGACCAGTGACCAGTGACCAGTGGCCAGTGACCAGTGTCCAGTGAGCAGTGACCAGTGGCCAGTGACTAGTGACCCGTGACATGTGACACGTGACCAGTGACCAGTGACCAGTGACCTGTGACCAGTAACCAGTGACCAGTGGCCAGTGACCATTGACCAGTGACCAGTGACCAGTGACCAGTGAACAGTGACCATTGACCAGTGAGCAGTGACCAGTGACCACTCAGCAGTGACCAGCGACAGTGACCATTGAACAGCGACAGTGACCATTGACCAGTGACCAGTGACCAGTGAACAGTGACCAGTGACCACTGACCAGTGACCAGTGACCGGGGACCAGTGACTAGCGACCAGTGACCAGTGACCCGTAACATGTGACCCGTGACCAGTGACTAGTGACCAGGGCCCAGTGACCAGTCACCAGTCACCATTGACCTGTGACCAGTGACCAGTGACCACTGACCACTGACCAGTGACAAGTGACCAGTGACTTGTGACGAGTGTCCAGCGACCTGTGACTTGTGACCAGTGACCAGTGACCAGTGGCCAGTGACCAGTGTCCAGTGAGCAGTGACCAGTGGCCAGTGACTAGTGACCCGTGACATGTGACACGTGACCAGTGACCAGTGACCAGTGACCTGTGACCAGTAACCAGTGACCAGTGGCCAGTGACCTTTGACCAGTGACCAGTGAGCAGTGACCAGTGACCACTCAGCAGTGACCAGCGACAGTGACCATTGAACAGCGACAGTGACCATTGACCAGTGACCAGTGACCAGTGACCAGTGACCAGTGACCATTGACCAGTGACCAGTGACCAGTGACCATTGACCAGTGTCTTGTGACCAGTGACCCGCGACATGTGACTGTGACCAGTGACCACTGACCAGTGACCACAGACCAGTGACCAGTGACCAGTGACCAGTGACCAGTGACCACTGACCAGTGACAAGTGACCAGTGACTTGTGACCAGTGACCAGTGACCTGTGACTTGTGACCAGTGACCAGTGACCAGTGTCCAGTGACCAGTGACCAGTGACCATTGACCAGTGACCAGTGACCAGTGACCAGTGACCATTGACCAGTGACCAGTGACCAGTGACCATTGACCAGTGACTTGTGACCAGTGACCCGCGACATGTGACTGTGACCAGTTACCACTGACCAGTGACCAGTGACCACAGACCAGTGACAAGTGACCAGTGACCAGCGACCAGTGACCAGTGACCAGTGACCAGTGACCAGTGACCGGTGACCATTGATCTGTGACCAGTGACCAGTGACCAGTGACCAGTGACCACTGACCAGTGACCAGTGACCGGGGACCAGTGACTAGCGTCCAGTGACCAGCGACCCGTGACATGTGACCCGTGACCAGTGACCAGTGACCAGTGACCATGGCCCAGTGACCATTGACCAGTGACCAGTTGCCAGTGACCAGTGACCAGTGACCAGTGACCAGTGACCACTGACCAGTGACCACAGACCAGTGACCAGTGACCAGTGACCAGTGACCAGTGACCAGTGACCACTGACCAGTGACAAGTGACCAGTGACTTGTGACCAGTGACCAGTGACCTGTGACTTGTGACCAGTGACCAGTGACCAGTGTCCAGTGACCAGTGACCAGTGACCATTGACCAGTGACCAGTGACCAGTGACCAGTGACCAGTGACCATTGACCAGTGACTTGTGACCAGTAACCCGCGACATGTGACTGTGACCAGTGACCACTGACCAGTGACCACAGACCAGTGACCAGTGACCAGTGACCAGTGACCGGTGACCATTGATCTGTGACCAGTGACCAGTGACCAGTGACCAGTGACCACTGACCAGTGACGAGTGACCGGGGACCAGTGACTAGCGACCAGTGACCAGTGACCCGTGACATGTGACCCGTGACCAGTGACCAGTGACCAGGGCCCAGTGACCAGTCACCAGTCACCATTGACCTGTGACCAGTGACCAGTGACCACTGACCACTGACCAGTGACAAATGACCAGTGCCTTGTGACGAGTGACCAGCGACCTGTGACTTGTGACCAGTGACCTGTGACCAGTGGCCAGTGACCAGTGTCCAGTGAGCACTGACCAGTGGCCAGTGACTAGTGACCCGTGACATGTGACACGTGACCAGTGACCAGTGACCAGTGACAAGTGACCACTCAGCAGTGACCGGCGACAGTGACCATTGAACAGCGACAGTGACCATTGACCAGTGACCAGTGACCAGTGACCAGAGACCATTGATCTGTGACCAGTGACCAGTGACCACTGACCAGTGACCAGTGACCGGGGACCAGTGACTAGCGACCAGTGACCAGTGACCCGTGACATGTGACCCGTGACCAGTGACCAGTGACCAGGGCCCAGTGACCAGTCACCAGTCACCATTGACCTGTGACCAGTGACCAGTGACCACTGACCACTGACCAGTGACAAGTGACCAGTGACTTGTGTCGAGTGACCAGCGACCTGTGACTTGTGACCAGTGACCAGTGACCAGTGGCCAGTGACGAGTGTCCAGTGAGCACTGACCAGTGGCCAGTGACTAGTGACCCGTGACATGTGACACGTGACCAGTGACCAGTGACCAGTGACCAGTGACCAGTGACCAGTGACCACTGACCAGTGACCAGTGACCGGGGACCAGTGACTAGCGACCAGTGACCAGTGACCCGTGACATGTGACCCGTGACCAGTGACCAGTGACCAGTGACCAGTGACCAGTGACCAGTGACCGGTGACCAGTGACCATTGATCTGTGACCTGTGACCAGTGACCAGTGACCAGTGACCAGTGACCAGTGACCAGTGACCAGTGACCAGTGACCAGTGACCAGTGACCACTGACCAGTGACCAGTGACCGGGGACCAGTGACCAGTGACCCGTGACATGTGCCCCGTGACCAGTGACCAGTGACCAGTGACCAGTGACCAGTGACCAGTGACCAGGCCCCAGTGACCAGTCACCAGTCACCATTGACCTGTGACCAGTGACCAGTGACCACTGACCACTGACCAGTGACAAGTGACCAGTGACTTGTGACGAGTGACCAGCGACCTGTGACTTGTGACCAGTGACCAGTGACCAGTGGCCAGTGACCAGTGTCTAGTGAGCAGTGACCAGTGGCCAGTGACTAGTGACCCGTGACATGTGACACGTGACCAGTGACCAGTGACCAGTGACCAGTGACCAGCGACAGTGACCATTGAACAGCGACAGTGACCATTGACCAGTGACCAGTGACCAGTGACCAGTGACCAGTGACCATTGACCAGTGACCAGTGACCAGTGACCACTGACCAGTGACAAGTGACCAGTGACTTGTGACCAGTGACCAGTGACCAGTGGCCAGTGTCCAGTGACCAGTGACGAGTGACCATTGACCAGTGACCAGTGACCAGTGACCAGTGACCATTGACCAGTGGCCAGTGACCAGTGACCATTGACCAGGGACCAGTGACCAGTGACCAGGGCCCAGTGACCATTGACCAGTGACCAGTGGCCAGTGACCAGTGACCAGTGAACAGTGACCATTGACCAGTGACCACTGAGCAGTGATCAGCGACAGTGACCATTGAACAGCGACAGTGACCATTGACCAGTGACCAGTGACCAGTGACCAGTGATCATTGACCAGTGACCAGTGACCAGTGACCAGTGACCATTGACCAGTGGCTTGTGACCAGTAACCCGCGACATGTGACTGTGACCAGTGACCACTGACCAGTGACCAGTGACCACAGACCAGTGACCAGTGACCAGTGACCAGTGACCAGTGACCAGTGACCATTGATCTGTGACCAGTGACCAGTCACCAGTGACCAGTGACCACTGACCAGTGACCAGTGACCGGGGACCAGTGACTAGCGACCAGTGACCAGTGACCCGTGACATGTGACAAGTGACACGTGACCAGTGACCAGTGACCAGTGACAAGTGACCACTCAGCAGTGACCAGCGACAGTGACCATTGAACAGCGACAGTGACCATTGACCTGTGACCAGTGACCAGTGACCAGTGACCATTGATCTGTGACCAGTGACCAGTGACCAGTGACCAGTGACCAGTGACCAGTGACCCGTGACATGTGACCCGTGACCAGTGACCAGTGACCAGGGCCCAGTGACCAGTGACCATTGATCTGTGACCTGTGACCAGTGACCTGTGACCAGTGACCAGTGACCAGTGACCAGTGACCCGTGACATGTGACCCGTGACTTGTGACGAGTGACCAGCGACCTGTGACTTCTGACCAGTGACCAGTGACCAGTGGCCAGTGACCAGTGTCTAGTGAGCAGTGACCAGTGGCCAGTGACTAGTGACCCGTGACATGTGACACGTGACCAGTGACCAGTGACCAGTGACCAGTGACCAGCGACAGTGACCATTGAACAGCGACAGTGACCATTGACCAGTGACCAGTGACCAGTGACCAGTGACCAGTGACCATTGACCAGTGACCAGTGACCAGTGACCACTGACCAGTGACAAGTGACCAGTGACTTGTGACCAGTGACCAGTGACCAGTGACCAGTGTCCAGTGACCAGTGACGAGTGACCATTGACCAGTGACCAGTGACCAGTGACCAGTGACCATTGACCAGTGGCCAGTGACCAGTGACCATTGACCAGGGACCAGTGACCAGTGACCAGTGACCAGTGACCAGTGACCAGTGACCAGTGACCCGTGACCAGTGACCAGTGACCAGGGCCCAGTGACCAGTCACCAGTCACCATTGACCTGTGACCAGTGACCAGTGACCACTGACCACGGACCAGTGACAAGTGACCAGTGACTTGTGACGAGTGACCAGCGACCTGTGACTTGTGACCAGTGACCAGTGACCAGTGGCCAGTGACGAGTTTCCAGTGAGCACTGACCAGTGGCCAGTGACTAGTGACCCGTGACATGTGACACGTGACCAGTGACCAGTGACCAGTGACCAGTGACCACTCAGCAGTGACCAGCGACAGTGACCATTGAACAGCGACAGTGACCATTGACCAGTGACCATTGACAAGTGACCAGTGACCAGTGACCATTGACCAGTGACTTGTGACCAGTGACCCGCGACATGTGACTGTGACCAGTGACCACTGACCAGTGACCGGGGACCAGTGACTAGCGACCAGTGACCAGGGCCCAGTGACCAGTCACCAGTCACCATTGACCTGTGACCAGTGACCAGTGACCACTGACCACTGACCAGTGACAAATGACCAGTGACTTGTGACGAGTGACCAGCGACCTGTGACTTGTGACCACTGACCAGTGACCAGTGGCCAGTGACCAGTGTCCAGTGAGCAGTTACCAGTGGCCAGTGACTAGTGACCCGTGACATGTGACACGTGACCAGTGACCAGTGACCAGTGACCAGTGACCAGCGACCCGCGACATGTGACTGTGACCAGTTACCACTGACCAGTGACCAGTGACCACAGACCAGTTACAAGTGACCAGTGACCAGGGCCCAGTGACCAGTGAACAGTGACCATTGACCAGTGAGCAGTGACCACTGACCACTGAGCAGTGACCAGCGACAGTGACCATTGAACAGCGACTGTGACCATTGACCAGTGACCAGTGACCAGTGACCAGTGACCATTGACCAGTGACCAGTGACCATTGACCAGTGACTTGTGACCAGTAACCCGCGCCATGTGACTGTGACCAGTGACCACTGACCAGTGACCAGTGACCACAGACCAGTGACCAGTGACCAGTGACCAGTGACCAGTGACCAGTGACCATTGATCTGTGACCAGTGACCAGTGACCAGTGACCAGTGACCAGTGACCAGGGCCCAGTCACCAGTCACCAGTCACCATTGACCTGCGACCAGTGACCAGTGACCACTGACCACTGACCAGTGACAAGTGACCAGTGACGAGTGACGAGTGACCAGCGACCTGTGACTTGTGACCAGTGACCAGTGACCATTGACAAGTGACTTGTGACCAGTGACCCGCGACATGTGACTGAGACCAGTTACCACTGACCAGTGACCAGTGACCACAGACCAGTGACAAGTGACCAGTGACCAGTGACCAGTGACCAGTGACCAGTGACCAGTGACCAGTGACCAGTGACCAGTGACCAGTGACCATTGATCTGTGACCAGTGACCAGTGACCAGTGACCAGTGACCAGTGACCAGTGACCAGTGACCACTGACCAGTGACCAGTGACCGGGGACCAGTGACTAGCGACCAGTGACCAGTGACCCGTGACATGTGACCCGTGACCAGTGACCAGTGACCAGTGACCAGTGACCAGTGACCATTGACCAGTGACCAGTGGCCAGTGACCAGTGACCAGTGACCAGTGAACAGTGACCATTGACCAGTGAGCAGTGACCAGTGACCACTGAGCAGTGACCAGCGACAGTGACCAGTGACCAGTGACCAGTGACCATTGATCTGTGACCAGTGACTAGCGACCAGTGACCAGTGACCCGTGACATGTGACCCGTGACCAGTGACCAGTGACCAGGGCCCAGTCACCAGTCACCAGTCACCATTGACCTGTGACCAGTGACCAGTGACCACTGACCACTGACCAGTGACAAGTGACCAATGACTTGTGGCGAGTGACCAGCGACCTGTGACTTGTGACCCGTGACCAGTGACCAGTGACCACGGCCCAGTGACCAGTCACCAGTCACCATTGACCTGTGACCAGTGACCAGTGACAACTGACCACGGACCAGTGACAAGTGACCAGTGACTTGTGACGAGTGACCAGCGACCTGTGACTTGTGACCAGTGACCAGTGACCAGTGGCCAGTGACGAGTGTCCAGTGAGCACTGACCAGTGGCCAGTGACTAGTGACCCGTGACATGTGACACGTAACCAGTGACCAGTGACCAGTGACCAGTGACCACTCAGCAGTGACCAGCGACAGTGACCATTGAACAGCGACAGTGACCATTGACCAGTGACCATTGACAAGTGACCAGTGACCAGTAACCATTGACCAGTGACTTGTGACCAGTGACCCGCGACATGTGACTGTGACCAGTGACCACTGACCAGTGACCGGGGACCAGTGACTAGCGACCAGTGACCAGTGACAAGTGAGCAGTGACCAGGGCCCAGTGACCAGTCACCAGTCACCATTGACCTGTGACCAGTGACCAGTGACCACTGACCACTGACCAGTGACAAATGACCAGTGACTTGTGACGAGTGACCAGCGACCTGTGACTTGTGACCACTGACCAGTGACCAGTGGCCAGTGACCAGTGTCCAGTGAGCAGTTACCACTGGCCAGTGACTAGTGACCCGTGACATGTGACACGTGACCAGTGACCAGTGACCAGTGACCAGTGACCAGCGACCCGCGACATGTGACTGTGACCAGTTACCACTGACCAGTGACCAGTGACCACAGACCAGTTACAAGTGACCAGTGACCAGGGCCCAGTGACCAGTGAACAGTGACCATTGACCAGTGAGCAGTGACCACTGACCACTGAGCAGTGACCAGCGACAGTGACCATTGAACAGCGACAGTGACCATTGACCAGTGACCAGTGACCAGTGACCAGTGACCATTGACCATTGACCAGTGACCAGTGACCATTGACCAGTGACTTGTGACCAGTAACCCGCGCCATGTGACTGTGACCAGTGACCACTGACCAGTGACCAGTGACCACAGACCAGTGACCAGTGACCAGTGACCAGTGACCAGTGACCAGTGACCATTGATCTGTGACCAGTGACCAGTGACCAGTGACCATTGACCAGTGACCAGTGACCAGTGACCAGTGACCTTTGACCAGTGACTTGTGACCAGTAACCCGCGACATGTGACTGTGACCAGTGACCACTGACCAGTGACCAGTGACCACAGACCAGTGACCAGTGACCAGTGACCAGTGACCAGTGACCAGTGACCATTGATCTGTGACCAGTGACTAGCGACCAGTGACCAGTGACACGTGACATGTGACCCGTGACCAGTGACCAGTGACCAGGGCCCAGTCACCAGTCACCAGTCACCATTGACCTGCGACCAGTGACCAGTGACCACTGACCACTGACCAGTGACAAGTGACCAGTGACTTGTGACGAGTGTCCAGCGACCTGTGACTTGTGACCAGTGACCAGTGACCATTGACCAGTGACTTGTGACCAGTGACCCGCGACATGTGACTGTGACCAGTTACCACTGACCAGTGACCAGTGACCAGTGACCATTGACCAGTGACCAGTGGCCAGTGACCAGTGACCGGTGACCGGTGACCGGTGACCAGTGACTAGCGACCAGTGAACAGTGACCCGTGACATGTGACCCGTGACCAGTGACCAGTGACCAGTGACCACTGACCACTGACCAGTGACAAGTGACCAGTGACTTGTGACGAGTGTCCAGCGACCTGTGACTTGTGACCAGTGACCAGTGACCATTGACCAGTGACTTGTGACCAGTGACCCGCGACATGTGACTGTGACCAGTTACCACTGACCAGTGACCAGTGACCAGTGACCATTGACCATTGACCAGTGACCAGTGACCAGTGACCAGTGACCAGTGACCACTGACCAGTGACCAGTGACCGGGGACCAGTGACTAGCGACCAGTGACCAGTGACCCGTAACATGTGACCCGTGACCAGTGACTAGTGACCAGGGCCCAGTGACCAGTCACCAGTCACCATTTACCTGTGACCAGTGACCAGTGACCACTGACCACTGACCAGTGACAAGTGACCAGTGACTTGTGACGAGTGACCAGCGACCTGTGACTTGTGACCAGTGACCAGTGACCAGTGGCCAGTGACCAGTGTCCAGTGAGCAGTGACCAGTGGCCAGTGACTAGTGACCCGTGACATGTGACACGTGACCAGTGACCAGTGACCAGTGACCTGTGACCAGTAACCAGTGACCAGTGGCCAGTGACCTTTGACCAGTGACCAGTGACCAGTGACCAGTGAACAGTGACCATTGACCAGTGAGCAGTGACCAGTGACCACTCAGCAGTGACCAGCGACAGTGACCATTGAACAGCGACAGTGACCATTGACCAGTGACCAGTGACCAGTGACCAGTGACCAGTGACCATTGACCAGTGACCAGTGACCAGTGACCATTGACCAGTGTCTTGTGACCAGTGACCCGCGACATGTGACTGTGACCAGTGACCACTGACCAGTGACCACAGACCAGTGACCAGTGACCAGTGACCAGTGACCAGTGACCACTGACCAGTGACAAGTGACCAGTGACTTGTGACCAGTGACCAGTGACCTGTGACTTGTGACCAGTGACCAGTGACCAGTGTCCAGTGACCAGTGACCAGTGACCATTGACCAGTGACCAGTGACCAGTGACCAGTGACCATTGACCAGTGACCAGTGACCAGTGACCATTGACCAGTGACTTGTGACCAGTGACCCGCGACATGTGACTGTGACCAGTTACCACTGACCAGTGACCAGTGACCACAGACCAGTAACAAGTGACCAGTGACCAGTGACCAGTGACCAGTGACCAGTGACCAGTGACCAGTGACCAGTGACCATTGATCTGTGACCAGTGACCAGTGACCAGTGACCAGTGACCACTGACCAGTGACCAGTGACCGGGGACCAGTGACTAGCGTCCAGTGACCAGCGACCCGTGACATGTGACCCGTGACCAGTGACCAGTGACCAGTGACCATGGCCCAGTGACCATTGACCAGTGACCAGTGGCCAGTGACCAGTGACCAGTGACCAGTGACCAGTGACCACTGACCAGTGACCACAGACCAGTGACCAGTGACCAGTGACCAGTGACCAGTGACAAGTGACCACTCAGCAGTGACCAGCGACAGTGACCATTGAACAGCGACAGTGACCATTGACCAGTGACCAGTGACCAGTGACCAGAGACCATTGATCTGTGACCAGTGACCAGTGACCAGTGACCACTGACCAGTGACCAGTGACCGGGGACCAGTGACTAGCGACCAGTGACCAGTGACCCGTGACATGTGACCCGTGACCAGTGACCAGTGACCAGGGCCCAGTGACCAGTCACCAGTCACCATTGACCTGTGACCAGTGACCAGTGACCACTGACCACTGACCAGTGACAAGTGACCAGTGACTTGTGTCGAGTGACCAGCGACCTGTGACTTGTGACCAGTGACCAGTGACCAGTGGCCAGTGACGAGTGTCCAGTGAGCACTGACCAGTGGCCAGTGACTAGTGACCCGTGACATGTGACACGTGACCAGTGACCAGTGACCAGTGACCAGTGACCAGTGACCAGTGACCAGTGACCACTGACCAGTGACCAGTGACCGGGGACCAGTGACTAGCGACCAGTGACCAGTGACCCGTGACATGTGACCCGTGACCAGTGACCAGTGACCAGTGACCAGTGACCAGCGACCAGTGACCAGTGACCAGTGACCATTGATCTGTGACCTGTGACCAGTGACCAGTGACGAGTGACCAGTGACCAGTGACCAGTGACCAGTGACCAGTGACCAGTGACCAGTGACCAGTGACCACTGACCAGTGACCAGTGACCGGGGACCAGTGACCAGTGACCCGTGACATGTGCCCCGTGACCAGTGACCAGTGACCAGTGACCAGTGACCAGTGACCAGTGTCCAGTGAGCACTGACCAGTGGCCAGTGACTAGTGACCCGTTACATGTGACACGTGACCAGTGACCAGTGACCAGTGACCAGTGACCAGCGACAGTGACCATTGAACAGCGACAGTGACCATTGACCAGTGACCAGTGACCAGTGACCAGTGACCAGTGACCATTGACCAGTGACCAGTGACCAGTGACCAGCGACCTGTGACTTGTGACCAGTGACCAGTGACCAGTGGCCAGTGACCAGTGTCCAGTGAGCACTGACCAGTGGCCAGTGACTAGTGACCCGTTACATGTGACACGTGACCAGTGACCAGTGACCAGTGACCAGTGACCAGTAACCATTGACAAGTGACCAGTGACCAGTGACCATTGACCAGTGACTTGTGACCAGTGACCACTCAGCAGTGACCAGCAGCAGTGACCATTGAACAGCGACAGTGACCATTGACCACTGACCAGTGACCAGTGACCAGTGACCATTGACAAGTGACCAGTGACCAGTGACCATTGACCAGTGACTTGTGACCAGTGACCCGCGACATGTGACTGTGACCAGTGACCACTGACCAGTGACCACAGACCAGTGACCAGTGACCAGTGACCAGTGACCAGTGACCACTGACCAGTGACAAGTGACCAGTAACCTGTGACCAGTGACCAGTGACCTGTGACTTGTAACCAGTGACCAGTGACCAGTGTCCAGTGACCAGTGACCAGTGACCAGTGACCAGTGACCAGTGACCAGTGACCAGTGACTTGTGACCAGTGACCCGCGACATGTGACTGTGACCAGTTACCACAGACCAGTGACCAGTGACCACAGACCAGTAACAAGTGACCAGTGACCAGTGACCAGTGACCAGTGACCAGTGACCAGTGACCAGTGACCAGTGACCAGTGACCATTGATCTGTGACCAGTGACCAGTGACCAGTGACCAGTGACCACTGACCAGTGACTAGTGACCGGGGACCAGTGACTAGCGACCTGTGACCAGTCACCCGTGACATGTGACCCGTGACCAGTGACCAGTGACCAGTGACCAGTGACCAGTGACCAGTGACCATTGACCAGTGACCAGTGGCCAGTGACCAGTGACCAGTGACCAGTGAACAGTGACCATTTACCAGTGAGCAGTGACCAGTGACCACTGAGCAGTGACCAGCGACAGTGGCCATTGAACAGCGACAGTGACCATTGACCAGTGACCAGTGACCAGTGACCAGTGACCAGTGACCACTGACCAGTGACCAGTGACCGGGGACCAGTGACTAGCGACCAGTGACCAGTGACCCGTAACATGTGACCCGTGACCAGTGACTAGTGACCACGGCCCAGTGACCAGTCACCAGTCACCATTGACCTGTGACCAGTGACCAGTGACCACTGACCACTGACCAGTGACAAGTGACCAGTGACTTGTGACGAGTGACCAGCGACCTGTGACTTGTGACCAGTGACCAGTGACCAGTGGCCAGTGACCAGTGTCCAGTGAGCAGTGACCAGTGGCCAGTGACTAGTGACCCGTGACATGTGACACGTGACCAGTGACCAGTGACCAGTGACCTGTGACCAGTAACCAGTGACCAGTGGCCAGTGACCTTTGACCAGTGACCAGTGAGCAGTGACCAGTGACCACTCAGCAGTGAACAGCGACAGTGACCATTGACCAGTGACCAGTGACCAGTGACCAGTGACCAGTGACCATTGACCAGTGACCAGTGACCAGTGACCATTGACCAGTGTCTTGTGACCAGTGACCCGCGACATGTGACTGTGACCAGTGACCACTGACCAGTGACCACAGACCAGTGACCAGTGACCAGTGACCAGTGACCAGTGACCACTGACCAGTGACAAGTGACCAGTGACTTGTGACCAGTGACCAGTGACCTGTGACTTGTGACCAGTGACCAGTGACCAGTGTCCAGTGACCAGTGACCAGTGACCATTGACCAGTGACCAGTGACCAGTGACCAGTGACCATTGACCAGTGACCAGTGACCAGTGACCATTGACCAGTGACTTGTGACCAGTGACCCGCGACATGTGACTGTGACCAGTTACCACTGACCAGTGACCAGTGACCACAGACCAGTGACAAGTGACCAGTGACCAGCGACCAGTGACCAGTGACCAGTGACCAGTGACCAGTGACCGGTGACCATTGATCTGTGACCAGTGACCAGTGACCAGTGACCAGTGACCACTGACCAGTGACCAGTGACCGGGGACCAGTGACTAGCGTCCAGTGACCAGCGACCCGTGACATGTGACCCGTGACCAGTGACCAGTGACCAGTGACCATGGCCCAGTGACCATTGACCAGTGACCAGTTGCCAGTGACCAGTGACCAGTGACCAGTGACCAGTGACCACTGACCAGTGACCACAGACCAGTGACCAGTGACCAGTGACCAGTGACCAGTGACCAGTGACCACTGACCAGTGACAAGTGACCAGTGACTTGTGACCAGTGACCAGTGACCTGTGACTTGTGACCAGTGACCAGTGACCAGTGTCCAGTGACCAGTGACCAGTGACCATTGACCAGTGACCAGTGACCAGTGACCAGTGACCAGTGACCATTGACCAGTGACTTGTGACCAGTAACCCGCGACATGTGACTGTGACCAGTGACCACTGACCAGTGACCACAGACCAGTGACCAGTGACCAGTGACCAGTGACCGGTGACCATTGATCTGTGACCAGTGACCAGTGACCAGTGACCAGTGACCACTGACCAGTGACGAGTGACCGGGGACCAGTGACTAGCGACCAGTGACCAGTGACCCGTGACATGTGACCCGTGACCAGTGACCAGTGACCAGGGCCCAGTGACCAGTCACCAGTCACCATTGACCTGTGACCAGTGACCAGTGACCACTGACCACTGACCAGTGACAAATGACCAGTGCCTTGTGACGAGTGACCAGCGACCTGTGACTTGTGACCAGTGACCTGTGACCAGTGGCCAGTGACCAGTGTCCAGTGAGCACTGACCAGTGGCCAGTGACTAGTGACCCGTGACATGTGACACGTGACCAGTGACCAGTGACCAGTGACAAGTGACCACTCAGCAGTGACCGGCGACAGTGACCATTGAACAGCGACAGTGACCATTGACCAGTGACCAGTGACCAGTGACCAGAGACCATTGATCTGTGACCAGTGACCAGTGACCAGTGACCAGTGACCACTGACCAGTGACCAGTGACCGGGGACCAGTGACTAGCGACCAGTGACCAGTGACCCGTGACATGTGACCCGTGACCAGTGACCAGTGACCAGGGCCCAGTGACCAGTCACCAGTCACCATTGACCTGTGACCAGTGACCAGTGACCACTGACCACTGACCAGTGACAAGTGACCAGTGACTTGTGTCGAGTGACCAGCGACCTGTGACTTGTGACCAGTGACCAGTGACCAGTGGCCAGTGACGAGTGTCCAGTGAGCACTGACCAGTGGCCAGTGACTAGTGACCCGTGACATGTGACACGTGACCAGTGACCAGTGACCAGTGACCAGTGACCAGTGACCAGTGACCACTGACCAGTGACCAGTGACCGGGGACCAGTGACTAGCGACCAGTGACCAGTGACCCGTGACATGTGACCCGTGACCAGTGACCAGTGACCAGTGACCAGTGACCAGTGACCAGTGACCGGTGACCAGTGACCATTGATCTGTGACCTGTGACCAGTGACCAGTGACCAGTGACCAGTGACCAGTGACCAGTGACCAGTGACCAGTGACCAGTGACCAGTGACCACTGACCAGTGACCAGTGACCGGGAACCAGTGACCAGTGACCCGTGACATGTGCCCCGTGACCAGTGGCCAGTGACCAGTGACCAGTGACCAGTGACCAGTGACCAGGCCCCAGTGACCAGTCACCAGTCACCATTGACCTGTGACCAGTGACCAGTGACCACTGACCACTGACCAGTGACAAGTGACCAGTGACTTGTGACGAGTGACCAGCGACCTGTGACTTGTGACCAGTGACCAGTGACCAGTGACCAGTGACCATTGACCAGTGGCTTGTGACCAGTAACCCGCGACATGTGACTGTGAACAGTGACCACTGACCAGTGACCAGTGACCACAGACCAGTGACCAGTGACCAGTGACCAGTGACCAGTGACCAGTGACCAGTGACCAGTGACCAGTGACCATTGATCTGTGACCAGTGACCAGTCACCAGTGACCAGTGACCACTGACCAGTGACCAGTGACCGGGGACCAGTGACTAGCGACCAGTGACCAGTGACCCGTGACATGTGACAAGTGACACGTGACCAGTGACCAGTGACCAGTGACAAGTGACCACTCAGCAGTGACCAGCGACAGTGACCATTGAACAGCGACAGTGACCATTGACCTGTGACCAGTGACCAGTGACCAGTGACCATTGATCTGTGACCAGTGACCAGTGACCAGTGACCAGTGACCAGTGACCAGTGACCACTGACCAGTGACCAGTGACCGGGGACCAGTGACTAGCGACCAGTGACCAGTGACCCGTGACATGTGACCCGTGACCAGTGACCAGTGACCAGTGTCCAGTGACCAGTGACGAGTGACCATTGACCAGTGACCAGTGACCAGTGACCAGTGACCATTGACCAGTGGCCAGTGACCAGTGACCATTGACCAGGGACCAGTGACCAGTGACCAGGGCCCAGTGACCATTGACCATTGACCAGTGACCAGTGACCAGTGACCAGTGAACAGTGACCATTGACCAGTGACCACTGAGCAGTGACCAGCGACAGTGACCATTGAACAGCGACAGTGACCATTGACCAGTGACCAGTGACCAGTGACCAGTGACCATTGACCAGTGACTTGTGACCAGTAACCCGCGACATGTGACTGTGACCAGTGACCACTGACCAGTGACCACAGACCAGTGACCAGTGACCAGTGACCAGTGACCGGTGACCATTGATCTGTGACCAGTGACCAGTGACCAGTGACCAGTGACCACTGACCAGTGACGAGTGACCGGGGACCAGTGACTAGCGACCAGTGACCAGTGACCCGTGACATGTGACCCGTGACCAGTGACCAGTGACCAGGGCCCAGTGACCAGTCACCAGTCACCATTGACCTGTGACCAGTGACCAGTGACCACTGACCACTGACCAGTGACAAATGACCAGTGCCTTGTGACGAGTGACCAGCGACCTGTGACTTGTGACCAGTGACCTGTGACCAGTGGCCAGTGACCAGTGTCCAGTGAGCACTGACCAGTGGCCAGTGACTAGTGACCCGTGACATGTGACACGTGACCAGTGACCAGTGACCAGTGACAAGTGACCACTCAGCAGTGACCGGCGACAGTGACCATTGAACAGCGACAGTGACCATTGACCAGTGACCAGTGACCAGTGACCAGAGACCATTGATCTGTGACCAGTGACCAGTGACCAGTGACCAGTGACCACTGACCAGTGACCAGTGACCGGGGACCAGTGACTAGCGACCAGTGACCAGTGACCCGTGACATGTGACCCGTGACCAGTGACCAGTGACCAGGGCCCAGTGACCAGTCACCAGTCACCATTGACCTGTGACCAGTGACCAGTGACCACTGACCACTGACCAGTGACAAGTGACCAGTGACTTGTGTCGAGTGACCAGCGACCTGTGACTTGTGACCAGTGACCAGTGACCAGTGGCCAGTGACGAGTGTCCAGTGAGCACTGACCAGTGGCCAGTGACTAGTGACCCGTGACATGTGACACGTGACCAGTGACCAGTGACCAGTGACCAGTGACCAGTGACCAGTGACCACTGACCAGTGACCAGTGACCGGGGACCAGTGACTAGCGACCAGTGACCAGTGACCCGTGACATGTGACCCGTGACCAGTGACCAGTGACCAGTGACCAGTGACCAGTGACCAGTGACCGGTGACCAGTGACCATTGATCTGTGACCTGTGACCAGTGACCAGTGACCAGTGACCAGTGACCAGTGACCAGTGACCAGTGACCAGTGACCAGTGACCACTGACCAGTGACCAGTGACCGGGGACCAGTGACCAGTGACCCGTGACATGTGCCCCGTGACCAGTGGCCAGTGACCAGTGACCAGTGACCAGTGACCAGTGACCAGGCCCCAGTGACCAGTCACCAGTCACCATTGACCTGTGACCAGTGACCAGTGACCACTGACCACTGACCAGTGACAAGTGACCAGTGACTTGTGACGAGTGACCAGCGACCTGTGACTTGTGACCAGTGACCAGTGACCAGTGGCCAGTGACCAGTGTCTAGTGAGCAGTGACCAGTGGCCAGTGACTAGTGACCCGTGACATGTGACACGTGACCAGTGACCAGTGACCAGTGACCAGTGACCAGCGACAGTGACCATTGAACAGCGACAGTGACCATTGACCAGTGACCAGTGACCAGTGACCAGTGACCAGTGACCATTGACCAGTGACCAGTGACCAGTGACCACTGACCAGTGACAAGTGACCAGTGACTTGTGACCAGTGACCAGTGACCAGTGGCCAGTGTCCAGTGACCAGTGACGAGTGACCATTGACCAGTGACCAGTGACCAGTGACCAGTGACCATTGACCAGTGGCCAGTGACCAGTGACCATTGACCAGGGACCAGTGACCAGTGACCAGGGCCCAGTGACCATTGACCAGTGACCAGTGGCCAGTGACCAGTGACCAGTGAACAGTGACCATTGACCAGTGACCACTGAGCAGTGATCAGCGACAGTGACCATTGAACAGCGACAGTGACCATTGACCAGTGACCAGTGACCAGTGACCAGTGATCATTGACCAGTGACCAGTGACCAGTGACCAGTGACCATTGACCAGTGGCTTGTGACCAGTAACCCGCGACATGTGACTGTGACCAGTGACCACTGACCAGTGACCAGTGACCACAGACCAGTGACCAGTGACCAGTGACCAGTGACCAGTGACCAGTGACCAGTGACCAGTGACCAGTGACCATTGATCTGTGACCAGTGACCAGTCACCAGTGACCAGTGACCACTGACCAGTGACCAGTGACCGGGGACCAGTGACCAGTGACCATTGATCTGTGACCAGTGACCAGTCACCAGTGACCAGTGACCACTGACCAGTGACCAGTGACCGGGGACCAGTGACTAGCGACCAGTGACCAGTGACCCGTGACATGTGACAAGTGACACGTGACCAGTGACCAGTGACCAGTGACAAGTGACCACTCAGCAGTGACCAGCGACAGTGACCATTGAACAGCGACAGTGACCATTGACCTGTGACCAGTGACCAGTGACCAGTGACCATTGATCTGTGACCAGTGACCAGTGACCAGTGACCAGTGACCAGTGACCAGTGACCACTGACCAGTGACCAGTGACCGGGGACCAGTGACTAGCGACCAGTGACCAGTGACCCGTGACATGTGACCCGTGACCAGTGACCAGTGACCAGTGTCCAGTGACCAGTGACGAGTGACCATTGACCAGTGACCAGTGACCAGTGACCAGTGACCATTGACCAGTGGCCAGTGACCAGTGACCATTGACCAGGGACCAGTGACCAGTGACCAGGGCCCAGTGACCATTGACCATTGACCAGTGACCAGTGACCAGTGACCAGTGAACAGTGACCATTGACCAGTGACCACTGAGCAGTGACCAGCGACAGTGACCATTGAACAGCGACAGTGACCATTGACCAGTGACCAGTGACCAGTGACCAGTGACCAGTGATCATTGACCAGTGACCAGTGACCAGTGACCAGTGACCATTGACCACTGACTTGTGACCAGTAACCCGCGACATGTGACTGTGACCAGTGACCACTGACCAGTGACCAGTGACCACAGACCAGTGACCAGTGACCAGTGACCAGTGACCAGTGACCAGTGACCAGTGACCAGTGACCAGTGACCATTGATCTGTGACCAGTGACCAGTGACCAGTGACCAGTGACCACTGACCAGTGACCAGTGACCGGGGACCAGTGACTAGCGACCAGTGACCAGTGACCCGTGACATGTGACATGTGACACGTGACCAGTGACCAGTGACCAGTGACAAGTGACCACTCAGCAGTGACCAGCGACAGTGACCATTGAACAGCGACAGTAACCATTGACCTGTGACCAGTGACCAGTGACCAGTGACCATTGATCTGTGACCAGTGACCAGTGACCAGTGACCAGTGACCAGTAACCAGTGACCACTGACCAGTGACCAGTGACCGGGGACCAGTGACTAGCGACCAGTGACCAGTGACCCGTGACATGTGACCCGTGACCAGTGACCAGTGACCAGGGCCCAGTGACCAGTCACCAGTCACCATTGACCTGTGACCAGTGACCAGTGACCACTGACCACTGACCAGTGACAAGTGACCAGTGACTTGTGTCGAGTGACCAGCGACCTGTGACTTGTGACCAGTGACCAGTGACCACTGGCCAGTGACGAGTGTCCAGTGAGCACTGACCAGTGGCCAGTGACTAGTGACCCGTGACATGTGACACGTGACCAGTGACCAGTGACCAGTGACCAGTGACCAGTGACCAGTGACCAGTGACCATTGATCTGTGACCTGTGACCAGTGACCAGTGACCAGTGACCAGTGACCCGTGACATGTGACCCGTGACCAGTGACCAGTGACCAGGGCCCAGTGACCAGTCACCAGTCACCATTGACCTGTGACCAGTGACCAGTGACCACTGACCACGGACCAGTGACAAGTGACCAGTGACTTGTGACGAGTGACCAGCGACCTGTGACTTGTGACCAGTGACCAGTGACCAGTGGCCAGTGACGAGTGTCCAGTGAGCACTGACCAGTGGCCAGTGACTAGTGACCCGTGACATGTGACACGTGACCAGTGACCAGTGACCAGTGACCAGTGACCACTCAGCAGTGACCAGCGACAGTGACCATTGAACAGCGACAGTGACCATTGACCAGTGACCATTGACAAGTGACCAGTGACCAGTGACCATTGACCAGTGACTTGTGACCAGTGACCCGCGACATGTGACTGTGACCAGTGACCACTGACCAGTGACCGGGGACCAGTGAGTAGCGACCAGTGACCAGTGACCAGTGACCAGTGACCAGGGCCCAGTGACCAGTCACCAGTCACCATTGACCTGTGACCAGTGACCAGTGACCACTGACCACTGACCAGTGACAAATGACCAGTGACTTGTGACGAGTGACCAGCGACCTGTGACTTGTGACCACTGACCAGTGACCAGTGGCCAGTGACCAGTGTCCAGTGAGCAGTTACCAGTGGCCAGTGACTAGTGACCCGTGACATGTGACACGTGACCAGTGACCAGTGACCAGTGACCAGTGACCAGCGACCCGCGACATGTGACTGTGACCAGTTACCACTGACCAGTGACCAGTGACCACAGACCAGTTACAAGTGACCAGTGACCAGGGCCCAGTGACCAGTGAACAGTGACCATTGACCAGTGAGCAGTGACCACTGACCACTGAGCAGTGACCAGCGACAGTGACCATTGAACAGCGACTGTGACCATTGACCAGTGACCAGTGACCAGTGACCAGTGACCATTGACCAGTGACCAGTGACCATTGACCAGTGACTTGTGACCAGTAACCCGCGCCATGTGACTGTGACCAGTGACCACTGACCAGTGACCAGTGACCACAGACCAGTGACCAGTGACCAGTGACCAGTGACCAGTGACCAGTGACCATTGATCTGTGACCAGTGACCAGTGACCAGTGACCAGTGACCAGTGACCAGGGCCCAGTCACCAGTCACCAGTCACCATTGACCTGCGACCAGTGACCAGTGACCACTGACCACTGACCAGTGACAAGTGACCAGTGACGAGTGACGAGTGACCAGCGACCTGTGACTTGTGACCAGTGACCAGTGACCATTGACCAGTGACTTGTGACCAGTGACCCGCGACATGTGACTGAGACCAGTTACCACTGACCAGTGACCAGTGACCACAGACCAGTGACAAGTGACCAGTGACCAGTGACCAGTGACCAGTGACCAGTGACCAGTGACCAGTGACCAGTGACCAGTGACCAGTGACCAGTGACCATTGATCTGTGACCAGTGACCAGTGACCAGTGACCAGTGACCAGTGACCAGTGACCAGTGACCACTGACCAGTGACCAGTGACCGGGGACCAGTGACTAGCGACCAGTGACCAGTGACCCGTGACATGTGACCCGTGACCAGTGACCAGTGACCAGTGACCAGTGACCAGTGACCATTGACCAGTGACCAGTGGCCAGTGACCAGTGACCAGTGACCAGTGAACAGTGACCATTGACCAGTGAGCAGTGACCAGTGACCACTGAGCAGTGACCAGCGACAGTGACCAGTGACCAGTGACCAGTGACCATTGATCTGTGACCAGTGACCACTGACCACTGACCAGTGACAAGTGACCAATGACTTGTGGCGAGTGACCAGCGACCTGTGACTTGTGACCCGTGACCAGTGACCAGTGACCACGGCCCAGTGACCAGTCACCAGTCACCATTGACCTGTGACCAGTGACCAGTGACAACTGACCACGGACCAGTGACAAGTGACCAGTGACTTGTGACGAGTGACCAGCGACCTGTGACTTGTGACCAGTGACCAGTGACCAGTGGCCAGTGACGAGTGTCCAGTGAGCACTGACCAGTGGCCAGTGACTAGTGACCCGTGACATGTGACACGTAACCAGTGACCAGTGACCAGTGACCAGTGACCACTCAGCAGTGACCAGCGACAGTGACCATTGAACAGCGACAGTGACCATTGACCAGTGACCATTGACAAGTGACCAGTGACCAGTAACCATTGACCAGTGACTTGTGACCAGTGACCCGCGACATGTGACTGTGACCAGTGACCACTGACCAGTGACCGGGGACCAGTGACTAGCGACCAGTGACCAGTGACAAGTGACCAGTGACCAGGGCCCAGTGACCAGTCACCAGTCACCATTGACCTGTGACCAGTGACCAGTGACCACTGACCACTGACCAGTGACAAATGACCAGTGACTTGTGACGAGTGACCAGCGACCTGTGACTTGTGACCAGTGACCAGTGGCCAGTGACCAGTGTCCAGTGAGCAGTTACCACTGGCCAGTGACTAGTGACCCGTGACATGTGACACGTGACCAGTGACCAGTGACCAGTGACCAGTGACCAGCGACCCGCGACATGTGACTGTGACCAGTTACCACTGACCAGTGACCAGTGACCACAGACCAGTTACAAGTGACCAGTGACCAGGGCCCAGTGACCAGTGAACAGTGACCATTGACCAGTGAGCAGTGACCACTGACCACTGAGCAGTGACCAGCGACAGTGACCATTGAACAGCGACAGTGACCATTGACCAGTGACCAGTGACCAGTGACCAGTGACCATTGACCATTGACCAGTGACCAGTGACCATTGACCAGTGACTTGTGACCAGTAACCCGCGCCATGTGACTGTGACCAGTGACCACTGACCAGTGACCAGTGACCACAGACCAGTGACCAGTGACCAGTGACCAGTGACCAGTGACCAGTGACCATTGATCTGTGACCAGTGACCAGTGACCAGTGACCATTGACCAGTGACCAGTGACCAGTGACCAGTGACCTTTGACCAGTGACTTGTGACCAGTAACCCGCGACATGTGACTGTGACCAGTGACCACTGACCAGTGACCAGTGACCACAGACCAGTGACCAGTGACCAGTGACCAGTGACCAGTGACCAGTGACCATTGATCTGTGACCAGTGACTAGCGACCAGTGACCAGTGACACGTGACATGTGACCCGTGACCAGTGACCAGTGACCAGGGCCCAGTCACCAGTCACCAGTCACCATTGACCTGCGACCAGTGACCAGTGACCACTGACCACTGACCAGTGACAAGTGCCCAGTGACTTGTGACGAGTGTCCAGCGACCTGTGACTTGTGACCAGTGACCAGTGACCATTGACCAGTGACTTGTGACCAGTGACCCGCGACATGTGACTGTGACCAGTTACCACTGACCAGTGACCAGTGACCAGTGACCATTGACCAGTGACCAGTGGCCAGTGACCAGTGACCGGTGACCGGTGACCGGTGACCAGTGACTAGCGACCAGTGAACAGTGACCCGTGACATGTGACCCGTGACCAGTGACCAGTGACCAGTGACCAGTGACCAGTGACCAGTGACCAGTGACCAGGTCCCAGTGACCTGTCACCAGTCACCATTGACCTGTGACCAGTGACCAGTGACCACTGACAACTGACCAGTGACAAGTGACCAGTGACTTGTGACGAGTGACCAGCGACCTGTGACGAGTGACAAGTGACCAGTGACCGGTGGCCAGTGACCAGTGTCCAGTGAGCAGTAACCAGTGGCCAGTGACTAGTGACCCGTGACATGTGACACGTGACCAGTGACCAGTGACCAGTGACCAGTGACCAGCGACCCGCGACATGTGACTGTGACCAGTTACCACTGACCAGTGACCAGTGACCACAGACCAGTTACAAGTGACCAGTGACCAGGGCCCAGTGACCAGTGAACAGTGACCATTGACCAGTGAGCAGTGACCACTGACCACTGAGCAGTGACCAGCGACAGTGACCATTGAACAGCGACAGTGACCATTGACCAGTGACCAGTGACCAGTGACCAGTGACCATTGACCATTGACCAGTGACCAGTGACCATTGACCAGTGACTTGTGACCAGTAACCCGCGCCATGTGACTGTGACCAGTGACCACTGACCAGTGACCAGTGACCACAGACCAGTGACCAGTGACCAGTGACCAGTGACCAGTGACCAGTGACCATTGATCTGTGACCAGTGACCAGTGACCAGTGACCATTGACCAGTGACCAGTGACCAGTGACCAGTGACCTTTGACCAGTGACTTGTGACCAGTAACCCGCGACATGTGACTGTGACCAGTGACCACTGACCAGTGACCAGTGACCACAGACCAGTGACCAGTGACCAGTGACCAGTGACCAGTGACCAGTGACCATTGATCTGTGACCAGTGACTAGCGACCAGTGACCAGTGACACGTGACATGTGACCCGTGACCAGTGACCAGTGACCAGGGCCCAGTCACCAGTCACCAGTCACCATTGACCTGCGACCAGTGACCAGTGACCACTGACCACTGACCAGTGACAAGTGACCAGTGACTTGTGACGAGTGTCCAGCGACCTGTGACTTGTGACCAGTGACCAGTGACCATTGACCAGTGACTTGTGACCAGTGACCCGCGACATGTGACTGTGACCAGTTACCACTGACCAGTGACTAGTGACCAGTGACCATTGACCAGTGACCAGTGGCCAGTGACCAGTGACCGGTGACCGGTGACCGGTGACCAGTGACTAGCGACCAGTGAACAGTGACCCGTGACATGTGACCCGTGACCAGTGACCAGTGACCAGTGACCAGTGACCAGTGACCAGTGACCAGTGACCAGGGCCCAGTGACCTGTCACCAGTCACCATTGACCTGTGACCAGTGACCAGTGACCACTGACAACTGACCAGTGACAAGTGACCAGTGACTTGTGACGAGTGACCAGCGACCTGTGACTTGTGACAAGTGACCAGTGACCGGTGGCCAGTGACCAGTGTCCAGTGAGCAGTAACCAGTGGCCAGTGACTAGTGACCCGTGACATGTGACACGTGACCAGTGACCAGTGACCAGTGACCAGTGACCAGCGACCCGCGACATGTGACTGTGACCAGTTACCACTGACCAGTGACCAGTGACCACAGACCAGTTACAAGTGACCAGTGACCAGGGCCCAGTGACCAGTGAACAGTGACCATTGACCAGTGAGCAGTGACCACTGACCACTGAGCAGTGACCAGCGACAGTGACCATTGAACAGCGACAGTGACCATTGACCAGTGACCAGTGACCAGTGACCAGTGACCATTGACCAGTGACCAGTGACCATTGACCAGTGACTTGTGACCAGTAACCCGCGCCATGTGACTGTGACCAGTGACCACTGACCAGTGACCAGTGACCAGTGACCAGTGACCAGTGACCAGTGACCAGTGACCATTGATCTGTGACCAGTGACCAGTGACCAGTGACCAGTGACCAGTGACCAGTGACCATTGACCAGTGACCAGTGACCAGTGACCATTGACCAGTGACTTGTGACCAGTGACCCGCGACATGTGACTGTGACCAGTTACCACTGACCAGTGACCAGTGACCACAGACCAGTGACAAGTGACCAGTGACCAGTGACCAGTGACCAGTGACCAGTGACCAGTGACCAGTGACCAGTGACCAGTGACCATTGATCTGTGACCAGTGACCAGTGACCAGTGACCAGTGACCACTGACCAGTGACCAGTGACCGGGGACCAGTGACTAGCGTCCAGTGACCAGCGACCCGTGACATGTGACCCGTGACCAGTGACCAGTGACCAGTGACCATGGCCCAGTGACCATTGACCAGTGACCAGTGGCCAGTGACCAGTGACCAGTGACCAGTGACCAGTGACCACTGACCAGTGACCACAGACCAGTGACCAGTGACCAGTGACCAGTGACCAGTGACCACTGACCAATGACAAGTGACCAGTGACTTGTGACCAGTGACCAGTGACCTGTGACTTGTGACCAGTGACCAGTGACCAGTGTCCATTGACCAGTGACCAGTGACCATTGACCAGTGACCAGTGACCAGTGACCAGTGACCATTGACCAGTGACTTGTGACCTGTAACCCGCGACATGTGACTGTGACCAGTGACCACTGACCAGTGACCACAGACCAGTGACCAGTGACCAGTGACCAGTGACCGGTGACCACTGACCAGTGACGAGTGACCGGGGACCAGTGACTAGCGACCAGTGACCAGTGACCCGTGACATGTCACCCCTGACCAGTGACCAGTGACCAGGGCCCAGTGACCAGTCACCAGTCACCATTGACCTGTGACCAGTGACCAGTGACCACTGACCACTGACCAGTGACAAATGACCAGTGACTTGTGACGAGTGACCAGCGACCTGTGACTTGTGACCAGTGACCTGTGACCAGTGGCCAGTGACCAGTGTCCAGTGAGCACTGACCAGTGGCCAGTGACTAGTGACCCGTGACATGTGACACGTGACCAGTGACCAGTGACCAGTGACAAGTGACCACTCAGCAGTGACCAGCGACAGTGACCATTGAACAGCGACAGTGACCATTGACCAGTGACCAGTGACCAGTGAACAGAGACCATTGATCTGTGACCAGTGACCAGTGACCAGTGACCAGTGACCAGTGACCACTGACCAGTGACCAGTGACCGGGGACCAGTGACTAGCGACCAGTGACCAGTGACCCGTGACATGTGACCCGTGACCAGTGACCAGTGACCAGTGACCAGTGACCAGTGACCAGTGACCAGTGACCAGTGACCATTGATCTGTGACCTGTGACCAGTGACCAGTGACCAGTGACCAGTGACCAGTGACCAGTGACCAGTGACCAGTGACCACTGACCAGTGACCAGTGACCGGGGACCAGTGACCAGTGACCCGTGACATGTGCCCCGTGACCAGTGACCAGTGACCAGTGACCAGTGACCAGTGACCAGTGACCAGTGACCAGGCCCCAGTGACCAGTCACCAGTCACCATTGACCTGTGACCAGTGACCAGTGACCACTGACCACTGACCAGTGACAAGTGACCAGTGACTTGTGACGAGTGACCAGCGACCTGTGACTTGTGACCAGTGACCAGTGACCAGTGGCCAGTGACCAGTGTCTAGTGAGCAGTGACCAGTGGCCAGTGACTAGTGACCCGTGACATGTGACACGTGACCAGTGACCAGTGACCAGTGACCAGTGACCAGCGACAGTGACCATTGAACAGCGACAGTGACCATTGGCCAGTGACCATTGACCAGTGACCAGTGACCAGTGACCATTGACCAGTGACTTGTGACCAGTGACCCGCGACATGTGACTGTGACCAGTTACCACTGACCAGTGACCAGTGACCACAGACCAGTGACAAGTGACCAGTGACCAGTGACCAGTGACCAGTGACCAGTGACCAGTGACCAGTGACCATTGATCTGTGACCAGTGACCAGTGACCAGTGACCAGTGACCACTGACCAGTGACCAGTGACCGGGGACCAGTGACTAGCGTCCAGTGACCAGCGACCCGTGACATGTGACCCGTGACCAGTGACCAGTGACCAGTGACCAGTAACCATTGACAAGTGACCAGTGACCAGTGACCATTGACCAGTGACTTGTGACCAGTGACCACTCAGCAGTGACCAGCGGCAGTGACCATTGAACAGCGAGAGTGACCATTGACCAGTGACCAGTGACCAGTGACCAGTGACCATTGACAAGTGACCAGTGACCAGTGACCATTGACCAGTGACTTGTGACCAGTGACCCGCGACATGTGACTGTGACCAGTGACCACTGACCAGTGACCACAGACCAGTGACCAGTGACCAGTGACCAGTGACCAGTGACCACTGACCAGTGACAAGTGACCAGTAACTTGTGACCAGTGACCAGTGACCACAGACCAGTAACAAGTGACCAGTGACCAGTGACCAGTGACCAGTGACCAGTGACCAGTGACCAGTGACCAGTGACCAGTGACCAGTGACCAGTGACCATTGATCTGTGACCAGTGACCAGTGACCAGTGACCACTGACCAGTGACTAGTGACCGGGGACCAGTGACTAGCGACCTGTGACCAGTCACCCGTGACATGTGACCCGTGACCAGTGACCAGTGACCAGTGACCAGTGACCAGTGACCAGTGACCATTGACCAGTGACCAGTGGCCAGTGACCAGTGACCAGTGACCAGTGAACAGTGACCATTTACCAGTGTGCAGTGACCAGTGACCACTGAGCAGTGACCAGCGACAGTGGCCATTGAACAGCGACAGTGACCATTGACCAGTGACCAGGGACCAGTGACCAGTGACCAGTGACCACTGACCAGTGACCAGTGACCGGGGACCAGTGACTAGCGACCAGTGACCAGTGACCCGTAACATGTGACCCGTGACCAGTGACTAGTGACCAGGGCCCAGTGACCAGTCACCAGTCACCATTGACCTGTGACCAGTGACCAGTGACCACTGACCACTGACCAGTGACAAGTGACCAGTGACTTGTGACGAGTGACCAGCGACCTGTGACTTGTGACCAGTGACCAGTGACCAGTGGCCAGTGACCAGTGTCCAGTGAGCAGTGACCAGTGGCCAGTGACTAGTGACCCGTGACATGTGACACGTGACCAGTGACCAGTGACCAGTGACCTGTGACCAGTAACCAGTGACCAGTGGCCAGTGACCTTTGACCAGTGACCAGTGACCAGTGACCAGTGAACAGTGACCATTGACCAGTGACCAGTGACCAGTGACCATTGATCTGTGACCAGTGACCAGTGACCAGTGACCATTGACCAGTGACCAGTGACCAGTGACCAGGGCCCAGTGACCAGTCACCAGTCACCATTGACCTGTGACCAGTCACCAGTGACCACTGACCACTGACCAGTGACAAATGACCAGTGACTTGTGACGAGTGACCAGCGACCTGTGACTTGTGACCAGTGACCTGTGACCAGTGGCCAGTGACCAGTGTCCAGTGAGCACTGACCAGTGGCCAGTGACTAGTGACCCGTGACATGTGACACGTGACCAGTGACCAGTGACCAGTGACAAGTGACCACTCAGCAGTGACCAGCGACAGTGACCATTGAACAGCGACAGTGACCATTGACCAGTGACCAGTGACCAGAGACCATTGATCTGTGACCAGTGACCAGTGACCAGTGACCAGTGACCAGTGACCACTGACCAGTGACCAGTGACCGGGGACCAGTGACTAGCGACCAGTGACCAGTGACCCGTGACATGTGACCCGTGACCAGTGACCAGTGACCAGGGCCCAGTGACCAGTCACCAGTCACCATTGACCTGTGACCAGTGACCAGTGACCACTGACCACTGACCAGTGACAAGTGACCAGTGACTTGTGTCGAGTGACCAGCGACCTGTGACTTGTGACCAGTGACCAGTGACCAGTGGCCAGTGACGAGTGTCCAGTGAGCACTGACCAGTGGCCAGTGACTAGTGACCCGTGACATGTGACACGTGACCAGTGACCAGTGACCAGTGACCAGTGACCAGTGACCAGTGACCACTGACCAGTGACCAGTGACCGGGGACCAGTGACTAGCGACCAGTGACCAGTGACCCGTGACATGTGACCCTTGACCAGTGACCAGTGACCAGTGACCAGTGACCAGTGACCAGTGACCATTGATCTGTGACCTGTGACCAGTGACCAGTGACCAGTGACCAGTGACCAGTGACCAGTGACCAGTGACCAGTGACCAGTGACCAGTGACCAGTGACCACTGACCAGTGACCAGTGACCGGGGACCAGTGACCAGTGACCCGTGACATGTGCCCCGTGACCAGTGACCAGTGACCAGTGACCAGTGACCAGTGACCAGTGACCAGGCCCCAGTGACCAGTCACCAGTCACCATTGACCTGTGACCAGTGACCAGTGACCACTGACCACTGACCAGTGACAAGTGACCAGTGACTTGTGACGAGTGACCAGCGACCTGTGACTTGTGACCAGTGACCAGTGACCAGTGGCCAGTGACCAGTGTCTAGTGAGCAGTGACCAGTGGCCAGTGACTAGTGACCAGTGACCTTTGACCAGTGACCAGTGACCACAGACCAGTGACCAGTGACCAGTGACCAGTGACCAGTGACCAGTGACCATTGATCTGTGACCAGTGACTAGCGACCAGTGACCAGTGACACGTGACATGTGACCCGTGACCAGTGACCAGTGACCAGTGACCAGTGACCATTGACCAGTGACCAGTGACCAGTGACCAGTGACCTTTGACCAGTGACTTGTGACCAGTAACCCGCGACATGTGACTGTGACCAGTGACCACTGACCAGTGACCAGTGACCACAGACCAGTGACCAGTGACCAGTGACCAGTGACCAGTGACCAGTGACCATTGATCTGTGACCAGTGACTAGCGACCAGTGACCAGTGACACGTGACATGTGACCCGTGACCAGTGACCAGTGACCAGGGCCCAGTCACCAGTCACCAGTCACCATTGACCTGCGACCAGTGACCAGTGACCACTGACCACTGACCAGTGACAAGTGACCAGTGACTTGTGACGAGTGTCCAGCGACCTGTGACTTGTGACCAGTGACCAGTGACCATTGACCAGTGACTTGTGACCAGTGACCCGCGACATGTGACTGTGACCAGTTACCACTGACCAGTGACCAGTGACCAGTGACCATTGACCAGTGACCAGTGGCCAGTGACCAGTGACCGGTGACCGGTGACCGGTGACCAGTGACTAGCGACCAGTGAACAGTGACCCGTGACATGTGACCCGTGACCAGTGACCAGTGACCAGTGACCAGTGACCAGTGACCAGTGACCAGTGACCAGGGCCCAGTGACCTGTCACCAGTCACCATTGACCTGTGACCAGTGACCAGTGACCACTGACAACTGACCAGTGACAAGTGACCAGTGACTTGTGACGAGTGACCAGCGACCTGTGACTTGTGACAAGTGACCAGTGACCGGTGGCCAGTGACCAGTGTCCAGTGAGCAGTAACCAGTGGCCAGTGACTAGTGACCCGTGACATGTGACACGTGACCAGTGACCAGTGACCAGTGACCAGTGACCAGCGACCCGCGACATGTGACTGTGACCAGTTACCACTGACCAGTGACCAGTGACCACAGACCAGTTACAAGTGACCAGTGACCAGGGCCCAGTGACCAGTGAACAGTGACCATTGACCAGTGAGCAGTGACCACTGACCACTGAGCAGTGACCAGCGACAGTGACCATTGAACAGCGACAGTGACCATTGACCAGTGACCAGTGACCAGTGACCAGTGACCATTGACCATTGACCAGTGACCAGTGACCATTGACCAGTGACTTGTGACCAGTAACCCGCGCCATGTGACTGTGACCAGTGACCACTGACCAGTGACCAGTGACCACAGACCAGTGACCAGTGACCAGTGACCAGTGACCAGTGACCAGTGACCATTGATCTGTGACCAGTGACCAGTGACCAGTGACCATTGACCAGTGACCAGTGACCAGTGACCAGTGACCTTTGACCAGTGACTTGTGACCAGTAACCCGCGACATGTGACTGTGACCAGTGACCACTGACCAGTGACCAGTGACCACAGACCAGTGACCAGTGACCAGTGGCCAGTGACCAGTGACCATTGACCAGTGACTTGTGACCAGTGACCCGCGACATGTGACTGTGACCAGTTACCACTGACCAGTGACCAGTGACCAGTGACCAGTGGCCAGTGACCAGTGACCGGTGACCGGTGACAGGTGACCAGTGACTAGCGACCAGTGAACAGTGACCCGTGACATGTGACCCGTGACCAGTGACCAGTGACCAGTGACCAGTGACCAGTGACCAGTGACCAGTGACCAGGGCCCAGTGACCTGTCACCAGTCACCATTGACCTGTGACCAGTGACCAGTGACCACTGACAACTGACCAGTGACAAGTGACCAGTGACTTGTGACGAGTGACCAGCGACCTGTGACTTGTGACAAGTGACCAGTGACCGGTGGCCAGTGACCAGTGTCCAGTGAGCAGTAACCAGTGGCCAGTGACTAGTGACCCGTGACATGTGACACGTGACCAGTGACCAGTGACCAGTGACCAGTGACCAGCGACCCGCGACATGTGACTGTGACCAGTTACCACTGACCAGTGACCAGTGACCACAGACCAGTTACAAGTGACCAGTGACCAGGGCCCAGTGACCAGTGAACAGTGACCATTGACCAGTGAGCAGTGACCACTGACCACTGAGCAGTGACCAGCGACAGTGACCATTGAACAGCGACAGTGACCATTGACCAGTGACCAGTGACCAGTGACCAGTGACCATTGACCAGTGACCAGTGACCATTGACCAGTGACTTGTGACCAGTAACCCGCGCCATGTGACTGTGACCAGTGACCACTGACCAGTGACCAGTGACCAGTGACCAGTGACCAGTGACCAGTGACCAGTGACCATTGATCTGTGACCAGTGACCAGTGACCAGTGACCAGTGACCAGTGACCAGTGACCATTGTCCAGTGACCAGTGACCAGTGACCATTGACCAGTGACTTGTGACCAGTGACCCGCGACATGTGACTGTGACCAGTTACCACTGACCAGTGACCAGTGACCACAGACCAGTGACATGTGACCAGTGACCAGTGACCAGTGACCAGTGACCAGTGACCAGTGACCAGTGACCAGTGACCAGTGACCAGTGACCATTGATCTGTGACCAGTGACCAGTGACCAGTGACCAGTGACCACTGACCAGTGACCAGTGACCGGGGACCAGTGACTAGCGTCCAGTGACCAGCGACCCGTGACATGTGACCCGTGACCAGTGACCAGTGACCAGTGACCATGGCCCAGTGACCATTGACCAGTGACCAGTGGCCAGTGACCAGTGACCAGTGACCAGTGACCAGTGACCACTGACCAGTGACCACAGACCAGTGACCAGTGACCAGTGACCAGTGACCAGTGACCACTGACCAGTGACAAGTGACCAGTGACTTGTGACCAGTGACCAGTGACCTGTGACTTGTGACCAGTGACCAGTGACCAGTGTCCATTGACCAGTGACCAGTGACCATTGACCAGTGACCAGTGACCAGTGACCAGTGACCATTGACCAGTGACTTGTGACCTGTAACCCGCGACATGTGACTGTGACCAGTGACCACTGACCAGTGACCACAGACCAGTGACCAGTGACCAGTGACCAGTGACCGGTGACCACTGACCAGTGACGAGTGACCGGGGACCAGTGACTAGCGACCAGTGACCAGTGACCCGTGACATGTCACCCCTGACCAGTGACCAGTGACCAGGGCCCAGTGACCAGTCACCAGTCACCATTGACCTGTGACCAGTGACCAGTGACCACTGACCACTGACCAGTGACAAATGACCAGTGACTTGTGACGAGTGACCAGCGACCTGTGACTTGTGACCAGTGACCTGTGACCAGTGGCCAGTGACCAGTGTCCAGTGAGCACTGACCAGTGGCCAGTGACTAGTGACCCGTGACATGTGACACGTGACCAGTGACCAGTGACCAGTGACAAGTGACCACTCAGCAGTGACCAGCGACAGTGACCATTGAACAGCGACAGTGACCATTGACCAGTGACCAGTGACCAGTGAACAGAGACCATTGATCTGTGACCAGTGACCAGTGACCAGTGACCAGTGACCAGTGACCACTGACCAGTGACCAGTGACCGGGGACCAGTGACTAGCGACCAGTGACCAGTGACCCGTGACATGTGACCCGTGACCAGTGACCAGTGACCAGGGCCCAGTGACCAGTCACCAGTCACCATTGACCTGTGACCAGTGACCAGTGACCACTGACCACTGACCAGTGACAAGTGACCAGTGACTTGTGTCGAGTGACCAGCGACCTGTGACTTGTGACCAGTGACCAGTGACCAGTGGCCAGTGACCAGTGACCAGTGACCAGTGACCAGTGACCATTGATCTGTGACCTGTGACCAGTGACCAGTGACCAGTGACCAGTGACCAGTGACCAGTGACCAGTGACCAGTGACCAGTGACCAGTGACCACTGACCAGTGACCAGTGACCGGGGACCAGTGACCAGTGACCCGTGACATGTGCCCCGTGACCAGTGACCAGTGACCAGTGACCAGTGACCAGTGACCAGTGACCAGTGACCAGTGACCATTGATCTGTGACCTGTGACCAGTGACCAGTGACCAGTGACCAGTGACCAGTGACCAGTGACCAGTGACCAGTGACCAGTGACCACTGACCAGTGACCAGTGACCGGGGACCAGTGACCAGTGACCCGTGACATGTGCCCCGTGACCAGTGACCAGTGACCAGTGACCAGTGACCAGTGACCAGTGACCAGGCCCCAGTGACCAGTCACCAGTCACCATTGACCTGTGACCAGTGACCAGTGACCACTGACCACTGACCAGTGACAAGTGACCAGTGACTTGTGACGAGTGACCAGCGACCTGTGACTTGTGACCAGTGACCAGTGACCAGTGGCCAGTGACCAGTGTCTAGTGAGCAGTGACCAGTGGCCAGTGACTAGTGACCCGTGACATGTGACACGTGACCAGTGACCAGTGACCAGTGACCAGTGACCAGCGACAGTGACCATTGAACAGCGACAGTGACCATTGGCCAGTGACCAGTGACCAGTGACCAGTGACCAGTGACCATTGACCAGTGACCAGTGACCAGTGACCAGCGACCTGTGACTTGTGACCAGTGACCAGTGACCAGTGGCCAGTGACCAGTGTCCAGTGAGCACTGACCAGTGGCCAGTGACTAGTGACCCGTGACATGTGACACGTAACCAGTGACCAGTGACCAGTGACCAGTGACCAGTGACCAGTGACCATTGACCAGTGACTTGTGACCAGTGACCACTCAGCAGTGACCAGCGGCAGTGACCATTGAACAGCGACAGTGACCATTGACCAGTGACCAGTGACCATTGACCAGTGACCAGTGACCAGTGACCATTGACCAGTGACTTGTGACCAGTGACCCGCGACATGTGACTGTGACCAGTTACCACTGACCAGTGACCAGTGACCACAGACCAGTGACAAGTGACCAGTGACCAGTGACCAGTGACCAGTGACCAGTGACCAGTGACCAGTGACCATTGATCTGTGACCAGTGACCAGTGACCAGTGACCAGTGACCACTGACCAGTGACCAGTGACCGGGGACCAGTGACTAGCGTCCAGTGACCAGCGACCCGTGACATGTGACCCGTGACCAGTGACCAGTGACCAGTGACCAGTAACCATTGACAAGTGACCAGTGACCAGTGACCATTGACCAGTGACTTGTGACCAGTGACCACTCAGCAGTGACCAGCGGCAGTGACCATTGAACAGCGACAGTGACCATTGACCAGTGACCAGTGACCAGTGACCAGTGACCATTGACAAGTGACCAGTGACCAGTGACCATTGACCAGTGACTTGTGACCAGTGACCCGCGACATGTGACTGTGACCAGTGACCACTGACCAGTGACCACAGACCAGTGACCAGTGACCAGTGACCAGTGACCAGTGACCACTGACCAGTGACAAGTGACCAGTAACTTGTGACCAGTGACCAGTGACCTGTGACTTGTAACCAGTGACCAGTGACCAGTGTCCAGTGACCAGTGACCAGTGACCAGTGACCAGTGACCAGTGACCAGTGACCAGTGACCAGTGACCAGTGACCAGTGACTTGTGCCCAGTGACCCGCGACATGTGACTGTGACCAGTTACCACTGACCAGTGACCAGTGACCACAGACCAGTAACAAGTGACCAGTGACCAGTGACCAGTGACCAGTGACCAGTGACCAGTGACCAGTGACCAGTGACCAGTGACCAGTGACCAGTGACCATTGATCTGTGACCAGTGACCAGTGACCAGTGACCACTGACCAGTGACTAGTGACCGGGGACCAGTGACTAGCGACCTGTGACCAGTCACCCGTGACATGTGACCCGTGACCAGTGACCAGTGACCAGTGACCAGTGACCAGTGACCAGTGACCATTGACCAGTGACCAGTGGCCAGTGACCAGTGACCAGTGACCAGTGAACAGTGACCATTTACCAGTGTGCAGTGACCAGTGACCACTGAGCAGTGACCAGCGACAGTGGCCATTGAACAGCGACAGTGACCATTGACCAGTGACCAGGGACCAGTGACCAGTGACCAGTGACCACTGACCAGTGACCAGTGACCGGGGACCAGTGACTAGCGACCAGTGACCAGTGACCCGTAACATGTGACCCGTGACCAGTGACTAGTGACCAGGGCCCAGTGACCAGTCACCAGTCACCATTGACCTGTGACCAGTGACCAGTGACCACTGACCACTGACCAGTGACAAGTGACCAGTGACTTGTGACGAGTGACCAGCGACCTGTGACTTGTGACCAGTGACCAGTGACCAGTGGCCAGTGACCAGTGTCCAGTGAGCAGTGACCAGTGGCCAGTGACTAGTGACCCGTGACATGTGACACGTGACCAGTGACCAGTGACCAGTGACCTGTGACCAGTAACCAGTGACCAGTGGCCAGTGACCTTTGACCAGTGACCAGTGACCAGTGACCAGTGAACAGTGACCATTGACCAGTGACCAGTGACCAGTGACCATTGATCTGTGACCAGTGACCAGTGACCAGTGACCATTGACCAGTGACCAGTGACCAGTGACCAGTGACCAGTGACCAGTGACCATTGACCAGTGACTTGTGACCAGTAACCCGCGACATGTGACTGTGACCAGTGACCACTGACCAGTGACCACAGACCAGTGACCAGTGACCGGTGACCATTGATCTGTGACCAGTGACCAGTGACCAGTGACCAGTGACCACTGACCAGTGACGAGTGACCGGGGACCAGTGACTAGCGACCAGTGACCAGTGACCCGTGACATGTGACCCGTGACCAGTGACCAGTGACCAGGGCCCAGTGACCAGTCACCAGTCACCATTGACCTGTGACCAGTCACCAGTGACCACTGACCACTGACCAGTGACAAATGACCAGTGACTTGTGACGAGTGACCAGCGACCTGTGACTTGTGACCAGTGACCTGTGACCAGTGGCCAGTGACCAGTGTCCAGTGAGCACTGACCAGTGGCCAGTGACTAGTGACCCGTGACATGTGACACGTGACCAGTGACCAGTGACCAGTGACAAGTGACCACTCAGCAGTGACCAGCGACAGTGACCATTGAACAGCGACAGTGACCATTGACCAGTGACCAGTGACCAGTGACCAGAGACCATTGATCTGTGACCAGTGACCAGTGACCAGTGACCAGTGACCAGTGACCACTGACCAGTGACCAGTGACCGGGGACCAGTGACTAGCGACCAGTGACCAGTGACCCGTGACATGTGACCCGTGACCAGTGACCAGTGACCAGGGCCCAGTGACCAGTCACCAGTCACCATTGACCTGTGACCAGTGACCAGTGACCACTGACCACTGACCAGTGACAAGTGACCAGTGACTTGTGTCGAGTGACCAGCGACCTGTGACTTGTGACCAGTGACCAGTGATCAGTGGCCAGTGACGAGTGTCCAGTGAGCACTGACCAGTGGCCAGTGACTACTGACCCGTGACATGTGACACGTGACCAGTGACCAGTGACCAGTGACCAGTGACCAGTGACCAGTGACCACTGACCAGTGACCAGTGACCGGGGACCAGTGACTAGCGACCAGTGACCAGTGACCCGTGACATGTGACCCTTGACCAGTGACCAGTGACCAGTGACCAGTGACCAGTGACCAGTGACCAGTGACCAGTGACCATTGATCTGTGACCTGTGACCAGTGACCAGTGACCAGTGACCAGTGACCAGTGACCAGTGACCAGTGACCAGTGACCAGTGACCAGTGACCAGTGACCACTGACCAGTGACCAGTGACCGGGGACCAGTGACCAGTGACCCGTGACATGTGCCCCGTGACCAGTGACCAGTGACCAGTGACCAGTGACCAGTGACCAGTGACCAGGCCCCAGTGACCAGTCACCAGTCACCATTGACCTGTGACCAGTGACCAGTGACCACTGACCACTGACCAGTGACAAGTGACCAGTGACTTGTGACGAGTGACCAGCGACCTGTGACTTGTGACCAGTGACCAGTGACCAGTGGCCAGTGACCAGTGTCTAGTGAGCAGTGACCAGTGGCCAGTGACTAGTGACCAGTGACCTTTGACCAGTGACCAGTGACCACAGACCAGTGACCAGTGACCAGTGACCAGTGACCAGTGACCAGTGACCATTGATCTGTGACCAGTGACTAGCGACCAGTGACCAGTGACACGTGACATGTGACCCGTGACCAGTGACCAGTGACCAGTGACCAGTGACCATTGACCCGTGACCAGTGACCAGTGAGCAGTGACCTTTGACCAGTGACTTGTGACCAGTAACCCGCGACATGTGACTGTGACCAGTGACCACTGACCAGTGACCAGTGACCACAGACCAGTGACCAGTGACCAGTGACCAGTGACCAGTGACCAGTGACCATTGATCTGTGACCAGTGACTAGCGACCAGTGACCAGTGACACGTGACATGTGACCCGTGACCAGTGACCAGTGACCAGGGCCCAGTCACCAGTCACCAGTCACCATTGACCTGCGACCAGTGACCAGTGACCACTGACCACTGACCAGTGACAAGTGACCAGTGACTTGTGACGAGTGTCCAGCGACCTGTGACTTGTGACCAGTGACCTGTGACCATTGACCAGTGACTTGTGACCAGTGACCCGCGACATGTGACTGTGACCAGTTACCACTGACCAGTGACCAGTGACCAGTGACCATTGACCAGTGACCAGTGGCCAGTGACCAGTGACCGGTGACCGGTGACCGGTGACCAGTGACTAGCGACCAGTGAACAGTGACCCGTGACATGTGACCCGTGACCAGTGACCAGTGACCAGTGACCAGTGACCAGTGACCAGTGACCAGTGACCAGGGCCCAGTGACCTGTCACCAGTCACCATTGACCTGTGACCAGTGACCAGTGACCACTGACAACTGACCAGTGACAAGTGACCAGTGACTTGTGACGAGTGACCAGCGACCTGTGACTTGTGACAAGTGACCAGTGACCGGTGGCCAGTGACCAGTGTCCAGTGAGCAGTAACCAGTGGCCAGTGACTAGTGACCCGTGACATGTGACACGTGACCAGTGACCAGTGACCAGTGACCAGTGACCAGCGACCCGCGACATGTGACTGTGACCAGTTACCACTGACCAGTGACCAGTGACCACAGACCAGTTACAAGTGACCAGTGACCAGGGCCCAGTGACCAGTGAACAGTGACCATTGACCAGTGAGCAGTGACCACTGACCACTGAGCAGTGACCAGCGACAGTGACCATTGAACAGCGACAGTGACCATTGACCAGTGACCAGTGACCAGTGACCAGTGACCATTGACCATTGACCAGTGACCAGTGACCATTGACCAGTGACTTGTGACCAGTAACCCGCGCCATGTGACTGTGACCAGTGACCACTGACCAGTGACCAGTGACCACAGACCAGTGACCAGTGACCAGTGACCAGTGACCAGTGACCAGTGACCATTGATCTGTGACCAGTGACCAGTGACCAGTGACCATTGACCAGTGACCAGTGACCAGTGACCAGTGACCTTTGACCAGTGACTTGTGACCAGTAACCCGCGACATGTGACTGTGACCAGTGACCACTGACCAGTGACCAGTGACCACAGACCAGTGACCAGTGACCAGTGACCAGTGACCAGTGACCATTGACCAGTGACTTGTGACCAGTGACCCGCGACATGTGACTGTGACCAGTTACCACTGACCAGTGACCAGTGACCAGTGACCATTGACCAGTGACCAGTGGCCAGTGACCAGTGACCGGTGACCGGTGACCGGTGACCAGTGACTAGCGACCAGTGAACAGTGACCCGTGACATGTGACCCGTGACCAGTGACCAGTGACCAGTGACCAGTGACCAGTGACCAGTGACCAGTGACCAGGGCCCAGTGACCTGTCACCAGTCACCATTGACCTGTGACCAGTGACCAGTGACCACTGACAACTGACCAGTGACAAGTGACCAGTGACTTGTGACGAGTGACCAGCGACCTGTGACTTGTGACAAGTGACCAGTGACCGGTGGCCAGTGACCAGTGTCCAGTGAGCAGTAACCAGTGGCCAGTGACTAGTGACCCGTGACATGTGACACGTGACCAGTGACCAGTGACCAGTGACCAGTGACCAGCGACCCGCGACATGTGACTGTGACCAGTTACCACTGACCAGTGACCAGTGACCACAGACCAGTTACAAGTGACCAGTGACCAGGGCCCAGTGACCAGTGAACAGTGACCATTGACCAGTGAGCAGTGACCACTGACCACTGAGCAGTGACCAGCGACAGTGACCATTGAACAGCGACAGTGACCATTGACCAGTGACCAGTGACCAGTGACCAGTGACCATTGACCAGTGACCAGTGACCATTGACCAGTGACTTGTGACCAGTAACCCGCGCCATGTGACTGTGACCAGTGACCACTGACCAGTGACCAGTGACCAGTGACCAGTGACCAGTGACCAGTGACCAGTGACCATTGATCTGTGACCAGTGACCAGTGAACAGTGACCAGTGACCAGTGACCAGTGACCATTGACCAGTGACCAGTGACCAGTGACCATTGACCAGTGACTTGTGACCAGTGACCCGCGACATGTGACTGTGACCAGTTACCACTGACCAGTGACCAGTGACCACAGACCAGTGACAAGTGACCAGTGACCAGTGACCAGTGACCAGTGACCAGTGACCAGTGACCAGTGACCAGTGACCAGTGACCATTGATCTGTGACCAGTGACCAGTGACCAGTGACCAGTGACCACTGACCAGTGACCAGTGACCGGGGACCAGTGACTAGCGTCCAGTGACCAGCGACCCGTGACATGTGACCCGTGACCAGTGACCAGTGACCAGTGACCATGGCCCAGTGACCATTGACCAGTGACCAGTGGCCAGTGACCAGTGACCAGTGACCAGTGACCAGTGACCACTGACCAGTGACCACAGACCAGTGACCAGTGACCAGTGACCAGTGACCAGTGACCACTGACCAGTGACAAGTGACCAGTGACTTGTGACCAGTGACCAGTGACCTGTGACTTGTGACCAGTGACCAGTGACCAGTGTCCATTGACCAGTGACCAGTGACCATTGACCAGTGACCAGTGACCAGTGACCAGTGACCATTGACCAGTGACTTGTGACCTGTAACCCGCGACATGTGACTGTGACCAGTGACCACTGACCAGTGACCACAGACCAGTGACCAGTGACCAGTGACCAGTGACCGGTGACCACTGACCAGTGACGAGTGACCGGGGACCAGTGACTAGCGACCAGTGACCAGTGACCCGTGACATGTCACCCCTGACCAGTGACCAGTGACCAGGGCCCAGTGACCAGTCACCAGTCACCATTGACCTGTGACCAGTGACCAGTGACCACTGACCACTGACCAGTGACAAATGACCAGTGACTTGTGACGAGTGACCAGCGACCTGTGACTTGTGACCAGTGACCTGTGACCAGTGGCCAGTGACCAGTGTCCAGTGAGCACTGACCAGTGGCCAGTGACTAGTGACCCGTGACATGTGACACGTGACCAGTGACCAGTGACCAGTGACAAGTGACCACTCAGCAGTGACCAGCGACAGTGACCATTGAACAGCGACAGTGACCATTGACCAGTGACCAGTGACCAGTGAACAGAGACCATTGATCTGTGACCAGTGACCAGTGACCAGTGACCAGTGACCAGTGACCACTGACCAGTGACCAGTGACCGGGGACCAGTGACTAGCGACCAGTGACCAGTGACCCGTGACATGTGACCCGTGACCAGTGACCAGTGACCAGGGCCCAGTGACCAGTCACCAGTCACCATTGACCTGTGACCAGTGACCAGTGACCACTGACCACTGACCAGTGACAAGTGACCAGTGACTTGTGTCGAGTGACCAGCGACCTGTGACTTGTGACCAGTGACCAGTGACCAGTGGCCAGTGACGAGTGTCCAGTGAGCACTGACCAGTGGCCAGTGACTAGTGACCCGTGACATGTGACACGTGACCAGTGACCAGTGACCAGTGACCAGTGACCAGTGACCAGTGACCACTGACCAGTGACCAGTGACCGGGGACCAGTGACTAGCGACCAGTGACCAGTGACCCGTGACATGTGACCCGTGACCAGTGACCAGTGACCAGTGACCAGTGACCAGTGACCAGTGACCAGTGACCAGTGACCATTGATCTGTGACCTGTGACCAGTGACCAGTGACCAGTGACCAGTGACCAGTGACCAGTGACCAGTGACCAGTGACCAGTGACCAGTGACCACTGACCAGTGACCAGTGACCGGGGACCAGTGACCAGTGACCCGTGACATGTGCCCCGTGACCAGTGACCAGTCACCATTGACCTGTGACCAGTGACCAGTGACCACTGACCACTGACCAGTGACAAATGACCAGTGACTTGTGACGAGTGACCAGCGACCTGTGACTTGTGACCACTGACCAGTGACCAGTGGCCAGTGACCAGTGTCCAGTGAGCAGTTACCAGTGGCCAGTGACTAGTGACACGTGACATGTGACACGTGACCAGTGACCAGTGACCAGTGACCAGTGACCAGCGACCCGCGACATGTGACTGTGACCAGTTACCACTGACAAGTGACCAGTGACCACAGACCAGTTACAAGTGACCAGTGACCAGGGCCCAGTGACCAGTGAACAGTGACCATTGACCAGTGAGCAGTGACCACTGACCACTGAGCAGTGACCAGCGACAGTGACCATTGAACAGCGACTGTGACCATTGACCAGTGACCAGTGACCAGTGACCAGTGACCATTGACCAGTGACCAGTGACCATTGACCAGTGACTTGTGACCAGTGACCACTCAGCAGTGACCAGCGGCAATGACCATTGAACAGCGACAGTGACCATTGACCAGTGACCAGTGACCATTGACCAGTGACCAGTGACCAGTGACCATTGACCAGTGACTTGTGACCAGTGACCCGCGACATGTGACTGTGACCAGTTACCACTGACCAGTGACCAGTGACCACAGACCAGTGACAAGTGACCAGTGACCAGTGACCAGTGACCAGTGACCAGTGACCAGTGACCAGTGACCATTGATCTGTGACCAGTGACCAGTGACCAGTGACCAGTGACCACTGACCAGTGACCAGTGACCGGGGACCAGTGACTAGCGTCCAGTGACCAGCGACCCGTGACATGTGACCCGTGACCAGTGACCAGTGACCAGTGACCAGTAACCATTGACAAGTGACCAGTGACCAGTGACCATTGACCAGTGACTTGTGACCAGTGACCACTCAGCAGTGACCAGCGGCAGTGACCATTGAACAGCGACAGTGACCATTGACCAGTGACCAGTGACCAGTGACCAGTGACCATTGACAAGTGACCAGTGACCAGTGACTTGTGACCAGTGACCCGCGACATGTGACTGTGACCAGTGACCACTGACCAGTGACCACAGACCAGTGACCAGTGACCAGTGACCAGTGACCAGAGACCACTGACCAGTGACAAGTGACCAGTAACTTGTGACCAGTGACCAGTGACCTGTGACTTGTAACCAGTGACCAGTGACCAGTGTCCAGTGACCAGTGACCAGTGACCAGTGACCAGTGACCAGTGACCAGTGACCAGTGACCAGTGACCAGTGACCAGTGACCATTGATCTGTGACCTGTGACCAGTGACCAGTGACCAGTGACCAGTGACCAGTGACCAGTGACCAGTGACCAGTGACCAGTGACCAGTGACCACTGACCAGTGACCAGTGACCAGTGTCTAGTGAGCAGTGACCAGTGGCCAGTGACTAGTGACCCGTGACATGTGACACGTGACCAGTGACCAGTGACCAGTGACCAGTGACCAGCGACAGTGACCATTGAACAGCGACAGTGACCATTGACCAGTGACCAGTGACCAGTGACCAGTGACCAGTGACCATTGACCAGTGACCAGTGACCAGTGACCATTGACCAGTGACTTGTGACCAGTGACCCTCGACATGTGACTGTGACCAGTTACCACTGACCAGTGACCAGTGACCACAGACCAGTGACAAGTGACCCGTGACCAGTGACCACTGACCAGTGACCACTGACAACGGACCAGTGACAAGTGACCAGTGACTTGTGACGAGTGACCAGCGACCTGTGACTTGTGACCAGTGACCAGTGACCAGTGGCCAGTGACGAGTGTCCAGTGAGCACTGACCAGTGGCCAGGGACTAGTGACCCGTGACATGTGACACGTGACCAGTGACCAGTGACCAGTGACCAGTGACCACTCAGCAGTGACCAGCGACAGTGACCATTGAACAGCGACAGTGACCATTGACTAGTGACCATTGACAAGTGACCAGTGACCAGTGACCATTGACCAGTGACTTGTGACCAGTGACCCGCGACATGTGACTGTGACCAGTTACCACTGACCAGTGACCAGTGACCACAGACCAGTAACAAGTGACCAGTGACCAGTGACCAGTGACCAGTGACCAGTGACCAGTGACCAGTGACCATTGATCTGTGACCAGTGACCAGTGACCAGTGACCACTGACCAGTGACTAGTGACCGGGGACCAGTGACTAGCGACCTGTGACCAGTCACCCGTGACATGTGACCCGTGACCAGTGACCAGTGACCAGTGACCAGTGACCAGTGACCAGTGACCATTGACCAGTGACCAGTGGCCAGTGACCAGTGACCAGTGGCCAGTGACCAGTGTCCAGTGAGCAGTGACCAATGGCCAGTGACTAGTGACCCGTGACATGTGACACGTGACCAGTGACCAGTGACCAGTGACCTGTGACCAGTAACCAGTGACCAGTGGCCAGTGACCTTTGACCAGTGACCAGTGACCAGTGACCAGTGAACAGTGACCATTGACCAGTGAGCAGTGACCAGTGACCACTCAGCAGTGACCAGCGACAGTGACCATTGAACAGCGACAGTGACCATTGACCAGTGACCAGTGACCAGTGACCAGTGACCAGTGACCATTGACCAGTGACCAGTGACCAGTGACCATTGACCAGTGTCTTGTGACCAGTGACCCGCGACATGTGACTGTGACCAGTGACCACTGACCAGTGACCACAGACCAGTGACCAGTGACCAGTGACCAGTGACCAGTGACCACTGACCAGTGACAAGTGACCAGTGACTTGTGACCAGTGACCAGTGACCTGTGACTTGTGACCAGTGACCAGTGACCAGTGTCCAGAGACCAGTGACCAGTGACCATTGACCAGTGACCAGTGACCAGTGACCAGTGACCATTGACCAGTGACCAGTGACCAGTGACCATTGACCAGTGACTTGTGACCAGTGACCCGCGACATGTGACTGTGACCAGTTACCACTGACCAGTGACCAGTGACCACAGACCAGTGACAAGTGACCAGTGACCAGTGACCAGTGACCAGTGACCAGTGACCAGTGACCAGTGACCATTGATCTGTGACCAGTGACCAGTGACCAGTGACCATTGACCAGTGACCAGTGACCAGTGACCAGTGACCAGTGACCATTGACCAGTGACTTGTGACCAGTAACCCGCGACATGTGACTGTGACCAGTGACCACTGACCAGTGACCACAGACCAGTGACCAGTGACCAGTGACCAGTGACCGGTGACCATTGATCTGTGACCAGTGACCAGTGACCAGTGACCAGTGACCACTGACCAGTGACGAGTGACCGGGGACCAGTGACTAGCGACCAGTGACCAGTGACCCGTGACATGTGACCCGTGACCAGTGACCAGTGACCAGGGCCCAGTGACCAGTCACCAGTCACCATTGACCTGTGACCAGTGACCAGTGACCACTGACCACTGACCAGTGACAAATGACCAGTGACTTGTGACGAGTGACCAGCGACCTGTGACTTGTGACCAGTGACCTGTGACCAGTGGCCAGTGACCAGTGTCCAGTGAGCACTGACCAGTGGCCAGTGACTAGTGACCCGTGACATGTGACACGTGACCAGTGACCAGTGACCAGTGACAAGTGACCACTCAGCAGTGACCAGCGACAGTGACCATTGAACAGCGACAGTGACCATTGACCAGTGACCAGTGACCAGTGACCAGAGACCATTGATCTGTGACCAGTGACCAGTGACCAGTGACCAGTGACCACTGACCAGTGACCAGTGACCGGGGACCAGTGACTAGCGACCAGTGACCAGTGACCCGTGACATGTGACCCGTGACCAGTGACCAGTGACCAGGGCCCAGTGACCAGTCACCAGTCACCATTGACCTGTGACCAGTGACCAGTGACCACTGACCACTGACCAGTGACAAGTGACCAGTGACTTGTGTCGAGTGACCAGCGACCTGTGACTTGTGACCAGTGACCAGTGACCAGTGGCCAGTGACGAGTGTCCAGTGAGCACTGACCAGTGGCCAGTGACTAGTGACCCGTGACATGTGACACGTGACCAGTGACCAGTGACCAGTGACCAGTGACCAGTGACCAGTGACCACTGACCAGTGACCAGTGACCGGGGACCAGTGACCAGTGACCCGTGACATGTGCCCCGTGACCAGTGACCAGTGACCAGTGACCAGTGACCAGTGACCAGTGACCAGGCCCCAGTGACCAGTCACCAGTCACCATTGACCTGTGACCAGTGACCAGTGACCACTGACCACTGACCAGTGACAAGTGACCAGTGACTTGTGACGAGTGACCAGCGACCTGTGACTTGTGACCAGTGACCAGTGACCAGTGACCAGTGACCAGTGACCAGTGACCACTGACCAGTGACCAGTGACCGGGGACCAGTGACCAGTGACCCGTGACATGTGCCCCGTGACCAGTGACCAGTGACCAGTGACCAGTGACCAGTGACCAGTGACCAGGCCCCAGTGACCAGTCACCAGTCACCATTGACCTGTGACCAGTGACCAGTGACCACTGACCACTGACCAGTGACAAGTGACCAGTGACTTGTGACGAGTGACCAGCGACCTGTGACTTGTGACCAGTGACCAGTGACCAGTGGCCAGTGACCAGTGTCTAGTGAGCAGTGACCAGTGGCCAGTGACTAGTGACCCGTGACATGTGACACGTGACCAGTGACCAGTGACCAGTGACCAGTGACCAGCGACAGTGACCATTGAACAGCGACAGTGACCATTGACCAGTGACCAGTGACCAGTGACCAGTGACCAGTGACCATTGACCAGTGACCAGTGACCAGTGACCATTGACCAGTGACTTGTGACCAGTGACCCTCGACATGTGACTGTGACCAGTTACCACTGACCAGTGACCAGTGACCACAGACCAGTGACAAGTGACCCGTGACCAGTGACCACTGACCAGTGACCACTGACCACGGACCAGTGACAAGTGACCAGTGACTTGTGACGAGTGACCAGCGACCTGTGACTTGTGACCAGTGACCAGTGACCAGTGGCCAGTGACGAGTGTCCAGTGAGCACTGACCAGTGGCCAGTGACTAGTGACCCGTGACATGTGACACGTGACCAGTGACCAGTGACCAGTGACCAGTGACCACTCAGCAGTGACCAGCGACAGTGACCATTGAACAGCGACAGTGACCATTGACCAGTGACCATTGACAAGTGACCAGTGACCAGTGACCATTGACCAGTGACTTGTGACCAGTGACCCGCGACATGTGACTGTGACCAGTGACCACTGACCAGTGACCGGGGACCAGTGACTAGCGACCAGTGACCAGTGACCAGTGACCAGTGACCAGGGCCCAGTGACCAGTCACCAGTCACCATTGACCTGTGACCAGTGACCAGTGACCACTGACCACTGACCAGTGACAAATGACCAGTGACTTGTGACGAGTGACCAGCGACCTGTGACTTGTGACCACTGACCAGTGACCAGTGGCCAGTGACCAGTGTCCAGTGAGCAGTTACCAGTGGCCAGTGACTAGTGACACGTGACATGTGACACGTGACCAGTGACCAGTGACCAGTGACCAGTGACCAGCGACCCGCGACATGTGACTGTGACCAGTTACCACTGACCAGTGACCAGTGACCACAGACCAGTTACAAGTGACCAGTGACCAGGGCCCAGTGACCAGTGAACAGTGACCATTGACCAGTGAGCAGTGACCACTGACCACTGAGCAGTGACCAGCGACAGTGACCATTGAACAGCGACTGTGACCATTGACCAGTGACCAGTGACCAGTGACCAGTGACCATTGACCAGTGACCAGTGACCATTGACCAGTGACTTGTGACCAGTAACCCGCGCCATGTGACTGTGACCAGTGACCACTGACCAGTGACCAGTGACCACAGACCAGTGACCAGTGACCAGTGACCGGTGACCACTGACCAGTGACGAGTGACCGGGGACCAGTGACTAGCGACCAGTGACCAGTGACCCGTGACATGTCACCCCTGACCAGTGACCAGTGACCAGGGCCCAGTGACCAGTCACCAGTCACCATTGACCTGTGACCAGTGACCAGTGACCACTGACCACTGACCAGTGACAAATGACCAGTGACTTGTGACGAGTGACCAGCGACCTGTGACTTGTGACCAGTGACCTGTGACCAGTGGCCAGTGACCAGTGTCCAGTGAGCACTGACCAGTGGCCAGTGACTAGTGACCCGTGACATGTGACACGTGACCAGTGACCAGTGACCAGTGACAAGTGACCACTCAGCAGTGACCAGCGACAGTGACCATTGAACAGCGACAGTGACCATTGACCAGTGACCAGTGACCAGTGACCAGAGACCATTGATCTGTGACCAGTGACCAGTGACCAGTGACCAGTGACCAGTGACCACTGACCAGTGACCAGTGACCGGGGACCAGTGACTAGCGACCAGTGACCAGTGACCCGTGACCAGTGACCAGTGACCAGGGCCCAGTGACCAGTCACCAGTCACCATTGACCTGTGACCAGTGACCAGTGACCACTGACCACTGACCAGTGACAAGTGACCAGTGACTTGTGTCGAGTGACCAGCGACCTGTGACTTGTGACCAGTGACCAGTGACCAGTGGCCAGTGACGAGTGTCCAGTGAGCACTGACCAGTGGCCAGTGACTAGTGACCCGTGACATGTGACACGTGACCAGTGACCAGTGACCAGTGGCCAGTGACCAGTGTCTAGTGAGCAGTGGCCAGTAGCCAGTGACTAGTGACCCGTGACATGTGACACGTGACCGGTGACCACTGACCAGTGACGAGTGACCGGGGACCAGTGACTAGCGACCAGTGACCAGTGACCCGTGACATGTCACCCCTGACCAGTGACCAGTGACCAGGGCCCAGTGACCAGTCACCAGTCACCATTGACCTGTGACCAGTGACCAGTGACCACTGACCACTGACCAGTGACAAATGACCAGTGACTTGTGACGAGTGACCAGCGACCTGTGACTTGTGACCAGTGACCTGTGACCAGTGGCCAGTGACCAGTGTCCAGTGAGCACTGACCAGTGGCCAGTGACTAGTGACCCGTGACATGTGACACGTGACCAGTGACCAGTGACCAGTGACAAGTGACCACTCAGCAGTGACCAGCGACAGTGACCATTGAACAGCGACAGTGACCATTGACCAGTGACCAGTGACCAGTGACCAGAGACCATTGATCTGTGACCAGTGACCAGTGACCAGTGACCAGTGACCAGTGACCACTGACCAGTGACCAGTGACCGGGGACCAGTGACTAGCGACCAGTGACCAGTGACCCGTGACATGTGACCCGTGACCAGTGACCAGTGACCAGGGCCCAGTGACCAGTCACCAGTCACCATTGACCTGTGACCAGTGACCAGTGACCACTGACCACTGACCAGTGACAAGTGACCAGTGACTTGTGTCGAGTGACCAGCGACCTGTGACTTGTGACCAGTGACCAGTGACCAGTGGCCAGTGACGAGTGTCCAGTGAGCACTGACCAGTGGCCAGTGACTAGTGACCCGTGACATGTGACACGTGACCAGTGACCAGTGACCAGTGACCAGTGACCAGTGACCAGTGACCACTGACCAGTGACCAGTGACCGGGGACCAGTGACTAGCGACCAGTGACCAGTGACCCGTGACATGTGACCCGTGACCAGTGACCAGTGACCAGTGACCAGTGACCAGTGACCAGTGACCAGTGACCAGTGACCATTGATCTGTGACCTGTGACCAGTGACCAGTGACCAGTGACCAGTGACCAGTGACCAGTGACCAGTGACCAGTGACCAGTGACCAGTGACCACTGACCAGTGACCAGTGACCGGGGACCAGTGACCAGTGACCCGTGACATGTGCCCCGTGACCAGTGACCAGTGACCAGTGACCAGTGACCAGTGACCAGTGACCAGGCCCCAGTGACCAGTCACCAGTCACCATTGACCTGTGACCAGTGACCAGTGACCACTGACCACTGACCAGTGACAAGTGACCAGTGACTTGTGACGAGTGACCAGCGACCTGTGACTTGTGACCAGTGACCAGTGACCAGTGGCCAGTGACCAGTGTCTAGTGAGCAGTGGCCAGTGGCCAGTGACTAGTGACCCGTGACATGTGACACGTGACCAGTGACCAGTGACCAGTGACCAGTGACCAGCGACAGTGACCATTGAACAGCGACAGTGACCATTGACCAGTGACCAGTGACCAGTGACCAGTGACCAGTGACCATTGACCAGTGACCAATGACCAGTGACCAGCGACCTGTGACTTGTGACCAGTGACCAGTGACCAGTGGCCAGTGACCAGTGTCCAGTGAGCACTGACCAGTGGCCAGTGACTAGTGACCCGTGACATGTGACACGTGACCAGGGACCAGTGACCAGTGACCAGTGACCAGTAACCATTGACAAGTGACCAGTGACCAGTGACCATTGACCAGTGACTTGTGACCAGTGACCACTCAGCAGTGACCAGCGGCAGTGACCATTGAACAGCGACAGTGACCATTGACCAGTGACCAGTGACCATTGACCAGTGACCAGTGACCAGTGACCATTGACCAGTGACTTGTGACCAGTGACCCGCGACATGTGACTGTGACCAGTTACCACTGACCAGTGACCAGTGACCACAGACCAGTGACAAGTGACCAGTGACCAGTGACCAGTGACCAGTGACCAGTGACCAGTGACCAGTGACCAGTGACCATTGATCTGTGACCAGTGACCAGTGACCAGTGACCAGTGACCACTGACCAGTGACCAGTGACCGGGGACCAGTGACTAGCGTCCAGTGACCAGCGACCCGTGACATGTGACCCGTGACCAGTGACCAGTGACCAGTGACCAGTAACCATTGACAAGTGACCAGTGACCAGTGACCACTGACCAGTGACTTGTGACCAGTGACCACTCAGCAGTGACCAGCGGCAGTGACCATTGAACAGCGACAGTGACCATTGACCAGTGACCAGTGACCAGTGACCAGTGACAATTGACAAGTGACCAGTGACCAGTGACCATTGACCAGTGACTTGTGACCAGTGACCCGCGACATGTGACTGTGACCAGTGACCACTGACCAGTGACCACAGACCAGTGACCAGTGACCAGTGACCAGTGACCAGTGACCACTGACCAGTGACAAGTGACCAGTAACTTGTGACCAGTGACCAGTGACCTGTGACTTGTAACCAGTGACCAGTGACCAGTGTCCAGTGACCAGTGACCAGTGACCAGTGACCAGTGACCAGTGACCAGTGACCAGTGACCAGTGACCAGTGACTTGTGCCCAGTGACCCGCGACATGTGACTGTGACCAGTTACCACTGACCAGTGACCAGTGACCACAGACCAGTAACAAGTGACCAGTGACCAGTGACCAGTGACCAGTGACCAGTGACCAGTGACCAGTGACCAGTGACCAGTGACCAGTGACCAGTGACCAGTGACCAGTGACCATTGATCTGTGACCTGTGACCAGTGACCAGTGACCAGTGACCAGTGACCAGTGACCAGTGACCAGTGACCAGTGACCAGTGACCAGTGACCACTGACCAGTGACCAGTGACCGGGGACCAGTGACCAGTGACCCGTGACATGTGCCCCGTGACCAGTGACCAGTGACCAGTGACCAGTGACCAGTGACCAGTGACCAGGCCCCAGTGACCAGTCACCAGTCACCATTGACCTGTGACCAGTGACCAGTGACCACTGACCACTGACCAGTGACAAGTGACCAGTGACTTGTGACGAGTGACCAGCGACCTGTGACTTGTGACCAGTGACCAGTGACCAGTGGCCAGTGACCAGTGTCTAGTGAGCAGTGGCCAGTGGCCAGTGACTAGTGACCCGTGACATGTGACACGTGACCAGTGACCAGTGACCAGTGACCAGTGACCAGCGACAGTGACCATTGAACAGCGACAGTGACCATTGACCAGTGACCAGTGACCAGTGACCAGTGACCAGTGACCATTGACCAGTGACCAATGACCAGTGACCAGCGACCTGTGACTTGTGACCAGTGACCAGTGACCAGTGGCCAGTGACCAGTGTCCAGTGAGCACTGACCAGTGGCCAGTGACTAGTGACCCGTGACATGTGACACGTGACCAGGGACCAGTGACCAGTGACCAGTGACCAGTAACCATTGACAAGTGACCAGTGACCAGTGACCATTGACCAGTGACTTGTGACCAGTGACCACTCAGCAGTGACCAGCGGCAGTGACCATTGAACAGCGACAGTGACCATTGACCAGTGACCAGTGACCATTGACCAGTGACCAGTGACCAGTGACCATTGACCAGTGACTTGTGACCAGTGACCCGCGACATGTGACTGTGACCAGTTACCACTGACCAGTGACCAGTGACCACAGACCAGTGACAAGTGACCAGTGACCAGTGACCAGTGACCAGTGACCAGTGACCAGTGACCAGTGACCATTGATCTGTGACCAGTGACCAGTGACCAGTGACCAGTGACCACTGACCAGTGACCAGTGACCGGGGACCAGTGACTAGCGTCCAGTGACCAGCGACCCGTGACATGTGACCCGTGACCAGTGACCAGTGACCAGTGACCATTGACCAGTGACTTGTGACCAGTGACCACTCAGCAGTGACCAGCGGCAGTGACCATTGAACAGCGACAGTGACCATTGACCAGTGACCAGTGACCAGTGACCAGTGACCATTGACAAGTGACCAGTGACCAGTGACCATTGACCAGTGACTTGTGACCAGTGACCCGCGACATGTGACTGTGACCAGTGACCACTGACCAGTGACCACAGACCAGTGACCAGTGACCAGTGACCAGTGACCAGTGACCACTGACCAGTGACAAGTGACCAGTAACTTGTGACCAGTGACCAGTGACCTGTGACTTGTAACCAGTGACCAGTGACCAGTGTCCAGTGACCAGTGACCAGTGACCAGTGACCAGTGACCAGTGACCAGTGACCAGTGACCAGTGACCAGTGACTTGTGCCCAGTGACCCGCGACATGTGACTGTGACCAGTTACCACTGACCAGTGACCAGTGACCACAGACCAGTAACAAGTGACCAGTGACCAGTGACCAGTGACCAGTGACCAGTGACCAGTGACCAGTGACCAGTGACCAGTGACCATTGATCTGTGACCAGTGACCAGTGACCAGTGACCACTGACCAGTGACTAGTGACCGGGGACCAGTGACTAGCGACCTGTGACCAGTCACCCGTGACATGTGACCCGTGACCAGTGACCAGTGACCAGTGACCAGTGACCAGTGACCAGTGACCATTGACCAGTGACCAGTGGCCAGTGACCAGTGACCAGTGACCAGTGAACAGTGACCATTTACCAGTGAGCAGTGACCAGTGACCACTGAGCAGTGACCAGCGACAGTGGCCATTGAACAGCGACAGTGACCATTGACCAGTGACCAGGGACCAGTGACCAGTGACCAGTGACCACTGACCAGTGACCAGTGACCGGGGACCAGTGACTAGCGACCAGTGACCAGTGACCCGTAACATGTGACCCGTGACCAGTGACTAGTGACCAGGGCCCAGTGACCAGTCACAAGTCACCATTGACCTGTGACCAGTGACCAGTGACCACTGACCACTGACCAGTGACAAGTGACCAGTGACTTGTGACGAGTGACCAGCGACCTGTGACTTGTGACCAGTGACCAGTGACCAGTGGCCAGTGACCAGTGTCCAGTGAGCAGTGACCAGTGGCCAGTGACTAGTGACCCGTGACATGTGACACGTGACCAGTGACCAGTGACCAGTGACCTGTGACCAGTAACCAGTGACCAGTGGCCAGTGACCTTTGACCAGTGACCAGTGACCAGTGACCAGTGAACAGTGACCATTGACCAGTGAGTAGTGACCAGTGACCACTCAGCAGTGACCAGCGACAGTGACCATTGAACAGCGACAGTGACCATTGACCAGTGACCAGTGACCAGTGACCAGTGACCAGTGACCATTGACCAGTGACCAGTGACCAGTGACCATTGACCAGTGTCTTGTGACCAGTGACCCGCGACATGTGACTGTGACCAGTGACCACTGACCAGTGACCACAGACCAGTGACCAGTGACCAGTGACCAGTGACCACTGACCAGTGACAAGTGACCAGTGACTTGTGACCAGTGACCAGTGACCTGTGACTTGTGACCAGTGACCAGTGACCAGTGTCCAGAGACCAGTGACCAGTGACCATTGACCAGTGACCAGTGACCAGTGACCAGTGACCATTGACCAGTGACCAGTGACCAGTGACCATTGACCAGTGACTTGTGACCAGTGACCCGCGACATGTGACTGTGACCAGTTACCACTGACCAGTGACCAGTGACCACAGACCAGTGACAAGTGACCAGTGACCAGTGACCAGTGACCAGTGACCAGTGACCAGTGACCAGTGACCATTGATCTGTGACCAGTGACCAGTGACCAGTGACCAGTGACCCGTGACATGTGACCCGTGACCAGTGACCAGTGACCAGTGACCAGTGACCAGTGACCAGTGACCAGTGACCAGTGACCATTGATCTGTGACCTGTGACCAGTGACCAGTGACCAGTGACCAGTGACCAGTGACCAGTGACCAGTGACCAGTGACCAGTGACCAGTGACCACTGACCAGTGACCAGTGACCGGGGACCAGTGACCAGTGACCCGTGACATGTGCCCCGTGACCAGTGACCAGTGACCAGTGACCAGTGACCAGTGACCAGTGACCAGGCCCCAGTGACCAGTCACCAGTCACCATTGACCTGTGACCAGTGACCAGTGACCACTGACCACTGACCAGTGACAAGTGACCAGTGACTTGTGACGAGTGACCAGCGACCTGTGACTTGTGACCAGTGACCAGTGACCAGTGGCCAGTGACCAGTGTCTAGTGAGCAGTGACCAGTGGCCAGTGACTAGTGACCCGTGACATGTGACACGTGACCAGTGACCAGTGACCAGTGACCAGTGACCAGCGACAGTGACCATTGAGCAGCGACAGTGACCATTGACCAGTGACCAGTGACCAGTGACCAGTGACCAGTGACCATTGACCAGTGACCAGTGACCAGTGACCATTGACCAGTGACTTGTGACCAGTGACCCTCGACATGTGACTGTGACCAGTTACCACTGACCAGTGACCAGTGACCACAGACCAGTGACAAGTGACCCGTGACCAGTGACCACTGACCAGTGACCAGTGACCGGGGACCAGTGACTAGCGACCAGTGACCTGCGACCCGTGACATGTGACCCGTGACCAGTGACCAGTGACCAGTGACCAGGGCCCAGTGACCATTGACCAGTGACCAGTGACCAGTGACCACTGACCAGTGACCACAGACCAGTGACCAGTTACCAGTGACCAGTGACCAGTGACCACTGACCAGTGACAAGTGACCAGTGACTTGTGACCAGTGACCAGTGACCAGTGACCAGTGTCCAGTGACCAGTGACGAGTGACCATTGACCAGTGACCAGTGACCAGTGACCAGTGACCATTGACCAGTGGCCAGTGACCAGTGACCATTGACCAGGGACCAGTGACCAGTGACCAGGGCCCAGTGACCATTGACCAGTGACCAGTGGCCAGTGACCAGTGACCAGTGACCAGTGACCATTGACCAGTGACCAGTGACCAGTGACCATTGACCAGTGACTTGTGACCAGTGACCCGCGACATGTGACTGTGACCAGTTACCACTGACCAGTGACCAGTGACCACAGACCAGTGACAAGTGACCAGTGACCAGTGACCAGTGACCAGTGACCAGTGACCAGTGACCAGTGACCATTGATCTGTGACCAGTGACCAGTGACCAGTGACCAGTGACCACTGACCAGTGACCAGTGACCGGGGACCAGTGACTAGCGTCCAGTGACCAGCGACCCGTGACATGTGACCCGTGACCAGTGACCAGTGACCAGTGACCAGTAACCATTGACAAGTGACCAGTGACCAGTGACCATTGACCAGTGACTTGTGACCAGTGACCACTCAGCAGTGACCAGCGGCAGTGACCATTGAACAGCGACAGTGACCATTGACCAGTGACCAGTGACCAGTGACCAGTGACCATTGACAAGTGACCAGTGACCAGTGACCATTGACCAGTGACTTGTGACCAGTGACCCGCGACATGTGACTGTGACCAGTGACCACTGACCAGTGACCACAGACCAGTGACCAGTGACCAGTGACCAGTGACCAGTGACCACTGACCAGTGACAAGTGACCAGTAACTTGTGACCAGTGACCAGTGACCTGTGACTTGTAACCAGTGACCAGTGACCAGTGTCCAGTGACCAGTGACCAGTGACCAGTGACCAGTGACCAGTGACCAGTGACCAGTGACCAGTGACCAGTGACTTGTGCCCAGTGACCCGCGACATGTGACTGTGACCAGTTACCACTGACCAGTGACCAGTGACCACAGACCAGTAACAAGTGACCAGTGACCAGTGACCAGAGACCAGTGACCAGTGACCAGTGACCAGTGACCAGTGACCAGTGACCATTGATCTGTGACCAGTGACCAGTGACCAGTGACCACTGACCAGTGACTAGTGACCGGGGACCAGTGACTAGCGACCTGTGACCAGTCACCCGTGACATGTGACCCGTGACCAGTGACCAGTGACCAGTGACCAGTGACCAGTGACCAGTGACCATTGACCAGTGACCAGTGGCCAGTGACCAGTGACCAGTGACCAGTGAACAGTGACCATTTACCAGTGAGCAGTGACCAGTGACCACTGAGCAGTGACCAGCGACAGTGGCCATTGAACAGCGACAGTGACCATTGACCAGTGACCAGGGACCAGTGACCAGTGACCAGTGACCACTGACCAGTGACCAGTGACCGGGGACCAGTGACTAGCGACCAGTGACCAGTGACCCGTAACATGTGACCCGTGACCAGTGACTAGTGACCAGGGCCCAGTGACCAGTCACCAGTCACCATTGACCTGTGACCAGTGACCAGTGACCACTGACCACTGACCAGTGACAAGTGACCAGTGACTTGTGACGAGTGACCAGCGACCTGTGACTTGTGACCAGTGACCAGTGACCAGTGGCCAGTGACCAGTGTCCAGTGAGCAGTGACCAGTGGCCAGTGACTAGTGACCCGTGACATGTGACACGTGACCAGTGACCAGTGACCAGTGACCTGTGACCAGTAACCAGTGACCAGTGGCCAGTGACCTTTGACCAGTGACCAGTGACCAGTGACCAGTGAACAGTGACCATTGACCAGTGAGTAGTGACCAGTGACCACTCAGCAGTGACCAGCGACAGTGACCATTGAACAGCGACAGTGACCATTGACCAGTGACCAGTGACCAGTGACCAGTGACCAGTGACCATTGACCAGTGACCAGTGACCAGTGACCATTGACCAGTGTCTTGTGACCAGTGACCCGCGACATGTGACTGTGACCAATGACCACTGACCAGTGACCACAGACCAGTGACCAGTGACCAGTGACCAGTGACCAGTGACCACTGACCAGTGACAAGTGACCAGTGACTTGTGACCAGTGACCAGTGACCTGTGACTTGTGACCAGTGACCAGTGACCAGTGTCCAGAGACCAGTGACCAGTGACCATTGACCAGTGACCAGTGACCAGTGACCAGTGACCATTGACCAGTGACCAGTGACCAGTGACCATTGACCAGTGACTTGTGACCAGTGACCCGCGACATGTGACTGTGACCAGTTACCACTGACCAGTGACCAGTGACCACAGACCAGTGACAAGTGACCAGTGACCAGTGACCAGTGACCAGTGACCAGTGACCATTGATCTGTGACCAGTGACCAGTGACCAGTGACCATTGACCAGTGACCAGTGACCAGTGACCAGTGACCAGTGACCATTGACCAGTGACTTGTGACCAGTAACCCGCGACATGTGACTGTGACCAGTGACCACTGACCAGTGACCACAGACCAGTGACCAGTGACCAGTGACCAGTGACCGGTGACCATTGATCTGTGACCAGTGACCAGTGACCAGTGACCAGTGACCACTGACCAGTGACGAGTGACCGGGGACCAGTGACTAGCGACCAGTGACCAGTGACCCGTGACATGTGACCCGTGACCAGTGACCAGTGACCAGGGCCCAGTGACCAGTCACCAGTCACCATTGACCTGTGACCAGTGACCAGTGACCACTGACCACTGACCAGTGACAAATGACCAGTGACTTGTGACGAGTGACCAGCGACCTGTGACTTGTGACCAGTGACCTGTGACCAGTGGCCAGTGACCAGTGTCCAGTGAGCACTGACCAGTGGCCAGTGACTAGTGACCCGTGACATGTGACACGTGACCAGTGACCAGTGACCAGTGACAAGTGACCACTCAGCAGTGACCAGCGACAGTGACCATTGAACAGCGACAGTGACCATTGACCAGTGACCAGTGACCAGTGACCAGAGACCATTGATCTGTGACCAGTGACCAGTGACCAGTGACCAGTGACCAGTGACCACTGACCAGTGACCAGTGACCGGGGACCAGTGACTAGCGACCAGTGACCAGTGACCCGTGACATGTGACCCGTGACCAGTGACCAGTGACCAGGGCCCAGTGACCAGTCACCAGTCACCATTGACCTGTGACCAGTGACCAGTGACCACTGACCACTGACCAGTGACAAGTGACCAGTGACTTGTGTCGAGTGACCAGCGACCTGTGACTTGTGACCAGTGACCAGTGACCAGTGGCCAGTGACGAGTGTCCAGTGAGCACTGATCAGTGGCCAGTGACTAGTGACCCGTGACATGTGACACGTGACCAGTGACCAGTGACCAGTGACCAGTGACCAGTGACCAGTGACCAGTGACCGGTGACCATTGATCTGTGACCAGTGACCAGTGACCAGTGACCAGTGACCACTGACCAGTGACGAGTGACCGGGGACCAGTGACTAGCGACCAGTGACCAGTGACCCGTGACATGTGACCCGTGACCAGTGACCAGTGACCAGGGCCCAGTGACCAGTCACCAGTCACCATTGACCTGTGACCAGTGACCAGTGACCACTGACCACTGACCAGTGACAAATGACCAGTGACTTGTGACGAGTGACCAGCGACCTGTGACTTGTGACCAGTGACCTGTGACCAGTGGCCAGTGACCAGTGTCCAGTGAGCACTGACCAGTGGCCAGTGACTAGTGACCCGTGACATGTGACACGTGACCAGTGACCAGTGACCAGTGACAAGTGACCACTCAGCAGTGACCAGCGACAGTGACCATTGAACAGCGACAGTGACCATTGACCAGTGACCAGTGACCAGTGACCAGAGACCATTGATCTGTGACCAGTGACCAGTGACCAGTGACCAGTGACCAGTGACCACTGACCAGTGACCAGTGACCGGGGACCAGTGACTAGCGACCAGTGACCAGTGACCCGTGACATGTGACCCGTGACCAGTGACCAGTGACCAGGGCCCAGTGACCAGTCACCAGTCACCATTGACCTGTGACCAGTGACCAGTGACCACTGACCACTGACCAGTGACAAGTGACCAGTGACTTGTGTCGAGTGACCAGCGACCTGTGACTTGTGACCAGTGACCAGTGACCAGTGGCCAGTGACGAGTGTCCAGTGAGCACTGATCAGTGGCCAGTGACTAGTGACCCGTGACATGTGACACGTGACCAGTGACCAGTGACCAGTGACCAGTGACCAGTGACCAGTGACCACTGACCAGTGACCAGTGACCGGGGACCAGTGACTAGCGACCAGTGACCAGTGACCCGTGACATGTGACCCGTGACCAGTGACCAGTGACCAGTGACCAGTGACCAGTGACCAGTGACCAGTGACCAGTGACCATTGATCTGTGACCTGTGACCAGTGACCAGTGACCAGTGACCAGTGACCAGTGACCAGTGACCAGTGACCAGTGACCAGTGACCACTGACCAGTGACCAGTGACCGGGGACCAGTGACCAGTGACCCGTGACATGTGCCCCGTGACCAGTGACCAGTGACCAGTGACCAGTGACCAGTGACCAGTGACCAGGCCCCAGTGACCAGTCACCAGTCACCATTGACCTGTGACCAGTGACCAGTGACCACTGACCACTGACCAGTGACAAGTGACCAGTGACTTGTGACGAGTGACCAGCGACCTGTGACTTGTGACCAGTGACCAGTGACCAGTGGCCAGTGACCAGTGTCTAGTGAGCAGTGACCAGTGGCCAGTGACTAGTGACCCGTGACATGTGACACGTGACCAGTGACCAGTGACCAGTGACCAGTGACCAGCGACAGTGACCATTGAGCAGCGACAGTGACCATTGACCAGTGACCAGTGACCAGTGACCAGTGACCAGTGACCATTGACCAGTGACCAGTGACCAGTGACCATTGACCAGTGACTTGTGACCAGTGACCCTCGACATGTGACTGTGACCAGTTACCACTGACCAGTGACCAGTGACCACAGACCAGTGACAAGTGACCCGTGACCAGTGACCACTGACCAGTGACCAGTGACCGGGGACCAGTGACTAGCGACCAGTGACCTGCGACCCGTGACATGTGACCCGTGACCAGTGACCAGTGACCAGTGACCAGGGCCCAGTGACCATTGACCAGTGACCAGTGACCAGTGACCACTGACCAGTGACCACAGACCAGTGACCAGTTACCAGTGACCAGTGACCAGTGACCACTGACCAGTGACAAGTGACCAGTGACTTGTGACCAGTGACCAGTGACCAGTGACCAGTGTCCAGTGACCAGTGACGAGTGACCATTGACCAGTGACCAGTGACCAGTGACCAGTGACCATTGACCAGTGGCCAGTGACCAGTGACCATTGACCAGGGACCAGTGACCAGTGACCAGGGCCCAGTGACCATTGACCAGTGACCAGTGGCCAGTGACCAGTGACCAGTGACCAGTGACCAGTGAACAGTGACCATTGACCAGTGACCACTGAGCAGTGACCAGCGACAGTGACCATTGAACAGCGACAGTGACCATTGACCAGTGACCAGTGACCAGTGACCAGTGATCATTGACCAGTGACCAGTGACCAGTGACCAGTGACCATTGACCAGTGACTTGTGACCAGTAACCCGCGACATGTGACTGTGACCAGTGACCACTGACCAGTGACCAGTGACCACAGACCAGTGACCAGTGACCAGTGACCAGTGACCAGTGACCAGTGACCAGTGACCAGTGACCAGTGACCAGTGACCAGTGACCATTGATCTGTGACCAGTGACCAGTGACCAGTGACCAGTGACCACTGACCAGTGACCAGTGACCGGGGACCAGTGACTAGCGACCAGTGACCAGTGACCCGTGACATGTGACATGTGACACGTGACCAGTGACCAGTGACCAGTGACAAGTGACCACTCAGCAGTGACCAGCGACAGTGACCATTGAACAGCGACAGTGCCCATTGACCTGTGACCAGTGACCAGTGACCAGTGACCATTGATCTGTGACCAGTGACCAGTGACCAGTGACCAGTGACCAGTGACCAGTGACCACTGACCAGTGACCAGTGACCGGGGACCAGTGACTAGCGACCAGTGACCAGTGACCCGTGACATGTGACCCGTGACCAGTGACCAGTGACCAGGGCCCTGTGACCAGTCACCAGTCACCATTGACCTGTGACCAGTGACCAGTGACCACTGACCACTGACCAGTGACAAGTGACCAGTGACTTGTGTCGAGTGACCCGCGACCTGTGACTTGTGACCAGTGACCAGTGACCACTGGCCAGTGACGAGTGTCCAGTGAGCACTGACCAGTGGCCAGTGACTAGTGACCCGTGACATGTGACACGTGACCAGTGACCAGTGACCAGTGACCAGTGACCAGTGACCAGTGACCATTGATCTGTGACCTGTGACCAGTGACCAGTGACCAGTGACCAGTGACCCGTGACATGTGACCCGTGACCAGTGACCAGTGACCAGGGCCCAGTGACCAGTCACCAGTCACCATTGACCTGTGACCAGTGACCAGTGACCACTGACCACGGACCAGTGACAAGTGACCAGTGACTTGTGACGAGTGACCAGCGACCTGTGACTTGTGACCAGTGACCAGTGACCAGTGGCCAGTGACGAGTGTCCAGTGAGCACTGACCAGTGGCCAGTGACTAGTGACCCGTGACATGTGACACGTGACCAGTGACCAGTGACCAGTGACCACTCAGCAGTGACCAGCGACAGTGACCATTGAACAGCGACAGTGACCATTGACCAGTGACCATTGACAAGTGACCAGTGACCAGTGACCATTGACCAGTGACTTGTGACCAGTGACCCGCGACATGTGACTGTGACCAGTGACCACTGACCAGTGACCGGGGACCAGTGACTAGCGACCAGTGACCAGTGACCAGTGACCAGTGACCAGGGCCCAGTGACCAGTCACCAGTCACCATTGACCTGTGACCAGTGACCAGTGACCACTGACCACTGACCAGTGACAAGTGACCAGTGACTTGTGACGAGTGACCAGCGACCTGTGACTTGTGACCAGTGACCAGTGACCAGTGGCCAGTGACCAGTGTCTAGTGAGCAGTGACCAGTGGCCAGTGACTAGTGACCCGTGACATGTGACACGTGACCAGTGACCAGTGACCAGTGACCAGTGACCAGCGACAGTGACCATTGAGCAGCGACAGTGACCATTGACCAGTGACCAGTGACCAGTGACCAGTGACCAGTGACCATTGACCAGTGACCAGTGACCAGTGACCATTGACCAGTGACTTGTGACCAGTGACCCTCGACATGTGACTGTGACCAGTTACCACTGACCAGTGACCAGTGACCACAGACCAGTGACAAGTGACCCGTGACCAGTGACCACTGACCAGTGACCAGTGACCGGGGACCAGTGACTAGCGACCAGTGACCTGCGACCCGTGACATGTGACCCGTGACCAGTGACCAGTGACCAGTGACCAGGGCCCAGTGACCATTGACCAGTGACCAGTGACCAGTGACCACTGACCAGTGACCACAGACCAGTGACCAGTTACCAGTGACCAGTGACCAGTGACCACTGACCAGTGACAAGTGACCAGTGACTTGTGACCAGTGACCAGTGACCAGTGACCAGTGTCCAGTGACCAGTGACGAGTGACCATTGACCAGTGACCAGTGACCAGTGACCAGTGACCATTGACCAGTGGCCAGTGACCAGTGACCATTGACCAGGGACCAGTGACCAGTGACCAGGGCCCAGTGACCATTGACCAGTGACCAGTGGCCAGTGACCAGTGACCAGTGACCAGTGACCAGTGAACAGTGACCATTGACCAGTGACCACTGAGCAGTGACCAGCGACAGTGACCATTGAACAGCGACAGTGACCATTGACCAGTGACCAGTGACCAGTGACCAGTGATCATTGACCAGTGACCAGTGACCAGTGACCAGTGACCATTGACCAGTGACTTGTGACCAGTAACCCGCGACATGTGACTGTGACCAGTGACCACTGACCAGTGACCAGTGACCACAGACCAGTGACCAGTGACCAGTGACCAGTGACCAGTGACCAGTGACCAGTGACCAGTGACCAGTGACCAGTGACCAGTGACCATTGATCTGTGACCAGTGACCAGTGACCAGTGACCAGTGACCACTGACCAGTGACCAGTGACCGGGGACCAGTGACTAGCGACCAGTGACCAGTGACCCGTGACATGTGACATGTGACACGTGACCAGTGACCAGTGACCAGTGACAAGTGACCACTCAGCAGTGACCAGCGACAGTGACCATTGAACAGCGACAGTGCCCATTGACCTGTGACCAGTGACCAGTGACCAGTGACCATTGATCTGTGACCAGTGACCAGTGACCAGTGACCAGTGACCAGTGACCAGTGACCACTGACCAGTGACCAGTGACCGGGGACCAGTGACTAGCGACCAGTGACCAGTGACCCGTGACATGTGACCCGTGACCAGTGACCAGTGACCAGGGCCCTGTGACCAGTCACCAGTCACCATTGACCTGTGACCAGTGACCAGTGACCACTGACCACTGACCAGTGACAAGTGACCAGTGACTTGTGTCGAGTGACCCGCGACCTGTGACTTGTGACCAGTGACCAGTGACCACTGGCCAGTGACGAGTGTCCAGTGAGCACTGACCAGTGGCCAGTGACTAGTGACCCGTGACATGTGACACGTGACCAGTGACCAGTGACCAGTGACCAGTGACCAGTGACCAGTGACCATTGATCTGTGACCTGTGACCAGTGACCAGTGACCAGTGACCAGTGACCCGTGACATGTGACCCGTGACCAGTGACCAGTGACCAGGGCCCAGTGACCAGTCACCAGTCACCATTGACCTGTGACCAGTGACCAGTGACCACTGACCACGGACCAGTGACAAGTGACCAGTGACTTGTGACGAGTGACCAGCGACCTGTGACTTGTGACCAGTGACCAGTGACCAGTGGCCAGTGACGAGTGTCCAGTGAGCACTGACCAGTGGCCAGTGACTAGTGACCCGTGACATGTGACACGTGACCAGTGACCAGTGACCAGTGACCACTCAGCAGTGACCAGCGACAGTGACCATTGAACAGCGACAGTGACCATTGACCAGTGACCATTGACAAGTGACCAGTGACCAGTGACCATTGACCAGTGACTTGTGACCAGTGACCCGCGACATGTGACTGTGACCAGTGACCACTGACCAGTGACCGGGGACCAGTGACTAGCGACCAGTGACCAGTGACCAGTGACCAGTGACCAGGGCCCAGTGACCAGTCACCAGTCACCATTGACCTGTGACCAGTGACCAGTGACCACTGACCACTGACCAGTGACAATTGACCAGTGACTTGTGACGAGTGACCAGCGACCTGTGACTTGTGACCACTGACCAGTGACCAGTGGCCAGTGACCAGTGTCCAGTGAGCAGTTACCAGTGGCCAGGGACTAGTGACCCGTGACATGTGACACGTGACCAGTGACCAGTGACCAGTGACCAGTGACCAGCGACACGCGACATGTGACTGTGACCAGTTACCACTGACCAGTGACCAGTGACCACAGACCAGTTACAAGTGACCAGTGACCAGGGCCCAGTGACCAGTGAACAGTGACCATTGACCAGGCCCCAGTGACCAGTCACCAGTCACCATTGACCTGTGACCAGTGACCAGTGACCACTGACCACTGACCAGTGACAAGTGACCAGTGACTTGTGACGAGTGACCAGCGACCTGTGACTTGTGACCAGTGACCAGTGACCAGTGACCAGTGACCAGTGACCAGTGACCAGTGACCATTGATCTGTGACCAGTGACCAGTGACCAGTGACCATTGACCAGTGACCAGTGACCAGTGACCAGTGACCATTGACCAGTGACTTGTGACCAGTAACCCGCGACATGTGACTGTGACCAGTGACCACTGACCAGTGACCAGTGACCACAGACCAGTGACCAGTGACCAGTGACCAGTGACCAGTGACCAGTGACCATTGATCTGTGACCAGTGACTAGCGACCAGTGACCAGTGACCCGTGACATGTGACCCGTGACCAGTGACCAGTGACCAGGGCCCAGTCACCAGTCACCAGTCACCATTGACCTGTGACCAATGACCAGTGACCACTGACCACTGACCAGTGACAAGTGACCAGTGACTTGTGACGAGTGACCAGCGACCTGTGACTTGTGACCAGTGACCAGTGACCATTGACCAGTGACTTGTGACCAGTGACCCGCGACATGTGACTGTGACCAGTGCCCACTGACCAGTGACCACAGACCAGTGACCAGTGACCAGTGACCAGTGACCAGTGACCACTGATCAGTGACAAGTGACCAGTGACTTGTAACCAGTGACCAGTGACCTGTGACTTGTGACCAGTGACCAGTGACCAGTGTCCAGTGACCAGTGACCAGTGACCATTGACCAGTGACCAGTGACCAGTGACCAGTGACCATTGACCAGTGACCAGTGACCAGTGACCATTGACCAGTGACTTGTGACCAGTGACCCGCGACATGTGACTGTGACCAGTTACCACTGACCAGTGACCAGTGACCACAGACCAGTGACAAGTGACCAGTGACCAGTGACCAGTGACCAGTGACCAGTGACCAGTGACCAGTGACCAGTGACCATTGATCTGTGACCAGTGACCAGTGACCAGTGACCAGTGACCAGTGACCACTGACCTGTGACCAGTGACCGGGGACCAGTGACTAGCGTCCAGTGACCAGCGACCCGTGACATGTGACCCGTGACCAGTGACCAGTGACCAGTGACCAGGGCCCAGTGACCATTGACCAGTGACCAGTGGCCAGTGACCAGTGACCAGTGACCAGTGACCAGTGACCAGTGACCAGTGACCACTGACCAGTGACCACAGACCAGTGACCAGTGACCAGTGACCAGTGACCAGTGACCACTGACCAGTGACAAGTGACCAGTGACTTGTGACCAGTGACCAGTGACCTGTGACTTGTGACCAGTGACCAGTGACCAGTGTCCAGTGACCAGTGACCAGTGACCATTGACCAGTGACCAGTGACCAGTGACCAGTGACCATTGACCAGTGACTTGTGACCAGTAACCCGCGACATGTGACTGTGACCAGTGACCACTGACCAGTGACCACAGACCAGTGACCAGTGACTAGTGACCAGTGACCAGTGACCATTGATCTGTGACCAGTGACCAGTGACCAGTGACCAGTGACCAGTGACCACTGACCAGTGACCAGTGACCGGGGACCAGTGACTAGCGACCAGTGACCAGTGACCCGTGACATGTGACCCGTGACCAGTGACCAGTGACCAGGGCCCAGTGACCAGTCACCAGTCACCATTGACCTGTGACCAGTGACCAGTGACCACTGACCACTGACCAGTGACAAATGACCAGTGACTTGTGACGAGTGACCAGCGATCTGTGACTTGCGACCAGTGACCTGTGACCAGTGGCCAGTGACCAGTGTCCAGTGAGCACTGACCAGTGGCCAGTGACTAGTGACCCGTGACATGTGACACGTGACCAGTGACCAGTGACCAGTGACAAGTGACCACTCAGCAGTGACCAGCGACAGTGACCATTGAACAGCGACAGTGACCATTGACCAGTGACCAGTGACCAGTGACCAGAGACCATTGATCTGTGACCAGTGACCAGTGACCAGTGACCAGTGACCAGTGACCAGTGACTTGTGACCAGTAACCCGCGACATGTGACTGTGACCAGTGACCACTGACCAGTGACCACAGACCAGTGACCAGTGACCAGTGACCAGTGACCAGTGACCATTGATCTGTGACCAGTGACCAGTGACCAGTGACCAGTGACCAGTGACCACTGACCAGTGACAAGTGACCAGTGACTTGTGACCAGTGACCAGTGACCTGTGACTTGTGACCAGTGACCAGTGACCAGTGTCCAGTGACCAGTGACCAGTGACCATTGACCAGTGACCAGTGACCAGTGACCAGTGACCAGTGACCATTGACCAGTGACTTGTGACCAGTAACCCGCGACATGTGACTGTGACCAGTGACCACTGACCAGTGACCACAGACCAGTGACCAGTGACCAGTGACCAGTGACCGGTGACCATTGATCTGTGACCAGTGACCAGTGACCAGTGACCAGTGACCACTGACCAGTGACGAGTGACCGGGGACCAGTGACTAGCGACCAGTGACCAGTGACCCGTGACATGTGACCCGTGACCAGTGACCAGTGACCAGGGCCCAGTGACCAGTCACCAGTCACCATTGACCTGTGACCAGTGACCAGTGACCACTGACCACTGACCAGTGACAAATGACCAGTGACTTGTGACGAGTGACCAGCGACCTGTGACTTGTGACCAGTGACCTGTGACCAGTGGCCAGTGACCAGTGTCCAGTGAGCACTGACCAGTGGCCAGTGGCCAGTGACTAGTGACCCGTGACATGTGACACGTGACCAGTGACCAGTGACCAGTGACAAGTGACCACTCAGCAGTGACCAGCGACAGTGACCATTGAACAGCGACAGTGACCATTGACCAGTGACCAGTGACCAGTGACCAGAGACCATTGATCTGTGACCAGTGACCAGTGACCAGTGACCAGTGACCACTGACCAGTGACCAGTGACCGGGGACCAGTGACTAGCGACCAGTGACCAGTGACCCGTGACATGTGACCCGTGACCAGTGACCAGTGACCAGGGCCCAGTGACCAGTCACCAGTCACCATTGACCTGTGACCAGTGACCAGTGACCACTGACCACTGACCAGTGACAAGTGACCAGTGACTTGTGTCGAGTGACCAGCGACCTGTGACTTGTGACCAGTGACCAGTGACCAGTGGCCAGTGACGAGTGTCCAGTGAGCACTGACCAGTGGCCAGTGACTAGTGACCCGTGACATGTGACACGTGACCAGTGACCAGTGACCAGTGACCAGTGACCAGTGACCAGTGACCACTGACCAGTGACCAGTGACCAGTGACCAGTGACCAGTGACCAGTGACCAGTGACCAGTGACCAGTGACCAGTGACCAGTGACCAGTGACCAGTGACCACTGACCAGTGACCAGTGACCGGGGACCAGTGACCAGTGACCCGTGACATGTGCCCCGTGACCAGTGACCAGTGACCAGTGACCAGTGACCAGTGACCAGTGACCAGGCCCCAGTGACCAGTCACCAGTCACCATTGACCTGTGACCAGTGACCAGTGACCACTGACCACTGACCAGTGACAAGTGACCAGTGACTTGTGACGAGTGACCAGCGACCTGTGACTTGTGACCAGTGACCAGTGACCAGTGGCCAGTGACCAGTGTCTAGTGAGCAGTGACCAGTGGCCAGTGACTAGTGACCCGTGACATGTGACACGTGACCAGTGACCAGTGACCAGTGACCAGTGACCAGCGACAGTGACCATTGAACAGCGACAGTGACCATTGACCAGTGACCAGTGACCACTGACCACGGACCAGTGACAAGTGACCAGTGACTTGTGACGAGTGACCAGCGACCTGTGACTTGTGACCAGTGACCAGTGACCAGTGGCCAGTGACGAGTGTCCAGTGAGCACTGACCAGTGGCCAGTGACTAGTGACCCGTGACATGTGACACGTGACCAGTGACCAGTGACCAGTGACCAGTGACCACTCAGCAGTGACCAGCGACAGTGACCATTGAACAGCGACAGTGACCATTGACCAGTGACCATTGACAAGTGACCAGTGACCAGTGACCATTGACCAGTGACTTGTGACCAGTGACCCGCGACATGTGACTGTGACCAGTGACCACTGACCAGTGACCGGGGACCAGTGACTAGCGACCAGTGACCAGTGACCAGTGACCAGTGACCAGGGCCCAGTGACCAGTCACCAGTCACCATTGACCTGTGACCAGTGACCAGTGACCACTGACCACTGACCAGTGACAATTGACCAGTGACTTGTGACGAGTGACCAGCGACCTGTGACTTGTGACCACTGACCAGTGACCAGTGGCCAGTGACCAGTGTCCAGTGAGCAGTTACCAGTGGCCAGGGACTAGTGACCCGTGACATGTGACACGTGACCAGTGACCAGTGACCAGTGACCAGTGACCAGCGACACGCGACATGTGACTGTGACCAGTTACCACTGACCAGTGACCAGTGACCACAGACCAGTTACAAGTGACCAGTGACCAGGGCCCAGTGACCAGTGAACAGTGACCATTGACCAGGCCCCAGTGACCAGTCACCAGTCACCATTGACCAGTGACCAGTGACCAGTGACCAGTGACCCGTGACATGTGACCCGTGACCAGTGACCAGTGACCAGGGCCCAGTGACCAGTCACCAGTCACCATTGACCTGTGACCAGTGACCAGTGACCACTGACCACGGACCAGTGACAAGTGACCAGTGACTTGTGACGAGTGACCAGCGACCTGTGACTTGTGACCAGTGACCAGTGACCAGTGGCCAGTGACGAGTGTCCAGTGAGCACTGACCAGTGGCCAGTGACTAGTGACCCGTGACATGTGACACGTGACCAGTGACCAGTGACCAGTGACCACTCAGCAGTGACCAGCGACAGTGACCATTGAACAGCGACAGTGACCATTGACCAGTGACCATTGACAAGTGACCAGTGACCAGTGACCATTGACCAGTGACTTGTGACCAGTGACCCGCGACATGTGACTGTGACCAGTGACCACTGACCAGTGACCGGGGACCAGTGACTAGCGACCAGTGACCAGTGACCAGTGACCAGTGACCAGGGCCCAGTGACCAGTCACCAGTCACCATTGACCTGTGACCAGTGACCAGTGACCACTGACCACTGACCAGTGACAATTGACCAGTGACTTGTGACGAGTGACCAGCGACCTGTGACTTGTGACCACTGACCAGTGACCAGTGGCCAGTGACCAGTGTCCAGTGAGCAGTTACCAGTGGCCAGGGACTAGTGACCCGTGACATGTGACACGTGACCAGTGACCAGTGACCAGTGACCAGTGACCAGCGACACGCGACATGTGACTGTGACCAGTTACCACTGACCAGTGACCAGTGACCACAGACCAGTTACAAGTGACCAGTGACCAGGGCCCAGTGACCAGTGAACAGTGACCATTGACCAGGCCCCAGTGACCAGTCACCAGTCACCATTGACCTGTGACCAGTGACCAGTGACCACTGACCACTGACCAGTGACAAGTGACCAGTGACTTGTGACGAGTGACCAGCGACCTGTGACTTGTGACCAGTGACCAGTGACCAGTGACCAGTGACCAGTGACCAGTGACCAGTGACCATTGATCTGTGACCAGTGACCAGTGACCAGTGACCATTGACCAGTGACCAGTGACCAGTGACCAGTGACCATTGACCAGTGACTTGTGACCAGTAACCCGCGACATGTGACTGTGACCAGTGACCACTGACCAGTGACCAGTGACCACAGACCAGTGACCAGTGACCAGTGACCAGTGACCAGTGACCAGTGACCATTGATCTGTGACCAGTGACTAGCGACCAGTGACCAGTGACCCGTGACATGTGACCCGTGACCAGTGACCAGTGACCAGGGCCCAGTCACCAGTCACCAGTCACCATTGACCTGTGACCAATGACCAGTGACCACTGACCACTGACCAGTGACAAGTGACCAGTGACTTGTGACGAGTGACCAGCGACCTGTGACTTGTGACCAGTGACCAGTGACCATTGACCAGTGACTTGTGACCAGTGACCCGCGACATGTGACTGTGACCAGTGCCCACTGACCAGTGACCACAGACCAGTGACCAGTGACCAGTGACCAGTGACCAGTGACCACTGATCAGTGACAAGTGACCAGTGACTTGTAACCAGTGACCAGTGACCTGTGACTTGTGACCAGTGACCAGTGACCAGTGTCCAGTGACCAGTGACCAGTGACCATTGACCAGTGACCAGTGACCAGTGACCAGTGACCATTGACCAGTGACCAGTGACCAGTGACCATTGACCAGTGACTTGTGACCAGTGACCCGCGACATGTGACTGTGACCAGTTACCACTGACCAGTGACCAGTGACCACAGACCAGTGACAAGTGACCAGTGACCAGTGACCAGTGACCAGTGACCAGTGACCAGTGACCAGTGACCATTGATCTGTGACCAGTGACCAGTGACCAGTGACCAGTGACCAGTGACCACTGACCTGTGACCAGTGACCGGGGACCAGTGACTAGCGTCCAGTGACCAGCGACCCGTGACATGTGACCCGTGACCAGTGACCAGTGACCAGTGACCAGGGCCCAGTGACCATTGACCAGTGACCAGTGGCCAGTGACCAGTGACCAGTGACCAGTGACCAGTGACCAGTGACCAGTGACCACTGACCAGTGACCACAGACCAGTGACCAGTGACCAGTGACCAGTGACCAGTGACCACTGACCAGTGACAAGTGACCAGTGACTTGTGACCAGTGACCAGTGACCTGTGACTTGTGACCAGTGACCAGTGACCAGTGTCCAGTGACCAGTGACCAGTGACCATTGACCAGTGACCAGTGACCAGTGACCAGTGACCATTGACCAGTGACTTGTGACCAGTAACCCGCGACATGTGACTGTGACCAGTGACCACTGACCAGTGACCACAGACCAGTGACCAGTGACTAGTGACCAGTGACCAGTGACCATTGATCTGTGACCAGTGACCAGTGACCAGTGACCAGTGACCAGTGACCACTGACCAGTGACCAGTGACCGGGGACCAGTGACTAGCGACCAGTGACCAGTGACCCGTGACATGTGACCCGTGACCAGTGACCAGTGACCAGGGCCCAGTGACCAGTCACCAGTCACCATTGACCTGTGACCAGTGACCAGTGACCACTGACCACTGACCAGTGACAAATGACCAGTGACTTGTGACGAGTGACCAGCGATCTGTGACTTGCGACCAGTGACCTGTGACCAGTGGCCAGTGACCAGTGTCCAGTGAGCACTGACCAGTGGCCAGTGACTAGTGACCCGTGACATGTGACACGTGACCAGTGACCAGTGACCAGTGACAAGTGACCACTCAGCAGTGACCAGCGACAGTGACCATTGAACAGCGACAGTGACCATTGACCAGTGACCAGTGACCAGTGACCAGAGACCATTGATCTGTGACCAGTGACCAGTGACCAGTGACCAGTGACCAGTGACCAGTGACTTGTGACCAGTAACCCGCGACATGTGACTGTGACCAGTGACCACTGACCAGTGACCACAGACCAGTGACCAGTGACCAGTGACCAGTGACCAGTGACCATTGATCTGTGACCAGTGACCAGTGACCAGTGACCAGTGACCAGTGACCACTGACCAGTGACAAGTGACCAGTGACTTGTGACCAGTGACCAGTGACCTGTGACTTGTGACCAGTGACCAGTGACCAGTGTCCAGTGACCAGTGACCAGTGACCATTGACCAGTGACCAGTGACCAGTGACCAGTGACCAGTGACCATTGACCAGTGACTTGTGACCAGTAACCCGCGACATGTGACTGTGACCAGTGACCACTGACCAGTGACCACAGACCAGTGACCAGTGACCAGTGACCGGTGACCATTGATCTGTGACCAGTGACCAGTGACCAGTGACCAGTGACCACTGACCAGTGACGAGTGACCGGGGACCAGTGACTAGCGACCAGTGACCAGTGACCCGTGACATGTGACCCGTGACCAGTGACCAGTGACCAGGGCCCAGTGACCAGTCACCAGTCACCATTGACCTGTGACCAGTGACCAGTGACCACTGACCACTGACCAGTGACAAATGACCAGTGACTTGTGACGAGTGACCAGCGACCTGTGACTTGTGACCAGTGACCTGTGACCAGTGGCCAGTGACCAGTGTCCAGTGAGCACTGACCAGTGGCCAGTGGCCAGTGACTAGTGACCCGTGACATGTGACACGTGACCAGTGACCAGTGACCAGTGACAAGTGACCACTCAGCAGTGACCAGCGACAGTGACCATTGAACAGCGACAGTGACCATTGACCAGTGACCAGTGACCAGTGACCAGAGACCATTGATCTGTGACCAGTGACCAGTGACCAGTGACCAGTGACCACTGACCAGTGACCAGTGACCGGGGACCAGTGACTAGCGACCAGTGACCAGTGACCCGTGACATGTGACCCGTGACCAGTGACCAGTGACCAGGGCCCAGTGACCAGTCACCAGTCACCATTGACCTGTGACCAGTGACCAGTGACCACTGACCACTGACCAGTGACAAGTGACCAGTGACTTGTGTCGAGTGACCAGCGACCTGTGACTTGTGACCAGTGACCAGTGACCAGTGGCCAGTGACGAGTGTCCAGTGAGCACTGACCAGTGGCCAGTGACTAGTGACCCGTGACATGTGACACGTGACCAGTGACCAGTGACCAGTGACCAGTGACCAGTGACCAGTGACCACTGACCAGTGACCAGTGACCAGTGACCAGTGACCAGTGACCAGTGACCAGTGACCAGTGACCAGTGACCAGTGACCAGTGACCAGTGACCAGTGACCACTGACCAGTGACCAGTGACCGGGGACCAGTGACCAGTGACCCGTGACATGTGCCCCGTGACCAGTGACCAGTGACCAGTGACCAGTGACCAGTGACCAGTGACCAGGCCCCAGTGACCAGTCACCAGTCACCATTGACCTGTGACCAGTGACCAGTGACCACTGACCACTGACCAGTGACAAGTGACCAGTGACTTGTGACGAGTGACCAGCGACCTGTGACTTGTGACCAGTGACCAGTGACCAGTGGCCAGTGACCAGTGTCTAGTGAGCAGTGACCAGTGGCCAGTGACTAGTGACCCGTGACATGTGACACGTGACCAGTGACCAGTGACCAGTGACCAGTGACCAGCGACAGTGACCATTGAACAGCGACAGTGACCATTGACCAGTGACCAGTGACCACTGACCACGGACCAGTGACAAGTGACCAGTGACTTGTGACGAGTGACCAGCGACCTGTGACTTGTGACCAGTGACCAGTGACCAGTGGCCAGTGACGAGTGTCCAGTGAGCACTGACAAGTGGCCAGTGACTAGTGACCCGTGACATGTGACACGTGACCAGTGACCAGTGACCAGTGACCAGTGACCACTCAGCAGTGACCAGCGACAGTGACCATTGAACAGCGACAGTGACCATTGACCAGTGACCATTGACAAGTGACCAGTGACCAGTGACCATTGACCAGTGACTTGTGACCAGTGACCCGCGACATGTGACTGTGACCAGTGACCACTGACCAGTGACCGGGGACCAGTGACTAGCGACCAGTGACCAGTGACCAGTGACCAGTGACCAGGGCCCAGTGACCAGTCACCAGTCACCATTGACCTGTGACCAGTGACCAGTGACCACTGACCACTGACCAGTGACAATTGACCAGTGACTTGTGACGAGTGACCAGCGACCTGTGACTTGTGACCACTGACCAGTGACCAGTGGCCAGTGACCAGTGTCCAGTGAGCAGTTACCAGTGGCCAGGGACTAGTGACCCGTGACATGTGACACGTGACCAGTGACCAGTGACCAGTGACCAGTGACCAGCGACACGCGACATGTGACTGTGACCAGTTACCACTGACCAGTGACCAGTGACCACAGACCAGTTACAAGTGACCAGTGACCAGGGCCCAGTGACCAGTGAACAGTGACCATTGACCAGGCCCCAGTGACCAGTCACCAGTCACCATTGACCTGTGACCAGTGACCAGTGACCACTGACCACTGACCAGTGACAAGTGACCAGTGACTTGTGACGAGTGACCAGCGACCTGTGACTTGTGACCAGTGACCAGTGACCAGTGACCAGTGACCAGTGACCAGTGACCAGTGACCATTGATCTGTGACCAGTGACCAGTGACCAGTGACCATTGACCAGTGACCAGTGACCAGTGACCAGTGACCATTGACCAGTGACTTGTGACCAGTAACCCGCGACATGTGACTGTGACCAGTGACCACTGACCAGTGACCAGTGACCACAGACCAGTGACCAGTGACCAGTGACCAGTGACCAGTGACCAGTGACCATTGATCTGTGACCAGTGACTAGCGACCAGTGACCAGTGACCCGTGACATGTGACCCGTGACCAGTGACCAGTGACCAGGGCCCAGTCACCAGTCACCAGTCACCATTGACCTGTGACCAATGACCAGTGACCACTGACCACTGACCAGTGACAAGTGACCAGTGACTTGTGACGAGTGACCAGCGACCTGTGACTTGTGACCAGTGACCAGTGACCATTGACCAGTGACTTGTGACCAGTGACCCGCGACATGTGACTGTGACCAGTGCCCACTGACCAGTGACCACAGACCAGTGACCAGTGACCAGTGACCAGTGACCAGTGACCACTGATCAGTGACAAGTGACCAGTGACTTGTAACCAGTGACCAGTGACCTGTGACTTGTGACCAGTGACCAGTGACCAGTGTCCAGTGACCAGTGACCAGTGACCATTGACCAGTGACCAGTGACCAGTGACCAGTGACCATTGACCAGTGACCAGTGACCAGTGACCACTGACCTGTGACCAGTGACCGGGGACCAGTGACTAGCGTCCAGTGACCAGCGACCCGTGACATGTGACCCGTGACCAGTGACCAGTGACCAGTGACCAGGGCCCAGTGACCATTGACCAGTGACCAGTGGCCAGTGACCAGTGACCAGTGACCAGTGACCAGTGACCAGTGACCAGTGACCACTGACCAGTGACCACAGACCAGTGACCAGTGACCAGTGACCAGTGACCAGTGACCACTGACCAGTGACAAGTGACCAGTGACTGGTGACCAGTGACCAGTGACCTGTGACTTGTGACCAGTGACCAGTGACCAGTGTCCAGTGACCAGTGACCAGTGACCATTGACCAGTGACCAGTGACCAGTGACCAGTGACCATTGACCAGTGACTTGTGACCAGTAACCCGCGACATGTGACTGTGACCAGTGACCACTGACCAGTGACCACAGACCAGTGACCAGTGACTAGTGACCAGTGACCAGTGACCATTGATCTGTGACCAGTGACCAGTGACCAGTGACCAGTGACCAGTGACCACTGACCAGTGACCAGTGACCGGGGACCAGTGACTAGCGACCAGTGACCAGTGACCCGTGACATGTGACCCGTGACCAGTGACCAGTGACCAGGGCCCAGTGACCAGTCACAAGTCACCATTGACCTGTGACCAGTGACCAGTGACCACTGACCACTGACCAGTGACAAATGACCAGTGACTTGTGACGAGTGACCAGCGATCTGTGACTTGCGACCAGTGACCTGTGACCAGTGGCCAGTGACCAGTGTCCAGTGAGCACTGACCAGTGGCCAGTGACTAGTGACCCGTGACATGTGACACGTGACCAGTGACCAGTGACCAGTGACAAGTGACCACTCAGCAGTGACCAGCGACAGTGACCATTGAACAGCGACAGTGACCATTGACCAGTGACCAGTGACCAGTGACCAGAGACCATTGATCTGTGACCAGTGACCAGTGACCAGTGACCAGTGACCAGTGACCAGTGACTTGTGACCAGTAACCCGCGACATGTGACTGTGACCAGTGACCACTGACCAGTGACCACAGACCAGTGACCAGTGACCAGTGACCAGTGACCAGTGACCATTGATCTGTGACCAGTGACCAGTGACCAGTGACCAGTGACCAGTGACCACTGACCAGTGACAAGTGACCAGTGACTTGTGACCAGTGACCAGTGACCTGTGACTTGTGACCAGTGACCAGTGACCAGTGTCCAGTGACCAGTGACCAGTGACCATTGACCAGTGACCAGTGACCAGTGACCAGTGACCAGTGACCATTGACCAGTGACTTGTGACCAGTAACCCGCGACATGTGACTGTGACCAGTGACCACTGACCAGTGACCACAGACCAGTGACCAGTGACCAGTGACCAGTGACCGGTGACCATTGATCTGTGACCAGTGACCAGTGACCAGTGACCAGTGACCACTGACCAGTGACGAGTGACCGGGGACCAGTGACTAGCGACCAGTGACCAGTGACCCGTGACATGTGACCCGTGACCAGTGACCAGTGACCAGGGCCCAGTGACCAGTCACCAGTCACCATTGACCTGTGACCAGTGACCAGTGACCACTGACCACTGACCAGTGACAAATGACCAGTGACTTGTGACGAGTGACCAGCGACCTGTGACTTGTGACCAGTGACCTGTGACCAGTGGCCAGTGACCAGTGTCCAGTGAGCACTGACCAGTGGCCAGTGGCCAGTGACTAGTGACCCGTGACATGTGACACGTGACCAGTGACCAGTGACCAGTGACAAGTGACCACTCAGCAGTGACCAGCGACAGTGACCATTGAACAGCGACAGTGACCATTGACCAGTGACCAGTGACCAGTGACCAGAGACCATTGATCTGTGACCAGTGACCAGTGACCAGTGACCAGTGACCACTGACCAGTGACCAGTGACCGGGGACCAGTGACTAGCGACCAGTGACCAGTGACCCGTGACATGTGACCCGTGACCAGTGACCAGTGACCAGGGCCCAGTGACCAGTCACCAGTCACCATTGACCTGTGACCAGTGACCAGTGACCACTGACCACTGACCAGTGACAAGTGACCAGTGACTTGTGTCGAGTGACCAGCGACCTGTGACTTGTGACCAGTGACCAGTGACCAGTGGCCAGTGACGAGTGTCCAGTGAGCACTGACCAGTGGCCAGTGACTAGTGACCCGTGACATGTGACACGTGACCAGTGACCAGTGACCAGTGACCAGTGACCAGTGACCAGTGACCACTGACCAGTGACCAGTGACCAGTGACCAGTGACCAGTGACCAGTGACCAGTGACCAGTGACCAGTGACCAGTGACCAGTGACCAGTGACCAGTGACCACTGACCAGTGACCAGTGACCGGGGACCAGTGACCAGTGACCCGTGACATGTGCCCCGTGACCAGTGACCAGTGACCAGTGACCAGTGACCAGTGACCAGTGACCAGGCCCCAGTGACCAGTCACCAGTCACCATTGACCTGTGACCAGTGACCAGTGACCACTGACCACTGACCAGTGACAAGTGACCAGTGACTTGTGACGAGTGACCAGCGACCTGTGACTTGTGACCAGTGACCAGTGACCAGTGGCCAGTGACCAGTGTCTAGTGAGCAGTGACCAGTGGCCAGTGACTAGTGACCCGTGACATGTGACACGTGACCAGTGACCAGTGACCAGTGACCAGTGACCAGCGACAGTGACCATTGAACAGCGACAGTGACCATTGACCAGTGACCAGTGACCAGTGACCAGTGACCAGTGACCATTGACCAGTGACCAGTGACCAGTGACCATTGACCAGTGACTTGTGACCAGTGACCCTCGACATGTGACTGTGACCAGTTACCACTGACCAGTGACCAGTGACCACAGACTAGTGACAAGTGACCCGTGACCAGTGACCACTGACCAGTGACCAGTGACCGGGGACCAGTGACTAGCGACCAGTGACCAGCGACCCGTGACATGTGACCCGTGACCAGTGACCAGTGACCAGTGACCAGGGCCCAGTGACCATTGACCAGTGACCAGTGACCAGTGACCACTGACCAGTGACCACAGACCAGTGACCAGTTACCAGTGACCAGTGACCAGTGACCACTGACCAGTGACAAGTGACCAGTGACTTGTGACCAGTGACCAGTGACCAGTGACCAGTGTCCAGTGACCAGTGACGAGTGACCATTGACCAGTGACCAGTGACCAGTGACCAGTGACCATTGACCAGTGGCCAGTGACCAGTGACCATTGACCAGGGACCAGTGACCAGTGACCAGGGCCCAGTGACCATTGACCAGTGACCAGTGGCCAGTGACCAGTGACCAGTGACCAGTGACCAGTGACCAGTGACCAGGGCCCAGTGACCATTGACCAGTGACCAGTGACCAGTGACCACTGACCAGTGACCACAGACCAGTGACCAGTTACCAGTGACCAGTGACCAGTGACCATTGACCAGTGACTTGTGACCAGTGACCCGCGACATGTGACTGTGACCAGTGACCACTGACCAGTGACCGGGGACCAGTGACTAGCGACCAGTGACCAGTGACCAGTGACCAGTGACCAGGGCCCAGTGACCAGTCACCAGTCACCATTGACCTGTGACCAGTGACCAGTGACCACTGACCACTGACCAGTGACAAATGACCAGTGACTTGTGACGAGTGACCAGCGACCTGTGACTTGTGACCAGTGACCTGTGACCAGTGGCCAGTGACCAGTGACCATTGACCAGTGACCAGTGACCATTGACCAGTGACATGTGACCAGTAACCCGCGACATGTGACTGTGACCAGTGACCACTGACCAGTGACCAGTGACCACAGACCAGTGACCAGTGACCAGTGACCAGTGACCAGTGACCAGTGACCAGTGACCAGTGACCAGTGACCATTGATCTGTGACCAGTGACCAGTGACCAGTGACCATTGACCAGTGACCAGTGACCAGTGACCAGTGACCATTGATCTGTGACCAGTGACCAGTGACCAGTGACCAGTGACCACTGACCAGTGACTAGTGACCGGGGACCAGTGACTAGCGACCTGTGACCAGTCACCCGTGACATGTGACACGTGACCAGTGACCAGTGACCAGTGACCAGTGACCAGTGACCAGTGACCATTGACCAGTGACCAGTGGCCAGTGACCAGTGACCAGTGACCAGTGAACAGTGACCATTTACCAGTGAGCAGTGACCAGTGACCACTGAGCAGTGACCAGCGACAGTGGCCATTGAACAGCGACAGTGACCATTGACCAGTGACCAGTGACCAGTGACCAGTGACCAGTGACCACTGACCAGTGACCAGTGACCGGGGACCAGTGACTAGCGACCAGTGACCAGTGACCCGTGACATGTGACCCGTGACCAGTGACCAGTGACCAGGGCCCAGTGACCAGTCACCAGTCACCATTGACCTGTGACCAGTGACCAGTGACCAGTGACTTGTGACGAGTGACCAGCGACCTGTGACTTGTGACCAGTGACCAGTGACCAGTGGCCAGTGACGAGTATCCAGTGAGCACTGACCAGTGGCCAGTGACTAGTGACCCGTGACATGTGACACGTGACCAGTGACCAGTGACCAGTGACCAGTGACCACTCAGCAGTGACCAGCGACAGTGACCATTGAACAGCGACAGTGACCATTGACCAGTGACCAGTGACCAGTGACCAGTGACCATTGACCAGTGACCAGTGACCAGTGACCATTGACCAGTGACTTGTGACCAGTGACCCGCGACATGTGACTGTGACCAGTGACCACTGACCAGTGACCACAGACCAGTGACCAGTGACCAGTGACCAGTGACCAGTGACCAGTGACCAGTGACCACTGACCAGTGACCAGTGACCGGGGACCAGTGACTAGCGACCAGTGACCAGTGACCCGTGACATGTGACCCGTGACCAGTGACCAGTGACCAGTGACCAGTGACCAGTGACCAGCGACCAGTGACCAGTGACCAGGGCCCAGTGACCAGTCACCAGTCACCATTGACCTGCGACCAGTGACCAGTGACCACTGACCACTGACCAGTGACAAATGACCAGTGACTTGTGACGAGTGACCAGAGACCTGTGACTTGTGACCAGTGACCAGTGACCAGTGTCCAGTGAGCAGTGACCAGTGGCCAGTGACTAGTGACCCGTGACATGTGACACGTGACCAGTGACCAGTGACCAGTGACCAGTGACCAGTGACCAGCGACCCGCGACATGTGACTGTGACCAGTGACCACTGACCAGTGACCAGTGACCACAGACCAGTGACAAGTGACCAGTGACCAGGGCCCAGTGACCAGTGAACAGTGACCATTGACCAGTGAGCAGTGACCACTGACCACTGAGCAGTGACCAGCGACACTGACCATTGAACAGCGACAGTGGCCATTGACCAGTGACCAGTGACCAGTGACCAGTGACCATTGACCAGTGACCAGTGACCATTGACCAGTGACATGTGACCAGTAACCCGCGACATGTGACTGTGACCAGTGACCACTGACCAGTGACCAGTGACCACAGACCAGTGACCAGTGACCAGTGACCAGTGACCAGTGACCAGTGACCAGTGACCAGTGACCAGTGACCAGTGACCATTGATCTGTGACCAGTGACCAGTGACCAGTGACCATTGACCAGTGACCAGTGACCAGTGACCAGTGACCATTGACCAGTGACTTGTGACCAGTAACCCGCGACATGTGACTGTGACCAGTGACCACTGACCAGTGACCAGTGACCACAGACCAGTGACCAGTGACCAGTGACCAGTGACCAGTGACCAGTGACCATTGATCTGTGACCAGTGACTAGCGACCAGTGACCAGTGACCCGTGACATGTGACCCGTGACCAGTGACCAGTGACCAGGGCCCAGTCACCAGTCACCAGTCACCATTGACCTGTGACCAGTGACCAGTGACCACTGACCACTGACCAGTGACAAGTGACCAGTGACTTGTGACGAGTGACCAGCGACCTGTGACTTGTGACCAGTGACCAGTGACCATTGACCAGTGACTTGTGACCAGTGACCCGCGACATGTGACTGTGACCAGTTACCACTGACCAGTGACCAGTGACCACAGACCAGTGACAAGTGACCAGTGACCAGTGACCAGTGACCAGTGACCAGTGACCAGTGACCAGTGACCAGTGACCAGTGACCACTGACCATTGATCTGTGACCAGTGACCAGTGACCAGTGACCAGTGACCAGTGACCAGTGACCACTGACCAGTGATCAGTGACCGGGGACCAGTGACTAGCGACCAGTGACCAGTGACCCGTGACATGTGACCCGTGACCAGTGACCAGTGACCAGTGACCAGTGACCAGTGACCATTGACCAGTGACCAGTGGCCAGTGACCAGTGACCAGTGACCAGTGAACAGTGACCATTGACCATTGAGCAGTGACCAGTGACCACTGAGCAGTGACCAGCGACAGTGGCCAGTGACCAGTGACCAGTGACCATTGATCTGTGACCAGTGACTAGCGACCAGTGACCAGTGACCCGTGACATGTGACCCGTGACCAGTGACCAGTGACCAGGGCCCAGTCACCAGTCACCAGTCACCATTGACCTGTGACCAGTGACCAGTGACCACTGACCACTGACCAGTGACAAGTGACCAGTGACTTGTGGCGAGTGACCAGCGACCTGTGACTTGTGACCAGTGACCAGTGACCAGTGGCCAGTGACCAGTGTCCAGTGAGCACTGACCAGTGGCCAGTGACTAGTGACCCGTGACATGTGACACGTGACCAGTGACCAGTGACCAGTGACCAGTGACCAGTAACCAGTGGCCAGTGGCCAGTGACCTGTGACCAGTGACCAGTGACCAGTGACCAGTGACCAGTGACCATTGACCAGTGACTTGTGACCAGTAACTCGCGACATGTGACTGTGACCAGTGACCACTGACCAGTGACCAGTGACCACAGACAAGTGACCAGTGACCAGTGACTAGTGACCAGTGACCAGTGACCAGTGACCAGTGACCAGTGACCATTGATCTGTGACCAGTGACTAGCGACCAGTGACCCGTGACATGTGACCCGTGACCAGTGACCAGTGACCAGGGCCCAGTCACCAGTCACCAGTCACCATTGACCTGTGACCAGTGACCAGTGACCACTGACCACTGACCAGTGACAAGTGACCAGTGACTTGTGGCGAGTGACCAGCGACCTGTGACTTGTGACCAGTGACCAGTGACCAGTGGCCAGTGACCAGTGTCCAGTGAGCACTGAGCAGTGGCCAGTGACTAGTGACCCGTGACATGTGACACGTGACCAGTGACCAGTGACCAGTGACCAGTGACCAGTAACCATTGACAAGTGACCAGTGACCAGTGACCATTGACCAGTGACTTGTGACCAGTGACCACTCAGCAGTGACCAGCGGCAGTGACCATTGAACATCGACAGTGACCATTGACCAGTGACCAGTGACCAGTGACCAGTGACCATTGACAAGTGACCAGTGACCAGTGACCATTGACCAGTGGCTTGTGACCAGTGACCCGCGACATGTGACTGTGACCAGTGACCACTGACCAGTGACCACAGACCAGTGACCAGTGACCAGTGACCAGTGACCAGTGACCACTGACCAGTGACAAGTGACCAGTAACTTGTGACCAGTGACCAGTGACCTGTGACTTGTAACCAGTGACCAGTGACCAGTGTCCAGTGACCAGTGACCAGTGACCAGTGACCAGTGACCAGTGACCAGTGACCAGTGACTTGTGACCAGTGACCCGCGACATGTGAGTGTGACCAGTTACCTCTGACCAGTGACCAGTGACCACAGACCAGTAACAAGTGACCAGTGACCAGTGACCAGTGACCAGTGACCAGTGACCAGTGACCAGTGACCAGTGACCAGTGACCAGTGACCATTGATCTGTGACCAGTGACCAGTGACCAGTGACCAGTGACCACTGACCAGTGACTAGTGACCGGGGACCAGTGACTAGCGACCTGTGACCAGTCACCCGTGACATGTGACACGTGACCAGTGACCAGTGACCAGTGACCAGTGACCAGTGACCAGTGACCATTGACCAGTGACCAGTGGCCAGTGACCAGTGACCAGTGACCAGTGAACAGTGACCATTTACCAGTGAGCAGTGACCAGTGACCACTGAGCAGTGACCAGCGACAGTGGCCATTGAACAGCGACAGTGACCATTGACCAGTGACCAGTGACCAGTGACCAGTGACCAGTGACCACTGACCAGTGACCAGTGACCGGGGACCAGTGACTAGCGACCAGTGACCAGTGACCCGTAACATGTGACCCGTGACCAGTGACTAGTGACCAGGGCCCAGTGACCAGTCACCAGTCACCATTGACCTGTGACCAGTGACCAGTGACCACTGACCACTGACCAGTGACAAGTGACCAGTGACTTGTGACGAGTGACCAGCGACCTGTGACTTGTGACCAGTGACCAGTGACCAGTGGCCAGTGACCAGTGTCCAGTGAGCAGTGACCAGTGGCCAGTGACTAGTGACCCGTGACATGTGACACGTGACCAGTGACCAGTGACCAGTGACCTGTGACCAGTAACCAGTGACCAGTGGCCAGTGACCTTTGACCAGTGACCAGTGACCAGAGACCAGTGAACAGTGACCATTGACCAGTGAGCAGTGACCAGTGACCACTCAGCAGTGACCAGCGACAGTGACCATTGAACAGCGACAGTGACCATTGACCAGTGACCGGTGACCAGTGACCAGTGACCAGTGACCATTGACCAGTGACCAGTGACCAGTGACCATTGACCAGTGTCTTGTGACCAGTGACCCGCGACATGTGACTGTGACCAGTGACCACTGACCAGTGACCACAGACCAGTGACCAGTGACCAGTGACCAGTGACCAGTGACCACTGACCAGTGACAAGTGACCAGTGACTTGTGACCAGTGACCAGTGACATGTGACTTGTGACCAGTGACCAGTGACCAGTGTCCAGTGACCAGTGACCAGTGACCATTGACCAGTGACCAGTGACCAGTGACCAGTGACCATTGACCAGTGACCAGTGACCAGTGACCATTGACCAGTGACTTGTGACCAGTGACCCGCGACATGTGACTGTGACCAGTGACCCGCGACATGTGACTGTGACCAGTTACCACTGACCAGTGACCAGTGACCACAGACCAGTGACAAGTGACCAGTGACCAGTGACCAGTGACCAGTGACCAGTGACCAGTGACCAGTGACCAGTGACCAGTGACCATTGATCTGTGACCAGTGACCAGTGACCAGTGACCAGTGACCACTGACCAGTGACCAGTGACCGGGGACCAGTGACTAGCGTCCAGTGACCAGCGACCCGTGACATGTGACCCGTGACCAGTGACCAGTGACCAGTGACCATGGCCCAGTGACCATTGACCATTGACCAGTGGCCAGTGACCAGTGACCAGTGACCAGTGACCAGTGACCACTGACCAGTGACCACAGACCAGTGACCAGTGACCAGTGACCAGTGACCAGTGACCACTGACCAGTGACAAGTGACAAGTGACCAGTGACTTGTGACCAGTGACCAGTGACCTGTGACTTGTGACCAGTGACCAGTGACCAGTGTCCAGTGACCAGTGACCAGTGACCATTGACCAGTGACCAGTGACCAGTGACCAGTGACCATTGACCAGTGACTTGTGACCTGTAACCCGCGACATGTGACTGTGACCAGTGACCACTGACCAGTGACCACAGACCAGTGACCAGTGACCAGTGACCAGTGACCGGTGACCACTGACAAGTGACGAGTGACCGGGGACCAGTGACTAGCGACCAGTGACCAGTGACCCGTGACATGTGACCCGTGACCAGTGACCAGTGACCAGGGCCCAGTGACCATTCACCAGTCACCATTGACCTGTGACCAGTGACCAGTGACCACTGACCACTGACCAGTGACAAATGACCAGTGACTTGTGACTTGTGACCAGCGACCTGTGACTTGTGACCAGTGACCTGTGACCAGTGGCCAGTGACCAGTGTCCAGTGAGCACTGACCAGTGGCCAGTGACTAGTGACCCGTGACATGTGACACGTGACCAGTGACCAGTGACCAGTGACAAGTGACCACTCAGCAGTGACCAGCGACAGTGACCATTGAACAGCGACAGTGACCATTGACCAGTGACCAGTGACCAGTGACCAGAGACCATTGATCTGTGACCAGTGACCAGTGACCAGTGACCAGTGACCAGTGACCACTGACCAGTGACCATTGACCGGGGACCAGTGACTAGCGACCAGTGACCAGTGACCCGTGACATGTGACCCGTGACCAGTGACCAGTGACCAGGGCCCAGTGACCAGTCACCAGTCACCATTGACCTGTGACCAGTGACCAGTGACCACTGACCACTGACCAGTGACAAATGACCAGTGACTTGTGACGAGTGACCAGCGATCTGTGACTTGCGACCAGTGACCTGTGACCAGTGGCCAGTGACCAGTGTCCAGTGAGCACTGACCAGTGGCCAGTGACTAGTGACCCGTGACATGTGACACGTGACCAGTGACCAGTGACCAGTGACAAGTGACCACTCAGCAGTGACCAGCGACAGTGACCATTGAACAGCGACAGTGACCATTGACCAGTGACCAGTGACCAGTGACCAGAGACCATTGATCTGTGACCAGTGACCAGTGACCAGTGACCAGTGACCAGTGACCAGTGACCACTGACCAGTGACCAGTGACCGGGGACCAGTGACTAGCGACCAGTGACCAGTGACCCGTGACATGTGACCCGTGACCAGTGACCAGTGACCAGGGCCCAGTGACCAGTCACCAGTCACCATTGACCTGTGACCAGTGACCAGTGACCACTGACCACTGACCAGTGACAAGTGACCAGTGACTTGTGTCGAGTGACCAGCGACCTGTGACTTGTGACCAGTGACCAGTGACCAGTGGCCAGTGACGAGTGACCAGTGACCAGTGACCAGTGACCACTGACCAGTGACCAGTGACCGGGGACCAGTGACTAGCGACCAGTGACCAGTGACCCGTGACATGTGACCCGTGACCAGTGAACAGTGACCAGGGCCCAGTGACCAGTCACCAGTCACCATTGACCCGTGACCAGTGACCAGTGACCATTGATCTGTGACCAGTGACCAGTGACCAGTGACCAGTGACCACTGACCAGTGACCAGTGACCGGGGACCAGTGACTAGCGACCAGTGACCAGCGACCCGTGACATGTGACCCGTGACCAGTGACCAGTGACCAGTGACCAGGGCCCAGTGACCATTGACCAGTGACCAGTGGCCAGTGACCAGTGACCAGTGACCAGTGAACAGTGACCAGTGACCACTGAGCAGTGACCAGCGACAGTGACCATTGAACAGCGACAGTGACCAGTGACCAGTGACCAGTGACCAGTGACCAGTGACCACTGACCAGTGACCAGTGACCGGGGACCAGTGACTAGCGACCAGTGACCAGTGACCCGTGACATGTGACCCGTGACCAGTGACCAGTGACCAGGGCCCAGTGACCAGTCACCAGTCACCATTGACCTGTGACCAGTGACCAGTGACCAGTGACTTGTGACGAGTGACCAGCGACCTGTGACTTGTGACCAGTGACCAGTGACCAGTGGCCAGTGACGAGTATCCAGTGAGCACTGACCAGTGGCCAGTGACTAGTGACCCGTGACATGTGACACGTGACCAGTGACCAGTGACCAGTGACCAGTGACCACTCAGCAGTGACCAGCGACAGTGATCATTGAACAGCGACAGTGACCATTGACCAGCGACCAGTGACCAGTGACCAGGGCCCAGTGACCAGTCACCAGTCACCATTGACCTGCGACCAGTGACCAGTGACCACTGACCACTGACCAGTGACAAATGACCAGTGACTTGTGACGAGTGACCAGAGACCTGTGACTTGTGACCAGTGACCAGTGACCAGTGTCCAGTGAGCAGTGACCAGTGGCCAGTGACTAGTGACCCGTGACATGTGACACGTGACCAGTGACCAGTGACCAGTGACCAGTGACCAGTGACCAGCGACCCGCGACATGTGACTGTGACCAGTGACCACTGACCAGTGACCAGTGACCACAGACCAGTGACAAGTGACCAGTGACCAGGGCCCAGTGACCAGTGAACAGTGACCATTGACCAGTGAGCAGTGACCACTGACCACTGAGCAGTGACCAGCGACACTGACCATTGAACAGCGACAGTGACCATTGACCAGTGACCAGTGACCAGTGACCAGTGACCATTGACCATTGACCAGTGACCAGTGACCATTGACCAGTGACATGTGACCAGTAACCCGCGACATGTGACTGTGACCAGTGACCACTGACCAGTGACCAGTGACCACAGACCAGTGACCAGTGACCAGTGACCAGTGACCAGTGACCAGTGACCAGTGACCAGTGACCAGTGACCAGTGACCATTGATCTGTGACCAGTGACCAGTGACCAGTGACCATTGACCAGTGACCAGTGACCAGTGACCAGTGACCATTGACCAGTGACTTGTGATCAGTAACCCGCGACATGTGACTGTGACCAGTGACCAGTGACCAGTGACCAGTGACCAGTGACCACTGACCATTGATCTGTGACCAGTGACCAGTGACCAGTGACCAGTGACCAGTGACCAGTGACCACTGACAAGTGATCAGTGACCGGGGACCAGTGACTAGCGACCAGTGACCAGTGACCCGTGATATGTGACCCGTGACCAGTGACCAGTGACCAGTGACCAGTGACCAGTGACCATTGACCAGTGACCAGTGGCCAGTGACCAGTGACCAGTGACCAGTGAACAGTGACCATTGACCATTGAGCAGTGACCAGTGACCACTGAGCAGTGACCAGCGACAGTGGCCAGTGACCAGTGACCAGTGACCATTGATCTGTGACCAGTGACTAGCGACCAGTGACCAGTGACCCGTGACATGTGACCCGTGACCAGTGACCAGTGACCACGGCCCAGTCACCAGTCACCAGTCACCATTGACCTGTGACCAGTGACCAGTGACCACTGACCACTGACCAGTGACAAGTGACCAGTGACTTGTGGCGAGTGAC